>JARFJB010001883.1:14992500-15612500 GCA_036346205.1 Vesta saturnalis | reverse complement strand
AAAATTTATGCTTTATAGTTCGTTTCTGAATAACATTCAATCAAGTTGTTTAATATATTGCACTGACAACAAAAAAAAAAGTTTTGGTATACAATTAAGACTTATCTACCGTTGTAACTTAAACAGAAAAACATATTCGACGGGAGCTGAAATAATCTGTATTTCGTAGCCTGAGTGGATGACGTTCAGTATACTCTTTCCTTTTTAGTTATAATAAAGGGATATATTATTATTCTTATTATTAAAATTAGTAAAGTGCATTTCACGAATAATTAGACCTCTATAATATGGCTGCCACTCCACTATGAACAACATCCAATTATAAAATAACTAAAATGCTATAAGTGTAACATTGTAATGAAAGGGATATTTCAGTTGGCTACTCTGAACCGCATTTTCCATCCTTTCCTACAACATTATAATAGCAAAAGACAAATATAATAACAAATACGACCTTCAAACGTCTTAAAATATTATTTGCCAACTCAGTAGCGTATCACGCGAGAGGTAACTTAGGTTAGTAAAATTGAAAATGTTTCAATTAAATTAATTATTGTAAGAAATAAACATCGTTAAAATAAAACAATGTTCCAAACAAATATCATTATTGTTAAGAATTTCTGAAAATTTACCATTACTAATTCGTAATTAATGTTGAAACTGAAAATTACTCCATTAGCACAATGTGAATTAGAAAGCATTAATGACCAGAATTAGAAATAAATGTGGAATCAATTTTCCATTTCGCCATTATACTGTAAACAATAATTTGTAACGGTTGTAGTGATTGTGTAGTTTTTATACTAAAATGGAAGAAAGTTTTGTTTTAACTGAAGACGAGAACTTTATTGAAAATTTGCACAGTTATAGTGCAACTTCGGTAAGATTATACAATATTTTCTTAATTGTCATATTTTAACTGTTATTATTACAGCGTAGATCATATATGTGCGTAAAAAAGTCTACAGAAGCACAAGCAATAATTGTAAATGCATATAACAAAAGGTACTACGCCAATGAGTGCTCCTGCGCTTTATTTCGTGACAAATTTAAATGGCGGCCATATTGCAGACGTCTAATTACTCGTGAAATGCACTATATATCCGTTTTTTCTCTTTATCTGAAGTATTCTGCGGTTTTTAGCACATTCCTTTATAGCGTAAATTAGTTGTCAAACTTTGTAGTTTGGAACAGAATTCCTATTTTTATGAATATTTGTATAGTACTGAAATTGAATGATTTTGGAATAGCATTATCTTTTAGTTTTGAAACGAATGTTACGAGAGTAGTTGGGTTCATCAGATAGGGGTATGAAAACTTGAAGTAATGAGAAAAACAGCTCATGTTGATGATCAAGGAGTGTTACTTGTTACACGCTCGATTCAGACAAGCCTCAACTAGGTTTATAACAATCAGAGGCTTGCCGACTAAACTCTATGAATAAGGGCGTGTTTCTGGTAAGATGTAAAATATCTATAATTTTGCTTTAACATTCACACTTACTCTAAAATAAACGGCAAAATTGATTGTATAGGTCATAAGGCGCCACTACGATCGGGATTTTTTGGTAAAATGTCTTAGGCTAGGTGTTAAAATTCTGAATCATCGTAGAAAACGAGACAATTTTCCACTCGGTAATTACTAACTCAACGTTAAATACAAAATTCGTAATATTCACTTTAACTGTAAAAAAATTGTTTAAATAAGCTCATTAAATTTATTTGAATTCAAAATGATGCACGTTAAATAAATTAAGTAGACATACCTCTGAGAAGTTGCTTTGCTGTAGCTACTTACATAAATAAGTAAAATAAATGTATGAAACTTAATACATGTATTTCAAAAATAATGTGACATTATGATCACTTATAGCACAGTTTTTATTTCTTAGAAATAATAATTAACCTCATAGTATTACTTATACTCAGTAGCTAGCAATATGAGTAAATGACTGTGAATGAATACTATGTTACAGGTGAAAACGGAATTAACACGGAACGTAACGTATAATTAAAGGTTTGTCGACTAGCTCGGTGGGATATTGGGTCGTGAGCGTGTTTCAGAATTTAGAGATTTAGGGAGACTTGTAGTATTACCATAATTCGCAAATCGGGGTGTCACACAATCTTTATATACTCTTGTAATAGGCGACAGACTATTATTAAAACAAAATCGGGAAGAAAACACCTGAGCACACGTGCAGATATATAAATAATACAGTTCAATGCAAAACCCTAAAATAACAAAAAAAGAATGTATCACGCTATTCTCCTACAATGATCACGCTATTCATACTATATCATAAAAAGAAGGAGAAGAAAAAGGCAAGGTCTCAAGCATGATGGCGGGATGCTTGAGCTCCTCCGACAACAGTAATAGATTCCCAATATACATATATTAAGTATGTGTCCATGGTCCATGGGTGGGGTCAAGATAGGAGCAGAAGGAACGGAATTGGAGTTTTGAGGGGGAAGATACTACCCCAGCATTCACCTAAATATCCGTGCATTATGTGCGTATACTCAATGATCATGCGACTATACGTGTATACTGAAAAAATCTCGTAGACGGTAGGGGAAATCGAACCCATTACCACCCGAATGCTAAGCAGATCGTTATCACTGGACCACTAGTTCGGTTGTATCTTACAATTTGGAGCAAAAATATTATATTTTAAGTGGGTAGATCAAATAAAAAAAAAACTACTGCACTATTTTCCTAAATCGCATTATGGATACCTTAAAAATAAAAAAGCTGTATAATTTGAATGTGTGAATAGGAACGTTTACTAAATGGATTCAAGTAGAATTTTGCTTGTCAGAAAAATATGTGCTCTTACACAATGTAATACACATTTGCTATGCAAGAGTGGATGCTAGTAATGAAGAACGATAAAAAAAGGTTTACAAATCCAGAGGCTCCACTTCATGAACATTAATTTATGTGACGTAGGCATGTTTAGTGACTTCACACTCAAAGTTTTATTTTATAGTATACCCTTGCGTTTCTAAGCTTTTTATTAAACAAAAATAAATTCTTTCTCATTTCTACAGCTCAATATAAAAAGTTCTATTGAATAGTTTAGCAGAAGATGTTATAGGCATTTTTTTTCTTTACGAAACAACAGAACTAATGACTCGTGTAATAGCACGTATCTTGTGGATCTTTCTGGTTAATATAACTTCGATTAGGTGCATTAATAAGCTTAATAAAAATGATTTACTTCCAACAGCGAATATCCAATTACAAGAAAAATTAGGAAATCGTGTTTAATTATATAATAAATATATCAGTTTATTTTCAGTAATAGGTACAAAGAAACATGTCATTACTTAAACTAAACTAATTCATTACGGTATTGATTGAAAAACGAGTCATTAGCCACTAAATGTTAATTACCTATCGTTTATTGTCAAGGGATATCAAGATAATGCGCAAATTATTGTTACCTCCTTTCTTTGTTACGATGTCAAGTACACGACGGTTTTACAGTTTTTCGTTATTCTAAACGATTTTCAGGTGTGTGAAAACCTTTTTGAATAATCTGATTCAAACATTTGCATAATTATTCGCTAATAATGCGCCACTTTGCGCGACTGAAAACAAATTTTGCGCCTCAATAGGAAATAAGTTGTACCACTCTATAGACACGGCTGACTTCACGGAACCACGATTTTTTGGATGAATTATTGTTCTCGTATGAAGTAATTAGGCGTCATTTTGCGTCCTTATAGGGATTTCTAACTTCACAGCCGTGAACTTCCCGATACATAGATTTTATGTGCAGTAATTAGGTACCAGTTATGTACCCTTTTGCGCCACTAAAATAAAATTTTGCGCTTTTACAGGAAACAAATTATTGTAAAATTACGTTGTCACGGCCAATTTCATAGCTGTAAACTTTTGCATAAGTAATTTTTTTCTTATGTTGTAATTAGACGCCAACTGGGCGCTATTTGGCGCCGATGAAATAATATTTTGCGCTCTTATAGGCAAGAAATTTTTGAAAAATTCCCTAGGAATGGCTAACTTCACAGCCGTCAACTTCTGAGAAAATTAATTTCCCTCATGCAATATTAGGCGCCAATTGTGCGGTATTTTTGGCTGCTAAAATAAAATTTTGCACTTTCATAGGAAAGAAGAGGAATTGCATTGGCACGGCCAACTTTACAGCCATAAACTCCTACATAAATAATTTTTTTCGTATACAGAAATCAGATGCCAAATAGTCGCTTTTTTGCGCCTAAACTAAAATTTTGCGTCTCCATAGGAAATGAGTTATTACAAAAGTTACATAAACAAGACTAATTATGTATCCTTATATACAAATTAATCTTTTCTTGCGCCATAATGAGGCACCTATCACACGCCGTTTTGCGCCATTACAATTAAATTTTACGCCCCTATAGGAAGCAACTTATTGTAAAAATTAGATCATCACGGATAACTTCATAGCTGTAAACTTTTGCATAAATCAATTTTTTTGTAGTAATTAGGCTCCAATCATGAGCGGGTTTGCGGCGCTAAAATAAAATTTACATACAAGTTAAACCTTTTTGCGCCGTTAAAGTTAAATTTTTTACCCCTATAGGAAACAAGTTATTGTAAAAATTACATCATCACGGCTAACTTTGCAATCTTAACTTTTACATAAATCAATTTCCTCTTATGTATGAAGTAAGTAGCAATTGTGCGGTGTTTTGTGCCGCGAAAATAAAATTTCGTGGCCCGATAGAAAATAGGCTATAGCAAAAGTTACATCAACAAACTTAAATTCATACCCGTATACATGTATTAAACTTTACTTCCGCTATAATTAGACACCCATTATGAGCCGTTTTACCCGTTAAGGTTAAATTTCGTGCCACAGTTATTGTAAAAATTACATCAACTTCACAGCTGTGTACCTTTGTAGCAATCAATTTTTCTTATGCGGCAGGTAGGTACCAACGATGCGTCGTTTTCCGTCGCTAAAATAAGATTCTGCGCTTCCATAGGAAATAATTTAATGAAATTATTAAATTGACAGTGTATAAATGAATGATTATGAATAAATTAATTAATCTTTTCTTGTACGATAATTATGAATCCATTATGCCTTTTATTTTTACTACAGTCGAGATGTATAGTAGAAAAATCTTATGTGGCCTGCTTATAACCTTCTTATGTCTTGGAATATTAGCAAGTATATACAAAAGTTCAGTTGCGATACGAACGTTTTTGACTTAGTCAGGTTTGCTCTTACATTAAGTGCTCAACACACATAATCAAGTATGCAAATTTTTGAATTATGAAAATAGAATATCTACTATATGCATACTACCTGGCTAAGATTTGTATAAAAGATTAATATTTTTCCGTTTTCACGTGACTACTAACACAAGATGTTTAAATGAATTTTTAACACTTATTTAAATTCGTTTTAAAACTTTATAAGAGAAACTTGTGAGAAATCTTCAAAAAAGAGCTTATAGTGTTATAAGTTGAAGGATTTCCGATATGGACAAGTTATCCTAAGTACTTTCATCAAAGAAAGTAGTTTAACAAAAAAATTGTTTCTTATAAAGGTCTTTTCCTTTTTTTTTCAATTGAGTAAAAAGCTTTACAGTTATTCACTTCAGCGTCTTTTATAAAATATCTCTATTTGTAATAGATCTTAACTAAAATTTGTTATAACCGAGATATTTTGAAAGAAACTATAAATGTTGTTTCATATAAGTCGGTTACGTGTTTTATAAGACATCGTTGCTACAGACACACGCACACATACACACACACGAGCACACACACACACACGAGCACACACACACACACACACACACACACACACACACCACCCACACACGCACACATAAACAGGCATACGCACTGGCACACGTATTCGTACACGAACTCATGCACGCACGCAGGCACACACCCACACGCATACACACAAATGCACCCACACACACACACTCCCACACGCACACCCAGTCACACACTCACACACTCATACACTCACACACTCACACACTCACACACTCACACACTCACACACTCACACACTCACACACTCACACACTCACACACACATCACACACTCACACACTCACACACTCACACACTCACACTCACACTCACACATCACACTCACACTCACACACTCACACACTCACACACCACACACTCACACTCACACACTCACACACTCACACACCCACACACTCACACACTCACACACTCACACACTCACACACTCACACACTCACACACTCACACACTCACACACTCACACACTCACACACTCACACACTCACACACTCACACACTCACACACTCACACACTCACACACTCACACACTCACACACTCACACACTCACACACTCACACACCCACACTCCACACACACTCACACACTCACACACTCACACCACACACTCACACAACTCACACACTCACACACTCACACACTCACACACTCACACTCACACAACTCACACACTCACACACTCACACACTCACACACTCACACTCACACACTCACACACGTCACACACTCACACACTCACACACTCACTACACACAACACAGTCTATACACTGCACACTATTCGTACACAACTCACACTCACAGCATCACAAACACCTACACACTAGACAACTACACACAAATGCACAACCACACACTACACACATCCCACACACTCACACATCACACTCACAATCGACTCACACTACTCACACTCTCACACTCACACACTCACACTCACACTCACACACTCACACACTCACACTCACACACTCACACACCACACACTCACACACCACACACTCACACACTCACACACTCACACACATCACACACTCACACTACACTCACACAACTCACACACTCACACACTCACACACTCACACCACACACTCACACACTCACACACCTCACACACTCACACACTCACACACACACTCACCACACCTCACACACTCACACACTCACACACTCACACACTACACACTCACACACTCACACACTACACACTCACACACTCACACACTCACACATCACACACTCACACACTCACACACTCACACACTCACACACCATCACACACTACACACTCACACACTCACACACTCACACATCACACACTCACACACACTCACACTCACACATCACACACACACACACTCACACACTCACACACTCACACCTCACACTCACACACTCACACACTCACACACTCACACACCACACTCACACACTCACACACTCACACTCACACCTCACACACTCACACACTCACACACACTCACACACTCACACCTCCACACTCACACCACACACTCACACCACACAACAGCTACCACTCACACTACTCACACAACCTCACACACTCACACACCTCACACATACACACAAACTACACTCACACACACACACACTCCACACCACACCACATCACACACTCACACACTCACACACTCACACACTCACACTCACACACTCACACACTCACACTCACACACTCACACACACTCACACACTCACACACTCACACACTCACACACTCACACACTCACACACTCACACACTCACACACTCACACACTCACACCACACACACACTCACATTCGCAACCACCACACTCACACACTCACACACTCACACACACACACTCACACACTCACACACTCACACCTCACACACACTCACACACTCACACTCACACCTCACACACTCACACACTCACACACCACACTCACACACTCACACACTCACACTCCACACTCACACACTCACACACTCACACACTCACACCACACTCACACACTCACACACTCACACACTCACACACCTCACACACCACACACACTCACACACTCACACACTCACACACTCACACACTCACACACTCACACACTCACACTCACACACACACACTCACACACTCACACACTCACACACAATCACACACTCACACACTCACACACTCACACACTCACACTCACACACTCACACTCACGCTCACACCTCACACCACACTCACACACCTCACACTCACACACACTCACACACTCACACACTCACACAACTCACACACTCACACACCTCACACACTCAACACACTCACACACTCACACACTCACACACTCACACCACTCACACACCTCACACATCACACTCACTCACACACACACTCACACACCTCACAACCACACTCACACACTCACACACTCACACACTCACACACTCACACACTCACACACACACTCACACACTCACACCACACACTCACACATCACACACTCGCACACACACACTCACACACTCACACTCACACTCACACACTCACACACTCACACTCACACACTCACACACTCACACTCACACACTCACACACTCACACACTCACACACTCACACACTCACACACTCACACACTCACACACTCACACACTCACACACTCACACACTCACACACTCACACACTCACACACTCACACACTCACACACTCACACACTCACACACTCACACACACTCACACACTCACACACTCACACACTCACACTCACACACTCACACACCACACACTCACACACTCACACACTCCACACACTCACACTCACACTCACACTCACACTCACACACTCACACACTCACACCACACTCACACACTCACACACTCACACACTCACACACTCACACACTCACACACTCACACACTCACACTCACACACTCACACACTCACACACACACTCACACACTCACACACTCACACACTCACACACTCACACCTCACACACTCACACACTCACACACTCACACACTCACACACTCACACACTCACACACTCACACACTCACACTCACACACTCACACACTACACACTCACACACTCACTCACTCACACACTCACACAGCCAAATACGACCTTAACACGTATTTAGGTTTTGCGGTTCACTTTTTAAGCGTTTAAATGTTTTACGGCACTCTACTGTTTTCCCTGCACCTTCATTAAGTTAAGTTAAAGAGTTATTTGTAGGTATATACCAATAAATTAGATGTCAATTTGTACCGGGTGAGTCAAAATGAAGTGAACTGCTGCTTTATAGGTAAACTTTGTCAATAAAATGTATTTCTCATATATGGCTAGTAAGCGTGTGCATTTTAAAGTCATTCTTTAATATACAAAGTGTTACAAAAAAGCATAACAAGACAAAGTGTTTTTTAATAGAACATCCTGTATATCAATCCATTTTTGAAACAATTCTAATGTCATCCAAAAACGGCACTTACATGAATTACTTTATTATTATGTACCATATTGTGTTTTATTAGGAAAACATTTATATCTGGATCAAGGAAAGACCATGCTTAGTGCTATGTTCTGAAGAAGAAACATTAGAGATAAATGCCATAGGAAGTTCAAAGTATATGTTCAAACGAAACGTGAAGTTCAAAAATATCTCTTTTCTCTAGTAGAACACCCTGTATATATTTACGCTGTGTTAAAGAGAATAAAAAACCACACAATTCCTCATAAGTATGTCCTGTACTCTCACAGTTTTTTAGTTATTTTTACTTTTCTATATTATTGAATATTTGAATGGTTTGGTAGCCATTTAAGATTGTGAAAGTTTTGCGTGTTCAATAGTGAAATAATCTATTATTCTAAAAGTGAATGATTTGATATGATTTATGTGTTTGGAGAGAGTCAAAAAAATTGTCTTCTTGTTCAAAGGTTACATAGTATGAAGTGTCCTGCTCGACGAAACGTGGTGAATAGAAATACCAGTAACCAAGATAAGGAACTTGAGATTCTGCTTCATGTTGAAGAAAACCCGTATGTCAGTAGTCGTCAGACAGCAATATCATGTGAAACGTCACAATCAACTGTCTATCGGACAACTAGAAAATATAACTATCATCGTTTCCATATTGAATTACACCAGGAATTACGCAATGATGACTGAGGGACGAGCAAACCTTTCCCAGTAGATTATTGCTCAACTTGAGGTTAATACAAACTTTTTATCTTGGTATGGCATTCTCTACAACAGCTTAGTAATGATGAATGACAGAGTATGTGTCTGTAATGGGACGTTGTCTCTCTACACTATCACCGCGAGGTTCGTGAATTTTTAGAAGATAATTAGCCTTAAAAATGGATAGGGCGTGGCTGTTTTGTACAGTCGTCTCAAGGTCGTGCGATCTTATTCCATTAGATTTTCCCTTGTGAAAATATATTAAAGAACGTGTATTTGTTACATCTCCCATTACAAAAGAAGATATAGAAGCCAGGATATAAGACGCTTGTGGAACGATAACACTGGGATACGTGAGGAAAGACATAATAAAACGACTAAATGTATTCATTTAGCATAAGGGACACCTTTTCGAACATATATTATGAAAAACTTGTTAGTAACTGTTGAATTATCCAATGACTTGGGAAAGTTCGTTTATTTAACATCAAGTAATATATTTTCTGTCGGAGTTAATTTATATCTATGTTAGTGTTAAGTATTTAACCCTTAAATGCATACCGTTGCAGAAAAGCAACAAAATCATTCAGTCAGAACAAGAACAAGTTCTCGATCTATCCAGGTTGTTGTAGAGATGCAACAGTGTGTTAAATATGGAAATAAATACTGCGCACTTAAAATTTTAAAAATATCAACTCAGTCAAGCCAGCCTCGTAGTGGTTGTCACATATTCTAACCCTACTTTCGTTACTGGACTTTTGTAAACATTATAAAGTGAACAAAAGCTGTATTTGTGGTTAATAAAATTGTGTTTTATGCTGTCTGAGGTTAGTACTGCAAACATTTTATGGTATTTTGTTTTAAAACGTGCTTGATGTTGAATTTTTTGTAAAAAATGATATGATGCAGAAATGCAACATCATGTATTGCGACTCATTTTGGAATTCGCTACGTGTAGTTTTGATGACTGAGTTTTTATTTTTCTTTTAGCCATGTCGAGTGGTGATTGTAGTAAGGTGCTTAAAGATGGAGAGTTGCAATATTTTACTGATAATTTGAGTGAAATTAGTGAAGATATAAATTTCTCCGACGTAGATAGTTTAGATGATCCTGAGTATTCTCCCGATAATGAGCAAGATGAATTATCAGATTTAGAAATACCCAATGGGATTTTAAATAACGCAGAAGAACGATTCGAGAGTGTGGTGGAGCAAAAATGTACTACCATCTGGTTCAAAATCAAAATCTGCAAAACCCGAAATAAAATGGAAAAATAAAAATTTAGTTTTGAATGAGGCTCAACTATGTGTTAGGGGAAATGATATTATGTCAAATGCTTTGCTTGAAATGGACACTCCATATAAATGTTTCCAACATTACTTTTCTGATGATTTACTGGAGAAAATTGTTCAAGAATCAAATTTATATGCTCAACAAACAGACATATCTAAACCACTAAACCTTTCTGTCAGTGAGCTAAGACGATATATTGGTATTATTGTTTATATGTCTCTCGTACGTCTACCGAATACCCGTCATTATTGGTCGCCGACTATTGGTATCGACATAGTAGCCTATTGCATGACGGTAAATAGGTTTGAGAAAATTCGCCAGTTTTTGCACTTTAACGATAATGACCAGCATTTACCTCGGGATAATCCAAATCATGACAGACTTCATAAAATAAGACCGATCATAACGCATCTGAATGCAAAAATACTACAGTACCTCTTGAAGCTCAAGTTTCAGTTGATGAGCGGCTGTGTTCTACGAAAGTGCATCACTACATGAAACAGTATTTACCAATGAAACCTCACAAATGGGGTTTCAAACTGTTTGTGCTTTGTGGAGTGATTGGGTATGCGTACAAATTCGAAGTCTATTCCGGTCAAGAAAACGGTGACAGGCAAAGGATAGAAGGTGAACCAGATCTAGGAGCTGCTGCTAACGTAGTGGTTCGATTATCAAGAACAATACCTAGAAATCAAAACTACAGGTTGTATTTTGATAATTACTACACCAGTCCAGCTTTGTTGGTATACTTAGCACAGAACGGAATATACAGCTTAGGAACTGTACGCCGGAATAGAGTCACCAATTGCAAGTTACCAACTGAAAAAGATATGAAAAAAGATCCGCGAGGCACTTCGTATGAATGTGTAGGGGATCTTGACGGCATAGATATCTCTTCATTAGTTTGGAAAGACAACAAAATTGTATGTGTTTTGTCAACATTTGCAGGAAAATTACCATTAACTACCATAAAAAGATTTGATAAAAAAAGTAAATCAACTGTTGAAATTAGTTGTCCCTTTGTTATAAAAGAATATAACTATCACATGGGTGGGGTAGATTTACTTGATGCCTTTATGGCAAGACACAAAATATTAAACAAAAGCAAAAAATGGTATATCCGCCTATTTTATCACTTTCTGTATATGGCGTTAGCTAATTCATGGATTTTGTTTAAAAAAATTTCTACAACGAAACAAAGTAACCAACAAAAAATTACATTTTTCGAATTTCGGAAAGAAGTAGCACCGTGTCTAATGAAAATTGGACAACACAATCCAATTAAACGAGGCTGTCCAAGCAGTAACACTGTAGAAGAACTGATGAGTGTTAAGAAAAAATCTGGTCCTGCCCAGCATGCTCCTCCAAAGGACGTTCGCCTTGATCAAAAAGGACATTGGATTATATGGACAAATGTACGGGGTCGTTGTAAATTTCCGAGTTGCAAAGGATAGACGCAAACATTATGTGAAAAATGTGGCGTGAATTTGTGTTGCAACAAAAAAAATAACTGTTTTAAAAATTACCATACTACATCATAAGTTATTGCATTAATGCATAATGTTGCAGATATGAAACAATTACTTTTTTGCTAAAAACAGCTTCCTACCGTTATGTTAATTATTTTTCTCTGAATAAATGCATCAAAACAATCATTTATAATTTTTTTCAACAATTCTTAAAAAATCATGCACTTAAGGGTTAATTCACCATTTTGTCTCTCTTGTTCTCAAATTTCATGGCTACTACGAATAATCACAAGAAAACCATTGAGCAATATAGAAAAATTAAAACAACACAAAAGCAGTGGGAGATAGGTATAGCATATGACGTTCTTATGAAGAACTGTGTGGTTTTTGATACTTTTTAAAGCAGCGTAAAAATATGCATGGTGTTTGATTTGAGAAAAGTGTTTGAGCATATATGTTGAACACCCTGTAGCATTTATCTCTAATATTCCTTCTTCTTTCTGCAAAACATAGGCTTAAGCTTGGCCTTTCCTAAGTCCAAATATAGAAATTTTCCTAGCAAAACACAAAATGGTACATAATAATAAAGTAATACCTATAAATCCGATTTTTTGGATTAAATTCGATATATTTATAGTTTGCATGTACGAAACCTAGATACATACAGTTTTATAATTGCACGTAGAATTCAAAAATTGAATGATATACAGGGTGTTCCACAAAAAGTACTAGCTTTGTCTTGTCCTGCTTTTTTGGAAGAAGAATAATTTTAAAATGCGCACACTTACTAGCCATATAATATGTTATTGGTAAAGTTTACCCATAAAGCACCAGTTTACTTTACTCTATCGTTGACTCTCACTGTACAATAGCTCAAGGTCTGAAGATGACAGTTATGTCTAAGCTAGTAACCATTTGTTTTAATTAAACACAGTGGGGAAGGCTTTGAGAATTACTACACTCCTTAGCAATCAATACTTTGAATAAAAAGGTTTTCAATTCAAGTTAATGTATTTTCTGGTTAGTTTAAATTTAAAGACACCAATTTACGTTAGAATTCACATACAATTTAACCTTACACAAAAGGTGTCTGTCACATTATTTTTGTAAAGGGGATTAACTAAAAATCTCAATTAATTATAATAAACAAATTCAAAAACGTGGTCGGTACAGTAGTAAGGATGTATTAATCCCCATTGATGTAGGGAAACAAAACCCAGTTAATAAAATTGTATTTAAATTATACAATTTTCATTTATTTTCAAATTCTCATTTGAAAATAATACAACTTACTTACTTAGAGAAACATAAAATATGCAAATTCAACAAATTCATACAAAAGAGTGTAGAATATCATACTAATAAAACTAGAAATGCGAATTAATCTGAATTGTTCATTCGCTCTTGAAGAGTAATGGAAAAGAGTTTGTAACAAGAAAGAAAAGAGTAATGATTTCCTGACTAAGTTCAATTCACTCTGTAGAGATTTTCTCGTATATATTACAAAGAATACTTTCTTGTAGCAGTTTCTACGAAACAAAAAGTACGTCATAAATTTTAAGTATTTTATTTAAAGTTTTCAACGCATTTTCAAATTTTTCTGATGATAACATAATTCCGTTTAATAAATAAAGAAGAATTATTGATCTTTTAAAACACTTGGCAGACCATATTTCTTATATTTGTATTGTGCAATAACAAACCAACTATTCTAAAAAATCAAAATAATAAAGAAGAAAATTAGAAAACAAAGAATTTTATTTCTAGTTAAAAATAAACGCTTACTCTTCTAGTTCTGACTATAATGTCAAGATTAGTATGGAATATATCTAACTTTGAAATTACTTTTGGAGTTTCAATTAGGTTTGTTACCCCAATAGAAACTGTGATTACTATGTTGTGTATTTTGCTAAAGTTATTAAAGTTTGTCTCAAAGAGCGTTTATTACTGGAGCAACAAGCAGTTATAACGTTAGAGTAAGCCTTCAAAGAGCGGTAACCTCTAAGATATACTAATAATGTGAAAGTTATGCCAACAAAATTAGTGGATGAATAAATTATAAAACTGGAAAACAATGCAGTAAACTGTGTTGGCTTTTAATTGAAGGAAATTCATATTAACACTTAAATGATATTAATTCTTGTCATCCTTATAATTACAAAACGGTGGCTTTTAATAGCTATATTCATAGACTTCTTGACTATTCCGATGTCAAAAACAAGTTTTGAAGTAGAATTAAACAAATTGCCGTAAATAATGGGCCACGTGTCTAACCACCACACGGCACAATACGAGAGAAATAAGTGAGCTCGGCTAAAACTCAATCAAAGAGTCCGAAGACCGCAGAGTACTCGGATTGCATAGGTGTTCTGGAAGTATCATAAAGGAGGTTAAATTAGAATTTTGTTACTGAGAAAAGAACCTAAATAGGCGCCACAAGCTTTAGAGAAAGAAGGAAAAGAAAATAGGTTCTTATTTCTTGAAAGAAGGAGAGAGCCTGTAAATCTTGAAACAGGGAGTAGTAGGAATAGTAATTAAGTGACAATTTCCTCAACAAACGTAAATTTATTTCTTTCCTTAAATTCCCAACTAAGGAGGTAATAAGCCAAACGTTATTGTATAGCTATAGAAATATATGAATGATAAATAAAATAAGTTATACACAATATGTACGTTATCCCCAAAACCAAAAAAAATGTATAAGTTAAAATGAGCTTCATGAGGGCAAGTCGTGAGCTTGTACATACGCCCACAGTCATTTATAATTTATGATTATAATACCAAAAACAATAATACCCCTTCCGGCCGACGTAAGATCTTACGTACCGCCTGAAAAGGCCAATTTAAAATTTCAGAAACTTATTAAATCAGTTATTGACAAGAAAGAAAAATTAATTAAGTAATTCAGATTGCCTTTCAGAATACAAACCCCTTTTTGATTCAATTACCCAAATTCAAATTGAAATGCTACCGAGTAGCATTTAAACTAGCACGAAATCTCGCACCAAACATGACATTATTCAATATCACGCTACACAAAAAGTTACATCGGGTATAAACATAAAAGTTGCAGCAAAGCTACTGCGCACGACCACAAAAACAATAGCACAAAATTGATTATCCCCAAAATGGAGGTTATACGTGAACTCCCTACAGGGTGTGGCACATAAAACCAATTTTAACAAAAATTATTCAAAATGTTGATTGTTACGTGTGTGTAAAATATTGAAGAATGGTTTAATCAACATATAGCAGTTCTACATGGGAGTTATTGTATTAAAATTAGCATCAAACTGACACCGAACTTATACTGCAGGTAACATGTTTAACAAATACTCGTTGACAGAATTAATAGAAATGTATTTAATTTAGGTATGATTTGTATTCGTGGGTAAAATATTTGTCAAATACTTGTTAACCGACGTAAGGTAAGTGTACTTAATTTCGTTGTAGACGATCGTAATCTGCTGAAGGCAATTTATACATGTGATAAAATGGAAAGAGCTGACCTGTGTTTCCGAAGGTTTATGCGTTATTCGAAGTAGCCAGGATTTCACCAGCTCCAATACAGGTGTAACGTCAACGATCACGCTATCCCAAATACGTTAGACACAACGAACCGCAGTGTATCAGCAGTACAATCTAAATAATATGCCAAGAGATACAGAACGGGTAATCTTGTTACATCAATAAAGACAAAACCAAATGTAAACATGAACTTTGATGTAATCGTAACGGTAAAGTTATATGGGAACTTAAGTTATATGGAAACTTAAGTTATATAGAAACTTAAGTGCTAAAACGAAGATAAAGGATTAGAACGGTGTTTATTCACTGAAGAAGTGTTGCCTCTAAGGTTGAATGCGAGCGTTACTGTAAATGTGTTAACCAATTTGTTACGTCTATTTCTTTGAAGAAGTAGTATGAAATTCTTTTGTGCTTGAAACCTGAAAGAGAAGTTCTAATTACACGAGGTTAACAAGATCTGGTACGGCTTACAAAACATGTGTGGATGGAATGAAATATTTCTATTACACCCTCCTTTAATAGCGATTATATCACTTCTATACAACAAAGCAATACTATATTGTGAAAATTTTCCAAAAAAAAATGATGCTAATGATCTACGAAATAGAAACAAGAAAAACGGCTTAAGAACCAATTTTACAACTTGAAAAATATTCTTATCAATCATTGTTACCACAATAGCATTTTTTTGTGTTGTTCACAGAATAAACTGTTATTTATACAATGTATTTATTTAGAAATAACAGAATAACAGATCCCTTTTTCGAGTTAAGTATACCAATCACCAGGACTACGTACATCTCAGAGATGGTTCTATAAGTATTAATTGAAATAAATTTGTATTTAACAAATGCTAAGTGACTACCGAAAGCTTCAATACGTTAAACTAGCGAATCTAAAGCGAGTAAACTTTTGAAATACAGAGGTGGATACGAGAGAGAAATAATTTACATATAATGGAGAAACGTACACGTCATAAAAGAAAATCATATGTGAAATAGAAATTAGCTACAGTATAGGAATAATTTTGTATAACATTTAACCCATTGTATTAATTAGTAAATGCCGTAAATACAGAAACTTTACATCATTATAATAAAGAAAATAGATACTAGTAAGGTTAAAGCACATTACTAAATGTTTAAATCACAGATACTTATTTAAGGTAGCTTTTAGAGACAGTAACCAGATAAAATGATGCAATCGAACAAATGGTTACACAGAATTTCATA
Organism: Vesta saturnalis; assembly: GCA_036346205.1. NCBI lineage: Eukaryota > Metazoa > Arthropoda > Insecta > Coleoptera > Lampyridae > Vesta > Vesta saturnalis. Next base: position 15,595,011 of record JARFJB010001883.1, on the reverse strand, counting down.
GAATTTTAAAAAAGAATGAATACAACGATGCGTTCAGGGAAGAACGACATAAGCACAAAAAATCTCCAAAATGACGTATAGGTAGGTAGAAAATTACATTCCGCGTTGGTCTTTAGAAGCGGCGTATACGCCAAAAATTATATTCGCTACAATTTCTATTCAAAGTATGCACAAGCGCCAAAACGCAGTTTCGTGGCTAAACCATGTGTCACAAGCGCCAGTCGTCCATTAGCTTTGCACGGGTGGACGTCTCGTTTATTCTTGGTGAACTTTACATAGGAATACGGTAGGTAATTGTTTTATTTTGAGTGTGTTGACCTATACCGAAATAATGTACTTTAGCCTTTACAATAAGACAAATTTTACCATTTAAGGGCAAAATTAACTTGTGCGCTTGTGCCAGGATAGTTACTCCTAATCCAACTTAGCACAAACGACATAATACTATTGTAGTTTTAATGAACAATTTAACTTCAGAATACCGACACTGATGTTAATTTTAAATTAATTTAAAGTATAGTTGGAGTTTATCCACTTAGTTTGATTACTAACCTTTTGAAAACAGTGCTAATCAAAAGAACTTGTAGAAAATAGCTGTTTAATTATTATGGCGCTTATGCCATTTGTTGTTATTATTGTAAAATAATGCAGAGATTATAGAGAGCAGGGGCCGTAAATTAGGGGCAATGGCTATAAGTGTACCCCAAAATGCTATAAATCATGATAATGAAGTATGTCGCGACGTTGAACCAGTTAAAGTGGTAACCGCAGAATGTGAACCTTATAATCGTTTAATTAACTTGATCTAGAATTGGGTGGCAAAGACGAATAGAAACCTGGTTCTGAATACAGCGACATTCGAGTTGTTATGAAATCGAAGAAAAAAACAATAGATTGCCGAAAAAATTATACATAGAAGATGAGGGAAAAGAATATAGAAAAATGACTGAGAATGAAATAGAAGAAGAAGAAGCTAGTCAAGAAAACCAAAACCGGTTACTTCTAGCATAAAGAAAAGAGTTGGTAAAAAGGATGAACGAAAAGAAAAAAACATGGGTTTGTAATACATAAATAGGTGCCTCTGGAAGTTTAATGCTACAAATAACTTTGTAAGTTAACCCATGTCAATCTAACGAAACTGGTACCAATGAATGTAACATTTACAGAAGAAGAGCGAAAACATATTGGGATGATTTAAAATAAAAGGGGATAGGGATCTCAATATATAGTTTAGTGTAAAAATTAAAACACTAAACATTTGTGTAAGTTTGTTTTGTATGATAAAATTTAATCGTGATTTTATTTAGTTCTTGAATTGTATAAGTTTTACTTTTAATCAAACATCCCATATCAGATGAAAATATATACCACGTTGTGCGCATGCGAATTTCGTTGACTTAAAAAGATGGGTAATTATCGTGACTCAACAATTTCATTAATTTAATATGGGTAAGTTTCTTTTATCTTTTTAATATAATATTGAATTACTATAAATGAGTAAATGATTGACTTATTTCCAGTTTACCACATAATCTACTTGTATCCTTTACACAATACACATAAATACACGTTATTAAAATGAAACGTAACCTCAAATAACAAATAAGATTCATAGACTCACAGTTAATGTTCTTTTCTTACAGCTGGCTCATTTTCCAATTGTGATGTAATTCGAATTCCAATATCTTTTATTCCCTCGATGGAAGTTCTATACAGCATCAGCAAGTTGCGGATATGTTGCACCCACGTTCACTGCATCGGTGGAAATTCCATACATCACCAATATGTACAAATATCTTCTTTGTCACTTTCCAAAAAAATACTTTCATCTATTTACTATATTTATAAATATAACAATTTACTTTTAGGTTTTTATCTTCAAAATACCACAACCTTTATCAGCACCCAAAATTATTATAACTTGTACTTTCAATTTTAATTTCAATTGAATAATAATATAAAGGCAATTTGTTTAAAATAATTTTAATGCAATTATCGAAATAATTTTATTTGCATTCAAGTAAACGACACAAAAACATCACCCGAAACTAGAATTACGTTAACCTTAATTTTTATTTTTGTTTAATTACATAAAAAATTTTAATGGTTATACGAACCACCTGGATGATCTTAAAATTTTAATCATGTGCACATCAAGTGACATATTCACACTTTGGAAAGTTTATAAGATAAGATTCAAAAATTTCTACCACTTGCTTATATAGCTTCTGATTAAACAAAATCATCTTATCAAAATTGCGAATACAAACATAAGATTTGAACCTACGACCTGTACTTTGCTAGAGTACCGCGCTACCAACTGCGCCACCAAGGTTCAAGCCCCAATCGATGTAAATTTTGTCTTTATGTATGTAGAACAAAAACTTATAATAATAAGATTGTTTAATTTCCATTGGTTAATCAGTTTTTACAAATTTACAAATTATTATTTGTACTGATCAGTTACTTATAAGTAAACAGATCTTAAAACGGTATTTTTTCATTCTGTGCAAAATTCCGTATCCATAGGTACCACACATGACATATTTCCTTTGAAATTTCTTATTCTACACAAATTATGACTAATATGCAAATTTTCATACACAAATTTACTTATAAATAAATTAATCTAATTTTTACAAGAAAACTACAAACAGAAATGGATACCTTGTCCCAAAATACATAAGAATTCATTAGTCTCAAACACTTTTATGATTCATGTTAACAAGTTCTATCTCAAGTCCTGTGGCATGAATCATCACAATCTGGTTTATCAATTTTTAACCTTAAATCACATCTGGAATGTTAATTTAAGTTGTAACACTTCCTAAACACACTGTTAAGTAAGTTTATAATATAATCTTTGTTCAATTTCACTTTTAAAATTAATAATCTCTATGAATCTTGTAAGCTTTGTTGTGAGTCACCAACTTTAACATGTCCTTTACACCTTTTACATTGATTGATACGATTTAATCTCATTTTGTTTTAGAATGGAAGCATATTATAGTACTAAACTAGTACATTGTCATAAAAATTGGAATACATGTATTTTATAGATGGAATACATATTTTTACTACTCCGAAGTTCCGGAAACTTTAAAAATGAAAAATAACACTGTTTAGCTATGATAACACTTTTACATTTATGAAATATGGAATAACTAGCTAACAACGTGTTCTATATTCACATCTGTACCTATTTTTATGTTGATTAATTTATGTTTAATGTCTCTTTTAGCATGAACTTATATTGTTCTAATGCTGATATTTAGCTTAACTAATATCATCTCAATATTTTTGAATATTATTGGAAATTAGGTTGCAGTAAGAAACAAAAACGGTTTCTGAGCGACTCACTAACTGTGTGCCCAGCTAAAAGAAGACAAATCGAAAGGTGCGAAAACAAGAAATGTTACAGTTGAGTACCATTTTTTAAAAGAAAGCAATTCTAAACGGGAATGCAAACAATTTTTACTTGAAACTTTGTCAGTAACAGTCAGATTATTAAGAACTGTGATAAAAAATGAAGAATATGCGAAATTTCCAGAACCAGACTTACGAGGAAAACATGAAGCTTCCAACAAGACTCCTGATTTAATTATGAGTTTTAAGGTATGTGTGGAATCTTTGCCATTTGTTCCTTTCCACTACTGTAGAAGTTCGTGAACCAGGCTGTATCTACCGGCAGATATAAAAAGCTATAACAATTTATACCGAATTTTTTTAGATTGTTTAAAAGTATATAGGTATTCGTGTTCCACGCAAAGATAAACGTTTGAAATGTGAAAAATATAAAAATTTGCCAGCGACCATGAAAACAGAAACGGAGACGAATAGTTATGAAGTATTTTTGGAAGATCGAAAGGCTTCTGCAAGGGAAAGTGGGTGTTTAGTTATTAGTTTTGACCTACAAAAGGTACTTGCAACACCATACGGAGACAACATCGGTTTTTCAAGGAAGAATGCCGTATACAAGTTCACAGTTTACGAATCTACTTTAAGAAAAGCCTATTGTTAGATATGGGAAGAAAAAGATGGCAAAAGAGGTAGTAACGAAATTTGTACCAATTTGTATCATTACTTAAAACATATTATTGACGAGACCTACTTATGAAAACATTTCCATGTACTGCGACAATTGTGCCGGAAAAAATAAAAATCGTTATTTATTTGCAATAATATAGCTATTTTTGTATGAAGTACCTAAAATGAGTCCTAAAAAATTTATTTTAGGTACGCGTTACAATATTTTAATTTTTAACAATATTTATTTGTTTAAGCTCTCTAAAATTTTCCTAGAATACCTAATTTATCGATTTTATTCGAATAAAGGTACTAGGTACTTTATAACGTAAGTGGTGTAAATGGTATAATAAATTTAATAATATAAATAAAGAAATAAGTGTAAAATCGTTCTCTAAAATAAATCGTTAAACTAAGTCGAGATACAAACCATTCACCAAAAATAATGCCTTTGACTCAGTCGGTAAATTAAGGTAGGGCCGATTCAATCGTTTGATTTTCTAACTTACCACAATTCTGCTAGCTTACTTCCACTGAAAATCAACATAAAAAAAATTGCGTTGTAACACTAATAAAATGATCTCGGACACCAAGTTATTTTTTAATAATGCTCGGAATAACTAAACCGAGTTTTACAATAAAAATGTAAAAATATACAAACTATGTTTATTAACAGTTAAAATGATAGGGTTAAATAAAATATATCTTAAAAATAGCCTTAAATTACTAAAAATCATTAAACAGTGAATACCTGTTACAAAATATAATACATCTCCTTGAGAACCCCTGGATTTATAACAAATAATGCAGAAATGCAAACCAAGGTGACGTAATCCTTGTGTCAACGTTGCGCAATATATTGCAATAACAATGCTTTTATGTTGTCAACCACGCCCAAACTGGAATTTTATTTCTTATAAATTTGTTTTTTGGAACTTGAATAAACCAATATTTATTGCATTTTCTTGAAATTTTGAATGCAAAAATTGCAATCATAAAATGAAAGCGTACGTAACAGTAGAATTAATTGTGCAATCAAAAGCGGTAAAACTAAAAGTGTAATACTAAAAAAAGAAGGTAAAGGTAAAAGTGCCTGAAAAGAGCAAATGTTATAATTTTTAGTATTACGAGTTAATTTGTCTTACCATTAAATCAATGGCACTTTCACAAAATTTAGGGAGAACTTGATACAAAAAAATAGCTATTTGGAAAAGAAGGTCTAGAATCTTGTACCAGCATAGCAATAACTTTCATTTATTAAGAATTTTTATTTATATTGACTGTTATTTTCTGACATTGTTAGTGTTAACAGAGATTTGTAATATGTATATTATTTAATTGTACTATTAGCATTTTTTTTAAAGTACCTAGTTTTTTTTACAAATTCGAATGATAAAATTGATAACTAGGCCGAAAATGAGCTATTTTACGGTACGAAATGAGTCCGTAAAATAGATATTTTTGGGAGCGTATACAAAAAAGATATTTTTGGAAAACTCAAAAAATATTAAAAATGTGGTCGTAATAGGCTCCATCTGAATGGGTCACTATTTTGTGAAATGCAAGAATTAATCCAGAAACTTATATTATTATAAAATAGACCTTTTCTGATTTTCTTGATTTTAAAGATTTAAATTTCAAAAGAAAAAACAAATTAGAAATTTCCGAAATAAAACGTTTTCAGCTTTCTAAGTCTAATTATAATGTTAAAATTCAGTATTCATCTTTGAACGAAGATATCGAAGTTGCATATATGAAATTAAAGTCGTGATCTTTAGTGAGACCTGCTTATGTTAATCAGTTGCTAATAAGCACTAAAAAATACACTGCCCAGCAAAAAATTTCGGTCACTTTAAATAACAAGAAATTACCAATAATTTAACAAATAAAACTAATCAGGGAGTCATTGGTGTAGTAGCCGGTGAAAGTTATATTGTTGGCGTCTGTCATATTCTGTCACCGTATTCGCAATGTTTGTTAAACAACAAAAATTAGTCCTAAGTAAACATTCACATTTAGTTGCTTATTTTTCAGTTGTGTTAATTTTTTTTTCTCTAAAACCTACTCGTTATATGGTTTATTGTGGCTAGTAACGGTTTACTGTTTTTATTGTTTATTTACCAGGCCATATTGCGTCTAGATCCTATTGTTGTGGCACGAATTGTAGCGTTGATACAAGATGGTAGAGGACAACGTGAAACCGCCAGAATTGTACAAAATGTGTACCAGCGCTATCAAGGGGATGGTCTTATAACCAGAAGACCCGGTTCTGGGCGAAAAAGGGTCACGAGTCAAAGAGATGATCAGTTTTTGATGTCAAGGAGGTGTTAATGTTAGCGAATGGACAGTTAGACGAAGGCTTCGTGATAATGGATTGTGTTGCAGAAATCACTTGGCATGAACGATGATGATTGGAGCAAGGTACTCTTTACAGATGAGTCGCGTTTTTACCTCAATTGACCAGACGGACGTCGACGAGTATGGAGAAGATCCGGAGAAAGATACTCCTCCGTTTGTATTGACGTTACACGTAAATTTGCGGGTGGGTCTGTTATGGTTTGGGCAGGTATCACTTCAGAAGCACGTACAGAGGGGGTTTTCGTAGAGAATGGCTCTAACAGCTCACAGATACTTAACGGAGGTCGTGGAAGATCCTGTTCTGCCTTTCATGGTCAGTTTGAGCGAGCAAGGCATTTTCGTGCATGATAATGCAAGACCACGCGCTGCCAGGATTGTCAGTGAATATCTAGATGAAGTAGAAATTACGTGGTTTGCCATCATGGAGTCCATATATGAATTCCATCGTACATATCTGGGATGAGTTAGGGTCACGTACCCAAAGGCATACACCAGCCCCAAGAACTGTCCAAGAGCTGAGAGATTTGCTATTGCAGGAGTGGAATAACATGGATCAGAATGTAATCCATAATTTAATTCAGAGTATGTTTCGTCGAAAGCAAGCAGTCGTTAAGGCAAGAGGGGGCAATACACGTTATTAATTATCATCCATTTTTAAATAAAGTTATATTCATTCATTTGGTTCCCAATAACAATATCGACCTTCGTCTAAAATGTACAGTTACTCTTTTTATAGAATATATCATAATAAAAATTAATTGTGTTGTCTGATTCAATATGTAGAAGCTACAAAAATGCAGTGGGTAAATTTACAATATGCAGACATAAGCTGATAAATTGTATTTTTAAGATTATTTGTAATTTCTTGAGTTATTTAAAGTGACCTAAATCTTTTGCTCCGCAGTGTATAATAATTTAAAAAAAATATGCGAAGCCTTCGTTATTATTCACGTAGAATGTTTAACTCTTAAACATTTTGTTATTATAAAAAAGCTATTTCTGTTCTGTTTTGTAGAAAACAATTTTTATTTTTGTTAAATACGTTAATATTAGAGATAAGACACCAAAGTTTATAAAAAATTAAAAGCCTACTACTGATTTTTATTATTATTTATGTTGGCATAAACGCCAAAGGAGGGCGATTTACCTTAAACAAAGTGTTTTGACACAACTCCAGTTAACCGCCATTTTACCTTCCAGACATAAAATTCATTTGACACAAACGCCTCTGCCCATCTGGTGTAAACACCACACGATAAATACGGTTTGCCACAAGCGACAAAATTATGATTTTATTCAAAATATAACCTTATTTTCAACATTTTTCAGTTAAAATCTTTATCAACAAAATCCAGAACAAGTAATAATAACACGGCGAAAAGAAATTTAAAAAAAAAACAAAATTAAGCTTTCAGGCGATTTTTTGTCTCTCCTGCAAAATTTTCTAAGTGGCGTTTGTACCGTTCTGCCTTGAATCCATCGACACGTTTGCATTAAAATAAGTTTACCCTGCCCAACCCAAAGTTAGAAAATTTTTTAACACGTTAAATTATATAGGTACAGCTACAGAAATAATATCTAATCAACTTAAAAAACTATATTTCAATATAACGTACAGATGTAACAATACTTTAGGAAAATAGACAAAAATCAATAAATCGAAAAATCCTAAGGAAAATAATTCAGGAGTACACAGACTAAATTGCGCGAGTTGTGATAAATACTGCATAGGACAAACATGTAGAAGTTTTAGTACAGGTATTTCCGAACGTGTTAGTTCATATAAAAACAATACTTCTAACTATGCGTCACATTTGAACTTAGAAAATCACATTTTAGATAAAAAAATTTAAATTTTGCATGTTGAAGATAAAGGTAAAGATTAAACGTTTTAGAAATTTTTAAAAACAAAAATACAAGTTTGTTATTATACGATCAAATTGATTTATACTATTCACCATTGTTTGACCTTCCGTCTTCATCACATAATTAGATTTCAACGTCCAACCACAATTAGTATAGGTTCACTATTTTGTAACGTTGTAAGTTAGCTTAAAATTGAATCTCCGTATGTGGAAACAATCGTAATTCAATAAATGAGTTTGTGGAAATTAGAAACTATTTATTTCATTTAAGAGTAAACATAGAAATCCGCACATTTTAATATATATGCAGGAATAGAAAAACACGCAAAAGTTGCTAGTAATGGAAGAAATCTGGCTGAGGTGGCATGACGGCTGAAATGGCGTAGCGAGTGTCTTCACAAGACTAATTTAAAATTGGCATTCTTCATAGTTAAAACCAATAAAGAAAACGCAATAGGAACGACCGTTTTTTACGACTCTGTACAGCTAAACACGAGACGGAATCGGCCATATTGATGGCTGTTATGTTAGGTATTGCAAACAAAGCAAGCAAAGTGGACGTTTAATAGATTTTAGTGGTCACAGGTACAACAAAACTGATTTTTGAGTGTATTTAATCAAATATTTATTACGTAATCATCATATTGAGAATAATAATGGTAAAATATTTGCATAATATTACTGGGACAATTTGTGGCTGTTACATTTCATAGGTAAGTATTTTTAATCCTAAATTTGTTAATTTAATAATATAGACTTATTTGGCTATCAGAAGTCGCTGAAGTTAGCCTTTAAGTCACAAAGTATACATAGGCGTCGCGTAGGGTAACACTATTATAAGTTTGATATACCTACCTAATAGTTATTATATTGAGGTGATTATTAAGACAAAGATAATTATTATTCTGGGGAGACTTGTTCAACAACATTGTGATTGGGTTATTGAAAAAAAAATTATCCATTTTTTTATGTATTTTAAAACTTTACCATAAATTATATTAATAGTCAATGCAAAAAACTCATAAAAAAATTTTTTTGGCTTATAAACAATTTAAAATTGATGAAAATTTTAAAGAGAATCACGCGACGACAAACGCGTCACGATTGGTCGCCATGTTTGTGACGTCATAATGTTAAATTAATTCTCAATTGTACACTGTCAACGGCTTCTACATGTAAATTGACTAAAAATATCCCAAATTTAGTGCAAAAAGATTATTTATAACAGCTACTTTTGTTTAGTCATGTGTGATAAAGTATACGGTTAGGTTGACAACTAAACTTGTGCGGTACTATATCAACTTTAATTTTTGCTCTACTTCCCTTTGTAGTATAGTAAATATAATTCTCCATGTCTTCTTTCAGCTAAAAAACATCAAATCATGAGAATTATTTAAATGACATTATAACAACGGAAGAACAACCATTATATAAACTTTTAAAATTTCGTATAGTACATAACCTAGCGCGTAATTAAAATGTAAAATACTAAATTAAACCGAAACCATTCAATAACCGTGTACAAATTTATTATTTAATCGTTTTAAATTATTCATGTTTAATATATTTATCAATATATTGACGATATAACAAGATTTAATCGATTAAAAGTCAAAACACTGCATCAGCTGTTTGCTACGATGAGTAAAAATAAACATAGTGACGGCACACGCGCTCTGGTTTGTTCGGGAACTGTCGCCGTGTTTTCAGTACTGGGTTCAAAAATGTATTTTTAATTTAATATAACTTTTTAATTAGAGCGAAAAAAAAACTAAAAATAGTTTTGTGATAAAACGTAGTTATGACTTTATTACAGAAAAATTTCTTTTTCAAAAACCCAATTGGTAATAAATATTATTGGGGAAAAATCTAGGTTCCTATGCTATCTAATAATTCTAAAACAAGATGAAAATAATACATCCATTTTGATTTTGTAATATTAAAATAGCATACTTATCTTTGTTCGAGCTTTCCTAAAGACCAAAGCAGAAGGACGCAATGGAGTAATTTTGTGAAAAGGCCTGATTTTATTCTAATAAGCAGTAGTGTTTTATGTTCCCGTCATTTTGCTGCGGATTGATTTGATCGATCATCTAAGTTAAAAGTGAGGATATGACCAAATGCTATTCCAACAATTCAAGTGGACCTTTTAAAATATGTAAGTTAGTTATTGATTCTAAATAATTCGATGTCAAATTTCCGTATTCTGTTACCCTGCGTGTAAATTTTAAGGATCATACGGTAGATAGTTTGCTTTGTTCTATTTTTTTTTAAATTTCGAATTTGAAAGAGTTTAAATTTTGCGAGCTTTTAAATGATCATCTTTTGGGTTTGGAGACATTTATAAACAGAATTTTTATTTGTAAAATTACGTTTAACTCACAGGTGATAGTAGCGTTGCTATTAGATTAAGGTTAGAAGAGTTTTTTGTAAATAAGTATTCTCGTTATTGCAAGCTTTAGGAATTTCGTTAGTTGAAAGAGTGAAATTACGGTTTTTTGTAAGAATTAAAATTGACGTATTGTAATTAAATTAGATTTCTTCGATAAAATTCCATTTAGTTGAAATTGTAATTGTATAAATTTTCTAAGGTTTGAAATTATAAAGTATTTTGTTCCTGATAACGTCCACGTGTAATGTCGTGGGAATTTGTTGCCAGTGATCTTTCTGAATGTAGTATTCCGTATCACTTTTGCTAAGTTTTTGTCATTGTAGAATGGAAAGAATTGATTTGAGTTACAATAAGTATTAAAGAAAAATAATTGAGCGACATCATTTTGTGTCGGTTGCAGGGAAGCTGACACTGCAGTTTGCAGCATGACGTAATTCCTTTCTCTCGATTATTTTTGTATTTGAGTATCGTTTCTACCGCGCTTAAAATTCAAGTGATCCTTTTTTATGGTAGGCTAATTAAGATTTAAGTAAGATGGAAATGGTTAGAAGGGAAGATGGCGAGGTCTGAGCGTTTATGGAGTCAACCAAGTCCATGATGTAGGGCTAAATTCACGTCTTTTGTTTGTGTGCGATTGTCACAATATACGCGAAAGTGGTAGTTGAAGAAGGCATACCGGAGGTGTATCGAACTACCGTGGAGTTATTAATCTCCGTTTCCATAGATGGGATAATATACAGGTTCACCACATCCTCGAGTTATTTTTTATACGTATCGTTTTGTCAAGGGTGACATTTTTTTGGCCATAGAAGGAGTGGTTTTCGTATTTTCTTAAGTGCTTAGCCTCTATTTTGTGAACCTACTGTAACGCATTTTGTTTGTGAGGATTATTTTTAACGAGTTCCTGATGAAGAGGTAGTTTCACGTATGTCGCGCAGCTCAAACAAACAAAATACAAAATTGTTGTATATAGTGCCGCTTTAGTTAAGTATAAAATAAATAGATTAATGTAAAAGAATGCTTTGTAAATAACGCAACGCTCGTCAGTATGGTTAAATATTTGTGCAATCACGACAAATTAGATGAAAAGCTTTTGGTTGAATTAACTGTCGTAAATTTAGTTCGTGTAATTATGAATAGGAGGTTGTTGTTTGTGAAAGATTATTTGGAGAACATTACCGTAGAAATTTAGCTATCCGTTCGATTCAGTACCTGGTGGAACCCTTGCACGACCTATTGTATTGTAGTCCAGAGAAAGAAGAGTATTATATTGTTGTTGGTAAACCTTTATTTTTTTTATTTTGCTGGTGACAATAATAAAGTATGTTTTGTTTCTTGTGTTTATGTGCTTTCGTATAAATTATTGTAGAAACGTCTTTCAGGCAATTTAGAAACAAGCGCATTCATTCAGACTATTTATTTGTTAAGATTATGAATTTTTTTATCTGTTGTGCATTGAAAGTTTATTTCATGCAATTATATCAAAATTTATGTTACCGATATCTTTATTATTTTCGTTACATTGAGTCAAAGGTAGTCATTGATAATATGGCCTTGCAAGCGCTGACCGAATTTGATCTTTTTTTTTGGTTTCTTGTTTTGAATTCCAAAATTTAATGTTTTTTTTATGTAACTGTACTAAAATTTAATATGTAAAAATCCCGATATATGCCCATTGTTAATGTTTATAACTGTTTTCCTAAGATTGGAATTTATTGTGACTTCATCCTCTGAGCCTACAATTTTGCCGATGTAAAGTAATACTTTGAAAGATTACATATTTTTGAAGATTTGTATTAGATTGAAGTATTTTATGCGAAATTTCGAGTTAACTAGTTTTACAGCGACAACATCCATTTATGGTTTATCTAGTTTGTAATCTTTTGAAGTTTCCGTGAGCTTTAATTTAACGATTAATGAGAATATCTCGATTAGAGGTGTTTGTGAAAGTGTTAAAAGAATGAGAAACTATTTAATAAAAATTGGAAGAAATATCACCTGCGACAATTTCTTTAATTCGATTCCACTTTCTCAAGAACTTTTAAAAATGGGGCTTACTCTAGTAGGAACACTAAAGAGAAACGAAAGGGAAATTCCACCGCGGTTTATTGCGAACATAAAAGAAAGATCAGCAAACAGATCTATAGTTGTTTCCTCTAAGAAGTCTACAATCGTGTCTTATAAACCAAAAAGGGCCAACCATGTGCTTCTTTTGTCTACTATGCACAATGGCGATTCTGTTGAGTCGGAATTAGGTGTAGGATATAAACCGAGTTTAATTACATTCTAGAACAAAACAAAAATTGGAGTAGATATGAGTGATGCATTGCAAAAAAAACTATTCGGTCTCGCGAATTTCGAATAAGTGGCCACTTACAATATTTTTCGGTAAGATGAATATTGATGCTACAAACAGCTATATCATCTACAAAGCAAATACACATTAAACGATATCACGAACCAACTACCTGACAATATTTACAAAATCGGTAATGTATGACTATGCGAAGCGAAGGGCGTGAAACGCACATATTCTTAATACAATGAAATTCAGATTACATGAGATTTATGAAATTCCGATCCAAGATTGATAGGAAATGAACATATAAAATGCGCATACTGTCCTCCTAGGAAACACCGCAAGTCAAGGAATAGGTGTGTTTAGTGCACTAACTCGATCTGCAGGGAGCACACTATCACAACATGTACAGACTGCACTCACCCAGTAAGTGAGGGGAATCTTGAAACGAAAAGCCAACAGTTTTGGTAATTTAAATGTTTAAGTTAGTATGTTTGGTTAGTATACAACAATAAGTCTAGACATGACGTTAAGGTGAAAATGGCAGCCTCAATCAGCAGTGACTTAGAACGTGTCCTTGAATGGGGAAGGAATATTCTACTCACGTTTAACGCCGACAAAACCAAATGTTGCCTTGTGTCCGCCTAGAAAGACCGATCATTTCCTGCTGTAAATATGAATGGCTTAGAACTCAAGTTTTTAAAGTCTATTTCTATGTTAGGGATGTCCGTATCATCCAACCTTTCATAGGTCGACCACATTTTGTCAGCCAAAAAAACAGCTGCCCGCAAACTGGGCTTTCTATACAGATTTAAAAAGTACTTCACATCGAAACAACTCCTTTTACTGTATAAGGTTCAAATTCGACCTCATCTGGAATACAATTCCCGCCTCTGTATCAGTGCTCCCCAATACGCCCTTGATATGGTAAACCGCATCCAAAAAAGAACTATCAGGCTTATAAATGATCCGTTTCTGACTTGTGACCCACAGCTTCTTGGGCATGGAAGAATAGTTTCGGTTCTTTCCTAGTTCTATCGCTATTACCATAGCAAGTGTACCTCCGAAATACACTCCTTAAATAATTTCGCAGGCCATATTCGCTAGGAACACTCGGTTTGACCATTCACACCATAATTATGCAGTCAAAATTCCATTGTGTCACACTAAACGGGCTCAATCTACATTTTTCCACACGGCGACCAAATTGTGGAATACACTACCCAGTTCTTGTTCTGCTCCAAACTTTGACGTAAGCCTTCATACAAATTTCTCGGCAGCGTAAAATATTCCTAACCCTCCCAGTGTTGCTGAGTGTTTTAGCACGTTAGCAAATCTTAGCCTATTCGAGAATACTATAAGTAAAAAAATGTCTATTTTCTTTGATTGTTCTATAATATGTATTATCATTACTTTTTAATTGAATCAATTTAAGTTAATAAAAATGTCTTACAAGTAATTTTATTCATGAATTGTGTCAATTGAAAGCATAAAACCTGAAGTTATTGACATGTGAGGGTTTGCCCAGCACGCGTGTGACCGTGCAATATATTTGACGCGTGTAATGGAGTATTAAACTATCTTCTTGATTGTGCTTCAGTTAAACAAGGTAAAGTATTCTAAAGGCTCCTATAAACTATTTTTAGAAATCTTGTAGAATATTGCACCTTAATGATGTATTATAGCTTAAAAGGTTTTCGAAGTTATTGTATGTAATTAAACTCAAGTATTTCATTAAAGTTATCCAAAAGAAGATAGGTTAGAAGTTAATAATCTCTGAGAGGGTATTTGTAGTACATGAGCAATGAGGCTACTAGAAAAATGAATCTTGACAGATGTCAAAAAATGAGAGCCAAAAAAGTTATCGCTGGAATGATGAAACATTTTATAACATACCTTTGCGAATAATTAAAAAATGATGTAGGATGCTTAACGAATTGATGCAATTATCAAACAATCGCACCCGCTCATTCGATTTCTAGCAAAAGTGGGTCACATGAACTCGAAAATTTAAAAAACGTCAGGAAAACGTCCACTTCTATCTGGAAATTATATCAACATAAATTTATATGGTCGCATTCAATGATAAATACTATAATGTATAATATTCATAAAATTTGTTCTTTATATAATATCATTAAGGAATCAATTAAGAGAGCCGTAATAACAACACGTTTGACAACTCGTACTTTACTGTTGAAGATGTGGGAAACTTGACTGAATTAAAGAATAATGGATTCTAAACTCAACGTTAATATCTAGTTCTGATCCATAATCGTGGCGTGTTGACCCGACTGTTTTAAAGCAGTAGATTTTGGTATCTTAATTTTGGTCTCTCTCCAATTTAATGTTAATTTGTTCCAAACTAAACTTAATTTCCGATTAATCACGAGCATAGCTTGTTTAATAACTATTTCCAGCAGTGGTCCAGACACTTTTCTGTGTGATACGAAAACGATCTCGAATGCCCTTTAACTTCGAATTAATGAAACTCAAACGGATTGAAAATTAATTTTATGATCGTAAAGAAATAGTCAAACTAGCGAAATAATTGGTAACAATGTTATAGTTTACAAGTAATGATAATTACCCGTGAAATGCCGTATTTTATTAATACGATAGACATAAAAAGAATTAGTAAAACAATCAAAGCTATTCATTATATTTTGTACAACTCATTCATATTTGTGGCAATGTAGTAAAAAATTCCTTTAATCCCGGTATTGAAAATTAAAAAATTGGTAACCATGTATGATCAAAAATAGAAATTTAAACAATTCTCTAATTACTTTAACCACCTACGAAAATATTCATTAAAGCAAAAGAAGAATTATTATCTACGTTTCGTTGATTTATCTTTACCATCTCCTACTCACAATGGGAAATCACAAACGAAATGAAATCAAGTATATTAAGATGAATTTTAGATGCTAAAGAATGTTTTGCATGCTATCCAAGGGCCATCAGCATGTGTTCGCAGTTGAAGACCCAGTCAGAAGCAAGCAAAGCCTACATAACGAGGATTGCAGCACATCACATCAAACTACTACTTTTGATTTTATAGTCTAATAATACTATTATGTTTTTATTTTATATTTGGATTGATAGGATATTTAAACATATGTACAGGGTAGCCAACTAAGAATGCGAGGTACTGTATCTGGGAAACTATCCATCGTAGAGGGTTGCACAAAAAAAAGTTATTACTAAAACGGCCAATACAAAAACCTGGAAAATATTTTCAAGTTACTGAAATGGCCGATAGGGGGCGTAACTGCAATCTTGAATCTAAAAAAGTGATGTTTCTGTGAATTTTGCTATATTAACCTAATAAAATAATAACTGATCTTTAAAGTCGAGGATAATCTGAACTTTTTTTGTTTGGCACTTTTTGACGTATGTCTAAAAATAAAGTGGTCGAGGTATTCAAAGGTTTCCTTAAATAACCCCTGTATCTTCGAAACGGCTAAGCCGATTTTAATAAAAAGTTTTGTTAGTTTCACATGTCGTCGCTAGAGGGCTTTGTTCGACATTCCGACAGAAACGGTGAATTTTCGCAAAAAAATTAAATGCATTAGTATGAGTTTTTTTCATCAACAAGTAGCTAAATGATGCCCAAACAAGCTCGCGAGAATCGCATCTCGATATCTTGTTCCTAACCTAAAATATCGGCCAAAGAAAACTTTATACGAAAATCCCTTAAATTTTTATTTTTTTTAACTATATTTTTCTGGAATTGTTTCTATGTAAGTTGTGGCCCTAAAAAGGACCGATTTAAAGGAGGAAGGTTTTTAATGCCCCCGTAAATGCTCGAAATGCTGACCATCACGCTCTATGCATTGCTGAAGCCTCTCATAACTAGACAAAACTGCAGCTTCAATTTCGGCTCTCGGTATGTTACGTATTGCGTTACGAATCCGGTTTTTCATATCTTCTCTAGTAGTAGGTTGAGTCCGAAACACGATGTCCTTTAAGCGCCCCCATAAATAAAAATCGAGGCAAGTTAAGTCTGGCGATCGCGGTTACCATGGAAACAGACTTCCTCTTCCAATCCACCGCTGTTGAAATACTGCATTAATATGCTCTCGTACATTAGTAGTAAAATGTGCTGGGCAACCATCCAACTGCAAAAACAATTTTTGCCTTGTTTCCAGAGGCACATCTTCCAACAACAACGGTAATTGATTGCCCAAAAAGTGAAGAAATACATTGCCATTTAGGTGTTGCTCGAAAAAATATGGCCCAATAATTCTGCCTCCCAGTATTCCACACCATACATTTAAACTCCAACGTCCTTGGCACTGAACTTCACGCAACCAATGGGGATTTTCTGCAGACCAATAATGCATATTGTGCAGATTGACTTTCCCGTCACTACTGAAGGTAGCTTCATCGGTCCAAAGAATTTGAAATAAAAATTCTCTATTTTCGCGTATCATGCCTAACATCCAATGGCAATAGTCTAACCTTCGATCAAAATCTTCCTCTTTCAAGGCCTGATTCAAAACGACATGATATGGGTCCATTCTTAAAGTAATTAAAAGGAGTTTAAACGAATACCTGTATATTTTGATGGTCATTAGAACTTCCTTGAAAATATTTTGAACAGTTGTCCGTGATATGCCCAACTAGGTGGATAATGCTCTTGTGCTAACATGAGGATTTCCTTCAATATAGCCCAGTACACGATTAATATTTTCTTGTGTTCTTCCAATTCTTTGCCGTTGAAACGTAGGCCGAAAACTACCATTGGCTCGTAAGCTCGCCACTAATCGGGGAAGAACTCTTACATCGCAAGGACCCCAATTTGGACATCGATCCGCGTAAACTCTTTTAGCTACTGCGGCATTCTGAAGACATTCAAAGTAAACCGCAAGCATATCAACAGCTGCATTATTCGTAAAACGCATTTTGAAAGAACAAAAATTGCTCAAAGTAACGCGAAAGTATTGACAACTATTGACAATTTGAGGACTATGTATGTTTTGTTTAGGTATCTGTTTCCATTGCCTGCTTCTATTAATTGTATTTTTCGTATATATCCATAGTGAATATGCATTTAAACAAACAAAGAATAGGCCTTTCGTATAACTTTTAGCATTGCTTACTTGCCGGTAGTAATTTCAAAAAGGGAGATTTTATTTTGGTATATAAATTTACAAACATTTAAAATCGCAATTTCTGGGTAACCTATTCAGAGCCGAAATTGTAGCTGCAGCTTTGTCTACCCATAAGAGGCCTCAGCAATGCACAGAGTGATGGTCAGCATTTCGAGTATTTACGGGGCATTAAAAACCTTCCTCCTTTAAATCGGTCCTTTTTAGGGCCACAACTTACATGATAGAAATCATTCCGGAAAAATGTAGTTAATAAAAATAAAAATTTAAGGGATTTTCGTATAAAGTTTTCTTTGGCCGATATTTAAGGTTAAGAACAAGATATCCAGATGCGGTTTTCGCGAGCTTGTTTAGGCATTATTTAGCTACTTGTTCATGAAAAAAAGGCATACCAATCCATTTAATTTTTTTTCGAAAATTAACCGTTTCTGTCGGAATGTCGAACAACGCCCTCTAACGACGACATGTGAAACTAATAAAATTCAATTATTTTAACATTTGTAGCTCAAGAAAAGCTCTTTTCAACGTGTCCAAGTTTGTTAAAATCGGATTAGCCGTTTCGAAGATACGTGGGGTGATTTAAGGAAACCTTTGAATACCACCCACCACTTTATTTTTATAGATACGTCAAAAAGTGCCAAAAAAAAAAAGTTCAGATTATCCTCTACTTCAAAGATCAGTTATTTTTGATTAGGTTAATATAGCAGAATTCACAGAAACATCACTTTTTTAGATTCAATATTGCAGTTACACCCCCTAGCGGCCATTTCAGAAACATGAAAATATTTTCCAGGTTTTTGTATTGGCCATTTTAGTAATAACTGTTTTTTACGCAAGCCTCTACGATGTATAGCTTCCCAGATACAGTACCTCGCATTCTTGGTTGGCCACCCTGTACATATCGGTTATACAGTAAATCCCTGCATTTTATATTGCAAAAAAGTATTTTTGCGGAAAATATCATTTAGTAACTTCAGATATTGCTGATCGAGTACCTGAACATAACCATCTACTCATATTAAATGCAACACGTAGAGAAAGCCAGGTAGAAAGCCAATATATACCTCTGAAATGCCAACCCGTAAGCCAAACTAGCTTAGAAAAAAAAATGAATTGTGGGAAAAGAAGCACAACGCAGTAACCCAACACCGGATAGGAGTGAGATTTTATATCTCTCTATGCCCCTGTAGCTCATTGAGGTAAATATTTTTCTTGTAAGTTGACTTGCGACTTGGACGGGGAACTACCTCGAGTCTACGAAATCCCGTGTAAAAATTGAAACTTCTCAGAGCAAAACAATCACACTGCGTAAGGAAATTTTAATTATTAATCCACTTAATCAGTTTTAGTGGGACAAACTAAGATTTCTTTGTACGAAACATATGAAATGAACTACAAGTTTTGTGAATGTAGTAAACAAAATTTATTCACCTTTGTATTAGCAAACTATGTAGTATGTGAGGAGAGCTTATTATTTATTTTCGTAAGAATTATGATTGTGATTGTGTAAGTGTACGTAATTCAAACATAAGATGGCGTAATCAAACTCTCTTAACTTGTAAGGTCCTTTCGGGTACTTGACAAATTACAATTCCACTATGTGGATTTAGTTAATATGCTTCGACCAGCTACAGTGAAGTGTGGGAGTGGGTTTTGTTTTAGACTCTTATATAACCAGTAAAGAATCAGGTACGAGCAAGTTTTATACACCTATTTAAAACAAAATAAGACTCTGGCTAATAACAAAGTACACAATTCTGGAAAAAAAAGAAACTAAATTAATACTATAAAAATGAATATAAAATAATTAATACGTTCTGGTAGGAAAATAAATTAAAATTTTATAATAAATGGTTGTTTTCGTCAGGCCCCTGGTGGATAGATCACCAACCTGGACGACGAGCTTGGATGGTGGCTGCCTCGAGAACGCACGTTGTAGTTGGGGAATTTTGTTTAGTATCTGTGAGCATTGGTTATACGTTTTGAAAATATAAACATAAATGATATTCCGGTTTTTAAGTGAAAAAAAATAACATTATAAATGGTTTTAGTTTTACTTCGGAGGAATGTGTATATTTCACCAGTTGAATTGGATAATTAATTACACCGCAAGTTATATTTTGGAAATTATTTTAGTTAACAAATTACATTATAATTGAGGTTTGTGTACTAGAGCTCCTTTTTGGTAATGTGGATTAATTGCTTGAGCTATGATTAATTATTGGAATACCTGGAGAGGAGGATTTTAGTATAATTCAATCTAAAGGGAAGGTGTAAATTTTGACAAATTGAGGTTAATGTCACGTTGATTTGGGACCTTGAACTACTTAGAATACTTGTTTTATATACACAGGGGAAATGGTTTAAATGACTAGATTTATTATTATACTATAATTAAACTAAATGTGTACATAGGGCTGACAATAATTAATTGAATGCGAAATAATACATTCGTTTTGTTTTCATTTAGTGAAGTTTATGCGTATATGAAATTCTACATCAGATGTGATGTTTATGTCACTGAAGGTCAATGAAACGTTTGTGATTTGCATAAACAGGAACGTTAGTTAATCTTTTGAAATTGTTCACTATTTATGGAATGGTTTTAAATGGTTCATTATAAGGTATTTTACTCCAGTGGTTAAATCAAAACTACGAAATAACCTTGCGCAATTTAAGTATAGCCTCGTATTGAATCATTACGAAACAACCTGTTTTATTTATTCACTTCCTTGAAAGAAAACTGAACGTTTTCGTTAGTTACTCTTTTGATACTATTTACACAAAGAGATTTTGGGGATATTTGCATATACAGGTAGTTTGATTATGACTTCGCTCGCGGCTAAGGTAATCTGGAGCCGATCTTAGTGAACTCTTAGTGATCCTAATTGTTCACAGTTAATACGGACACTCTAAATAAGTAGAACTTCGTGTGTAATACAGCAGGGTTAAGTTTGGAATTCTCTAATGGCCAGGTTAGGTAACCTCAGCTTAAACAGCGAATTCTGAGTGATTCTATTTATTCAAAGTTAATTCGGCCACTTTAAATAAGTAGAATTTTAAGGCTGGAATAATAATAAGACGTTCCAAAGGTGCTAGCGTTAGTTTTGATCCTCCAGGCGAGCTTCTAGCATCGTTACATGAATCAGGGTTTAGTTGACACACGTGTAGCTTGCAGTATATTTTTCTCGTGAGAAATTTCCCGTTTGCATTCTAGTATGGAAAATTTTATTGGTGTAGTTAAAGATGCCGTGTGATGAGGGATAAAGGTTTTTTTTTATTGTTGGTTAGTTATTTCTAGGAAATTGGTTCACAAAGTTGTTTGTGAGAACTTGAGTTTGGCAATGTAGCAGAATTTTGTATTGGTGTTTCGACAATTATTATTTACGTCCTCGTGTCCATCGAGAAGGGAAGTGTTTTATTTTCAGTGCTCCCCGGTTGTTTGGGTTAAACTATGCTCCTGTAGCGATTTACGTCCATTTGACCTGATTTAAAGGCAAGTTGGCGTCTAATGTATTTTACGAGATTACGACAATCCTTGTGAAGACAATGTTTTTTAAACTCCGCACATTTTTTATAGCCACACGGCCATACCGCTAAGTTGGGGTGACCAATTTTCGAATTTTCTGTCACTCAACTCCTTGACATGCGATAATGAAACCGCTATCGTTCAATGTTCAATGTATTTTCCCTTTACTTTTTTATATAAGCAGATTTGAAAATATTGTTAAAATATGTAAAACCACAAGTTTTTGAAACTAACTCATATGTTTAATATTTCCGTTAAATTATCTCCACTATATCCGAACCAAAACATTTCAATTAATTATCTCCTTCAACGCAGGGGAGTGAAGGGTGATTGCGCACATCTATAGTCTGCCAGAAACGAAGCGAAGGAATAAATTAAAATAGTTAATTTATTTTACATATAAGCGGTACAGGAGTTTGTATTGAGTGCTTAATAGATTTCTTAAACTAGTTTTAGGATATGCCGCTTCCATACTATAGCGTTATTTATCAATAGCTGCTAATCCTTTAACAATGGGACGTACCTGTTATTGAGTTCTAAAGTAAATATTATAGGCGTGAACGATTGCAATGTTTTATTGAAAACTTAACTATAAAAAGTGATTTTGATCATTATAATATATCATTTAATGATAAAACACTTCGCTTCTTAGAAATCATTTTATAGAGTTTTTAAATTTAAGGAAAGGCAACAATTATTATATAATATACTCGTACATATCATAAAACAACCCAACGCCACTGGAATCTGCCAAACATGTTGATTTATTTCTTCGCTTCGTTTCTGGACAGATTATAAGCAAAATCACTTATAAATTCTGACCCGTAAGCTAAATTACATCGTAAGGTGGTGTTGCCAAAACATTACTTAGTATTCAGGTTAATCCAAGTTTGTTGTAACGTTCATGAACCCAAACATATTTAATAATTAGTAACATGTAAATGAGCGTAATTACCCACCCAATCATGGGTAATGGCACCCACTTATGTAACGAACTCCACTGCCGGGGATGTGGAAAAAGAAGCTCTATTTTATTATTTTGATCGGTATTGATTTATTTGCAAAATCGGAAATATATGACTTAGCCTTCCCAGCCCCATTGCATTCACGATGCGCCCAACCGGAAAACATAGGCCAGCGAAACCACATCTCTGATTTTCCAAACTCTTTACAAAATATGCATTCCTTGGCGGAGGTACAGAAGAATGTGGAGGGTGCAAAACATCATCACCTAATAGCAGTCTCGTCCTTGCGTTTTCAATTTTGAAACTTAACTATAAAAACACACCATAAAAAACACCAGAAAGATAAGTATTTTAAACTTCGTCCTTTGATGAATTGCTTTCTGGTTTAGTACAGATTCGTCGAACAGTTTCTCTTTCTCCGCTGTTTTCTATTTCTTCCGTTTTAACTCTTGTATCAGTTTCAATTGAACTTTGTTGATCATCGATTTGATTGATAGAAGCATTGGTCTGAAGATATTAATTACTGTTATTTCTTCGTGATGATAAGTTGTGACCCATACTTAACTGCTCAACATTTTTATGATTTGCATCAGTTTCTTATTGGGTGAGAAGAGATGACGCTGCTAAAATTTCATCAGGAAGAATATTAGGATTAAGAGAAAAGATTACTGTCGTCTCAACACATTTAATAGAATTATCGATTGTAGCTTTACGGCCACATGCGCTGGAAAATAGTGCTTGAAGGTCAGCTGGACTCAGTTTACGATTACGATTTGTTTTCATAAATAATCGGCACTCGTAATTGTGTATAGAGTCCAATGACCCACAGAACGTAACAACAAGAAGTTGCATTCGTTGGGAACTATGTGGAGGTAACGATAGCCTTGTTACGCCATTTGGACGACAATAGTTATAAATTGGCATGATTATCTAAAATCATCAACACAACTGTGGATAAGGAAACGTTGGTAAATATAACAAAATGCCTCATATAGATAAAGAACACTTCATCAGTCATTTTTGGTGCAGAATAAATACTGACAGGTGGTCCACTACGTTTAAGACCATCTGCGATTCGAAGTTTTGAGTAAATAAACAATGGAGGCACTCATTCTACACCACAGAGTTATGGTTTTACCCTTTTTCCAACTCGTAGCTACCCCAACTTGTTTTTGTACCTTAGGAGCGATTGTAGGTCTACGTTTGTGGACTGTAGTAATTCCAGTGTCGTCAATATTAAAAATCTTGTTTGGTGTAAACTTATGTCTGTCAAATATCTGAATCAGGTTTTCTAAAGACAGTTAAACGATGAGTACTAGTTGGTTCAAGTTTTCGTACGCTCATGGTAGGATTTTTATGTAAAAATACATTCAATCGATCCCTTCCAACCAGACGTTGCGTTTGGTTAAAAGTATTTCTAATGTTGATTAGTTCGGCTTATTCCAGAGCTACAGCTTGCCTTAATTCTAGGGTCATTAGGCTAAAGAAGTTGGCTAGATTCAAGCAATGATCTCACGTTGTTGTTTCTCATTGAATGTAGTTTTTCTTCCCAATTTGGAATGGAAGCACCCACTAGCATTAATTCTGTTCGTCAACCCGCGTGATGCATTACGAACCCCTATTTCACGACTTTTAGAGCCATTATCTCCACAATTCTTACTGATTTATCTGTTGCACTATTTCGTGTTCGTAGCATTGTCGACAATTATCCACTATGGAAAAAATCAAAATTGAATAATTTATATAAATCTAATAATTGGGGTAATACCTCTCACTGAGCATAATTTTCCGTTATACCTGAGTGCCATTATCCCACAGTTAAAAAAACAATTTAAAATTTTTTCCAAAGTTAACCTTATAATGTATGAAACAGCTATTTTAGCCACATTCTCTAGAAGTCTCAACAAAGTATAGGGGGCCAAAGCCACAAATTCAAATAAAAATAATTTAACTATAATCTATTTTTTTTTATTTGCCCCCTAGATTTGGGATTATTTATTATTACACCAAAAGTATGCTGGTATTAGATGGTTCTCACTAACCTCAAATATGATTATATGTCAAAATTAATTTAACAGTTGCCACATTTAATTGAAATGAATAGTAACCACGTATCACTATATATACTATAGAAACGGATAAAAATTCTCATTTTTAACACTTAAATAAAAAGGGAACATATATCAATCATGTGAAAATGGATTAATCCAATTTGAAGTGAAAATTATTATACCAACTTTAGCAAAATAACTCCCAAATCTAGGGGGCAAATCAAAAAAATAGATTATACTTACCAGTTTCTGTGTCGCCCATTTTTTTTCATTATATATTCCCGAACAGGCTGAGATTTACCTAACGTGCTAATGTACTTAGGAACACTGAGAGGGTTTAGAAATATTGTTAGACTGCCGAGAAGTGTTCATGAATGGCTACCTTAAATTGACTTAAGTCAAAGTTTGGAGGAAAACAGGAACTGGGTAATGCATTCCACAATTTGGGCGCCGTGTGGAAAAATGTAGCTTACGCCCGTTTAGTGTGACACGATGGAATTTTGAGTGCATAATTATGGTGTGAGTGGTCAAACCGAGTGTTCCTGCGAAGATGGCCTGTGAAGGTATTAAATAGTGTGTTTCGGAGGCAGATTTACCATGGTAATAGCGATAGAACAATAAAAGAACCGAAACTATTCTTCTGTGCTCAAGAGACTCTAGGTCAGAAGTCAGAGACGGGTCATTTATAACCTTTATAGCTCTTTTTTGGATGCGGTTTACCATATCAAGGGCGGATTGGGGAGCACTGACCCAGAGGTGAGAATTGTATTGCAGATGAGGTCGAATTTGAGCCTTATACAGTAAAAGGTGTTGTTGCGGTGTGAAGCACTGTTTAGATCTGTATAGAAAGCCCAGTTTACGGGCAGCTATTTTTCTGGCTGACAAAAAGTGGTGTAATAATAAAAACGATCAAAAAGTAAATCCAATTTCGTAATATGAAATTGGCGGTAAATGGGGGTTAGCACAATTACCCACTGCACTTCATTACCCCTCACTCCCCTATTAAAACTAAGCATAGTAACCTGAAATATTTCCAAGTAAGTTATAACTAAAACATGGGAAGTAATTTAACTAAATATTTTCCTGAAAATAACCCTCTACGGGCACATTAGCAGTGCTCGTAACCTAGTTGCTTGATAAACGAATATGTCAAAGTTTACAAAATGAACATCCAAAGGATAATGCTAAAACGAGCAAGTTTAGAGTCAATACCATAATCACACCATTTTGATCATTTATAGGCTCGAAAAATAAAAAAGCGTCGGACAAACATCCGCTTATATCTAATTAAACAGACGGTGAAAATTGATTCAATCTCCAAAGGTTTTATTTTAGAAACTTTAGCTATCAGCAACTACAACTCGACATAATTCAAAACCGGTAATTGTCACCGTGTGTAGAAATTGTAGTAGAAAATTGTGATATTCGTAGTTTTGTTGCATGATTTTATTGCATATTCAGTTATGAAGCTTGCAAAGCACTGATTTAGTCCTGTACTTAACGCTATTTGAGTTTAATAGAAATCGTTGTAAAGTATTCGTAGTCAGCTTTATGATTATTACGTTTTTTTCTGTAGAAAGGTTCTAAATTTGCGAATATGCTTGCCGATACTTTAGGTATAGTTGTTTGCGTTTAATGTTTGTAGGAAAAATAAGTAAAGGGTCTAAATTTTATTATAGTACATATCAGATAATCCTCTTTTTAGGTAGTTGTTAATTTATAATTATTAAGTTACTGCAGATACCGAGAACTTAGATTTATTATATAAGAAAATTAAAACTAGCCAACTGTGGTTTTTAAAATGTGTTAATGTAGGGTTGATTGTGCAAAGTATAGTGACGACGAAAACAGATTTGCTTGTGCCGATGACGTATTTTCTAGATCGTGTTTACGAAAATTGTTTCGGTTTTAGCTTGTGATTGTTTATGTTTCATGAAGTTTAAAATGGCGAAGTGTCGAATAATCGTGAGGGATCATTAGGTGTGGAGCGTGAGTTGAGTAGAACCTGCGTAAGCTGATAGCTGGTGGTAGAGCGGTGACGTTAACTTAACCTCCTTTGTGTTCATGAGCATCTGAGTAACGTGCACAGTAGTGAAGTTTAGAGGGGTTACGCGAAGTGTATTTTATTGAAGCGTTTGCAGGGCACACCTTATTTCAGTAATTTTTTCCCCGGTGCACCAAGATCACGTGTTGGTTGTTATTATTGGATGTAGCTCTAATAGCCCATTATGTATAGCCTTACTAATGGAAATTGGATCCAGCCATCGGCTAATATGGTAGAATTTTAGGTGTTGTGAGAAGTATAATTGGTGAAGAACAGCCAACTGTCTTGCCGACCGGGGAAAGCGAGTCCGAGACTCGGAGCATCCCTTTACTTTTTCTACCTTGGCCTATTCAAGTACTTATTGTTAATTTGGTCTACAATAAATGTAAAAGTTGTTAAGTTCTAAAGAAGAACTTATTTGTTTTTAATAAATATTAGAAAATACGCACTACCAGTTTTATAGTATTTATAGAAGTTACATGTTTGTGTTTGGTGTTTGTAATTAGTCACTTATTCACCTGTATCTTGAGATATTAAATTTATTTGTCCTATATTGAGTTCTGGTGACGTGTTCAAATGGTTTGTGATTATTTCTTTTTAAGGTATAATTAAATATGTATATTTAAGTAAAAGGGCATGTTTCGCCAATCTTGACCTCTAGAAGACGCTTTTATAGGTGCAAAAGAAAGGAATTTTTAACTTTGTGAGACTTTTTTAATTCAAGGAGTGTTTTGCGTTCAAACCGTACCCGGCGATAAAAGCTTTGTCTGATATGTTGACATTGATTGTGAACTTGGACAAGTGTTTGTTTTAAAGTAATTTAATATAGGTTTGTTAAATTGATTTATTGAGTTTGTCCTAAATTCCTTAGTAAATGTACTGTATACCGAAGCAAAAATGGCGTTAGTCTTTTCTTCGTCTATATTATTATGTGTTATTCACGCATAATGATTTAGCGTGACTGATTATCATAACTTAATTTGAGTTTATGTCTATTAAGGTAAGAGGTAGTTTTATTTGAAGCAGAGTACACTAAAATTAATTCCAATAGTGGCGAAATTTATTTGTTTTAATTTAGCAACTACATTCATGGAAATTTAGTTTAGTTTCAGAATCGACCTAGGGAACCGTTGGTGAGCACAAAGGTAGGTTCAAGTATTTTCCTGTTTGATCGTATACTTGTTTTGTTTGCAATCTTACCCGGATAAAGACAGGTGGCGTTCAAAACATTATCCGGTCAAAGTCACCGTTTTATCGTAACTACAAAGTTTTATTAAAATCCACGAACCCACGATGAGCTATTTGGCTTTCAGTTTTATATATATATATATATATATATATATATATATATATATATATATATATATATATATATATATATATATATATATATATATATATTAGACACTACAAAGAATAAAATCTCCGTATTTTTACAATCTTGTTTCAGAGATTCCGCGCTTTTATTCCACTGTATAATAAATACATGTACAGCAAAAAATTACTCTCTTTTTTATCTCATAAAATATACCTATATTTTTTATTTCAAAATTTCACATAAAGAATAGCGTTCATAGCAGCTTGTAAAATACAAAGCCAAGCAAATTGCAAATAATATCTTTGCTAATATCGTAAACGTATTACTGAACACTAAAAAGTAATTTCAGTTATCGAAAAGTATAGTTATGTATAGATATGATGCGATTGAACGAAGTAGTATTAACGCTGCACACGTGTTTTTTTATTGTGCAACCATTTTTTGTTATCATCCCTTTTTAATTTAATTTTTTACTTTATACGTTTTTTTTTAATTAATCCTGTCACAAGCATTTACAACTTTTAAAAACGGTTTTAAAATATAGACTAAATTATAATGATTTCAACAGCGTCAAGAAGAATTAATTATTCTTTTTAATGCAATTTTTTGTTGTATACCATAGACATTGATTATTTTACTGTAGATAAAGAACATAATAAGGGGATTATTAAAAAAGTTCACGTCAGTCATATTTGCTTTCAAAAGTTTTCCATTCAAAGGTATACTTAAATTATTACATTACAAACCCATTCCTTAGACGTGATTTTAAAACTAGTATATCACCTTTCATTCACAGGTTATGATTATGTTAGTTTAAACATTAAAGAAGACGTGAATACAACAGAATAAAACAGAAAGTTGAAATGCATTGTAAGTATAATTAGAGCTAAAGCAATTTTATAACTAACAATTTCGTAAAAGTACAATTTGTTTGAAAAGTTTTTCTGTGAGTTGTCAGCTTTATGCAAACCTTGTCACCGCAAAAATCATACGTTGAAAGACATAAACACGAAAAGTTACGCAAAGTTAAAAGCGCATACAAAATTTACGCTTCTCATATGTGCATGTAATATGGTTAAAGGTATGCTCATCCTTTCCTTCGTGATATTTGGTTCATAATTTTTGTACATGCTTTTCTTTGATGAATGTAAGCCCGTTGCACAGTAGCATAATAAATACATTATTATTAATAATAATAACAATAACAACAATAATAATAATAATTATTATTATTATTATTATTAATACCATAATAATTAGTCTAAACTGGACTGATAATTCTAAAAAAGTTTAAAATTCCATTATTATAGTCTATATTTCGAAATAAATTTATTTATTCAACAGGACTAAATCTAAAGTATCATTACGGTCAGATACATATCACGCCGGCTGAAAGAGCGTAGGCTGACACATGGCGTTACTAGAATTAAATCCATATGATTGGTAGCAGTATGGACCTTCAAACGATGCGTGTATAAATTTAATAGCTGTTGGATAATTGGTTCGTGAGATATAGCATTGTGAGTTAAGCAACTTTCGTTAATTTGAAAAAAATGGATAAAAAAGAATGTATTAATGAAGCTAAAGCTTGGCTTGATAAACGTTATTCGGACTCAGGAAAATCAACCGTTGAGAAGTGGTTCGCTAAATTTAAACAGCGCGAAATGAGCACCGAAGACGATGCTCGCAGTGGCCGCCCGAAAGAGACTGTTACAGGCGAAACATGAAAAAAGCTCACAAAATAATTATGAGTAACCGTAAAGAGAAGTTGATCTGAAGATATCAAAAGAACGTGTTGGACATATCGTGCATTAATATTTGGAGATGCGAAAGTTGTGTGTAAAGTGGAGGCCGCGCGAGCTCACAATAGATCAAAAGCAACAACGTGTCGATGATTCGAAGCAATGTTTAGCGATATTCAACCGTAATAAGAACTAATTTTTCCATCAATATGTGACAAGTGATGAAGTGTGGCTCCATCACTACACTCCAGAGTATAATCGACAGTCAGCTGAGTGGACTGCATGCGATGAACGGAATCATAAGAGTGGAAAGACGTAAAAGTCGGTGGGCAAGGTTATGGCATCAGTATTCAGGGATGCGCATGGCATAATTACATTGAATATCTTGAAAAGGGCCAGACCATCAACAATGAATATTACATAGCATTGTTGGAGCGTTTGCAAGATGAAATTATGAAAAATATCCCCATTTGAAAAAGAAAAAGGTGATATTTTATCAAGATAATGCACCGTGCCAGAAGTCAATGAAAATAGTGATAAAATTGTATGAATTAGGCTACGAATTTCTTCACCATACACCGTGTTCTCCCCTCTGGTCCCCAGTCACTCTTTCCTATGTACAGACCTCAAACAATAGCTCGCTGGAAAGAAATTGAGCACTAATGAAGAGGTAATCGCTGAAACTGAGGCCTATTTTGAGGCTAAAGAGAAACCGTACTATAGGCATGGTATCGAAAAATTGCATAAACGCTATAATCGTTGTATCGCCCTCGAAACCAACTATGTTAAATTTTATCAAAAAAATTGTTTTACTATGTTAGCCTACGAACTTTTCAGCCGACCTGTTACATATATAAGTCTTGATATTACAATTTTAATAAAACGTGTGAATATGAGAAGAAGTGCTATGGAACATAATGTGGATTATGTAACCAAATAAGTTAACAGGTAAAAATGAATCCTAATCTCGATATGCTAAAATTTAGTTTATTTAGAGTAATTAAAATAATTATAAATAGAAATCTTATATTTAATATAAAATTGGACAAGATGGGACACGCGAAACGTGCTTTTTGAATTTGAATGTGACAAATGTGTTATGATAAGGGAAATTATCAATTAGAAAAGGATGGAAGTCCCAACTTGGAATAAAATTGGGTGGTGGGAAATTTAAAGGTATCCCCATGACAAAAGGAATAAGTTAATTAAAGTTCATATATTAAAATCTATGTTTAGCGTATAATTATATATTGTGCTCAGATTACTGATTTTAACTGGTTGTTTATTGAATATTTATAATTATTATTTACGTGGCACATTTCAAAGAACAGCCGTTTTGTAAAATTCCTTTCTTTTTCTAATATTTTTGAATTATTAAAGTCGAAAAGGTGATTATTCTCTACAGAATCAGCTGCTAATTGACATCCTAACCTTAGATATTTTAAGTCAGATTTATGGCCGGAAATTGCAACGGCATAACACCCTTAGATAATACTTTTGTTTGTTTAACTGTTTGATATATTCACACTATACAGTTTTTACTTAATTGTTCAGTTTTAGTCACAAACGGCGTGCGCAACAAACCGCAAGCGAGCTACGGAAGGCCATACTTTCATCATCCATGTTCTTTAATTATTATACTTTATATATCGATCTATTAATTGGATCGATTGTCTTATTGTACATTTATCACTCGCTATAACAAATTCAACTTGGAACACTTTAAACACGCAACTATTACCCAATCTATTTATAATCGTCAAATTGACAATATTTGCACTTTTTGTTATTTTAATAAGGAAGGTAATTTTCTACTTCTTCCCTATTATACCCGTAATTAATTCTTATTTGTAATTTTCACACTTTATAGAGCGATTACTATTGGAAAGGGTTTTAATATGTGTATCACCCTACAAACCCTTTCCAATAGTAATCGCTGATAAACTTCTTGTTACTGTTAGGTCCCTCTGCTCTTCTTTAAAGGATAAACCGCATGTTCTTTTATTTTCTAACATTGTATTAAAATACATTTAAAGATCTGTTAATTGCTGCACTAATAATAAATTTCAATTTACTACGCCCAAATCCTTTCATAAATTCAAAAAATTTCTAAAAAAACATAAAACATTCTGATTCTAAGACCCACAGTTATAATAGACTAGGTTGAATACAATAGTAAATTATTAACAATTCTTTCTGGCCATATAAATTATGAGTTACTTCTAAAAGGCCCTACACCACGTTTCAGAAAACGTTGCATTTTCTTGGTCGCTAAAATAATCCGATTAATTTATATCACTTCCAAAGTAGCCATACCTATAAAACCAAAGAATCCACTTCCACCTACAATATTTAGCAATGTGAAAATACACAAGGACAACAACCCCTTACGACATATAGTTGATGCTCCATCCAGACGTCTGGAATCTGTCATTACCAATATTTTAAAATCATATAATACAGATAATCCCTACTTTGTTATTTCCACTTTTAAATTAACTGAACAACTTAAACATTATCAATTCTCACAGGATTTTGTTCTTATAAGTTTAGGCGTTGTTAGTCTTTTTAATAATATTCATTGGGCTCGGATACAAGAGTCCATAGATAATAGATGAGATTCTATTTTACGACATACTGCCTTTGACTTAGAATTGTTATAAAAATCTTAAAGTACATATTTGATTCCACCTACTTTACACATAATGTAACATCTATAGGAAATTGTTAGGTGTTCCTTTGGGGACTATCATCAGGCCAATTCTCAGTCAACTTATGGACACTCTCTTAGATCGTGTTCTTCCACTGCTTCCATTTACACCTCCGTTCATCAATAAATATGTAGACGACATAATATGCACCATACCGGTAGACCAAATAGAAAATGCTTTAAAAATATTTAATAGTTACGATCCAAATATACAATTTACAGTTGAGATAGAGAACGATAGAAGAGCGGTGTCCTTCCTAGATACCCTACATAGGGATGGGTCGAAGACCATTAGATTCGATTGGTACCAAAAAAGTACATATTCTGGTCGTTACTTAAATTGTTGGAGCTACCACCCTCTCAAATATATACTTGCTAAACGCTTTGAAATACAGAGTTTCCACTATGATGTCTCTTTCATCACAAGTAGTCTGAGGAAATTATCGGAACTTTTCATCGAGAACTCTTATCCTAAAACCCTGGGTCAATAAATTATTTTTTCACAGCAAAACCTTGGTATAATACACCACCCACAACAGCTATCGCTTCATCACAACCCAGTCAAAATCAAGGAAATACAATATACAGTAGTCTTACATATTTCCCATTCCCCCACGAATAAAACACATATTAAAACCGTTTCCAATAGTAATTTAAAGGATAAACATCTTCTTTTATTTTCTAACATTGTATTTTCGATAAATTGCACAAAATGCTCCGGTACGTTCATCGGACAAACTTCTCCGGCCATAAATTTAACATAAAATATAGAAGGTTGGGATGTCAATTAGTAGCTCATCCTGTAGAGAACTTCGACTTTGATAATCCAAAAATATTAGCAAAAGAAAGACATTTTACACAACGGCTATTCTTTGAAATGTGCCATAAATATTCAATAAACAAGTTGTAATCTGACACAATATATAATTATTATAAGTTTTTGTTATAAACGGATAAGTTCAAAGGTAAAGATGTAATTAAAAATTATTATTAACACATACATAAAGACAAAATTTACATCGATGGGGGCTTGAACCTTGATGGCGCAGTTGGTTAGCGCGGTACTCTAGCAAAGTACAGATCGTAGGTTCAAATCCTACTAGAAGTTTAGTATTCAATAAAATTAAAACTTTAATTATTTATAGTATTTTAATAAAATTTAATTGGTAATAATGTCGAAATGATCGTGATAATGATTTCGCCCATAATTCATATAAAATTAATTGTTCTAAGTGTTTCAAACTGTTCCATATTAAGTGCGTCAATGTATCAAAGGAAGATTACCTTATCTTACGCAATAATCGCAATGATTGGAAGTGTGCTAAGTGTGATATTGTACCGCAACAGTTTTCGAGCGAACGTTTACCTATTCTAGTTGCAGAAATTATATCACTACGAGAAGAGATAAGCAAATCTAATGAGCAATTTACGCAAGCTCTAAACCTTTATTCGAATACAATTGAAAAAATTCTGCTCTTATTGAAGAAAACTTAAAAAGCATCAAATTATTAGCAAACAGAGTGGATGATCTAGCTAACAATTATGTTAATTTTGATAGCAGGCTGAATGAAATTTCTATGTTAAATAACAAGCTTGAACAAAAATATTAATAAATGAGTTAGAAATTCATGGTATTCCCAATAAGCAAGGTGAAAATGTTATCAAACCCTCACAATGTTTATTTGAAGTTGTTGGACATGCGGTTGATAATGCTATGTTTTTAGCGAGAAATGGAAGTGTGGACGTAAGATTATTACTATTCGAGACTTGGGTATTATTGATGGATAAGCATCTAAGATCTACATAAATAACGGCTGACAGTCATATAAAAATTATTAAATCGATGAAAGACATTTCTGATCTAAAACGCGACCTAATTTAATAATATTAACATTTCTTATTTCTTTAATTTTTGTTGCTTAAAATGTTTTCAGTCATTGTATATTTTAATCATATTTTTGTTAATTGTCAGAAACATTTAAAAATAGCGCATATAAATGTACAGTCGTTGCCTGCTCATTGGGATGAATTCAAATTTATTACAAAAGACAGTAATCTAGACGTAATTGCAACTACCGAGACCTTCTTAAAATGATATTATTTTTTTTAGAAAGGATAGACTTGGGAAAAAAGGAGGAGGAGTTGCTTTGTATGTTAAGCGGAATCTGATATGTGCAATTATCCAGGAATCTTCGGGGGTGTATTGACATGTGCCAGAATATATAATATGTAAAATAAGTTCTCCAAATAATAACAAATGTCTGATTAGTGTAGTTTACAGACCACCAAAAGCGCGTCGCTTAAAAGACTTTTTTGAAATTATGCAAAGCATTTCTGTAAGTTATAATAAAGTTTTAATTGTCGGGGATTTTGATGCTAATATAAATGCTGATTCGACCAACACGTATAAGCTTGATTTGACACAAATTTTAAATGAAATTAATTTCGTATACGCTAAACTAGAACCTACTTTTCACTTTAAAAATGGAGACTCCACTTTAGACCTGATAATCACCAATGACATGAGTAATATACATACTACTGGTCAATGTGTAGCAGCCGGAATATCCTCCCATGACATAATCTGGTGCTGTCTTAATATATGTCCTCCAGAAAAAACTAATATACTTATAAAACGTCGAATTTTCAAAAACTATAACATTGAAAAAATTAGAGATGGTATTAGGCGATGTGAATTTAATAAAATTCATAACCTGTTTTCAGCAAATGATAAGGTAATGGAATTTACTAGATTGTGTCAATTGATAACCAATAAAAATTTTCCTGTAAAAGATTTTAAAAGTCGAGGGCTACCTTCTTCGTGGTTTAACGATAATGTAAAAACCTGGATGAAATAACGTAATAAATTACTGTACCAATATAGAAAAGAACGAACTGATGAAAATTGGAATCGTATAAAGTTTAAGAAACAAAGTAAAAAATCTCATACGAAATGCGAAGTTTAATTATATGTATACTCAGTTTAAAAGCGGTAAATTAAATAATCAAGAATTCTGGAAAATGGTAGGAAATAAGGAATAATTAAAAATTCAAAGGATAATACTAATGATCCGGTTGTCCCTATAAATGATATTAATAGTTTCTTTTGTAACAAATGCACACCTGCTTCGCAGGATTTAGACCTAATAAACTATTATAACACGAACAAATTTAATAATAATATAGACACGTTGTGATAGGATCACGATTTTCTAGCGATTTACCGTGAAATTGTTGCTGTTGAATTGAGTTTTATGGATAAATTTGTTTTACGTGTGTTGCGACCTTTAAGGATGGTGTGTTGCGAGCTTAAGTTTTTTTTGTTTGTTTGTTAATTACTTTTTCGTAATAATATATTTAAATTTGGAGAGATTATTGTCATTATTATTCTCCGTTTACTGAATGTTGAGTAACGTATTATTTGTAAATAGTTATATCTAACGTTTATTTCGTTTGATTTCCTTAAAAATTATAGAAAGTTTTGTAAAATTAAGTAACTTAAAGAAAGAGTGTAGATGTAAAGGTATTTGATATCGGTCTGGCGACAGGAAGTCGAGTAATTATAGTGGTTCAGTTTAATATTGAGTATGTTGGTTTTGAATCGTAGAGGTAGAATGTGGGACTAACTGCTTGTACTTTAATGAAAATAAAGAGATATTTTTCATGTTGATTCTGCTGACGTTTACACTTTTGAAAATTGTCGAGTCCTTACGGTTGGAAACGAAGTTTGTGTATACGGGTATCAAATCTTCTCCTTCCGTTTCTTAATTGGTGGAACTAAATTAAATGAGATTTTTTTGTGAGATGTGGGATTCAAAATCCAATATGGTTTTTTGGGTATAATTTGGATGATTCTAAAACTGACAGCGCTCCCAAGTAGTAGTACGGTGACGCTTGTTGTTACGGCTTTAAGGGGTGGTTTAGAACATTGATATATTGGACCTTTTGGTGTTTAACGAACGTACTTTTGTGTTGTGAGGGTAGTTATCTACTTTTTGGAAGAAAACCTATGAAGGGATTTTATTAAAATTGTTCAATCACCTAAGGATTAGACCTAGTGCCGATTTCGATTTTTCGTAATCAAGTTACGTCGTGTTATTTTAGTGCTTCTGTGAACTCATTGGTTTATCTCGCTTCTGCGGATTTATAAAATTAACGTTCTTGAAGTGCCACTTAATTGCCGTGTATGGCGTGTTGAAATATAAAGAAACTTTCGCAGTATATTAAAATTATAGTTATTTAAATAAAGTTAATCACCTTTTGGATTGTTAGTGTAAACAAATCCATTTGAAAGTTAAAAGTTAACAAGCAAGTTGAGCGCACCAATTTTATTTTAAAAGAAGTTTTTAATTAATGCAGTAACATTTTACCGAGATTCAATCAAGGAATGGTTTGCGTACAAAATAATATTAGTCAACATTTGCATTCATCATTTTGTCAGAGCAGGGAGATTCCATATCCGTACTAGCAGTAATCGATCACCTGGTTCGTTTTCAATTGTTGTAACACAGGAGAGGTGTTAATCTAGGCGGTAAGGTAGTATAATATTGTGTTTTTTTTATTGAATATTTTCAAGATTTCTTGTGTGTACCTCGAATTATTTGTTTTGTTAACGAAGGTTTGAAAGCGGTGTCGTATTTTTTTTTAAATTAAGTTGTTGTTTTGGTTTAGTTGTTGTAAAGAATCTTAACTCTGACGCTCCGCCTTCACACTTTTTTTATTTGAGTATTAAAGGGCAATTGACCCTATAGTAGTGTGGGTAAATAATATCCACGATATATATATATATATATATATATATATATATGATTAACCATTTAGAACGGCGTTACGCAGGATCCTGGCCAGACATTCTGTCGCCCTTTAAGCATTTGTATTTTTTTTGTTTATGTTTACATTTATATTATTTTTTTATTTATTTTATTATAGCTTCGTTTAGGTCTTATAAATTGTTTTAATTCTGTGAAAACCCTTTTGTGTTACATAAAAGTTTTTTTTGCAAATTGCAAGTTTACCGGGAATTTAGAAGCGTAGATTTTAACGTAACGAAGTGACAGTTTTTTTTTAATGATATTTAGTGTTTTATTTGATTTTTTTAGTCGAGTATTAATTCATTTAGAGTGCATTCAACAAAGGTGATTTTTTTTTGTTTTGTTTTGATTATTATTTAATGCCTAATTATTTACACTGAGGTGTAGTAACGTAACTTTATCGAGTGTTTATCACGCTTTTGTTTGTCAGGCGTGTAGTGCTATTTTGAAGCCCTATTTCAGGTGGTTTTCTGAGCTGTTGTCGAGGACACCTGGGATTGATTGCGGATAGGTAAGCGTATGTTTTTTGTATGTTTAGACACGCTATGTACTCGTAATTTTGGCACGACGTCCCTTATTTTGACTACCAAACATTCTGGCGCCCAAAACCGATCTGATTACGTCTTCATCCCCTATTTTGACTTACGTACGATTTACTATTCTGGTTGTGCAAAATTTATCAACATCATACCCACACCCATACGCTGGCTAGTCGGGGCAAAAAGGCCAATTTTATCTGTAATCCCGTTCTACCACCCGTTTATATCGTTACAACGTTCAAATTTAGCGAGATTAGTGTTTGCGATGTTAACAAAATGTTAAGAGGAATAAAATCAAAATCTGTGGGATATGATGAAATACATATAGACTTTTTAAAAATAATACAAACTGATATTGTGCAATATTTGTGTAGTCTATTCAATGAATCAATTAAAAGTGGTATATATCCAGACGTATGAAAAAAAGTATATATACCACCATTGAAGAAAATAGATCCACCAACCGAATGTGCTTCATATCGGCCAATTAATATATTGACTGTGTTAGGTAAAGTCTTTGACAAAATAGTTTTTCAGCACATATCCGCGTATATTAATTCTAATAATATATTAAATAAACACCAGTCAGCATATAGACGTGGATACAGTACAGAAACCTTATTAATTAGATCAACTGATGGTATTCGAAAGAGCATCGATGAAGGCAAAATAACAATTTTAGTATCCTTAGATTTTAGCCAATCGTTCGATTATGTGGATAGTAAAGTATTGTTAAGTATTTTAACGTCGTTAAATTTCGCAGAACATACAATTAAATGGTTTGATTCGTATACATCTAATAGGTTTCAGTGTATAAGAACGAAGTCTGGTAACTTATCGGATTGGAAATCGGTAATTAAAGGAATTCCACAAGGATCAACATTATCAGCTTTGTTGTTTACAATATATGTGAATAGAATAAAAGTTGTAATAAAAAAGTGTTATCTTCGTAAATGACTTTAGCATATATAAAAGTGCGAAAGTTAAAACCATTGATGATGCTATCCATCAGATTCAAGAAGATCAAAATAACATAAACATGTGGAGAAAAAACCATGGACTTGCTCTAAATCCGGTTAAATGCAAATATATCATCTTTGGACACCCCAAGCAACTATGTAACTTGAATTATAGCGAAATTTCATATCTAAAATGAAACGCAATATAGTGTTAAATCGAGTGGATAGGTTAAAGTTGTTAGGAATAACGAACGATAATAATTTGTCGTGGACCCACCAAACAAATATAGTTTGTAATAGAGTGAGTGCGAAAATTTACAAACTAAAAAACTGTTTTTCTTACTTACCTTCAGCAGTTAAAAGTACTATAATTAACGCATTTGTTTTTACAAGTTTTATATATTGCATTTCAGTGATGACCGATCACCCAACTTCAGAAACTACAATGATCACAAAACTTGTGTGAATTTAAAAATTGATGATAGAGTATATGATAAGTACCCTAGACTTTCCATGTTAAAAAATAAGGAACTACAACATCTTAGAATATTATGCATTCTTCAAACCGCAATGAAAACTAATATACCTGTCTACATAAGTGATACAATCAATTTTTTTAGTGGCAATACACGTCAAACTAACAATAAGCTTATTATACCTAAATATCATACATCAGTTTATGAAAAATCTTTTATTATAAAAGCCATTAAGTTGTATAATGATTTAGATGATGAAATCAAAAATATTACCTCAGCAGTTAGTTTTAAGAAAAAAATTAAAAACTTATTCCTTTTAAGATACAGACATTAAGTTTTTTTAAGAAGATGATTAAAATAGATGGCGGTATTATAGCCTTATTTAATTAATTTTTGATAAACGTTTATAACACTTAGATAATGTTAAGTTCAGATGTTTACGTATTAAGTTCATTTTTAAGAATAACCAATTAATTTATTCTAGTTTCAAATAATTATGTTAGACTTACTTAAGCAATTAGTACATACAGTAGTTTTTAAGGAACTGTTTTTTTTATAGAGTTATACTTTGTAAGAGTATCTCGTGAATATGTAAGAGAGGACTTATTGAGACCTAATCTAAACGAGATTATAAATAAATAATCAATCAATCAATCAATCAATCTCTCTTTCTCTCTTCCTCCCTTTCTCCCTCCGTCCCTCCCTCCCATCTTCCCCCTCCCTCCATCCACCCTATCTCTCTCTATCTATCTCTCTCCCTCTCTTTCCCTCCCTCCCGCCCACATATTAGAAAAACAATTTCAAAATTCCCGCTAAAAACAAAATTTCCAGGGCTTTGATTATGACTCATAACATCAAAACTTGAAATGAAGGTCAACTTGTTTACCTTTACGTAATTAGATAATTAGTAGGTTTTTCCCTGACACGATAGATGTAATTGCATAGCGAAAGTTTGTTCTTGTTTTATAAAAATTGGGAATGAAGGGTCAGTCTGTCTGCCTTTACGTAATTAGTGGGTTTTTCCCTGAGGCTATAGATGTAATTGAATATTGAAAGGACCTTGAAAACCCAACGGAATTTGATTAGGCTTAACGATTACATGGATCAGCATGCCCTCACCGCTAGGTGGAGCCACGATCAATCTCTATTACAGGAAATATTAATTAATTTTAAAATACACCGCTAAATAGCGTCACAAACAGTCAAATCTCCTTTTAAAAATATACTACTAGGCTGAGCCCCGATTACAGAAAACATCCATTAGCTTTTAAAAATACACCGGTGAATGGCATCTTAAACAATCAGGAGCCTGGCAGGGGGCAAAGACCCAACAAGGGTGGAGACTATAGAACAAGTTCAGGGGTCCTATACCTGTCTTATGAGGTAGTATGCCCCCCCCCCCTTTATTAGAATACATTTTGAAATGCCCTACCAATTACAAAAATGCAGTGAAATTGTAATAATAATGTGTACAACTTATAATTCAGATTTATACGGTAAAAATTTAAATAATCTTCACTTATACGACAATATATATTTACAATTTAGCTCCTCTAAATAATATATACTGAAAAAATGGTTACATCTAACCGAGGAAATTTTTAAATACAGGGTATTCGTGATTTTTGTACTTTTCTTAAAATGCAATAACTTTTAATAAATAAACCGCCCTGTATATATTGAAGCTTATATATACAAATATATTAATAGTATTAACTTTCTCAAAAATCAATTCGGAAGTACAGCGTTTTGAATTGTCATTAAAAAAATAATTGTATATTGTGGCTCATTCTGTAAAACAGCCTGTATAATAAATATTTATTGTGCAACATTTTATCGCCAAAATACCATTTTGAAAAAATGGTTCCATGAACTTATACTGAAAATAGTGAGTTTCTGCAAAGAAACTAGCTTCATATATTTGTGAATCACCCTGTAGTTATAAATATTTTGAATTGTATGTATTTACTAATATATTATTTAAATATGCAGTAAGCGTATTTTTGCAACAGAAATGTAATCTAGCTCTTAAGTTTGAAAATGAAAATTCCGAAAAACTGGGCATTTTTCAACTTTAACGCCCTTTATCTCGAAAACTAGTCATATGATTGAACTGGCACTTTTGGTTACTAAATCGAGTACAACAACATACCAAAGTTTCAAAAAATTTAACCGGTCGCCAGTTTTCTATTACTTGGGTGCGGGGTCCTTTATAGAAATCCAATTAGCTCTTTCAAGACCAGTTAAAAAAAAGAGAAAGAAAA
Source organism: Vesta saturnalis (assembly GCA_036346205.1). Taxonomy (NCBI): domain Eukaryota; kingdom Metazoa; phylum Arthropoda; class Insecta; order Coleoptera; family Lampyridae; genus Vesta; species Vesta saturnalis. The sequence goes on along the minus strand of JARFJB010001883.1, from coordinate 15,553,546 downwards.
TATTAATTACAAAATAATAAAGCTTAAGACGGCACATCACTCATCAACTTGTATAAATCACTTAAAGAGTTTACTTGCCATGGTGTTCAATAAAAATCGTTCTATTATTAGACCAAACGTTCTGGTTAGGAAATCTATCTTTGGCGACTTTCATTATTTTAGGCCTGGTGCACGTAAGATCTTCAGCAACAATTATTTAAGTACCCTTAAACAAGGATTTTTTTTGAAAAACACAATATGTTTAGATTTTCTAGTAAACATGACCATTACTGGGCGGGGTTTGTTATTTAGATTCCCAGGCAGTCTATGACAAATATAACTATTATTATCAGGTGCAAGGAATTTTACATATTACCAAACGAGTCAAACGCTACTTTATTGTCTACATGCAACAGGAAACCATGTTGAAGAAATTGAAAGGTACGTAGTAACAATAAATGTTTTGAACATTAAATGAAACAATATGCTTTGTTTTTTATAGGGATGATGTACATTTTGGGAGGATCATATGGTAAAAAAATTAGAAGAATTTTACTATAAGTCTTTATTACCGGAATCAGTGGATCCAAACAGATGTTGTAATTTAAATCTACGAACTGTACCGGGTGGCCAACTAAGAACGCCGTCGGCTATATCTCAGGAATGGATTATAGCACAGGTTCGGGAAAAAAAATTTATAAGAAAAGTGGCCTCGAGAAACGCCTGGTAATTATTTTCAGAATTGTAGGTCCACCGCTAGAGGGCGTATTTGATAGTTAAAATTTTTCAAAATTTACTCAATTAAGGGGCATATTAAATATTATAATCAGATTCCTCGACAAATTCTGCATATTTTTATTTGACAAGTTTTAGTCTATCTCTTCAAATAAGTGGGGAGAGTGGAACCTTGTTACGAAAAACGCCTTTAATTCAGGTTCTGCTTGACCGATTTATAAACTTGATGTTGTTTGAAAGAGCTTTTGTTAAACAATAGAAAATTTGTAAATTTGAATGCAATCTGATTTCTAACTAATATGCTAGAAGGTGGCGCTGTTTAATATTTTGCTGTTCTTTAACAATTTTAAATGGAAGCATAAAAATTTAAGTACGTCTTAATAAGTAGACTAAATTAGTAATAAAACAGTGAAAACTGCAAGTCGATATCTTTTTCCTATCCTGAGATATCGTAAGAAACAGGTAAATGGCGGAAATTGTTATTCCAACATCTAGTAGACTAGTTCGTGTTAACGGAAATTATTAAATTTAGCCTGGATGAAAAGATCTTACGTTGGTCTGCAGTAATTTATACTGTTATCATACTAATGTTATGGTTGCGTTAGATTACCTAAATGTAATACTGTCGCTACTAACAATGAGAACAAATTATAAAATAATAATGTGATAAATCTAACAATTAAAACCTTAAATAAATAACTACGTAATTAGTGTCGCCCTAGATGTTCGAAATGTCGTCCATCATTTTCAATGCATGAAATCAATCGCTGACGGGTGGAGAGAACAGCAGTTTCAATTTCTGCCTTTGAAATACTTCGTATTGTCTGTCGTATTCTTTCAATCATGTCAGCTCTTGTTGTGGGTCTATCGGCATAAACGAGTTCTTTTATTCGCCCCCACAAATAAAACTCTAAACAAGTTAGGTCTTGAGACCTTGGTGGCTAAATAAATAAACTTCCACGTCCTATCCACCTTTCAGGGTATGATTGATCTAAGAAATTCCGAACATGTCTAGAATAATGTGCCGGGCACCCATCATGTTGCAAGAACATGTCACGACGAATGGCCAAGGGTATATCTTCTAAAAGAAGTGGCAATTCGTTGCTTAAAAAATCTAAATATCTTTACTAATTTTGTTGTCATCAGTAAATCGTAATTCATATTTTAAACTGTATTTGTTGTTGCTCGGCAAATATCGGTTTTTACTGATATTTTATGCTTTTGATTTACTAACACATCGCTTGAAAACAAACATAACATTCTTATATAATTAAAAAATTGTTAGATTTATCACATTATTATTTTATAATTTGTTCTCATTGTAGCGCAGCATTACATTTAGGTAATCTAGCGGCAACCATAACATTATATGATAACAGTTTAAATTACTGCAGCCAATGTTAAATCTTTTATCCAGGCTAAATTTATAATTTGTTAACGCGAACTAGCCTACTAGACGTTGGAAGAACAATGCATTTACCTGTTTCTTACGATATCTCAGGACATAAAAGATATCGACTTGCAGTTTTCACTGCTTTATTACTAATTTAGTCTACTTTTAAAGACGTACTTAAATTTTTATGTTTCCATTTAAATTGTAGAAACACAATTGAAAAATATTAAACAGCGCCTAGCATTTATGTTATTAATCAGATTTCAAATTTACAAATTTTCTATTGCATTTAACAAAATCTCTTTCAAACAACATCAAGTTTATTAAAATCGGTCAAGCAGAACCTGAATTAAAGGCTTTCTGAAGGTTCCATTTAATATTTGAAGAGATAGACTAAAACTTGTCAAAAAAATATGCAAAATTTGTCGAGGAATCTGATTAATATTAATATGTTAATTGAGTAAATTTTGAAAATTTACTTTTAAAATTTTAACTGTCAAATACGTCCTCTAGCGGTGGACCTATAATTCTGAAAATAATTTCCAGGCGTTTCTCGAGGCCACTTTTCTTATAAAATTTTTTCCCCGAACCTGTGCTATAATCCATTCCTGAGATATGGCCGACGGCCGCTCTTAGTTGGGCACCTGGTACATATGATCAATTAAATTTTTAATTGTTTTGTTTGTTCACCTCTATAATTTGGTTACAATATTTTAGAAAACTTTGTTTTTTCTTTGATACAAAATAAATAAATAGAATACTTAATTATTTATTTTAATTTATACTGATACGAATACATTATAATTTAATAAGGTGCATACATAAAGTACATACCATTTTCGTTATTTTAATTTAAATAATAGTTTGAAGGATTGTAAGTTAATCCGATTACGTTTGTGTTTTAATAGAAATAGGTACTTGCTGAGAAATGCGCAAACCATGCTGCTACATTTTTTAATGGAATTTCTACCTTATTGACATCAGAACATTTATCGTTTTTATAATGTTTCAAATAGTAAATTATACAACTATAATTTTATCAAAATTTTAACAGATCGTATTACGCAAAACTTATGTCTGAATATATGGTTTTGTTAAAATATTATCAGTTATAAAAATATTCCAAAATAATCAGTACAGGTAAAAATTCAATAAAAAATTATAGAAATTAAAATTTAAAACAAAACCCTATATTCAAACATTTAGGAAGATTTCGGGACTATTTTGACGTCTTACGCGTTTCTCTAAAGTTTCAGATAACTTCACAATAACATAAAAAGTTAGAATGTTCTTAACATTGCTCTTATGGGGGTATGATGTGTTGCCTATCTGTCGAGACGCCCCTTAAGGCTTTTTCTACTACACGTTGCACTACTTGATCTTCGTAATCAGTAATCTACTCATGATCTGACGAAAATTTAGAAAGTTTAAAAGACGATATTAATAGCAATTAAAATACAAGAGCACGTGTGAATGCACGTGTATTCACGAGAGCGCAACATGGAAAAATATGGTTTTAATGTTAAAATTTTAAGTGTTATTAATTTTACTGAGTATAACCCAGCATGCCCATAGGTTACACCCCCCAAAACGCCACCCTGTAAGTTTTAAACTTTTTGATGCGTTTCAATCCTATGAAAACTACCATAGTGCACACAAAACGATTTTTTCTAAATTTGTATTAAAATAATTCTGACACATGATGGGTTAATTATGTTAACAGTTGTCGTATCGAAATATATAATTTTCCTCTAAGATATATCACTTTTTTTTATATTGTTTAGTCTACATTGTGATAAAACTTAATAAATGATTGAGAACTACATAGAGACAATAATAGAATATATAGATAAATTGTCTTTCGTCGTGATTTGTGAATAAAACCATCTCTTCTTTATTTTATACCCGTATCCAATGAAAGTGTACCTGAAGGGCAAGTTCCATTCAAGCGTACATAATCAAATATGCACAAGCTTAAAAAATATGAACTATCTATTTTTGTTATTTTTTAATGCGGTCTGTAACGATACCAGTTGCTCGAATGCAATATAAAATTTTATAAATATGAGCTATAATTCGGTGCCTTTAATTAGATAGCTGTGTTTACGAACACTTATCTATCCACTTGATAATCAACACTCTACAAAAGGTTAGCAATTGGAATTTAAGCACAATTATTAAGCGATAAGATAAGTGAAATCACATTATTCGAAGGTCTTCAATGTTAGGTTTTATTCAAACATTTTACACAGAAACATTTAACCGTATTAGTTATTAAATGATGAAGCTTTAAACATATCGATATTGACAAATACAGCAAAACTGTTTCTTAGGCGACAGTTATACATGTCGGTTTAACCAAAATGAGACATTTATTTGATGTCTTGTACGGTTTTCCTTCATCAATAAAAATCGTTTTCTATGAAAATATACACTCCCGTCGAGTCGTATCAATGTCACCATTTTGAAAATGTATTATTTTTGATAGTGGAAAAATAAATTAGATGACACACGATAGCAATATCGTTCTGCTAATGTGCGGACTAATTTTGTACGTAAATTATCCCTTGGCTTTATACTTTAGTAGTTAGATGCAATGAAATGGCAAATTGTGTTTTTATATGAGATGAAGATCTCTAAAAAACATTTTTACACTTTCCAGAAAATTCACATATCTATCGAAATCTTGTATTTAAAGCAGAACTTACCGATGAACCGTCATCAATTTTTAGAGTAACTGTCACCATTTTCCGCACAAAAAATATATCCACAACCGTTGCAATGTGAAGTGTTAAAATTACTAATTGGTTTATTGTTTAGAAATTATGATTACGGGCACGTTTTAAATGCAATAATTATAAAGTCAAGTTCTCCTTATGAATAATTTGCATTAGTGATGCAGTCTGTATAGCAATTGAAAAGTATTGCATTGTATGTGTCTTTATCTACAAATGACTTCTAGAAACATTAAAATGACAACAAACCAACCATAATTATAACTATCAATTGGCACGTGCTAACCATTACACCAAAGACTTTTCAGGAAAATAGACCATAAATTATTTTTATAGAAACAACCCTTAATTTTTTTTTTCATTGAAAGAACTTGAAAGTTTTAAGAGATATCAAACATAAGTTATTTCGTGCCCTTAAGTTTATCATACGTTTACTCGAAGATCTCATACTTATGAATTAATTATCTACAAAAAGGACCGTTACTAATTTGTTTATGTTACTACATTCATAAACGTAATTAATTTTTGGACACTAGTTGCCACTTAAATAATTATAGTTATTTCAGCGTTATAAAAACAAAAAATAGTTCAAATATGAGAAGATATTAAAGAATAAATGTTTTGGGCCAGTTTCGAATCCTGAGATGTTTGGCAGCATTTGAACACTTACCTGAAAAAAAACCGAGAAAACTTGACAGCATTAATTTACCACGTGTACACGTAATTATATCTATCGACGTGGATTAAAACGTTTAACAAACATAATTACATGCATGCGAAATTTAATTTAAATATCTAGTGCGGAACGACACACGACCGATGAATCTACAAAGTGGAAATTAAAAGACCTGGAGTAATACATTTTTTGTGACATAAAGGGTAGTAGATATAACGACAAATGCTAGCTTGAAAAAGAAATTCCAAAACCGGTCGCCTCTATAAAAATATCAATAATACAGTTTAAGCGTTTTAAATATTTAACTAAATGTTATATCAAACTAAGTTGTCTTTCAAAAATATCTTCACACATTATCCTATAAAGTTGATCGTTATAACGAAATTGACACTGAGTACTTACATTCCACCTTAAACATTTTGTGTCGGCAATATACGGGTCGTATCAACGCACGCACGCACGCAAGCACACATACACGCACACAATCACGCACGCAAAGTCGCATGCACGCACACACGCACATACACACACGCGCACACCACACACGCACACACGCACACACGCACACACGCACACACACACACACGAACACACGCATACACGACAACACGCACAACCACACACGCACACACGCACACACGCACACGCACACACGCACACACGCACACACGCACATACGCACACACGAACACACGCACACACACACACACACACGGGCTTTAATCAGATTATTAATGCCAAAATTACGTCTCGACAAATTCATTTTAAAATACACTCGAAATTTAGATGTAATAAAATTAGTCGATTAATTATAGAGGTCTTGTTATATTACCGTCGAATATCCTTTCTGTCAACAAAATTGTCAAAACTGGAAAACCCGTCATTTTCGATCCAAAACATGGTTGCAGAATCACAGAAAAAATAGTTTATCTCCGACCTACAGAGTAGTTGCTACTGCCTCGGAAATAAATGGCATCTACTGTTTACACTACACATCGTTAATTGTTAATTCTGCAAAAGTTATAAATAGCTCATATTTATGGCACTGTCGTCTTGGTCATCTTAATTTTGAGTATTTGAAGCTATTGAAACAGAATCTTAGTATTGGTAACGATTTTAAAGAAAAAAGCTTGTAAAATGTGAAAATCGTGTAAAAAGTTCAACTAGAGCAAAACATGTTCTGGAACATGTTTTACAGATTTATGTGGTCAATTTCAAGACGAATCAATAGGAGGAGCCCAATACTTCATGACTTTCACAGATTACTACAGCCGTTACTCACACGTATATTTCCTAAAGTCAAAAACGGAATATGTCAGTAAATTTTGAGAGTAGCAATGCTTTGTAAAAAAATTATTTGATCGTAAAATTAAATCAATTAAATCAGATAATGGCACCGAATATACCAATGAAGAATTTAAGGTTCTTAAAGCCAGTGGAATTAAACAACAAACAACAGCGCTCTATATTCCACAACAAAACGGTGTTGGTGAGAGAAGTATGTTAATCCACTCCAAACTAAATATTGAATTTTGGGCAGAAGCGATTAATACTAAAATTTACCTTAAAAATCGAGTTTCAACTAAGTCCGTTCCGAATAAAACACCTTTTGAAGTTTGGCATAAAAAGAAGCCAAATTTGTGTAATCTAAAGGTATTTGGCTGCAAAGTAACTGTACAAGTAAAAAAAAAAAATTCGGGCAAAAGCAAAACCTTATGTTTTTGTAGGCTATAGTGAAAATTCCAATGGATTCCGATTTATTCATGAAGAAACGAAAAAAATATTAATTTCTGGAGATACCGTATTTTTTGAGGAACAATTTGTAGTCCAAGGAGAAGAAAACAATAGCTTGTTTGAAGGTATTCGTCAACATCAGAATGTAATAGATACTACTGTTGAAGAGGGCGATATAACATATTCAAGAAATGTTAAAAAAGTTTCAAGCCGTGCTAACGATTCTGATGAAGACGCATCCAGCCGACTCCGGTGAAGGTGTTTCAAGTCGTAAAACCATTTCTTGTGAAGAAGTTTTCTTGGCACCTGAAAATACTGAACAGTTTTCTAGTGTGGAAAGTCATGATATGAATATATCCGATCTTGAATCCTACGACGAGCCCCTCAGATATCCCAGGGATTAAGGTAACAGAACAGAAACATTTTTAATTCCGATTTTATTTGTAATGTGGCCAGTGAAGTTTTCTACGAACCATCTACTGTAAAAGAAAAGTAGAAGTGGAAGCAATCCATGGACGAAGAACTCCTGTCTCATGAGCATAATGGAACATGGACCATCTGTAACTTCGTAGCTAATAAAAAACCGATAAAAAGCAAGTAGTGTTTAAAAAAAATACAATTCAAGTGGAGACGTTGAGCGATTTAAGTTAGACTTGTGGCAAAGGGTTTCTCGCAAACACAAGGTATAGATTATGAAGAAACTGGTTCTTTAGTCATCCGATATACCTCCATCCAGTTTCTTCTAGCGTTAGCAGCAAAATATAATTGGGATAGACCAAATGGATGTGGTAACAGTATTCCTACATCCAAAGTTAAAAGAAGAGATATACATAGAACTCCCCGATGGACAGATATATTAGCTTCAAAAAACACTGTGTGGTCTCGATCAAGCCAGCAGAGCTTGAAATCACGAGTTCGATAGCGTTTTAAAGCAACTTCTTATCAAGAAATCGAAGAGAGATATTTGCATATGCTCAAAATTAGAAAATGGAAAGATTCTGATCATTACCCTGTACGTTGATTATCTTTTAATCTTCTCAGGATACCAAAATCAAAGGCGTAATCTCAAAGAATCTCGTATGTAGTTTTTTCAGATGAAAGATTTGGGAGAGGAAAATTCTTGTTTGGGCATGAAGATTGAGAGAGACCGAGAAAAGGGGATTGTTACCTTAGATCAAGAAAAGTACATTAGTCAGTTCACTGTTCTATATGTCCGACTGCCACGGAGTTGAGACTCCTATGGACCCGAATCAAGTTTTATACAAAGATATGGGAGCGAAAACCAACCTCAAAGAAGATGAAATGGATAAAATTCCGTATATGGATGCAATAGGTAGTTTGATGTCTGCTGCCCAGTGACACGGCCTGATATTGCCTTCGCTGTCAGCAAATTGGCCACATTCAGTTAAAATCCTGGTAAACCTCTGGATAAGCCGTAAAGAGGATTACGTGTTATCTGAAAGAAAATTTAAAGTTCAAGCTGGTTTTTCGCCAATTAGATGACAACCTGCAAGGGCTCTGTGATTCCGATTGAGCCGGTGATTCTCATGATCCAAAATCTGCAGCAGGATATATTTATTTTTGCTGGAGATGCAATTAGCTGGTCTTCAAAAAAACAGTCAACCGTAGCTCTTTCAACCACAGAGGCTGAATATATGGCCCTCAGTTATGCATCATAGGAAGCAATTTCTCTTACGGGTTTACTTAAAGAACTGCTTCCACCATCCTCGGACGAAACATATAGACGTTAAATACCGTTTTGTTCGAGAACAGCAAGATAAAGGTGAACTGGAAGTGAAACCTGTAAGAACACAAAATATGGTTGCTGATTGTCTTACCAAAGCAATTAATGCAGAAAGGTGGATTCTGGACGTAAAGAAAATGGGATTGTTCTAGGTGTAGAAATGTCCCATCAAGAGGGAGCGTTAGAAGTTATGGAACATCTTGTATATAGTGTTTTTTGTCTATAGCAAAAGTTGTTGTTATTGTAATTTAAAAATATACGCTTGATCTGGGAATAATCCGTGCATTAGTTTATTACTAAATTGGCTGGATCAGAAATATTAACTCTGCTGACACAAGGAGCACTTGATTCACCAACTTTAGCAGTGATACTCCTAAGCGTAATTTATGAGAACTCACCTGAATATCTTGAACAGTAATTTTTGCATCGTGACTTCACTATATTGACAAATAATGAAAGTAAGTGTAAAAGATAAATTATAAAATGATCTATTTACCCTCTATTGTTATTAATACGTGTCTTTTCATTAAAACCTGTGATAGTTAGCCACGAACAGTTTTGCGTCTCTGACGGTTCGTGTTACACCAGTTAGAGCTTTATAAAACCATATTTAGATTGCCAAACTTGAGAAAAGTACCCTGTGTTAGCAGAGAAAGTCCAACGTATAACAAGCTTTGGACATATTTTTATTGTCTCTATCAGTTGAATCATCAATAGTGCAATAATTGAAAATGTAAATAAATGTTTTTTTTCCAGATGCACATTTTCGTATACTTCGAGTTATTTTGTTGTGCCTTTCATTATTTACAAAATATGTCATCATCGTCATTATCCATTTATACTTTAAACGTGCTTGTTGAAGTTACGTTTTCGCGAATATTTTTTTTTTATGTTTTGTTGAAAGCTTACAACTTAGCAATGAATAATCTAGGTTTTGATGCCCAAGTGTATGACACAGTCAACTTTATAGTCAGTAGCATTCTCTTTATTTACCAGCTAACAGATTATGCATTGACAAGCACTACGACCCCCGCCGATTACAAGTTAGTGGCAAATTTTTATTACGTTACGCCGCATGTTTTCCAGTCATTCACGGGTTTTGTGAATGTGTCCTGTCAGTTGCGACAAGCGGTAGTAAACACGTGGAAAGACAAAGATAACTTTTTATCACACCAATATTACAATACAGTGTCTCAGTTTTTAAAACTTTCTAAAGGCATGATGATGACCACTTAGCATTCGTTGCTTATAAGAGGAGTACTGAGATATTGACTTACATTTGCTACATTCAAACTTGAGTTTTGTGCTCCGATTGTTATTTTACTTTTCCGTGTACTTAGCTGCATAAATATGAAAATCAGTATTGTGCAGTTGATATACTTAAAATGGCTTGCACTGTTATTTAGGGTTACGCAATTCACGTGTCCTTCTGCAAAAACTGTAGTGAACACAATTAGAACTTTCGTTATAGCTTTTCCTTGCTTTATACAAATAATTTGTATTAATTTATTTTGAGCTCTGTGGGTACATGCTGAAATATTTACACTGAATGGCCTTGGTGAACCCAATAAGTGACTAATACACGATTATTAAAGTCCTATTTCTTCGGAAATTATTTTTTTACCAACTTACCTCTTTATAAATAACTTACAGCATAAGGTTTTGTCACAAACTTTTTCGCCAGGTCTATACATTTTAAAGGTGTCCTTATTTATTCTCTGGTTATGATGCCCCATTAACAAAGCAAAAAATTTGCATTAAAAATACTTTACAATCCCCAAATCTGAGAACAATCGAGGAGAATGGAAAATATAGATGTCGGTCAAATATCAGAAACATTGCTCCAAAAGTCGGCAAAAATCGATTTTTTTTTGAGAAACGGCTCACACGGTGTTCAAATTAAGAAAGAAATAGCGCAAAGAAGAAAGTTGGAAGAGTGTATAAAAAGAAGGAACTGCCGAGACAGTAGCGACGGAAAATTTTCCAAAGTACGTTTTTACCTTCCAACATATACGGGGTGTCCAGAAACTCTACGGACAAACTTTGCGTAGTGATTCTAGACCCAAAAGTAAGAAAAAAGTTCATATAAACCCAGGTCCGGAAACGCTTCGTTTAGGACCTACAGGGTGTAACAAATTTTTATTTTCCTCGGTTGATCTGAGAGGCATCGACCAAGTATACCTTTTTTGCTTTGAACTGAAAAGGGAACAAACTTATTCAAAACGAGTGAGATTATATATCGAAACAAATGGTCATCATGTGGAACACCTTTTGTAACATTTATTTTTTTAGTTTTATTATTTATTTCTTTATTTTCGTTCTTAAATTCAAAGTTAAAATAAAAATGCAAACATACGTTACTTTGATTTTTAATTCCAATTAGCTAAGGATTATAGGGAATTAAATTGAACTGTTCTTCAACCAATATCTTGAAAACGGTTGATCTGAGAGGCATCGACCAAGTATCCTTTTTGCTTAGAACTGAAAAGGGAACAAGTTAATTCAAACGGAACGTCAATATACCGGGTGGTAAAAAAGTTAAGGCCAATTAACTTTCAGCATATCACTGTAGATGGCGCCCTCTGCAGGCAGCATCAAAATCAATAAAGTGTTTAAGTTTCTCGACCACAAAAACCCCCGTTCTCCAAATTTCAGGACCATATTCAAATTTGTTCGCAAAATATCGCCATAAAACCGAGGAAAATAAAATTTCTTCACACCCTGTAGGTCCTAAACGAAGCGTTTCCGGGCCTACGTTTATATGAACTTTTTTTCTTATTTTTGGGTCTAGAATCACTACGCAAAGTTTGTCCGTAGAGATTCTGGATACCCTGTATATATATATATATATATATATATATATATATATATATATATATATATATATATATATATATAATATATATATATATATATATATATATATATATATATATATATATATATATATATATAAGGGTGCGTCTATTGTTGATGGTTTCCAAGATGTTAACTTTTTTTTAATTTTTTCTATTTCGTGGAATTATTTTTTAAATCACGCTGTATCTTCCAAACTAGAAGAGTTACAAGAAAACGCATTAGGAGAAATTTGTAGAAGATGAAATTGCCTTAAAGAATATTGAATTCATTCGAGACAAACTCATCATTCAACATTTTTAATGACATAATGAATTCAGAAATGATTTTTTTTCAAATCCCAAGACAAATTTCCAAGAGGAATATTTTTCCAATAGAGATGGATTTGAGACATGGCCGATAAAGAAAAAACTTCCTTTTTTCATAAGCTTCACAACGACATGAAAAAAACTTATGGTTGACGTACTGATTACTGAATTGTTACAGGAATACACCTCAGGAAAAACTTTTAGAGCATAAAATTACCTTCAAAAATATGGTAGACTAGATGAGAATTGACGATTTGTCCCTCACTTTTCAATCAATCTGTACATTTACGGCAAGAAATACGTCTCCTTTACTGATATCTTTTCATCACCGTAGCAACGACTTGACATTAGTAAGTTAGTTGTCAAAATTTGTTTGATATTACAGTTTTGCTGATTTCAATACGAGTTCTTTCTGTTGTAGTGATATTGTAATTTAGTTTTTGAGTCGTTCTTGTTCTTGTTATTATTATTGTTCTTGTTCGTGTTCGTGTTTTCCTTCCTGAGTCATGTTTTCAAATGAAGAATATGCCGATATTCATTATTATTATGGTGTTGCCCAAGGGAATGCGAGTGAGGCTTCTGGACTGTATACAGCTGCTTTCCCAAGAAGAATTCATCCAGAAACGAGAGTTTTCTCTATAGTACACACTGCTCTAAGAGAGAGAGGATCTTTTAGGATCCTAAGAGATCAAGAGGAATTTTATAATGTTGAGAGGATTGACGACGTAATCCAGCATTTCGAAGCAAATCCTGAGACTAGCTTGCGGCGGTCATCCAATGTATTGCAGATGTCACGAGAAACAATATGGAGAACTCTTAAGGCTGACGGAAGACGTGCGTATCACGTGACGAGAGTTCAAGAACTTTTAGATGGAGATCTAGGCCGGCGGATTGAGTTTTGCCAATGGTATCTCAATTCAGTTAGAAATGATCGAGATTTCCAAAAAGCAATCTTGTGGACGGATGAGGCCACCTTTACAAGGTCAGGCATCTTCAATATCCATAACACGCACGTCTGGGCACATGAGAACCCACATACCATGAGACCAAATAGCTTTCAACACCAGTTCAAAGTTAATGTTTGGGTTGGTTTACTCAACAATCAACTTATTGGTCCATATATTCTGCCAGATAGAGTCAATTCAGTGAATTTTTTGAATCTCCTTCAAGAAAACCTCCCTGAATTGATGGAGGAGGTTTCATTGGCAACAAGAGCAGATATGTGGGTTCAACTTGATGGTTGTCCTGCCTACTACGGAAGAGGTGTGAGAGATTGGCTAAACGAACATTATCCCCAACGTTGGATTGGAAGAGGTAGTACAGTGGCGTGGCCTCCAAGATCTCCAGATCTCACCCCTCTGGATTTCTTCCTCTGGGGATCTCTCAAGAAATTGGTCTACAGCATTCAACCAACAACCAGGGAAGAGCTTATTGAAGCAATTCATAGATCAAGTCGGCTGATAACACAGAGACAAATTGCTTCAGCGACAGCTTCAGTACGAAGACGGAGTGTCCAGTGTATAGCAGCAAACGGCAGTCATTTTGAACCAACTTTTGACAATTGAATAAAAGGTTCGAAAGTACTTAATTTTGGCCACAGGAATCAGTAGTTTCAATTTCACCATCGGGTCCTGGTCACTCAACATTGTTATTATCTATTAATGGTGGTACCTCGATTAAATCTTGAGATTTGAAAAAAAAACTCATTTGTGAATTCATTATGCCATTAAAAATGTTGAATGATGAGTTTGTCTCGAACCAATTCAATATTCTTAAAGTTAATTTTATGCTCATTTCTGAATTCATTATGTCATTAAAAATGTTGAATGATGAGTTTGTCTCGAATGAATTCAATATTCTTTAAGGCAATTTCTTTTTCTACAAATTTCTCCTAATGTATTTTCTTGTAACTCTTCTAGTTTGGAAGATACAACGTGATTTAAGAAATAATTCCACGAAATAGAAAAAATTAAAAAAAGTTAACATCTTGGAAACCATCAACAATAGACACACCCTGTATTAACAATTTTTTGTTCCTTTTGGCCAGAGGAATCAGCTGTTTTCGTTTTGGCCATCGAGTTTGGGTCACCCTGTATGTATACGTATGTAGATAAAGAAGGCTATACAGTCAACATTTTTTAAATATTACTAAGTCGAGATATTTGCTCGCTTTACGACGTTTGAAAAAGTTGCGCCAAGATCGCCCAAAATGGTTGTAAGTGTGCGTGTACGTGTGCGTGTACGTGTGCGTGTGCGCATGCGTGTGCGTGTGGGTGAATGTGTGCGTGTGTGTGTGCGTGTGTGTGGTACCCATCTATCACGAATCTTGCTGATCATAATGCAGAAACACATGCTATTTCATGTTTTAGTTCTTTTATCACTAGGTCTATCTGACCATTGTCAACAGAAATAACTTCTGCTGTCCATAATTCTGCTGTTGTTCGCAACACTGATAGAACCTTGTAGGTTTTAAGTGATTTACGGGATTTCTTTGCAACATTTCCACGGCGTGAGTATTGTTTTAAGTCGTCCTCATCTTCGAAGATTGCCCTTTCAGTATCTGAAGTCATTTTGATGGGCATGCAGTTATACATTCTCGAAAGACAAAATCGTGAGTCATTCTTGTTCTCACACCTGGTTCAATAAGACTTGTTCAGGCGTAATATAAATTGCAAGATAAATTTTATACTAAATGTAAATGCAGAATAGGATGATGCTGTAAATACCTGCAAAAGTGTTCTCACTAAAGCTAAAAAGATGTTGGAACAACAAAAATGCAATGAACTAGCTAAGTATCTCATACATTATGAAATTGATTCATTTTCGGTACAACCTCCTAGAATCGATCATCAGTAAGCTTGATCTCAATAAGGCGACTGGCCTAAACGGTATCCCAACCAATGTCTTAAACAAATGCTCCCCCGAACAAGTACCAGTCCTGTCTTTATGTCTTCTGGGGAATTTCCCTCATCATAGAAGTTATCAAATGTTCAAACTGTTCGCAAAGAAGACGATAGGACCGATCCCTCCAACTACCCACCAATTTCCATCAGTTCCATTTTGTCTAAAATCATGGAAAAAGCTATCAATCAGTAACAGCTCTCTTTCCTTAAAACTAACAAACTACTGAGTGACTACTAATATGGTTTCAGGCAGAATCATTCAACAAGCGATCTTCTTTCATATGTGACCTAAGTTTGAAACAATACGTCAGAACAATCCGGTGAAGTGGTTGTAATTGTTTTACATATCTTAAAAGCATTTGATAAGTACGCCATACATGTTTACTTGCCAAACTCACCTACTTTGGATTCAATAATACACACATCAATTTGGTTTCTAGTTTCCTTGACAAAATACTAATACGTGTTGTAGTTGATGGCTATTTTTCAAAAGAAGTTGGCCTTAACGGGGCGTGCCACAGGGATCAGTTATTGAGCCTACACGCTTTCTACTATACATAAATGATCTTGTTTTTTGAACTATTAACCCGGTCCAGTGCTTTGATGACGACGGCACTATTCATTGTAGTTTTTTTCAGTCTAATCATAATGGTGTCCATCTTCTATCTCAAATCAAGGCCGTAAAGCTGAAATGGAAGTTTAAATCATCGAATACATTCAACGTATCCTTGAACGAGGAAGTAATAATCCAGTTAATTATAATGCTAATAAAACTCAGTGTTGCCTTGTATCACCCAAAAAGGGCGGTCATTTCCTGTTGTAAGCATGAATGGCCCAAAACGTATGTTTTCAGACTCTATTACTATATTTTGAATTACTGTATCGTCCAATTATGGGTGGACCATCTTCTGTCGGCTACTAAATCAGTTGCTCGTAAAATGTGATTTTGTACAGATCTAAGTAGTACGTTACCTCCTGACAACTTCTGACATACAGTCCAGTACCGTAATTAGGTACCAACACAATAATATTTGTTATTGTTGTACTACTGAAACAAAGCCGTCTTTCTACTTTGTGTATTCAGTAAGATAATTCGCATATTTTAAAACTCTTAGAGACAAAGATTATTTAGAAACACTAAAATTACAATCTTAGGTTTTCTCAACGTGACGGACGAAAATTTAATTAGATCATGGATAAAATTGAGGATGCCTTTCTGCACAATTAAATCTCAAGTTTATTTTCATAATCGTGTTTATATCATTTAACTGGAGTTTACATTAAGCAAAATTTATGGTTCATGGTTTCCTCTTTGAAACCAAGCCCTTATTAGTACAATCTAAATGTTACGTAAGGCAGCAACTTGGTCTTTTAGTTTTACAACATTATTAGTAATAATAAGGTTAATAATAAAAAAGTATATCTTGATTACTTTCCTGTATAGGACGATGACCTTAAACTCTTCTTTTTGTGGACATTTTCGTATATAAATACATTTCCTTTATTCTATTTACTCAACTATTAATAATTCAATGCTCTCATATTTATTACAGGGAAGTAGACGGTATTTCGTTCCAAAAGGGTTATAGAATAGAATTTATTATTGCGGAGATAACCCAAATGTTTTTTATACACCACGTTTTTACATGAACTTTTATATTAGATAAAATTAATATACGTTATATTGAATATAGATATCAAAATTAATAATACATGAACTTCGGAAACTACGATATTGTATTATAACAGATTTCTTCTAACAATGCAATACTATTGGTATCTGTAGATATTATATAATATTTTGGCGTGCCAAACTATTTGTTAGCTACTATTACTTTTGAACTGTTTTTTAGGACGTGCAAAAGGTAATCAAAGCTTAATAGATACAACCTAATGTTTTAAACACTGAATTAAATGTGCAGACCATAATTGTAATCGACTAACATACAGTGTGCCCGATAGTTTGGAAACGCTCAATTATCTCAGTTATTTGTAAAGTGACATAGATGAAAATTGGGGCCTTTACATTAGGAATCATGCTCTATCCAACAAAAAATGTTCAGTAATGCAGTGTTGCCGCTTCTACTAAAAATTAAAAGCAACTTTGATCATTCAATCAGAACATTCGATTTTTTAATGCCCGGAATAAATCTAATTACATCTTATATATGAAGTCGTATACATATCTTCAACCATTCACACAATAATTGACAGACCACTTCGATACTTTAATAGGCTGTAAAATCTAAACCTCTAAAGATATCAAGAAAAACGATTTGCACATTTCTATCTTAGTTTTTCATAAGCTATCGATTGACAAATAAAAAGATTGTATAATCATTCTCCGATTAACTACCTCATTGAAGGTAAAATCTATTTTCAAGATTTCGTTTTGGGTTGATATATTTAATTTTAAAGGTACGTTGTACATACTGGGATATACCTTGCCTTCGATGTTGTACATACTGGGATATACCTTGTGTTGTACGTTGTACATACTTGGATATATGTTTTCTTATATGTGGTACATACTCTGTATATAAATTGGGTATACCTACATTTTGCCTATTAGCAAGATACCTGATGCAGATTTTGCAACACCTGGTGATGACTAACTGTTAAACATTTGGTCGTTTCGTTGGATCTTTAGGACAAGCTACATTGACTAACTGTTAAACATTTGGTCATTTCGTTGGATCTTTAGGACAAGCTACATGGATGTTGAAAGCTACGTTACCGATTACACCTGTTTTTGTATTACTTAAGCTTGATTCTTTAATTGTTGCATTGTGTAACAGTGTACAGACAGATGTTGACTGAATTGATAAACTGTTAGTTGTGTACTTCACTAACTATTTACTATATATTTTATTTTACATTGATTTGTTTATTGTGTGTTGGGGTCAATGGCTACAATGCCGATTTATATTTCATGTATTTAAACTGTGGAAAGAGTAAAACTACACAACTGAATCCATTCGGCTTTGTGGTTGGTAAGTTTTATTACTGTTTTAATTGTAAATTGTCTATTTTTAATAGCAATGTGCTATTGACTACTTTGCATAAAAGATTGTATACATACTATAATATTTTTAATGTGCCTCTACAATTAGGAATCCATAAATTACACCTACTTTGGCTATTTAAATATTAATGTCTATGCTTTATCATAACCTGGCTTTGAAAATCCTTTTCATTTGGTTCGTTTTTTTTAATTACATTTATTTGATATTACTATCTAAATTGAAGGTTATAATTCTGAGTGGCTTGCTATGGTGTATTTAAAGCCACAAATATTTAGTGTGTAAGCTTTGGGTTGATGTTTTGCGTGTAACACAATTTAAATATTTATTTGAAGAATTATCCCATACCTTCGGGATACAGTTTAGTTTATATCTATATATCTTTAAAAGCTATATACTACGTTTATATGATATTTGCATATAATATATTACTTGTGTAACCATTTTTTTTTACTGCCCAGATCCTCCCTTATATTCGTTGCTTCGCTAGGAGTGTGACTGCTTCTCTCCGTTTATCTAGGACTGGCAGTTAATAATTCTAGCTAGCGCCCTCCCTCCTCCTTTAAGCTTTTAGGTACCACCTGCGTCACTGTAGAACCCACCCCACTTCTATACTTTGGCTGAGCTTTCCGCCAGCCCTAAGGCTATCTTCTCTGTTACAGTAAGTTGGTGGACATTTTGCACGTAACAAGCGTATACTTCATTTTTTTGATGCCCCCATAAAAAGTAACCTAATGGCCAGAGGACACTCCATAGAAAGCCTTCTGCCTACGCGTCTGTTAGGAAAAGTTTTATTCAAATATTTCCGCACTACAAGGGTATAGTGGGTAGGAGCTCCATCCTGCTGAAACCACGTACTTTGATAGTTTGAGCCAGACAAACGTTGAATTTCGGGAACGATTAAATTTTGAAGTATATCCAAATATCTTAAATTCCCTTCTATGAGAAATGGCCTTGTAGTGCGAGTTCCTTACAACCCTGCCCAAACATTTATTTTCTTAGGGTGCTGGGAATGCGCTTCTCTCGTCCAATGCGGATTTTGATCTGACCAGTACCCATAATTATGACGATTCACATTCCCATTTAGCATAAATGTCGCTTCTTCAGAAAAAAAATGTTATCAAAGACATCATTATGCTCGTCCCACTTATCCATCATGGTCTCACAAAATCCGTTTCTTTTACCGAAATTATCGTCTGACAGCTCTTGAACAAGATGAAATTTATTTTCCTCCAGAATTCTTGACACTGATGAACGACTTATATCACGTGAGTAATGTGTTTAAGCATTTTTCACAATTCTTGCTGTTTTGAGTGGTCCCGATCCAAACCTCTCTTTGCAGTCTCCCTTTTCCTCAAATCTTCTAACTGTTTTCTGTACCGTTGATTTTGCAATTAGGGTACGGTTTAGAAAATCGTCATTGAATAAATCCGACACCTCTTTATTGGACCTCACACTATCTCCGTAACCACGCATCATAAGCAGTGTGATTCTTTCTCGTTCATTTAAATTAGCCATTATTAAAAAGCAAAGCATATGAGATTGACAATATCTAATGTTACTTTTACGTATGTCAAGTATGGCGCGTTTCCACTGCTATCACCATTTAGTTTTTTGTATACATTTCTTCAATAAATTCCTTGTTAAAAGTATTTGTCAATCAATAGCTTATGAAAAACTAAAACAAAAGTGTGCAAACTGTTTTTCTTGATCTCTTAAGGTTTAGATTTTACAGCCTGTCAAAGTGTCGAAATGGTTTATCAATTATTTCGTGAATGGTTGAAAATAGCTATAGGACTTAATACATAAGATATATTTAGATTTATTCCGGGTATTGAAAAATTGAATAATATACATGGTGTTCCGTTTGAATTATCAAAATTGCTTTTAATTTTTAGTAGAAGCGGCAACACTGCATCACTAAAAATATTTTGTTGGATAGAGCATAATTGCTAATGTAAACTCCCCAATTTTCATCTATATCACTTTACAAATAACTGAGATAATTGAGCGTTTCCATACTTTTGGGACACACGGTATATGATGGTATAGGTATTACAATTCCTAAAGGGCATATTCCGCAAAAATATGTTTCCAATTGTTCTCTTACATATTATTAATTACATATTACAAACAAAAGTTAATAAAAATAAGAATTACACGAATTTTTAACTTTATTATCATTAATTCTAGTGTTTCTTAAAACGTTAGCAATCGTAATGTAATCCTTTAAACTACGCGTTAAAGGACGCTTTGATCCTAATCAAAACAGTACGACTCTTTAATATAGAGGCAAACGAAAGTGAGAAGTATATCAGTAGGTTGTAGAGTTAAAAGCTACAGGATGTAATCGTAAGTGCCCAGAAGGGCGAACCATGTGATCCCAGTGAAACTTGTAAAAATTTTTCGTAGAAGGTGACCAAATAGCAACTAGTGTGGAAGCAGTTAATACATAATCTAGTCTGCTTGAAAAAATGCACAGAATTTACACTAAACACGTTCAGGGAGGAACCTACCTGTTTCCAAAAGCTAAAGCGGAAAGACAAAAAAATATTTTCAAATCCGTCTTCAGATTATGGTAAATTAAATTTACATATCCCAAAATTAATTGGTTACGTTTAATTAAGTAAACAGAAAAATGTGTTTAGTGATTTTTAGAGAAGTTATAAAAGCAAATTACCTGTACCGTTAAATGGCGTTAATGTAGTAATTTAACCCTATTTTTAAGGTAGAGTTTAATTAAATAGCAGTAATTAAGCCAATTTTAATGTACTAATAGATTAATGAACGTGTATAAAGATGAGTAAAATAAGCATTTGTCTGAGAAATTATAATTTAAATACTTATACTTACTTTGTAATACAGAAAGGATCAAATGCATCACGCGAAGGCTGTATAATAACCGCCGTCCCAATGGCTTTTTATACATATGCAAAATAAAGATATCCGTTGGGGATATAAACAATTCCTTTGAAATACAGTTTGTTATGTAAATAGGTACAAGATTGTACCATCGGCTTAGAAAAATGAAATCGAAATATATATGATATGTCTACGACCACACACAAAGACGAAATCGAAACACATTACTATACATTACAACAAATTACACCTAACATTATTGTACGACGGCGTGGGATCATGTATAACCATACTGACTTAGACTGCATTAACGTAAGGGTTTTTAAAATTACACCTAGAATCTCTGCTATAATGGTTTGCGAAATGAATACAGTTTAAGTAGTTCGTCAACAACTGTAACAAAAGTATACGGTAGGTGAACGATAGTTTGCAAACCTAAGTAATAAATGGGAAGGATCCTAAAATTACTAGATTACGTTAGCAAGTGTCTTTTCAAAATCATAATTAGTTTTAATACAACGACGGAATTTTAATAACAGTTCGCCGTTATTCCAAAAGTTCGCACATTTAGAAACCCAAACAACGACAAAACATAAAAATTCGTACTTAAGAAAATTTCCCACATGTGCTTTATTTCTAGACGACAAAATGGAAATAAAAACCGTGTTTGCTTGTATAGCAACATTGCTTAATTCACTAAAATCAACCATTTTTGCTTATTATTTTAGTTACTGATGTTAATTCGTTTTAAATATAAATGTAAAATCTAGGCAGAATCAACACCATAAAGAAGGCAGTTTACATCGCTAAAAGCTTTATAGGTAGACAAAATTTATGTTCAAAATATGAAATAATATTAAAGCACTCTCATGTTTCTACCCACTCAGTTTAATTAAAAATTATACTTCTTTTTTTGCATCATTCTTGCATTTTCACTTTTACATAAAATTTCCATTTACGTATGTTACTTGTTTTGCAAATGTCCGATAACTTAAACAGAATGAAAATGAACTTTGCTTAAATGGGTAGATAGAAATAAATTACCCTCATTGAGAGTTTGCTTGCCCCAGTAAAAACTGCATTTTGCAAATTACTTATCTATTTGATTTATTTAAGATAGTAGACTTCTGCCATTATAACAAATTCAGTTATACCAATTAAAAGCTAAATTCAAACACTAACCTCTTGTGCAAAACTTCGTTGTGATAGCCTACGTGATCGTGCAAGTGGAGTATCAACATGAACTTCAGCTAGAACATCATCCTTTGACCCATCTCGTGACAATTTACTGAGTTCGTCACTAGATTCTGAAGTAAGAGCATCCTTACTATAACTAGCAAATATAGATCTACGTGCATTTCTTGTTGCTAAAGCATCTCTACTAAAGCTAGTGCTATTTAGTCCACTAGATCTGCAAGGACCTGGTCCATAATTTGCCGAATGGACTGTAAACACTGTCCCAGGACGTCTTCTTGGGTCACGACGGGCAGTGGCCATTACATAACTCCACATTGTTGAACATTTCCAATCAACAGGGAGCTGGAAAGAAATATGTAATGAATAATTAATTAAAGACCTATACTGAACTAAATTTGTAAGCGGCCCGATGAGCTGCTTTAGTTTTACTAAATTACCATCTTTTACTGCGGATTTAGCTCAGGAATCGTAGGTTGGGTGTAGGTTATTTATAATTTAACAAATATTTAGCTACCTTGACTTTCACAGAGGCAAATAAAAAGTAAAAGGTTTGATACATTTATTATTATACGTTCCTTACAATACTAAATAGATGAATTGCATAGGTACTATCAAAACTAATAAATAACTAACAACTCAATGAATAATAATAAAACTTAACACTTTCCACATAAACTAGAGTTACTTGTACGGCTAAATGGTCTGGGGAGGCGAAAGTCTAGAAAATACGGTTATTAGCGGGCACACTGGATTAATTTAAATACGGAAAGTGTAAGTTGGTGTAGAACTTTCTAAATACGGTCCTGTAGGACTATCAACTATATCGCACTATCTTATTCTCCCCATTATTAGCCAAATGTGCTGTCGCTTTCTATTCTTTGAATTAGAAAAGCAAGCAAAGGACTGATACCTTTTCTGTAAATCGGTCTAGGTCAGGGATATAAAATAAATAATTCAAGTGAATGTTTACATGGTCTTATTTTCAATTTCTCCTGTATAAATTACATTAAAGTTTTTAATGTAATTGTATTATAATATTAGGTTTATAATAACAATACTAATAGTAACGGTTAATTTACAAAATGTTACATGATACTCTTCACATTTATAATTCAGGGGAGTGGTGGATTTATTGGGACCTCCTTCAACGGTAAGGTTTAGTTCGTGTCGCGTACTGTAAAATTTTGTGAACACCTTTTGGGGTTACAAATAACGCTTTATTTTCTAGACTTTGTTTAAATTACATTTGAACTAAACATCAGGATTTCGTTAAGAAAGGATGTATATCCACAAAGTAATGTACTTGGGGGATTTCTGTAATGGACAACCGAGATAGTAGAGTTGTGCTAACACGACCTGCTTAGCATTCGGGAGGAAATAGGTTCGATTTCCGTTACAGTCTACCCTGTATGAGGATTACTCAAACAAATGTAGCGGCATGGTCACTGCGTATGTGCACACCAGGTGCGGCTATTTAGGCGAATGTTGGGTTAGTATTTTCCCCCTCAGAACCCTAACTCTGTTCCTTCCGATCCCATTCTGACCCCACCATGCATATACCCGATATAAATCAAGTAGGGGCCACCTCGGCACCTTTTGAATGGGTCGTTAGATTTTTTTCAAATTTTGGTGGGTTATATTAGTGTCAGTTTTGGATTTTTGACAAAAAAAGCAATATGGTCGTCTTCCGGTTTCACCGCAAAACTTAAAATTTAAATGATCACCCTGTATATTTTTACATATTTGGATTCTAGGGCTTCAAACACATACAGTTCATTAGTCAAATGTCAACACAAACACCATTTTACTTTCAGGAGTATGTTGTGTTAATAAAAATCAGAAAAATAAAAATTGCTGCTTTATTTAGGAACTAAGGAAATTACTATGCATATCGTTTTAGTAGTATTTGAATGAGTTATTTAATATACAGGGTGACCCATGTATGTTTCTATTGGGAACAGTGAGTTTTAATTTAAAAACTGCAATTATTAAATTTATCGTTAACAAACTTCACAAAAATTTATTATTAGGAAAAATAATATTGTGAGGGTAATTGTACGTCAATTATCTATAATTTAAGTGACGTCATAATGATATAAAATTTAAAAAAATAAAAAATATAAAATTAAAATGGTGCCTGAGTTGACATTTGACCTCCTTGGTGAAGGAATAAAATATGTATTCTTTTCCTTTTCCTTAATAAACAATTACACAACACAGGTTCTTTGATATTGCATAGCCGTGGTTAAAGACTGCTTATTAGTCTCTGAATTAACAGGGTGCTGAATATGATTTGCAGGCGACGGATCTTTTACTCCAAAGACAAGCGAAATAAATTTACTTTATTGAAATAAATTCTATCTGGACATGTAGATGTCTAGCTTTCAATTATTAAAGCTCTACGTAAATGTACAAGCAGCTGCAGTTGACATAAGCTAGCTGGTTTCTGTATATCTAGGTAGGACATGGTATATAACGCTACAAGCGTTCTATATCTGGATTTTCAGGTTATAGGGATACCCAGGAGGAGCTTATAACGTCCTAAAAATTTCTATCAGGCGTTTAAATCTTCCGGAGAGATTAATTTACGTGAGCAAATTTTATGTTCACTTGTGCATAGACGGTTGGGAATGAAACGGACAATTAAGCAAAGTGTTATAATTTAGTACTCTCCTTTATATTACGTTACTTCTAATATCAGGACCAATTACAACAGACATCAAGGATCGCATTCTGTTCCAAGTTCTCGCTCTCAGTACGGCGACACTCTGCACTTGTACGAAGCAGTAGCGGCTTGTAATTCTGTAAGTATAATCTGCGATGTAGAATACCCCAGCAAAGATGGCAATTATCCCGTAGAGCTAACTAATGGACTCTGTCGGAACCGGCAAAGTTTACGCAAACCTTTCTGTACGAAATAAGATGGAAACGACACTAGCAGTTAAACTTGCATCGTTAAATTTTCTGCTAGTGTTCGTGAAGGTCTTATATATACTTACATGTACGTAAATATGCATTCGAGAGACAGCGGTCCTGTACGTTTAGGAGGTCAGGTTATGCAGTAGGAGAGTAGGTGAAGCGACAATGGCATTGAAACATACTCTTGGAGCTGGTCAGGTTATTCAGAGTCCTAAAGGGACAAATTCCCTGAAGGAACTCCCGGAGTTGGTCAGATTATGCAGACATTTGCGAGAGATCCCGAAGGGCGCAGACTCCGAGAAATACTTTGCTATTCTAAGGAAAAAGGAAAAACGCGTTTCAGCAAGAGCGATGGATTGCCAACATACATGTATGCTTTACGTGGGATTAAAGATGGGTGCGGTCAGGATAAGATAGAAAAAATGAGGATAGGGTTCTAAGGGGGAAGATACTACCTAAGTATCCTACTAAATAGCCGATCATGATATGCATATACGCAGTGATTATGCCGCTTCATATGTGTGCGGAAAACCCTCTGAAAAAACCTTATATAAGGAAGACGGTAACGGGTATCAAACCCATTACCTCCCGAATGCTAAGCAGACTGGGTTACCACAGATCGAAGTAGCTCGGGCTATTTTAAGCTCCTTTTGCATTTATATAGGCTTTCTCGAGGACGGCTATTGTTTAAGAGGTGGATATAATGGGGACTCTGGTATAGAAAACTCTCAACGCTTTTCATTGACTGGAGACGGAATAAAATCGATTACATGTTAAGTTTAAACGCTAATAATTAAATAAAATGATTACCTACCAAATAAATAATGAATTAGTTTACCTTTTGTAAAAAAACTTGGCTTCTTATAACTAAGCAACATATTGGTTCTGTATCTTTGAAACTTGTTTAAAAACTGGTTTTTCTTAACATTTGGTCTTTCGAGCCAGAACATTAAAATGGTGTGAAATTAAATCGTACAATTCTTTCCAAAGCATTCATACTTATTCTACATACAATATTTCTTTTAGCGAACTCTCCATTATATCTGTTACGTCTTTAAGTATGGCTCACAAATTCTTATAAAACCACACTATTATAAAATCTAGCCAGAATCAAAGCTGTTCACAAGGCTTTAAGTAAGAAACATTTTACTTAGTATATAAACGTATTTCAAAACCTTTACTAGCGCAAATTATTGTACCTGATTTTGTGAAAATTTGAGAACCGTAATTTTTTCCAAGGTCTCCAGATAACTTTTATGTTTAGTGTTCTTTGGTTTTATATTTTTTCCCAATTTTGTTTACATCAAGGGGGACACATAGACATAGGAAACATTTGACCAGATCCATATTTTTGGACTTACAGGAGGGTTCAAAACGTGTCATACATCGGATGGCCGGAATAAGCTGATTTATTTTGCGTGATAATTTTTAATATCAAATTATTCCTCGTAATAATATCTGCATGCCGAAGTTAGCTTATACATCAATCTTTTGTTTTTACCTTTGAACGATTTAAAAAATATAGGAAACTACTTTAAAATTCTGGAGTTGTCCTTTTTCCTTCATTTTGGATTTTCAGTACTACTAAAGTATAACTTCCTAAAAACTCTGGTTTCACCGGCTATGAGTACAAACCTTACCAACGACAAAAAATAATCCTGTGCTTAACGCAAAACCTAACAACGATTCCTAATTTTTGAGAACACGATTCTTAAAAAATTTAGTAGTGGTAAATATGCACTAAAGCGATTGTTGTACAGAGTGTTTTATTGTGAAATGCGCATGCATTAGGGGTAGACAAAAACCGCTCAGTGGTTCTAAATAACCAATACTTAATGGATTTCGGATTCTTTATAACCATGACACGGGATCATTTATACATTTTATTCAATTTTTTAATTCTTCATAACTTACAAACCACACTATATATTTTTTTCACATTTACCACATTTATTGTTCGTCCAATATGAGGCCCAATGTTGTTCAACAACGAACGATCTTCCAACATACATAGTGAAAATTGGAAAACATGTAAAGTAATGAATCTTTAGGATAATTATACAACCTCTCTTGTAATACGTACATTACGAAAATACGCAACACTGTAAAAACGACAACACTACTCTATGTCGGATAGTGGTATAAACCTTTATGCCAGATAATACAGTTTCAGGATTTTCAATCTTATTTAATTGATATTTGGGGTTTATTTGGCTTCATATTTAAGAAACTTGGTACCAGAAAATTATGTATAATTAAAGTTTTAAAAAATACGTTTACACATTTTCTTATAAAGCTAATCGTTATTCAAATATTGAAAAAAATGTACATGCACTAAAATTCCACATTATAAATGTTTACCGCCAAATACGCGCTTTAAAAAAAATGCATAGAACATAATTAATTTCTGCTTTAAAGATCAATACGCCGGCAATTTTATGTATTCAAAATAAGCTGCTGTTTCTGAAATATTTGATAAAAACTAAAAACTTCGCATAATAAACCCTCCATATACGGCGCTGAATTTTGTGTAACTCAGATCCAGAAGAAATCAAAAGTACAATACAAAATTTCAAGTAAGCAGGTCTTATCGTATTGGAGTTATCGTGGGAACTAACATACATTCACGCACATGTACCTACGCACGCACTTAAGCACGCATGCAACCATGTACTCCGTACAAACACACACACACACACACACTCACACACACACACGCACGCACGCACGCACCCACGCACCACACGCATGCACCACACACACGCACACACATACACACACACACACACAAACACTCATTCAGTCACACACACACACACACACACACACGCACACACACACACACACACACACACACACACACAAATACACAAACACACGCACACACACACACACACACACACAACATACAACACACACCACAACACACATGCCCATGCACACACACACACACACCACACACACACACACACACACACACACACCACACACACACACACACACACACACACACACACACACACACACCACACACCACACACCACACGCACACACGCACACGCACACACGCACACACGCACACGACACACGACACGCACACACGCACACAGCACACACACGACACAGCACACGCACACACGCACACGCACACACGACACACGACACACGCACACACGCACACGCACACACCACACACACACACGCACACACGCACACACGCACACACGCACACACGCACACACGCACACACACACACACGCGCGCGCACCAACACACACGAACGCACACACGCACGCACATATACCCACACACCCACAGACATTATAAGCGACCTCGGCAAAATTGGCAAACGTTTTAAAATGAGGTAATAAGTCGAGTTAGCGATAGTGAAAAAACTATCGATTGCAAAATTTTCTATACCGATATATGTATAGGTTAGAAATGGGAGTCCAGATTTACACTAAAAAAAAAATAAACGTAATTAATTTCGATACAATACCCTTACTTCAAAAGTGCGGAAAAAATCTGTTACCTGAAATATCCTCTGTATTTCCGCATACAATTTTCTTACCTATTAACTTGAATCAAACCTACAGGATGCCCCGACGTTCTGAAAAAGCTTCATAACTTGTTTATTATTAGAAATACTGACTTTTTCTTTTTTTTCAGATTACAGCTGCGTTTGTGCTACACAATATAAAAGTCGTGCAGTTTATACACAAGGTGTCCCAATATTAAAAAACACTAAAGATATATTTTTTAAAAGGATTATACCCAGTTTGATTTTATTTTTGGATTCTGTGCTAATTTGCGAATTACTTTTATAGACGTTTTTACCTATCTGTCATCAGTTTTGATTCGTGGCGCTTTTTTGCCAAAATTTCGAAATGCAGGGGTCTGTCCAAAAATTCGTACTTTCCAAATCCTTGCAGATAAGTCAATGTAATTAACGCCGTTTGATTTCTGAATGTTTGCCTCATCTTTTAAGTGTTTACTCAATAACCTGCTCAGTCTCATGTGCCTACTGCGATTTTTGAACATGGCCAATTAAAAAGGTAAAAACTCATTTTTTTCAAATGGTACCCCCTATTTGTTATTGTACTGGTCGAGAACTTTTGTGAGGCTTTCCATCAATATAAGATTTGTATAGTCCAAGGTAAAATTCAGGTTAATATCCCAAAATAACTAAATTTGGGAAACATTCCTGCTTAAAGCCATAAAAATCGAGTAGGCCTTACGTACAAAAAAAATTAGCACAGAAAATAAACAAAAGTATGGAATTGAAATTCCTTTTAATCTTCCAAGGAGATGCACAATTGAGTTACAGAGAAATTGGGGCAAAAGTAACATATCGCAAAGTAGTATTAACCGAATTAAGTAGAACAGTTTATAAACATTAATAAATAATGACAAAAAACAAAAAAAACTTAAGCTATTTTACACTTATCTTTACCAGATGCATTTAACAGACATTATCATTTTCTTCGTCTAAAAGATAGTCGAACACTACGTAGAATATCTGCATTAATTAAACGGAATGCATCGAATACAGGAGCTTCATCCTGCTGCAGCCACATGATCCACATTTTCCATCAGAAGTGGGAGATCATTTTGAAGAAATTCTGGATATCTCACCCCATTCAAAACATCATCAATAAAGAAGGGAGCGATTACTTTGTCCCCAAGAATTCCGCCCCAAACATTCAATGACCATCTATTTTGGTAATCAATTGTGTGCATCCAATGAGGGTTTGCAGTTGCATATAAATGCGTGTTGTCGATTACTGACCATTACTCTTAAATGTTGCTTTTACCAAATAATATTGCATGCATAAAGTTTCAGTCGTTATTAACCAAATTTTCCATGGTTTCACAAAAATTTACTCGATCTTGAAAATCACCTCAAAAAAGTTCTTGCTGTAGCTCAAGATGGTAGGGATGATACTTGTGTTTTAACGTAATTTGATTTATACTGTTTCGCGATATGTCAGTATCTGTTTGAATTTCTCTGCAATTCAAAGTTGTAACATTAAAAGAACTTCCAACTCCAAGTTTTTGTCTATTTTTCGTGCTAATACCTCTTTTTTTCGTACGGAGCGCTCCCATGCAATTTCAAATATATGCTTCAATTTTTCAGATGCAGCATCTTGGGGTATTCTTGCATCTGAGTATTTTTTATTGTAGTTTCTTTGAGCCATATTAATTAGTTATCAACGACTAAAATTCATCTTGAGACATATAATCTTTACAAAAAAATTGACAGATTGTAACATTAGCAAAAGCTCACTCGATTTTTATGGTTTTAAGCAAAAAGTTTCTTGAAATTTAGTTAGTTTAGGATAGTAACCTAGATTTTTAAATTGAACTATACAGTGCCTATATTGATGGAAAGCTTGTCAAAAAGGCATTTGATCAGTAAAATAATAAATACAGGGTACCGTTTGAACAAAAATGAGTTTTTGATATTTTTAATTTGTCATGTTTAAAAAATCGCAGAAGGCTATGCGACTGAGCAGATCGTTTAGTAAACACTTAAAAAATGCGCCAAGCATTCTGGAATCAAACGGGGTTAATTACTTTGACTTGTCTACAAGGATTTGGAAGGTACGAATTTTTTAAGCAAACCCCTGCATTTAGAAATTCTGGCAAAAAAAATAGGTCAAAACGTCCTATAGAAACGTGATTTACGAAACATTTAGCATGGGATCCAAAAATAAAATCAAACTTGGTAGATTCCAATTAAAATAACATAACTTTAGTGTTTTTTTTTAATATTGGGATACTCGTGTATAAACTGCAACATTTTTAAAACGTAATAATACGATCCTCGCCAGGAATATTTACCGCTATGTCATCACATACAATCATATGGTGTAATATGAAAACATGAGTCAAAATTATGCTCGTTATAATAAATTCTGATTAGAAAATATACCCCGAGATGGCAGCTTTTAAAGCTGCAGAATTCCAAAGTACAATTACTTATTTATTGTGATTTATTTGTAAAAATTAGAGAACGTTGCTTATCGTAATCGTGATGTAACGGTTGAAAAAGAATCTCTTTTGGTACGTTATTTTTGCAGCCTGCAGGCTATGTAGGTTATAACACATTGCTACCCTATTACAAACAATGCAATTTTCAACAAAATGTAAACATTTAATGAATTATAAAAACAGGAGAATGGTTGTGTTGTAAGTTGCTGATAAACAATCATACAATTGATAATTTGAAAATTCAATTTATAGGTTAAACAATTTGTATGGAAAAATTATCGAGTTGCACTATTTACAACTCGGAAGGCTGCTACGTTTTATAATCATAATTTCTTATTGTTGTTACCAATTTAGTAGCAATGATGGCCCACAATAAGGTGGTAACATTATTACACAAAATGGATATGTGACCAAATAAAATGGAACTATTATTCGTACGAAGATGACATTTAATGTGGAACAAAGATTCTATGGGAAAGGTGTGAATTAACATCTTATAAAGTATTTTACCACAAAATATATTGTACTTACATAATTTAAATACATTACTAATGGAAATTGTATTAAATATGAACTAACACATTTTATTACTAATTGTAGGTTGTAGAAACATGGTTGTCAAAGTGTAAAACTTCTAATCAGTCACTATCTACATCCGAGCTTTTAGAATAGTTTCCTATGTTAATAATCAGTTTGTCAACTTTTCTTCCCGTTTATACCATTACTTTGTTGTTTCTTAAGTATGTCCAACACAATTAGCCGATAATGATTTTAATTAAAAAAGTTTATTTGCCGACGAGAATTGATCTCTTTAATGTATTGCTTAAGAAATTTAATTCGCATTTCTGCGATGTAACTGTTTTACCAATAAAGTTCTACGGTTGTAGTCTTTTAAATTTGAATCCTAGCGGCTGGAGTGCACGATGAAGACTTCCGTCACTTATTACTATGTGACTGTTACGAATTTCTACATTGAAACTTACAACTGTGACATGTTTTTCTGTAAATAAATTAGTACGTCAAACATGTAAAAGATTGTGATGTAATATTTACTTACTTTGTTCATACATACGTGTATAACATAATCATTATGCTCATTTTGGATGTTTCAGGCAGATCGTCAGATTTTGTTTTCTTGCATGGACGTTTTTTACCCGGACTTGTTAAAACAGGGTTAGATGCAGCTCGAGACTTGATATTTCTCACCGTTCTCTCAGATATACCAATGCGCTTGCCACACGCTGTAATTCCGTGATTGTGATGAACTAAGTTATGAACACTTAATCATACTTCTTGTACAGCAGCGTACTGATAGGGGACCCCCATTTTCTTTAAACTGTGTAATAAATGATGATTAAAAGAAGTAAATGTAGGAAATGAGAAAACGGTCAAAGGATAAACAAACAAATGGAGGTTATGTAGAATTAGTTAAATGAGAATTAAATTCATATGTGTATAAAACAAATTGATTTCCCTACATTTGCTTATTCAATACCGTATGTTGATTTCGTCAAATGCACCACCAATGTTCAGCATCCTTACTTATTTCATTGTTCTATATGGGAAGACAGTATAGGCAAATTGGATAGCTAAATTCATAAATTACTGACGTGGCGGTAAACACTCCTGGCGAGGATTATAAACAAATTAAGGAGCTTTTTCGGAACGTTGGGACATCCTGTATATATTTCGATAGTACAGTACAGTGCAGTACAGTAAGTAAGTATATATATATATATATATATATATATATATATATATATATATATATATATATATATATATATATATATATATACAGTACGTCCATAAAGTAATGTATAAATTAATTTGAAATTAATGTATTTGTTTCTTGAAAAAACGCTTGGACACGTCGATTAGTATTTTTAGTTGCGCATTTCTTACAATACAATTTTTTTTATACAGGGTGTCTCATAATAAAAGATATGACCACACTTTTGGTTTTTTTAATAGAACGCCCTGTAGATTATGTCATATTCGGATTCTACTGAAAATTCTAGATATTTTTGGTATAATATACCCTTGGTCTATCTATCTCCATTTCTGAAATATTGACACTTGAAAAATGATTTAATTATTTTTATTTGTTTGTTAAAAATTATTTTTTAAATGTACTAAAGTAGCTAAACAAACTTAAACTAATTGTTCAAAATGTGCTCCATTCACAGCTAAATAATGTCCAAGACGGTACATAAATTCTCTTTAAACATTACTGACAACTTCTGGTGGTATAACGCGTATTTCTCTTCGGATTCTGGTTCTTGTGGATGCGGGAATAGAGCTGTTAATGCAGGAAGTAATTGTAACTGGAGGAACTCGAGATATATCTGACCGGTTAATGTTGCTTCGAAAAAATAAGGACCTAGTATTCTGTCTCCAACTAGACCACACCACACATTTAATTTTTGTGAATGTTGTGTGTGCGTCTCCACCATCCAATGGGGGTTGATTGTGGCCCAATACCTACAATTTTGCCTATTGACGATACCGTTGAGGCAGAATGTAGCTTCGTCCGAAAAGATAATCTTGTTCACAACATTTTCGTCTTAGTTACAGATATTTTGCCGATACTCACAAAATTCATTACGCTTATCAAAATCATCTTCAGATAACTCTTGAAGAGGAATAACTTTATAAGGGTGATATTTGTTTCTCCGGACGACGTTGTGTACAGTAGATTTCGATAAAGTTAGGTTTTCAGCCACATGTGATAATGCAATGTGTGGATTTTCTTCTACAGATAACAAAATATTCAGCTTCATCTTCACTTCACGTCCAGATTGTGGCCTATCCCGAACATAACCGAATTCTCGAAATTTCGCTTACACTCTGCTGACCACAGTTTGCGAAATGGGAGGACGATCAGCATGAATTTCGTTAAATAAATGAGCTGTTTCTGCTTAAGTGTGGGAACTATCTCCACATCCAATCATGCAGAGTATCTCAATCTTCTCCCGTTCAGTTAACTTTACCATATTTTTGTATCAGAAAGCCGGAACAACTTAAACACTTTCAATGATAACGTCTATCTGACAGTTTTACCAACCAATGTAACTACCTTAAAAGTATGGTATTGGACAAGATTAAAGCAACAATAGAAAAATATGAATTTATATAAATCGGTTTATTTATTTAAGTAAGGGAATGTTTCTTTCCAACATAAACGTTTGTATTATCTGCTGACTTAAATGTATTCCTTATCTGTAATTTTTTGCAGTATTTGAAATAGGTTAATAAAATTGTTTGACAACATTAAAGCAACTAGACCTTTAAGCACTGTTAGTACTCTATGTAGGGGGTTCTGTCATTTTCCAAGTGTCGATTTCAGAAACGGAGATAGACAGACTAAGGGTATATTATACCAAAAATATCAAAAATTTGCAGTAGAATCCGAATATGACGTAATCTACAGGGCGTTCCATTTAAAAAAATCGAAAGTGTGGTCATATCAAAAAACTGTATTGTAAAAAATGCGCAACTAAGAATACTAATCGACCTGTTCAAGTGTTTTTTTTAAGAAACAAATACTTTAATTTTAAACTAATTTATACATTACTTTATGGACGCACTGATTATTTTATATATATATATATATATATATATATATATATATATATATATGTCAAAGGCACCAAGTTCGAATCTGATAGTAGTCATGTGCTTGAGAAAAAATCCGACTCAAGTGCGGAAAAACAGTCCTTCGCAGGGCAGCCTGATGACAGAAGCAGAGTCCGCTTCCGAAACGTCGCGTTAAAAAGCGAACAAAACTGTGGAAATAGGCCGACTAACACAATTAACATATAAACCACAGTTACAAAAACACTTACAATAAAGAATTAGTAACTCGGTACGGCCCCGAATTATAACAACTTTTCAGAATAGCCTAAAAACATCTATAAACAAGCTAACACTAGAGGAACCACCTAACCTCACTCTGCCTCATGCAAGTGCGACAGAGGATACATAGTAGAGAGCAGCAGACCACTCAAAGTGAGAACTCAGGAGCATAAGAACAACATTCGCAAGGCCACCATGAATCACCGAACATATCTGGAACAAAGACGCGAAGAGCTTAGGTGCAACACATCGGCGCAATAGGTTACGGCGCAGCATGCGCAATAAACTATTGCGCAACCACGAAAAAGTTTAATGTACATATAAGTTCTAAAAAATATATATTGGATTACTCAGTGGCTAAGCGGTAAAGGTGTCAGACTCACAACTCAAAGGTACCAAGTTCGAATCTGAGAGTAGTCAAGTGCTTGAGAAAAAATCCGACCCAAGTGCGGAAAAACAGTCCTTCGCAGGACAGCATGATGACGAAGCAAAGTTCGCTTCCGAAACGTCGAGTTAAAAAGCGAACAAAACTGTGGAAATAGGCCGACTAACCCAATATAAATATATATATATATATATATATATATATATATATATATATATATATATATATATATATATATATATATTCTTATATTCTTATATTCTCTTCGTTAATGCAAAACGTCTCGAGGTCTACACAAAAATTAACAAATTCACTTCAAACAACATCTTGTGTACCATAATTTAGAGAATTTTTTTGTACATTATAAAGAGTAGAAAAAATTAATTTACTTTAAATACCTTAGGTATTTCCGTATACAAATTTGTTACATATTGTTTTTAGTTAAATCTAGGTATTTCATAATACCGCGCAGAAATTCAAATAACAGTTTTCCAGTTGTAATCGTTCAAAGTGTTAACCTTTTTATTACTTTCTTTGTTTGTGTGTCACAACATTAATTGAATCGTGTTTGTTAGAGAATGTTAGGAAATATACCAGCTTTGATCTGAATGTTACTCAAAGACCATAGTAATATATAGAAATGAATGGTGAGTACTTTGAGCAGTTGTTATGAATGGTTATTCATTTCTGTTTTTGGTTTGTATTTTGAAGAGTTACACATATTAGTTCTAGTTAATACATTGTATTTTGTAGCATCATTGCAACGATCTCTTTTTATTATTTTTCTAAAATTTAACACATACACAAATAGTTACACATACAGGGCGTTTAAAAGTTAGTCGTTGAAGTTATCATTTTGCATTAAGATTATTGCACACAAATTAAGAGAATAAAAAAAGGCTAACAATTTTATCGATTACAAATCGAAAATTGATTAATTCGGAAAATAGTATATTATTTTATAAGGAGCTAAAGTGACACATTTTCTGGTGAATCTGTAGGTTTGACTGACGAACATAGTGAGTCGGGCAAATACAGATAAGCCACAAAAAGTCACTTTGCTCCGCATAAAATATACTATTTTTACTTCAGACGTTTTTTTACACTTAAATGTGAAATAAGGGAAAATAATTAGGTTGTGAAAATGAGGAATAGTTAGATTTACTTAGCGTGCTCTGGCAAGCAGCAGTGGACGTTGCTAGGTTTCGTTGATAACAATGCATTAAACAAGTTGAAAATTGTGAAGATTCTCCGTGTTATTGTAAGTATTTTATTAAACTTTTTGATCCTATTTGTGTAAATTAAAATATTAGATTGTTAGGAGTATGATGGATTTGGAGAAGTACACGCCGTCAGAAATTACTGAAGCGGCTAATACAGAAATGATGATCTATTACCTACAAGATCGAGCAAAATCTATGAACGCGCTTTTCAGCAATGTATAAAATGGTGCGATGAAAAAAATATTAAAAGCTACTCTGAAACCGTAATGTGAGCTTATTTTGCCGAATTAGCAACAAAAATGAAAATGAAAAGCTTTATAACCTTATAACTCTAAACAATAAATTTGTTTTCGTTGTTTTCCAAATTGGGTGTTTGACTTATTAACTTACATTACTTTTGCATCCGCTGCGAGGGAATGGAAAAGACTTTTGCAGCCGCCGGTGAAAATGTCAAACTTTAACGTTGTCAGGTGAAGTTTAAAATGTCATCTTTTATTGACGCCTGAAGAAAAAAATGTTTTTGTTTAAATTTTTACCCCCTATTATTGAAATATTTAGATTTGGCACAAATTAATTAGTAACAAAATTGTATGCAGAAATTCGGAAGGGATTTAAGGTAACTTAATTTTGTCTGCCATATGCAAATATGCAAAAAAATGTTCAAAATGTTGATATACAGAGTGTTCCTTGAAATAAAATTTTGTTAATGCATTTAAATCTGGGCCAAGATTCCAATTTTGTTTATGCACTATTCAGCCGCATATTGGACGAAGAGAATATATAGTAAATATGAAAAAAAGGTACGGTCTGGTTCGTATCAAGAATTAAAAAACTGAGCAAAACAATAGATCCTATTAAATATTAAATGTCATACGGCCACATCAGTTTACTATATATCGACAAACAATCCAGAAGCAAAATCCTTAATATGTGAACAGAAATACATCTGTAATAGATCAATGCTCAGTAGTATAGCTACATCACATCTGGCCCACCCATAGAGAGTTTACATGTGAAGGAGAGAGACAGATAATTAGATCTAAGTTTAATGCAAATAAATCCACATAGAGACTGACTTTATCTGAACTCACCTACTGCAGATACCTCAAAAACCCATAGGGGACATTACGATTTACCAAAGTTTTTATTGATGCCAATATTTAGGATTACCCAAAAACAACTTTAGAACTTTGGTGATGATACTTTGCCGGGTATTTCAAGCCGCAATGTAGTCTACAGAACTTCCGACAATTTTATTTTATCGCCATTTGGTATAAAATGTATTTTTCAAAGATATTACATCTGCACAGGCTCTATTTCAGCAAAGACGGGGAGAAAAATGAGAAATTTTACATTTTATGAATGTAACACTCCATAACATGGGCAGTTCGGATACTGGAAGGGCAACATCCGACAAAGACGACTTAAAATAATATTCACGCCATGGAAAAGTTTCAAAGAGATCAGGTAAATTACACTAATTACTGGCTGCTGCTGACTTAAAACAACACAAGTTTCTATCAATTTTGTGAAGAACAGAGACATTAAGGATAGTAGAAGTTATTTCTATTAAACAATAATCAGATAAACCTAGTGGAAAGGAACTGAAGTTTATAAACAAGTGAGTTTGCTAGTTCAGCTGCTTATTCAAGTTAGTTAATTATATTTATTAATTAATAGCACTGGCTTTATAAGGGAAAATAATTTTAAATACATGTTGTAGATAAAAAATCGTTTTATCTAAATTCGTATATGTAGGGATGCTCTAACGAGCTTTCAAAAGGAAAAGGTAAATAGAGAATTACAATACGCTGAGAGAGGTAATTTGCTGTATATATTTAAGTTATACATCTAAAAAAATTACTTTATGCTCATGACGGGGAACCGATAACCTGTTTTATATATCAACTATTCATAAGTAAAAACAAAGAAGCGAGTTTAGTGAGACTGTGTATACGCAGTATAAAATACTTCAATATGCAGTTCTCCAACGCATAGTTATTATTATTAGAACAACCGAAAGAAAACATGTGAAGGTATACGTATTATTTTTAATACATTTATTTTACTTGATATTGCTCGCAGAAATACTATTAAAGATTTAATGTGTTATTATTCTTACATGTTGATGATATAAACCACCTCTGCAATAGTGTCAACTGTTACTCTATAGACTCGATCCCAGTTCATTTGTTTAGTTAGTTACTTAATTAGATAAAGGTATGAGTGTTATGCTATTTTTTTTAATTAATTAATAATATTATGCGGGTACGTATTGTGGGTTTAAACTTTGTAGTTATAGATTCGCATATAATAAACCATTAAAGCCTTTTACCTTTTTATTTCCGTTATATCAATTTGGTATTTTTAGCAAGCTGTAAGTTAAATCAAATCAGTATTTTTGAACTGTAAGCTGATTTTCGCAAGCTGTAAGTTCTTTTTTGATTTATTGAGATTGTCCTGCTTGATTTATAAGATTTGACCAAGCATCATTTGTTTAGCATCGATTTGCTTAATTGATTTTGATTAAGTGATTTGTTTGTTTGAGAAAGAGTCGAGAGAGACGAGAGAAAGAGAGTTACGGTGGAAACGAGAGAGAGAGAGAGAGAGAGAGAGAGAGAGAGAGAGAGATGTGCACTGATCAACCCCTGTTACAGAAAACATTCGCTAGTTTAAACATTTACCACTAGATGGCGCCACAAACAAACCCTAATTAGTCCTAGCAATATACCGCTAGGTGGCGTCACCTTTATTACAGAAAATATTCATACACAACTAGATGGCGTCACAAACAGACAAATTCAAATTTCGCGCCAAGGGGGCCACGACTGGTGGGCGCAGGCCCTAACGCAAATTCCTATACTTGTCTTATGAGGTAGCATTAGAGCCCCCTTATTATAATACTATTTACAGCCAAGGGGGCCACAACAAGAGGGCGTAGCCCCTGACAAATGTCTTACAGGTTAGCAATAGAGCCTCCTCATTAGAATACTATTTCCAGCCAAGGGGACCATCAGAAGAGGGCGCAGACCCTAACACAAGTTCTTACACCTGTCTTACAAGTTAGTATTAGGGCCCCTTATTCAAATTCAAATTTCCCGCTTAAAAAATTTTTTGTTCTGACCTTGTCTAGCCCAAGGCCAGGCCCAAGGCCAATTCCAATGCCAGGCCCCAACCCAGTCTCAAGGTTAAACCTGAGGTCAACCACGTGGGCGACCCTGGGAATTCTCAAGGTCAAAAGTGAAAGGTGAGGTGTCGAACTACCACTGATGACCCAATTCATAATTACATTATAGGAGAAGCCAATAACATACATTAAAACTATTAAAATCCCAAACTTTACACAATTACTGACATTTAAGTGTTTTACAATTTTTTACCTGAATGCATTCGCTTGTTAAATTACCAGACGTTTAAAAACACTATCAAGACCTTTCTACTATAAAAGTTTTAATAGTTTTAATGTTCGTGATTCACTAATGTAAACCACTCCCGTAACAACAAGAATAAATTATGATACGATATAATATTATATAGAAGGTGGAGAAGGTCGTAAAGTGCGAGAAAAGAAGAAAGT
Organism: Vesta saturnalis; assembly: GCA_036346205.1. NCBI lineage: Eukaryota > Metazoa > Arthropoda > Insecta > Coleoptera > Lampyridae > Vesta > Vesta saturnalis. The sequence goes on along the minus strand of JARFJB010001883.1, from coordinate 15,513,445 downwards.
TGCTTATGATCTAAACGTTAATTACTTATTAGTTGTTTTTCGTCTAAATCAGGTTGGTAAAGTGAAAAAAGAAAGGTTACGCTGACTGTTTGGTGATTTGCGGAAGGATTAATCCGTTATAGTTTTTTTAAATTCAGCAGAAACGATTATAGCAAAAACGCTACTACCATTAAGTCGATTGGGTTATTATATATTTACTGATTCGAGAACGCTTTTGAATTTTGAGTTGACACCGGAACTGTCCTATATATTACTGCATCACGATTTTTGATGGTAGAAGAGAGAGTGTGCTTTGAGAATTGTATCCGTAAGCTAATCTGCATCTGATGATGAATAACTGCTACCATCAGGAGATGCTGTCCATTTTTTTATATCGCTCCAGGAATATTATTGCTGCTTGCATTATAACTACTTTACTTGCTCGCAATTGTACTAGTACTAAATACTAAGTACTAAGTACTAGTACTAAGAAATGATTCATGTGTAATTTACATATGGTGGGGTTGTAGTGTGACCTTGGTCTCCTTTTAGCATAGACAACAACCAATCATTCTTTTTGTTTCCATAAACTGACTCTATTTTTATATCTCTAAGAAATGTGATATGATACCCCTGCGGGTCTATAATCTTCAGTTTGAGCACTCTATTTTTAGATTTCTAAGAATTGTAATATACCATTGGACCTTGCTTTACTTTTTAACATAGACAACAACCTGTCATTCCTCTTGTTTCCATACACTGACTCTATTCTTATATTTCTAATAAATGTAATATGATGCACCTGCAGGTGTATCATGTTTGACCTTGAAAACTCTATATTTATATTTCTAAGAATTGTAATATGATGGCTTAGCAATTTCTATTTCTAGCTTTAAATTTTGATCTAAATGTGTCTTTGATTTGAGTACCCCTTACAACATGTTTAAACTTGTTAAATACCCACCTTGCCCTACTTTTAGTTTAGAAAACTATTTCACCTTCACACAATTTAGTCAAGCTAAGTACCATTTGACCTTGATCTACATTTTAGCATACATACATAACCTGTCATTCTTCATGTTTCCATGAACTGATTATATTTTTAGATTTCTAAGAAATGTAATATGATACCCCTGCAGGTCATTACTCTTTGACCTTGAACACTCTATTTTTAGATTTCTAAAAATTGTAATATGATCATGATGATAATGATGACCTTGCAATTTCAATTTTTTTGTTTGAAAATGCTGAGAAATTTCTTAAAAAAAAATTCTATCACCTACTAGGGGTAGCTACCCCAATTTGATATGTGTTAGATACGTTGAAAAGTCGACAATGTGAAATGGGAGGGTTTTAAATATATTTTTGGCAAATTCTGGCCCGTTTTCGAGAAAAACTGATTTTTTTGTTTGAAAAGGCTGGAGTTAGAAAAATCTGCTTAAAAAATATTTCTATAACCTACTAGGGGTAGCTTTTACATTAGGGGTAGCTGCCCCAATTTGATATATGTGTTAGATACGTTGAAAAGTCGACAGGGGGAGATGGGGAGGTTTTTAAATTTACTTATTTATAAACTAAGAAATGTCATTCGATACCCCTACAGGTCAATAATCTTTGACCTTGACCACTCTATTTTTAGACTTCTAAGAATTGTGATATGATGATGACATTGCAATTTGCATTTTTAGCTTTTGACTTGTATTTTTAGCTTTTGACCTTGACATACAAATTTCCCCCCAAAACGTTTTACCGAAGAGTGTCCTTGTAATATGGTGATGATGAAATTGCAATTTCTATTTTTAGCGAGCTCTAAAAATTTAAATTTCCCGCCAAAGTTTGACCTTGAAGAGATCCAAAAACTTACATTTCTCACCATCAAAGGGCGAGTGACCTTGAATTGGTACAGAACCGGCCCCTAATCGCTACTTATGTGGTATAAGCTAGTTAGTAGTGGGCGTTATTGACATTGACTGTCGTATGTGCAATCCATAATAATATAAAATCGATTGTATGAAGCAAATAAGGATTCTGTTACAAAATTGGAAGTAAACATTCTTTGTTGTGACGGACGTTTATTTAAAGGGCAAACAATAAATCAGACCGCCCAGGTATTTGTGCGTATTGCGCGCGAGTGAAGGACTGTCAGCTGCCTGCTCGCGAGTGTTACAGCAAAATGAATTAGTCATTACGGCTGTTTCTGTTTTCTTTTGTGACAAGTGTGTGTGGATAATCAAAGGATTACGAGAATCAAAACGTCTCCATATGGATATCTCTGATAAGGGATTAGCTACAGTAATCTGTAGAACTAGTTTTAGATTTTGTTTAAAGGGTGAGAAGCGTGATTATCTTTTATGGTCATTCTTGCTTGTTGGGTTGATAATTTCTTATTATGAGTAAAAAGCATAATCAAACTTTATCTGCTTTGAGGTATTTAGAACATAAGGTTTGGGGATTTTTAATCTATAATAATTGGTTTCTCTAGTGCTTTTCGAAGCAATGTTTGTATACATGTTTACCTTTGCAATATATATATATATATATATATATATATATATATATATATATATATATATATAAAATTACCTCTGTCAGACTTATTGTAATTATCTGTTTACCTTTCCCTTTCGTAATCTCGTTAGAGCGACCTTACATATGCGAATTTATATAAAACGGTTTTTTATCTACAACATACATTTAAAATTATTTTCCCTTATAAAGCCAGGGCTATTAATTAATTAATATAATTAACTAACTTGAGTATGCAGCTGAGCTAGCAAACCCACTTGTTTATAAAACTTCAATGCCTTTCCACTAGGCCTATCTGATAATTTTTTAATAGAAATAACATCTAATGTCCTTAATTCCTTCGTTATTTACAAAATTGATAGAAACTTGTGGTGTTTTCGGTCAGCAGCAGTCAGTAAATGGTGTAATTTACGTGATCTTTTTGAAACTTTTCCATGGCGTGAATATTGTTTTAAGTCGTCTTTGTCCTTGGACGTTGCCCTTCCAGTATCCGGAGTCCACATCTATATGGAGTTTTACATTCATGAAATGCAAACTGCTCATTTTCTCTCCATCTTTGCTGCAATAGAGCCTGTGCAGATGTAATATTTTCGAAAAATACATTTTATACCAAATAGTGATGAAATAAAATTGTCGAAAGTTCTGCAGACTACGTTGCAGCTTGAAATGTCCGGAAAAGTGTCATCACCAAAGTCCTAAAGTTGTTTGCACAACGTTAATGCAACAAACTCGTTTTCGGGTAATCGTAAATGTTGGTATCAATACAAACTTTGGTAAATCGTAATGTCCCCCATGACTTTTTGACGTATCTGTAGGTGGGTGCAAATAAAGTCAGTCACGTTGTGGATTTATTTGCATTAAACTTAGACCTTAATGATTCTGGAAAAGATGTGTTACTAGTGGACTCTTCTCCATACGCTATGAATTCAACTCATATTTTAAAAGCAACTCAAAATAGGCATTGACCATTCTCATTGACCTGTTTTTGCAAAACGGGTACCCGTTTTTTGCCCATTTTTAGAAAGCGGCCATATGTTTGGCCTTGATTCATTCTCTCTCTATTCCTATTTCCCTATCTATCTGTCTTTCCCCTACACATGTAAATTCCCTATGGGTAGGCCAGAAATGAGGTGGCTATGCTACTGAGCATCGATCTATTACAGAAGAATTTCTGCTGAAATAGTAAGGATTTTGCTTCTGGACTATTTGTCGATATATAGTAAACTGATGTGCCCGTATGACATGTAATCTTTAATAGGATCTATTGTTTTGCTCAGTTCTTTAATTCTTGATAACTTACGAACCACACCGTACCTTTTTTTCATATTTACTACATATTCTTTTCGTCCAATGTGCGGCTGAATAGTTCATAAACAAAATTGGAATCTAGGCCCAGATTTATAAGCATTAACAAATTTTATTTCAAGGAACACGCTGTATATCAAAATTTTGAAAATTTTTTTGCATATTTGAAAATGGCAGACACAATTAAGTTACCTGAAATCTCTTCCGAATTTCTGCATACAATTTTGTTACTAATTAATTTGTGCCTAATCTAAATATGTCAATAATAGGGGGTAAAAGTTTAAACAATAACATTTTTTTTCTAATTAATCAATTTTCGATTTGTAATCGATAAAACTGTTAACCTTTTTTTTATTTATTCTCTTAATTCGTGTGTGTTAATGCAAAATGTATTTGGAAGGAAATTCTAACTTAAATGACTAACTTTTAAACGCCCTGTATGTGTAACTATTTGTGAATGTGTTAAATTTTAGAATAATAGTCAAAGAAGAAAACGTTCAAATGTCGAAAGAACTTAAAATTTAGGTTGAGAAACTTTATCGTTGCAATGATGCTACAAAATACAATGTATTAACTAGAACCAATACGTACTTTGCAAAATACTTAATACTTAAAGTACTCACCGTTCATATTCTATATATTACTATGGTTTTTTAGTAACCTTCTAAATTGATCTTCTGATCAAAACTGGTTCATTTCCTAACATTCTCTTACAAACACGATTAAATTAATATTGTGACACACAAACAAAAAGATTAATAAGAAGGTTAACTATGCTTTGAATTTCTGTGCCGTATTATCGAATTTCTTAGATTTAACTCAAGAAATATGTAACAAATTTGTATACGGAAATATAAACTATATAAACTACTATATATATATATATATATATATATATATATATATATATATAAATTTACATATCCATTAATTAATTTATTTACTTTTGTGTATTTGTGTCAGCTGAGGATTACCTGTGTAAATTTACCTAATGGGTTACACTTATTAATAATTGAATTAATCTTTGAATATTTTGAGTTTAATGATTGATCTGAAATTGTTTAATGAGCCAGATCGATTACAAAATTTAATTATTTTGAACTCTTTTACAGTCACTAAAATACAGAACACTAATAACAGAATAGTTGTATTACGTAGAAATTACAGATTTGAGGTATTCATTCATACCTATTGACGAATGCTTAAATACGACATTAAAGATAAGATATTCAGAAAATATATCGATATTATTTATGATGAAAGCATTGATTGTTATTTTATTTATATTTAATTATATATTAAATTTTTCAGAAGCTAACGAATGTTATGGTGATTTAAAAATTATTAAGCCGACTTTTTATTTTGATTTTTCTAAATTGGTAATATTTATTTAGTGCAGAATTTTTAGAATGATTGTACTGAGTAGGCTGCAATCTCGTATCTTCCACAGTCAGGTAGAATTAATTTAACATCTGCCTACGACTATTTATTTTAGAAAAATTTAAGGTTGTGGTAGCGCCTAGAGACAATTTTTCCCGCCTTGAGCATTGTTAGTTGTGAATTTACGGTAAGTATAAGGTGTTTGAAACTACCTTTCAATTATTTTACTCCTTATATCGACTCCGCCCATTTTCACTGTAGCTGGCTTGGAACCCCGCTTAGTTCGATAGGCCTGCACGACGCCTAGTGCGGTTTTGACGTGTAACAAACTGTACAGAAATACTTTCGCACACTAGTACGTTTCACTTTCTCATTGTACCCAATAGGATAGTAAAAAACACATGTGCGTTTTACTTTCGCATTTGGCATAGCAAATACCGGTTGTCAGCGGCCTGACAGGGAGTTCTGTCGCGATCAAAGTCGCCACATTTACTGCTATTATTTGGCAAGTTTAAATTTTCAGGTAATCGTCGTTAAATTCATAATAATTACGAACTACACTATTTCTTAGGGCATGATTATGATTTCTTAATAAAAAACATGAAATTAGATTAAGTATATTTTGTAATTGTTTAATTTGTGATCAATAAAACATTAAGGAGACTGTCTTTTTTCATGGTCATAGGAACAATAATGTACAATAAGCTCGCATGAAAGTGTCTATTCTGCTCTCGCGAGATTCTCATTCCCGCTTATGCGATATCTACCACTTTCGTAACTTATTATGTAATATACTATTATTGGCAGTTTTCATATAACGCACCGGTTTACTTTACTCTATCGTTGACTCACCCGGTACATATAAATCGTATACTATAACGGGTGGTTCACGATAGCCTAACAGGACGTGTATTGAGAACCGATCAGCGTTTTTTTTTGGAAATGTAGGCAAAGTGACTATAGTGTTTATTTCAGCGACACGATGTTGTCGCTTGTATAAAAACCATTGGCAACCATTGGGAACATATTTTTGAATTTCCACGCTAAATTTTGAGTAACTGTCCTTTGCATCTGCAGCCGTGTATGAGATACTAATTAATTTTATTTTTTGTGGAATTCTAATAAATTGCAATGTCTACATACTCTAATATAAATAGAAGATAATATTTGCCTTACAGTTATACCGGTTACTCTTAGTCGTATCTTAGTTTGATTAAAAGTTAGATTTTACTTGTAACTTATGACCTTTTTTTCAAAGACTCCCGTTCTATTACTGCAAATATGAGAAGCTGGGAAATACAGGCCTGCACGATTTATAAGCCTTTATTTCTGAAGTGAACATTTTATTTTCTTAACTTATTAAACAATAGATCAAGAAAGAGAGACCTTAACCTCCAAACACTTCACAAATCGCATATAGACACCATCGCTGGTGGCTTTTCTAATTTCATTTAGCTTAATATCTTCAAAAAATGTTAAATTACCCGTTGTTCCAATCAATCATTGAGTATTGCTGGTGTAATTGCAAACTTTGTGGGAGCCCTACAAACAGAGATCTAATGGGTCCTGTCAGGCGATCTTGATATTTAACTTTACGGTACTATACGTCTAAACATGCGATCATAAAAAGACGATTGAGCTCTGTACTGAATTCAGCTGTGTAATGTGCTGAAGCAAAATTTCTCAACCATTGTTCTTAAAATCCCTTCTCACTGTACGTCGTATATCTTGCTCAATTACCTATCGGCAAGCAAAACTCATTGAAACTAATTTTTTTGCCAAAATCTTTATTCGTTTGTAACATGAAAATTCGAAAAACTCGAAAATTTCGACTCCATATTAATTTGTTAAGAAAAATAGGATTTTCCTGTATGAGCAAGAACTTGGCTCAATGAAGAGGGTCTTGAGCTACAAGTGCTGGAAGTTGCGTAAGTTGTAGTCGTACATGTGTTATTCTTGTAGAATCCGTTGCACCGATGGATAGAACAATATAATATCCATGGGGACACGTACAAAAACATTCCAAAAGATTAATTTCATTTTCTTCGTTGAATGTTACAAGCGTGAGCAAATTTATTTGGGTTTTTTAAGTTGAACTAAAATTGTAGGAGTCCAAATAATAATAATAATGATTAATTAATGTAATTAACATCATTATAAATCATTAATCCATTAGTGCTTTGTTAACCTTTAACACAATGTGCAATTGGCAATAAAGTAAGTTAATGATATAATAATTATATGGAAAATAAATATTTTGGAAAGCAAACATTACACGTAATAAACTTTATGCATGAAATATTGAAGGTTAGCTAGAAGTAGCATTGGCATTAACCATATGTAGTGGACTAAAATGTAGCTGTTCAGTAGATGCAATAAGTTATATCACCGATTAATCCATATTTGTAGAAAACCAAATAAGGAATCATCTTATGCAGAAAATTAGAATACAATTAAAGTAATTTTGAATACAACATAAGAACAATTCCAATTCCCAAAAAAATAATATATGTAAGATGGAGATAGATAACTCGCTAAATATAATATTACAGTTTCCGTGATTGACTTTAGATACCTTTTGTACATAATTCACCGCACAAATGACACATTTGTCGATTACGAAAATAATTTCTATAACGCATTCCGATATCAACTAATTCAACCGATTTCAGATTTAATTGCAACAACATATTGCAAAATAATTAGGACAAAGAATTATTTAAATCCGTTACATGTAAAATCTATTATTGCTTCAACAATATGTTTGTTCAATCGATTTCACAAATAGCTTAACCACAAGTTGGAATTGAACACCGGTTACCATATTTTAAAAATTTAAATCGACAAAACTATTTGAAATGGTTAATTGGGCTCTCTGAGAAGATACACTTTATGTGTAAGAAGTAATACATAGTAAACGATCCGTTTTGACATTAATTTTGTACTTACATTAAATAAAGTGTTTTTATTTATTTTATTTCGTCACTGTCACTGTAATGACGAAAACAAAGGTCCGTCAATCTTTCTGGAAAACAACATAAATGACAAAGCGCTGGTGACAGACATTAAAGCCGTAACAACATTAACAGAGTTTTATAAAACTAATCCAATTCCTGTTACACTTACGGCAATCACAACAGTAAGTAAGTAAAAAGGTACCCTTGTCATTTACTAAAGAAGAAATAAGCGAAGCCCTTAAAACCCTACCTGTAATCAACCAGACTGTTAACTAAAGACAAAAGGCCACTACCACTTTGTTCAGTCGAATTAAAAAATAACGACTAAGGCAAAAGAATATTCAACCTCAAGCAGCTATACCACTCCATCGTGACAGTGGAATTACGTAAGAATACCATCAACATACAGGTGCCAGAAATACGGGCACACAGAGAACTATTGCACCTTGCCATTTAAATGCGTCAAATGCGCAGGAACCTATAATCATGCCTCTGGCAGCAAAAGAACCGACGAGAATCCAACATGTGCCAATTGCGGGGGCACACTGCCAGCTATCGTGGATGCAGCCATCACAAGGAACTTCAACAAGAGTGCACTCATACTAGGACCCCCATCACAACCAACTTCAATAATGATAACGAAGAAAATAATCAAATATATGCTCAATCCTCTTAAGAAATATCCCAAATACTTCAGAAAACACATCCCAGCAAACAACAGAACCTACCCCCACAAGTAATCTTGTCAATATTTTAATAAACCTAATTACCTCATATCTCCCTCTCATCAAAAACTTCCTGGTCAACACTTTTCCACCCATACTTTAAAATTGACCTTAACCCACAACGACCAATCAATGTATCAACAATCTGCAACTGGAACGCAAACGGGATTAGCTCTCAACGCTCTATGTTCATATCCTTCTTAGCAAGATACCAAGTAGACATAGTCTGCATCTCTAAAACCCACCTAACAGACGGTGAAAACTTTAAAATCCCAGGTTATAAGGTAAACGTAAATATGGCCACCACTCTATTGCAATCTCTCAAGATACTACGCTAGAAGTCACTGGAGTGCAAGTTAAACTCGAATCAAGCAATTATACCATCATGAGTGCCTACAGGCAACCCAACAAAAATTGTTTTTTTTAATGAACGAACAGAAGTTCAATTTAATAATCATTAATTGTATTTTATTTAAAATTAACTTTTAAATAATACAAAGAAACTGACTGTGATCCATCATTGTGTGTATAAAAATTATAATACATCGTAACTAGCAAAGTACATACAGTTTAAGTTTGAATCGATTGTGACTTGCCTCCTCGATAGGTCAGATGGAAGAAGGTCCACTCTAGAAAAGTGGAGGTCGTGGGTTCAAGTCCCACTCGAGTTAATCTTTTGCTGTATGTACTTTAAAAGTTAATTTTAAATAAAGTACAAGATTATTAAATTGAACTTCTGTTCCTTCATTAAAAAAACAATGAGCATAATCACCTACTACTCCATTCGAGTGGCTCAGCCGATCTTGGCGAGGGAAAATCGATATCACCGGGTACTCATAACAAGTTAACAAATACCATCACCTTGCAAGAATATTTCAAATATATTCAGAAGATACTTTTTTGCTGTAATGCATTCGTTTTTAATTTTTATAGCGTTCGAAGCTGATTGCACGCCTACGTTCCATCCACCCTTATCGTTATGAAATTCATGAAAATTTCTTTGGATTCTATAAAATTTCTTGTTACATTTCTCATTAAATTTTCGACTTTATACTAATGATTTAGTCATATTGTCGATGTGATGTGAAATAAATAAATTCATTAAAGCTGAGTTTACAATCAATTTATAACGGCAATCAACACAATGGCATTCCTACCAAATTCATTGTCATAGTGTTTAAAATTTGTTTTCTTAATCAATTCCCATAACAACTAAAAAAAATGCAATTTTTAGGTAAACATAAATAATTTATCTTAATAAAAGGCTTTGTCCCCACTCACTCACTAAATAACATATCAATAAACGCCCAGGCCAAATCGTTGGGCTTAGGGACTTCAAATGCGTAATATTTTTTATACATTATTATTATTGTACTGGCCGCCATAAATAAATGAACACACAGTAAATGCTGTATTTTATGTGTATTTTATTCCTATTAATAAACGATGAACATTTTAACAGATTCAAATACTGTCAACACTAATAATGGTCGACCATACTGTTTCTCACACATTTAGCTAGCCGATTAGGCATAGTTTAAATGAGTGAATCTATGCTAATCTGAGGTATACTATCCAACGATTCTAAAATCTGTTGTTGAAGGGCATTTACATTGTTTGGGAGTGGCTGTAGGTCATTTACTCTCTGTCCTACCATATCCCACAAATATTCGATTGGTGATAAGTCCGGCGAACAAGAAGGTCATGGCAGCAGATCAACATTAGCAGTATTTAGAAACTCCATAGCAACCCTTACGGTATGCGGCCGCGCATTATCTTCCTGTAAAACTGGATTTTCTGCTTCTTGCAGATATGCCAGTAATACTGGTTCAAGAACGCTGTTAATGTACTGATTTGCATTTAATTTTCCCTCAATAACTACTAGAGGAGATATGCTTCCATGGCAGATAGTCCCCACATTATCACACCTTTAGTGAGAGCGGTATGTCGTTGTACAGAAAACTGCAAATTGCGTCTTCCTCCAGGACGTATTCTGCGACCATCGTGAGCCCATAAACAAAATCCTGATTCGTTAGTAAAGATGACTTGATTCCGTTGTACAGGGTGAGTCAAGCTCAACGGGACGGAATCTCCTGGGCAAACGGTAAGAAACAATAAGAGGTTCTTTTACAGGCATATGTAGATTAGTGACGGCTACAATTTAAAATTAATCTCACATATACTTGATAGCTTATCAAGTCAATTTCAAGCTGTAATTTTTTGCTTATTTATTCTATACTTTTCAGGTTTTCAATTGGTATAATTACAATAATAAATTGTTATACAGGGTGTTCCTGACAATTGGTTTATCTTTTTTGTACAATTTCTTTGTTATTTTAAATGTAACACGCTGCATTTTATTACATTTTTGAATTTACCATACAAAAATACAGTTAATTTGTTAAGAGTTTCGTATGCCTATTTTTAATACTTTTCGAGTAATTTGCGTTAGATTACTAAAATTAGTGCATTTTATTATTTTAATACAAAATTTATAATAAATGTTCAATGCGATGATCTTCTCGCATTCCTTAGCATGTCAGGAGTTATCGTGGCGAATGCATTTTGAATACGTATTCTCATGTCTTCGATGGTTGTAGGAGAGGTATTAAAAACGATATTTTTAACGTGTCTCCACCAAAAATATCGATTGGTGTTAGATCAGGTGATCTTGAGGGCCAATGATAAGGACTGCCTCTGCCGATCCATTTTCCTGGGAAATGTTCATTTAAATATTGTCTTACATTACGCGAAAAATGTGCTGGAGCGCCGTCTAGTTGCAACCACATTTCTCTTCTGACATTTAATGGAATCTCTTAAAATCACTTCTTAAAAATCCAATGAAATTTCTTCCGTTTAAATAACCATAAAAAAAATGTGGCCCTATTACGTAGTCTCCTATTATCCCCCCATGAACATTCAGAGACCATCGATTTTGATGATTTGTTGTTTCAGTACTGTAATAGTGAAAATTATTCCGGTTAATTAGTGTATTGTTATCGAAAGTAGCTTCATCGTTAAATAGGATTTTATTTAAAAGTGTTCTTCTTTACCTTCTTTTCAAGAAATCGTAAACAAAGTTCAACCCTGTTTTCAAAATCGTGTTCGTATAAATTTTGGTCCATTTCAGTGTGATATGGATGATAACGATGTTTTTAAGAATTCTTTTAACACTTGATTGGCCATCTACTTCTTTAGATACACATCTTGTACCAATGTTAGGACTTTCAATAACTAATTGCAACACCAATAATTCCGTATTTTCGTTTCCCGTTTTAGGTTTCTCCAATTCTCGTTTTTTATATGCCACGCTACCTGTTTCACGAAATCTTGCCAATAGTCTTTCAAATACTTCCTTGCGAGGATGATTTTCTAAAGGAAATCTTTCTATATACACTGTGCTGCCAGTAAACAATTTTCCAAACATTCCCCAAGAATTAAAATCATATTGACACGATCTTCTAACGAATTCATTTTTCATTTTATAGTCAATGACAAAAACTAGATATGAAATTAGCAATGCTTTTTAACATTGAGCACATTTGACAGATACTAAATTAACGTCACAGTCTCGGTTGTGAATAAAATACAAATTTTATGTATCTTTAGTAAACTAATACAAATTACTCGGAACGCATTAAAATAGACATACTAAACCCTTAACAACCATCGAAGACATGAAAATATGAATTCAAAATGTATTCGCCACTATAACTCCTGAGATGCTAAGGAATGTGAGAAGATCATTTGAAAAAAGGATAAAAATGTGCATTCGTGAAAATTAACATCATATTGAACATTTATTATAAATTTTGTATCAAAATAATAAAATGCACTAATTTTAGTAATCTAATGCAAATCACTCGGAAAGTACTAAAAATAGGCATACGAAACCCTTAATAAATTAACTGTATTTTTGTATGGTAAATTCAAAAATGTAATAAAATGCAGCGTGTTACATTTAAAATAACAAAGAAATTGTACAAAAAAGATAAACCAATTGTCAGGAACACCCTGTATAACAATTTATTATTGTAATTATACCAATTGAAAACCTGAAAAGTATAGAATAAATAAGCAAAGAATTACAGCTTGAAATTGACTTGATAAGCTATCAAGTATATGTGAGATTAATTTTAAATTGTAGCCATCACTCTAATAAACTACAGGGTGTTCAATTTAAAATAACAAAGAAATTGCACGAAAAAGATGATGAAAATTAAACCAATTGTCAGGAACACCCTGTATAACAATTTATTATTGTAATTATACCGATAGAAAACCTGAAGAATGTAGAGTAAATAAGCAAAGCTTGAAATTAACTTGATAAGCTGTAATTAATTATTTTCAAGAAGACCGTATTTTCACAAAATGTGAAATAAATCGAAAACTATCAAACTTAGGTATAAGGTACCTTTAATAAACTAACATTATTTTTTAAAACGTAATTGAAAAATTTAATAAAATACTAGGCATTCCATTAAAAAAAACATAACTTTGATGTTACTCGAATTTGAAACACCCTGTATATGTGAGATTAATTTTAAATTGTAGTCGTTACTAATCTACATACTACTGTAAATGGGATTTTTATTATTTCTTACCGTTTGCCCGGGAGATTCCGTCCCGTTGAGCTTGACTCACCCTGTTCATTCCAATGCAACCTCTCGTTACACCATTGGCTCCGTGCAGTACGATGGCGTGGAGTTCTCAAGCAATGGTAGCTATGATCTGAGCCCAAAAGATCGAATTCTTCGATACGCGATCGTAAGGAGATTTAGTGATTAGTAAATCCTCTCGATCTATCACCAATTTCCCTTGTTGATGAAAAACGTTCATGATCAGTGGTGCATCTATGACATCTTTCTGATCATCTCAGCCAACATAATGAAATCGTGGCGACACTGCATCCCACGCGAGCGCAACATCACGAGTTGATAATCCAGCTTCTCGTAGACCGATCATTCTGCCACGTTCAAACTCGGTTCACTGATTTGCCCGATGTCGTACAGGACGCATTATTTCAACTTTAAGGTGTTTACTTACTAAGCTTACAAATATGCTTAATATTGACACTTAAGTAACTAATGTCAAATAAAAAAAAAGAGTTTTTGTTTCGTTGTCGATGATTGCTTGATTAATCTTTATTGTATCTTGCTCAAATTTCCATCGTTTCTTAATAGGAATAAAATACACGTTTTCTGAAAATTTACTAAGATACATCAGCATTTACTGGGTGTTCATTTATTTATGGCGGCCATTATATTATTAGTTACGTATAGGCGAAGGATAGATGGTTATAAAGCAATATTACTCAGCTTTTAAAGAGTAATCGAACGGGTGTCCCATTAAAAAAATGTTTTTGTATTAATTTTGTGTATTCCATTTAAAATGGCGATGTTGCCAATAATTACGCACAGAAGCGGCAATACCGCATCGCTGAAAATATTTATTATTATTTTTACCTGTATTTGTACCTACATTTTTCTGAATATCTAATACGCATCAATCATACATTGCAAATGTAAAGAAATCAACGAGTTTGACAAAACTTGATGTGAAAGTGAGCAGTAACTAAGTTTTTGGATACGTAAGCAGGAAGGCTAAGTTAAAGTCCTTGTTATGTTAATATAATCTTAATAAACATGGTTTTCATTTAACAGATTTATCTAAAAAATACTCAGTCCATGAAATTTTAATTTCAGATTGCCGTTATTCTGAATTCTGAAAATGGATATATCAACTTATATAAATTTTTTCCTCGAACATCTAATTAAATTTGAGATACTAAATTGATTCAATAAATACAAAATCTTCTGCTTGGAAATGTGAACGAGATTCGTAGTTACAACAATAGCGAGAAGTTATAATTTAATATTTCTTCATTTACTTTTTAATCTTACAACACAGTTAAGGATTTATGTAATAATAATCTTCTTCACAAAATGTTCGCTACACCCTAATTCAAATGATCCCGAAATTTTTAAAAAGAGTATTTAACCAATTTTGTTTATCTTTTGTTCAATGGTTCCGTCAAACAAGACTTTTATACTGTAAAACGTCATTGTTAATGAAGGCAATTAGAATGTGTACCAGTTTCTATCAGAACAAACACTTTAATTTGTTTTTACTCATTAACCATCTTGTTAAAGTCAAGTGCGTGGAGACACTTTTAATGGTATCTAAATTTGAGAAAATTTCCTAACAAGCTTAGATAAAACGTAGAAGCTGTAAACAAAGGCTTGGATGAGCTTTCTTAATTTTCACTTATCGATTACATTTTATCTTACAAACGTGATCTAATTACAGATTACAAAAAAATACTGGAAAAAACGTTCTGTTTGTAGGATTCATTTGAATATACAAATCTCACACAGTTAGTTAATGGTGTTATTAAGCATGAAAAGCGTCAATTTCAAATTTAAGCATTACAGGATCTATCTCCAGTATTATTTCAATAAACTATTTTTATTTAAATTCTATATTGATTGCTCTTCTTGTTATGCAAACGTGCAATGAATTGCATAAAACATGTAATTTCATTTAAATGCTTTGTGCGTTGAGGTATTATTTAATTTTTGCAACATGCTTGCTTCGTTGTACTTAATTTCCATTAGAGCGATGTGATCAGAATCAACAATTATTTTATTGTAAGTGACCTTAAATTAACTTAATCGAATTTTTTTAACATCAAACACTAAATTCCTTTTAGTTCTAGGTATCGTCAATATGAAATAAATAGAACAATCTATATCTGTCGGTATTCAAAGTAATGAAGCTTCCTCCCACTTACTTTATAGCTTTCATCTCATTGAGATTAAGGCTTGAGGCCATAAGAAAATAGTGGTTGTTGATATATCGATCCTTCTGATTTTGCACTACAGGATTTTAGTTTGCTGCGGTTCTTATTAGGTGCATATTTTCATGCATGTTTGAATATTGTTTATTTAGCATTACTTTAGTGGTTTGCAAGAATTTTTAGACGAGATATGTTACACATGAACAAATTTAATCGGAGGCTAATTCTGTGAAATTTAGTATTCTAGTTATTAGGTCTATTTCTTGACTTTACTAAAATCTCAACGATAATAACTCGTAAACTACGAGATCGAAGCTCACATCAAGTTCATGTATCTTCAAACGTCCTAGTTCTAACTTTTATACAATTGACTTAATGAATAGGAAGTGCAAAAATAACAATTCTACCAGAGCCCCACGTTGTAGCCAAATTTATAACATGTAGCACCAAGCGTTGTTGCAATTTATAACTGGGAGGATAACACCCAGCATAAAATAGACATTGTAAGTCGCAGAAGTTAATAAGTAATAGTTAGATACAGACCAGTTGGATGTGTGGGACTAGAATCTAAGTACTTGAATATTGTCTAACGAAGGTTGTCTAAGCATTACTTTGGTAGTTTGCAAGTATTATTAGACGAGATGAGCAAATCTAATTTCATGACAGAGAACTAGTTGTTGGGATTTTTCTTGATTATTGATAATTCAGCACAGCTTTAAACTTAAAATGCAATACATTTAAATGTGTTGAAATTAATAAGGCACTAAATAAATTACAGTTAAGCAATCGACTTAAGGCATAGATAGAGAAGGAAACTTAATTAAAAATGTGTAAGGAAAAAAAGAAGACATGCAAAGAAAAGTGGCGAGTTACAGGTACCACCATAAATTTTACCAGTCCCACGTTGGGCGCCAAATTTGTAACATGTAGCACCAAGCCTTGTTTCAATTTATAATCAGGAGGCTTAGTTTTAAAAATGCTGAGCAGCCACTTTAATAGATTCAAACAAGAAAATGGAGAGCTGACAATGAAATTAGTTAGTACACAAAATCTGAACATTTACACAAGTAAATAAATAAATCTTTATAAGGAAATCCGTTTATTAACACACTAACTAAACCTTAATAATGCCCACAAATCCGAAAGTTAACTAAAGCAATAATTTTTAATTAAGGTATCGGCAATGTTACCACAATAATCTATCGAAAAGAGTTAAAGGAAATAAAGTTTATAGGTTCTTAAAGGAGTTTTCCAATGCACGTCATTAGTTTTATGACATTATTTTACAACAATGTTGACAAGCATTCTTTCAACTACTGACACTAATCGTGGATTATAAATCCAATCGCAATGCACTACTACGTATTACATGCAGATATACTTTGACTGCATGTTCTGTATAATTCTTCCTGTTTACATTTGTGTACCCTAAGCTATTGTTTAATTAATGAATGGTAAATAATGACTCAACAAAATAAAAGTTCAGCCATAACCTCGGTTGGTTGAAAGGAAACTGTTGTTATGGAACCAACTCTAATCTACTTCCAAGAGGTGATAGTTCTTAACTACCACTGTTATATATATATATATATATATATATATATATATATATATATATATATATATGATATAAACATTTTTCAAGTTTCAAAATAAAAGGCAATATCCACAGAGTCATATTGTGAGAATCGGAATGAAAATCTAACTACTGTAAGGAAAATACAAACCACTCAATTATTAACATTTATAGTGAACATTTTCAATTAGTGCAGATGGTGTTGCACGTTAGACTTCATAATGGCTTCAACCTTGAATATCCGCTAATATAGCAGAACATAATGTTGGTCAGGAGCAGTCTAACTAGTTATTCTCATTACTTTGCTTATCTTCGGATAAATGTATCGCAATTGGAAGTATCTATTGCATCATCTCTCTCTCTCTTTCCCTCTTTCACTCTCTCTCTCTCACTCTCTCTCTCTCTCTCTCTCCCTCTTTCTCTTTCGCACCATTTCAGAAATTCATCTTCGGTGTGTTTAATTGCATTTTCCACACGTATGGTCAGCATTAATTGATATACGACACATATTCAACAGTCCATTACGGTTCTGCCATCTCGGCCAATGTGCTTCTTGTATAAATTTTTTGTGATGCCCCATTCCTGCTCCAACATATTGAAAACTCAGTGATATGGAGGAAGGCGTTCATATTGCGGCCATGCTGGTCCAGTAAATATATTTTGGTGGTCTATTTATGTATATAAAGTGTATTTAATTATATGACGTCCAATAGCTTCACTTACTAAAATATTATTATATTAACAAGAGTTTACTTCTCGCATGTTCTCTACATAAATAATTCAATTGCTGGTTGATCAATTTTGTATAACGTTTTTTTTTCTAGAATATTAGTATTTTCGTAAGTTGGGTATTACGATACGCAGCGTTATCGATAACGATTACTGATGGATCACTTCAGTATTTAGGCGATTGATTTTCAAGACAAGGATTTTTTTGAGTCATCCCCCCATAATAATCTCCATCTTTTTAAAGTGAAATGTAAAATGAAGCTGCTCTCATTTCCCTCACAGAGAACCGTTGTCTACCAAGTGTAATGGTCTACGCATTGTCTGTTTCTGACTTAGCATGAGCATCGTATAGTGCCATTTTGAAATATCCATATTTCATTAAGAAAAACAAACTGGTAAAGACCTTTTCACACAATATCTTTGCATTATCACAGAAAACGGATTCTTTTATTATCAAAGTGCGGTGATTCTATTAAACTTCTCATTAAACTCATCTGTTTTTCACTAAAAATCAATCTCCTTCAAGATGGTCCGCAGAGATATTAAAGAACCATAAAATATTGCTTTTTCACAAAGCTTCTCATGAATCGATGCTAACTAAACATACCTTTCATAAGATAGTGTTAGTTTACTGTTTTTCTACATTTCATAAATATTTTACTGATTGAATAAATAGTTACGTTTGAAATAACCTTTAATGTTAAAGGAAAATACAGGAGTAAAGCAGATTTGGCATCGTTGGTTTTGAGTACTAGCATTAACAATTGATTAAAGTATTTACTTTGATAATTGATCAACATCAAAACTTCAAAATAGAGGTAAATGAAACCATGCATTGCATGAAATCAAATCCCATTGTGTCAGATGCCGCTGATACCGAAAAACAGCAATTCCACTCAATTTAAAGACCTTCGGCCATTACGTTGTTACCGGTAGTGTGGAAAATTCTAGACAAATTCAAGGTGGGATTGTTAAACGATGGTTATTGAACCTAGGGTTAAAGATAAGAGTTAGAGAGTTAGTATATTGCCCGAGAGTATGTATGTTGTCCGTAATGAAGAAGTACTGAGTGGGTATAATAAGTTCGGGTAATATGAAACAGAAAACAGTTATTACCCCAGAATTAAATCGCCCATTCATGTTTAGAAATAAAATAAAATTTATAATGCTTTTATTAAATTAAAATTAAATTAAAATGAAGCAATCAGAAGGACCTTTCAAATGAATTCTCACTAGATACCTCCTAGGGACGGGGAGTAAAAGGGAGCGACACAATTCTTTGTTAAAAAATTGTCCCCTCGGTAATCCCTTTTATGTATTTCAGCGATTTTCTAAAAAATATTTACGTAACGAAAAATCCGAGGTGGGAAGTTTTGAAATGAACACAGGGTTTGTAGTGTAACATGAGATACAGTAAAATTTGAATGAGATAAAATAAAATGAATAAAACTATTCTCAAGAAGTAGATACTTATTAGTTGACAATCAGGAATTGGTTGGTCGATAATAGACAACGGTCCCCGTATTTGCAAAAGTCGCACACATCTGGTGAAGAGGAGGCCCTCTTCGCCAGATGTGGAGACCTCATAAACCCATCCTTCACAAACAACACACTGAACCAACACTCATGCTGAATTTACCTCGCAGAAAATTCACTTTACATCGTAATGGTTTATTTTTCACAATGGAGGAGAGTGGAAGGTTATCATTTGAGGAATTGTCAAGAATAGGCTTAGATACTGAAGTTGATGTTGAAGGTGAACGTTCTTTGCGCTTTTTTCTTTGAGGTTTCTTGACTGAATTCGGACCAGCTTCAACTGTTATCTTTCTCACAACTTTCTCATGTGAACTATTTATGGATTCTTCTGATTCGTCTTCATTGGGCGTACAGGTTATTATTTTTCCTCGTCCATATTTCCTTTCTCTAGTTTCATCTTTTTTCTGTAATTGCGGAATGGGTTTGGTATCTTGGGAAAACACAATCGGTAGCTGATAAATTTTCAAATTGGCAGTGATATTCGGAACGGCATCTTTCTATTGTTCAACTACCAAGTTTTCGTCAGGAAAAATATTCCTTATTATCAGATAAAACCCAGTTGGCCTGAAACTTTCATTGATCTTTCTGCTCTTCAAAATAGCTCACATATATCGTAATGAGCAGCACTTTTCTCCGTACGCAAAAAATTCTAACTTTATTTTGGAAGGTTTTCAATGAACCCATTACTAATCAATCCAACGGTTGCATCTTATACGTGGTATGCGGTGGCAAAAAAAATATTTTCACAATGTTCTCCCTTGCCTAATAATCACATATCACTTGTCTAACCTACCACGTGACATAAACATAAATTAACTCGGCTGGCAACTCAGTCACTTGGATAACGTGAGTGTTTTGAACCGTAGATAATTATTAGACTAATTTGCGTTAGAGAGACCAAAGGAAGAAGTTGTAGTAGTACACATAACTAATATAATAAGCAAAGTTTGAGAGCCACAAGCTTAATAAGAGAAAACTGTGATTTTATGGGCGAGAGCCCCGTAAAGCTTGAAATGGGAAGAAAGGAAGCAATAAGGAACAAACGACAATTACCCTGGTAACCTTACATTAAATGGATTTGACCAAACGGTTATCACAGACCAATATAAATAATTCACAATTAATAATTCATCACAGGCCAAGTTAAGTTAATTATATATGCCTTTAAACACTTCTTTCTAAACCCACCAAGAATTTAGTATAATTAATAATTAATAGTTCACACCGAATCAAGTACCCAGACAAGTTAATTATATATATATATATATATATATATTACAATAACTATTGCGCTGCTGAATTGTATTATTTGATACGTTCTCGGACCACCTTTGCTAGAAATGCTCGGTTTGCTAACTCTTATCATCAATACGCAGTACAAATCTCAACTTCTCGTACCAAACTTTGATATCATTTTTGCGGTGTTTTGAAACCACACCTTTTGGTTTGATGTGAAAACCCTCTTTACTTGCGAACGTTGCTATTTATTTCACTTTGGGTCTGTTTGGGTGTTAACGGTATTTGGTATACATAAATTATTATATTATATTATTTATATTGGTATATATAACGAAACAATGATTTAATTTCCTTTAATTTCGTTTGCTTGATTCTGTATTAACCCCTACTTTTTTTTTAAATTGCATTTTTGCGTCCTTTCCTGTAATTCCCTATTCACCTCTTTAGACATCGTTATCCAGAAGCCGGAGTAACGGCGAGTTCAGTTTTTGGGGAGCGACTTATGGCGCCTACTGTTACACCAAAATTTTATTGACAACCCCCTCCCCCCGAATCGTTCCGAGCTAGACGGTTTCTATCTTATCTGTAGATGACTAGAGAACCCTTTCCTTTTTCCTCCGCTTCCCATTTAAACACGTGACAATTTAAAACCGAATCGAGCTTCGACAAAAAGTGGGTTATTCCATTAAAAAGATGAATTGTGCTTCTTTGAAAGTGTGATAATTCGGCTTAAATTATGGAACACCAGGTATGATATTAAGTTTTATTAAGTAAAAATGTTAACGTTATTTTCTACTAAAGGAGGTTAAAAGTACATATTCCAAAAATTTGTCATTTTGTAAAAACCCAACTGTTTAGACCAGCGCTATTTTTTTATGAAAATGTCGTATTTTCCCTCTAACCTCAAAACCCTCATCAATATGTCAATAAACCTAATATCAATAAGGTACATTTATAGAGGAATCCAAAAATGTAATTATATACAGGGGGTGACATTAAAAAAAATATAACAGATTGTTACCACGATTTTTAAACCACCCTGTATATTTTAAAATAATTTCTAAAGGACCTCATTTTGCCTCATTAATGATTCGCTGTCATTTTTGTGACAGATTTGACACAACACCCCACCGACACGGAGTACTAAATGGACAACCTCTATATTATTTAATTATAGTGAAATAATCACAACCATTATTAAATTGTAGAGAAATATTAAATTAATCGAGAAATAATAAAAACCTTTATTTTGTGGTTGCACTTAAAGTACAATCTTATACAGTGAAATACGTTGCTAAACACGACACTAGTAGATCAAATTAATTTTATCTATTCTAATCTAAATTGTTGTGGACACTTCAACGTTAATTTTTTTATGTTTACGAAAAACATGACAACATAAGATTCTTAATAAATAATTTACGTATAATATATATATATATATATATATATATATATATATATATATATATATATATATATTACAATAACTATTGCGCTGCTGGATTGTATTATTTGATACGTTCTCGGACCACCTTTGCTAGAAATGCTCGGTTCGCTAACTCATATCATCAATACGCAGTACAAATCTCAACTTCTCGTACCAAACGGGCGCAATACACATTCTTCTACAAGGCCTCTAAACTCTGGAATGATCACCCTAGTTCCTGTTTTCCTCTCACTTATGATATGAAAGTATTTAAGGTGGCCATTCAAGGCATATCTTGAGAATTGAATATCCTCATGCCCATCCTCCTAAGTGTTCCTGAGTGCTTTATCCCGGTGGACCAAATTTAGCCTGTTCTAGACCACAATTACTAGAAAAAAAGATCCAGGGCTATTCCATATTACTCCAACTATTCCATATTATCTGAAATTACCCAAATAGTTCTATTAAAATGTAACAGTATATTACATACCGAGGCGGGAAGTGTTCCATTACTGTCGAGAGAAGTATAGTTCACTGAGAGGCGAAGCCTTGGGGTGAACTAGTTCTCGTGACAGGGGAATGATACTTTTGCCGATGTTTGTATACGATTTTACTCACAACAAGCAACATTATACAGTTCAAATCAAAAAAACTTTGGAACACATCCATCACGACTTCTCGTTTAATATTGAAGGTCGTGACAGTGAGACTGTTAATTTTTACTTTAATGTAAAATTAGTTTGTAACATACCGTTCTTTAAACCATTTAAAGATTGAAAAGTGAATGATTCCACGGGTTTACTCTAAGCGGTCAGTAATAACAAAAAAAAAAGGAAACAGTAATAAGAGAAAGCGGTCAGTATGGAGCACTTTCCAACTTGTGGGGGAGCTACTATCGATTTAAACTATCAATGTCAAATTGACAGCTTGCCAATTTTAATAAATGGTCAAGAGTATGAAACCAGTTTTCTCACTTACGAAGATGGTGAGTGAACGCAAGCAATAGGTGGAAACAAAGAATACGTTTTCTTTAATAAGCATATTTAATAAGTGAATTATTGATAACAAGTAACGACAAAACCAATAGAAACATAGCAAGCATAACGTTTATGGTTTTTCATTAAAGTAAAAATTAAAAATCGCATTGTCACGACCTTCAATATTAAATGTGTGTTCCAAAATATTTTGATTTGAACTGTATAATGTTGCTTGTTCTTAAATTGTGAATAAAACCGTATACAAACCTCGGCAAAAGTACCATTCCCCTGTCTCGAGAACTACTTCTCTCGACTGGAATTGAACACTTTCGCCTTGGAATGTAATATACTAAAATCAGCGTTTCCTTTAAATCTCTTCTGACATTACCTATCTACTATGTTATTACACTTCAGATGATTCACTGCTGGATTTTTAACTTGCATTTTGTAAAACTTATGTTTACACTTTGAAATTAAAATACTGGAAAAAAATTAATTTCTAAACGTTAATATTATTTATCATAAAAGACAAAATAAAGTTAACAGGAATTGTAGATATATTTTTCTACACACATTATGCCGAATGTTCATAACTGTGATTTTACAGTAATGAATATTTAAATTTATGTATTGATATGCACATACATGAATTGCTGCATATAACATTGAGGAAACCTTTCATTAAAAACCTAAAACTTGTCACAACGAAATGAATGGCGTTGTCATTCTAATTAAAAACACTATAAATAACACTTAAATATGGATTTTAACAGTTATTGATCTGTTATTGGATAGTTGTTGCTTATAACAGGTTATTAATTTTAAGCTTAAAATATGTGTATAAATAATGGGTAAATTTAGAGGTCACGTCTACAGCAATTTGAAGCTTCTAACCTAATTATCATTTTCGATCGTATACTCTGAAAAGTATAATTAAGTTTAATTTGCTTTCAACACATTTTCTAGTTACATAAGCGTAAATTTGTGACACAGTTATATTATAACAGATATAATAAGAAAGAGCGAACGATTGCTTTTCTCATATTTTCATTTCGTAATCAACTGAAAATCTAGAACATCTTTAAGTGGAATTATGCGTAGGTGTTTTTGAACTTTATTGATGTTTTGCATTTAAAAGTGTGTTTTAAAGCATAATGGTACATTTAATTTGCTCTTTTGTGGGTTTAGGGCATACTTTAGGAATGTGATACGCTTTTGGGTTTTTTATTCTGGCAGGTTGAAAATGCGACCTTTGTGTGTATCCAATATGTGTGCAAAGGACTTACCCGGTAATGTGAGCAGTTTTGTTTAGTTAATCTACTTTTAAATTACAGTGTATATAGTTTATAACACGCTGTTGTGGTTCCATTTCTTCAGTATCACAATTAACACAGATGGTTATTACTACAATTTTCATTTTGTAAAGATAACCAAACATCAAATACGATAATGACAAAAAAGTGAGAAATACTAATTTAATATGCAATATGATAAAGGGAATCGAGTGAAAAATGTTAATTCACGAGTGGCGTTAGCCACGAGTGAACTATCTTTCACAAGATGTTAATTTCCCTTTATCCTCGTGTATAATATTCTATTTTATTCTGCCCTAATACGTAAATTATTAAGAATCTTATGTTGTCATGTTTTTCGTAAACGTCAAAAAATTAACGTTAAAGTGTCCACAACAATTTAGATTAGAATAGATAAAAATCATTTGATCTACTAGTGTCGTGTTAGCAACGTATTTCACTGTATAAAATTGTACTTTAAGTGCAACCACGAAATAAAGGTTTTTATTATTTCTCGATTTCTTTAATATTTCTCTACAATTTAATAATGGTTGTGATTATTTCACTATAATCAAATAATATAGAGGGTGTCCATTTAGTACTCCGTGTCGGTGGGGTGTTATGTCAAATCGGTCACAAAAATGACAGCGAATCATTAATGAGGCAAAATGGGGTGCTTTAGAAATTATTTTAAAATACACAGGGTGGTCTAAAAATTGTGGTAACAATCTGTTATATTCTTTTTAATGTCACCCCCTGTATATAATTACATTTTTGGATTCCTCTATAAATGTACCTTATTGACATTAGGTTTATTGACCTATTGATGAGGGTTTTGAGGTTAGAGGCAAAACATGGCATTTCCATAAAAAATAGCGCTGGTCTAAACAGTTGGGTTTTTACAAAATGACAAATTTTTGGAATATGTAATTTTAACCTCCTTTAGTAGAGAATAACATTTACATTTTTACTTAATAAAACTTAATATCATACCTGGTGTTCCATAATTTAAGCCGAATTATCATATTTTCAAAGAAGCACAACTCATCTTTTTAATGAAATAAAAAAAAAATAAAGAAGCTCGATTCGGTTTTAAATTGTCACGTGTTTAAATGGGAAGCAGAATAAAAAGGAAAGGGTTCTCTAGTCACCTACAGATAAGATACAAACCGTCTAGGTCAGAACACTGCGGGGGGGTGAGTCAATAAAATTTTACTGTAACAGTAGGCGCCATAAGTCGCTCCCCAAAAGGTCAACTCGCCGTTACCCCGACTTCTGGATAACGATGTCTAAAGAGGTGAATAGGGAGTTACAGGAAAGGACGCAAAAATGTAATTTTAAAAAAAAGTAGGGGTAGATACAAAAACCAAGCAAACGAAGTTCAAGGAAGTTAAATCATTGTTTCGTTATATATACCAATATAAACAATATAATATAATAATTTATGTATACCAAATACCGTTAACACCCAGATACACCCAAAGTGAAATGAACAGCAACGTTCGCAAGTAAAGAGGGTTTTTACATTTAACCCAAAAGGAAGTTATTATTTATAATTAATTACATTTAAAAGTTTAACTTTCGGAAGTGACAGATCTTTCGTTACGCAGAAGTTGAAAGAAAAACGTATACCTGCGCTAGAGAAGCGTTTTAATAACCAACACTTATTTAACAATACACTTGCTGTGGTTTCAAAACAACGCTCTAAAAGTTAAAATATTGCTTATTCATAAATTAATTGCAAAAATTTGTCGGAAGGACGGTTTAGTTGCAGTCAATAAAATCAGAAAACCTAAAAACCATTCCAACTCATTAGATACCGAACATAAAATTCCAGTAATTTCACCATATATAAAAGTAATCAATGATAAAATCGTTAAAAAAATTCCCAAACATGAATTTAGACCCGTTTTCAAACCTTACCTTACCTTATACCAACTTTTGAAGAATCAAAAAGACGAAATTTGTAATGAAAATCAAGGAGTGTACGAGATACCTTGCAACGGCTGCACAAGAAGTTATATTGGACAAACAAACCGAAAATTATATGTGACAGCTAATGAACACAAACTGGCCATCAAACAACAAAATCCTTCGTCATCTCTGGCTAATCATTATTTTGATCCTGGACACGAAATTAACACCAATAATATTCGATTACTTGCTCCTTTATATAATTTACGAGCGGATTACTAGAGAAGCCATTGAAATTGAGAAGAGGCCTAATGCCCTTAACAAACGTGATGATAGTTCTAGGATACCGCATACTTGGAAGAACCTTATTAAACAAAATTAAAAATTACCAATAACTCAAAATCTTCCCAGCATCTCGGCCAATATTACATTTACATCATATCTAAATCCTGATACTCAAGATTCTATTAATATTCCGGCCTCTAATACATTCAAATTTAACGCCATATCTTGGATCTGCAAATCGAAGCAGAACTCCTTCATCAAAATTATTACAAGATAATTAGTTAGTTGTTTCATATTTCATATACTAAATATCATTCTTGGCAAAGGGGACATAGTACGTCCCCGAAACGTTGAATATTATATATTTTCACGTTAATAAACACAAGTTGTTCCGAATAATGTCTTTATTACATATATATATATATATATATATATATATATATATATATATATATATATATATATAATCCAGAATAATAACCCAATAATTGAGGTAAATAGTTAAATTGTTAAATTTACAAGTAAATAGGTATGTTTACATGTATGGAAAAGTTAAGTAGAGTTATAGTTAAACCGCGAATTTAATTAAAAAAAGGAAGGAAATCAATTAATATTTAATAAAACTAGTAAGAAGCAGCTACTGCCGCGCAACTCGGTAGTAAAACAGGTTTGTGCGCAGTTGACCTACTGTTCTTTATAAAATGGACGATATCTTTAAGTGAATATGGGTGTGGTCCACAATTTACAAAATAGTATTAGGAATTATAAAGTAAACGTTCTGAAGATCACTTAAGTACAGATCAAACTAATAATTAGGTAGATTCATTAAGCATCGCTAAAATTCCAGCAGTGGGTACGCCTAACAACCACGTTCACTTGAGCAACATTAATCGGGAAGTAAATTGTAGAAAGCTGTAGTTAAAGTAAGTGACTCAAAGACGTTAATTTGTAGAGAGCACGTTACTTAAACTCTTTAGAGCAGATGCACGGCTTCTAGTACGTACAGCGATAATGTAGTAATTTTAGTCCATGCGAAAAGTAATAAATGTTCTGACCGTTGGTAACATAGATATTGTTAACCTATCGTTGATGCAGTAGTAGTAGAACCTCCTACGAATGAATATAAATTTAAGTTACCAGTTCGCACTGACACGGTATGATGGTAAAAGGAAAGGTACGTATTATATAAGGTGAAATTAATATCCATTATCCCTATGTTCCTAGTTTGGCACACTGAAGTGGTACGAAATGCCTTCCGCTAGTCAATCGGAGGGTCCGCAATTTGTCTATGGTTGTACGCATTCAGCCGCTAACAAAGAAACCTGTGAATTAAGAGCAAGTAAAGAAGACCTACGAAACAGATTACCCCTTTTGCGACGAAAACACTTGTATATTCGCAATGTTGCGAGCAACAAGTAATTTGGACCAGTAATTTCCAGAAAAGCCCACGTAATTCTTGCTACAGTTAAATTGCTCTAATTTATATGCGAAAAATTTTCGATTAAAGAAATTTAAAAGAGTTCAGAAATTTTCCATAGCGTCGTAAAATGGCGACTGTAAATAGGACAAGACAAACCTAGTACGTGTTTGCCGATCGATATTAAATAAAATAGCTCTGTTGTATTTGAATGTCCTAACCTCGTCCTCTAACGGTAGTTTAATAAACTAACGCAGTTATCTGTTGTTGAGTAGATTTAAACGTATGTAATTCCGTTCAATAAAATTACACTTTGTTTGATTTGAATTGCTTTGTATAACAAAATATAAAGACATTATTTTAATCAAAGAAATTTTCAATACAGTGTGTTCGATGTGTTATTTAGTAATTTCTCATATCGTGAGATATTTGTGCAGAAATATTTTTAGCACATTACAAAATTTTCTATCAAAATGATATAAGGTTTGTTATCATAAAAATAACTGCAAATGAGTCATTTTGTAAATTGTATAAACGTTTGTAGGAACTCGTGTTAAAACAATGCAAACCTTTATTTAGTACCCAATTTGAAATAAGCTGTAATATGAAAAAACAACAGTTTTTATTATGAATTTAAGCAAATCGTGCAATTATTATAATATAAATTATATCAAAATATAGAATTAAAGTAAGGGGCTATCAAAATTGTTGACGTTTGTTGCATTTTTATACTCCATTTGTAACACTGTCTTATGCTTAAATAATATTTTTTAATTATCATAGTTGTTATTTAATTTGTTTCAGTCATAAGTTATTCTTTACAAGAATGAACCTCTATAATGTATTGGTGAACGTGTTTGAAATTGCCTTCTTGCAACCCGATTATACGCTCAAAAGTTTCAAAATAAAAAACGACCTAACAAAAAGACCTTTGAAAAGCTAAAAGAAACGCTTAAACAAACAGGAAGTGAACTGTACATGCACAAAGTCACATATAGCTTTTTGGCAAGCAGTTTTGAAGCACTTCCTGACATTCTCCGTTCACTTTCAGCCAAGTGCACAATACATCGACATCGTGAGTCTATTCACTAATTTATCCACCGACAAGGAACTAAGGATGAAACGTTAGACGAACGCACAACTATATATATATATATATATATATATATATATATATATATATATATATATATATATATATCATATATATATATATATATATATATATATATATATATATATATATATATATATATATGATTGGTACATTGATGTGATCCTTCAAAGTACCTCCCACAACTACACACTGGTACTAACGCTTTCGTAACATTTCTGGAAGGCTTCGACTGGAATGTCCTGGAGTACCCTCGTCACGGCGGTCTGGATGTCAGTTATAGACTCAAAATGAGTTCCTTTCACGGCCAATTTTGTTTGGGGGAACAAGAAGAAATCACATGGTGACATATCCGGCGAATAGGGCGCTTACGGAACACTCCGAGATTTTTAGAGGTCAAAAACTGCGACACACTGAAGGCACGATGGCATGGAGAATTGTCATGATGAAGGATCAACGTTTTGGCAATCTCTGGACGGACTCTAATGACTCGTTTCCGAAGCCGATCGAGTATTTTCAGGTAGAAATGTTGGTTGACGGTCTGCCCAGGTGGTAACAGAATCGGCGAGTTTAACGCAAAATGTAATGGCGACCCGCTGTTCAATATTACGTCGTTCCATAATCGTGACACGCCTTACAAATACGTTGTCGAAAACACAACACAGCTGGAGAACTAACGAACGTGCAAAAGTCGCGAGCACATGTATCGATAGATGAGGAATGAGAGATTAACCGACCAAAGTTTCAAATTCGCAGTGTTACCACAAGCGCGGCTTAAATATCAGTCTCATTACTTATTGGTCAGACCGATATATATATCGCGGAAAAAGCTGGCTTAGCTACGTCGACGATACCTTCGTAGTTTGGCGACACGGCCAGCATAAGCTGGACGAATTCCTAGATCATCAAAACAGCCGCGCACCCTTTACAAAATTCACAATGGAATTGGATTCGGAACAAAAACTGCCATTTCTGGATGTACTTATACACCGGAATGAGAACAAGTGTATACAGGAAACCTGCCCTCACGGGGAGGTACTTACACTGCAACTCTAACCACCACAAAAGCGTGAGATTAGGCGTAACAATATGCTTGTACGATAGAGCGAAAACAACATGCTCAAAACAAGATGACCTAAAAAAAGAAAAAGGAAATATCGCTAGAACATTTAAATAACATGGCTACCCCGATCTAACACATAGCCTAAAGAGGGAAAGGGTAACCGAACAAGAAGCACCTAAATACACAGCGATAATACCATATATACAAGGTACCTCAGACATAACATGAAGGATAGGTAGCACATACAAGATACGCACTGCCTTCAAATCGACGCTCAGGGGAATACTAACCAAAACCAAACCACACAATGAAGACCATAATTCGAAGAATTGTGTATTTAACCTACCATGTGAATACGGCAGAGCATACAGAGAGAGCAGTATACCACTCAAAGTGAGAACATAAGAACATCCGCAAAGGCGAAAAAGAAAGTTCGAGAATCGCCGGACATGTTTGGAACGAACACCACCTCATCTACATAAAGATAGTGGCAAAGGACGAGAATACAACTCGCCGAAAACTCAAAGAAACCACATGCATCGCACTAGCAAACAGTTCAATAAGCCAACCTAGTATAGAAGTGACACCGTTTCGGGTCACAATAATGCGCAAAGAGCTTATGTGCAAAACACCTGCGCTATAAACTACTGCGTAACCACGAAAAAGTGTAAATGTAAACGTATAGAAATGCATTATTATAGCACTGCAAATCCTCATTGGATCAGGGATTTTGACCAACAAAATCATTGGTCACTGAATTTCTGTTATGTGGGGAGGGGGGTATATGGTCCCATGTTATAGGTCCATATTTTTTTGAAGATACTATAACATAATCAAATTGAGTACTTCAGAAATTTTATTAAGTACTGATTTAAATTTGCCTAGAAGCATGAGAGTTTTATGCACTAACTTTGTTCAAAAAAATGTTGAAGTTAAAATAATTCATTAAATCAATTTGTAATTGTTATATGAACTCTTGTTTGTACTTGAAATTTTTTTTTAGTAAGAAACTACAATACCATGGCTAACTTAATAACTCAATTTTCAGTCTCTTTGTATTATAATCACAATTTCATAAATAAACTGAAAATATTTTGAAAATTATTAATTTTCAAAATATTTTCAGTTTATTTGTGAAATTTCCATTTAAAAAAATTAAAAAAAAGTTGTTTTTACAAGCAGTGACACGCGCTGTACATTATTTAAAAAAATCTGAAAATTAAGATACTTCAAAATACTACAGAACCACCAATAATGTTTTGTCATTTTAAAATAAACGAATATCGACTAACAAATCAGTACCGCAATGGAATAATTTTTTTCGAGAAACAATTGAATATCTCTAAAACCAAAGGAGATAATCCCATACCATTATGGGATTTTCAGAAATGTAATAATATACAGGGTGTTTCAATAAAAAATATAAGTTTAGCTTACTACAACAACATGGAGCACCCTGTGTGATCAAAAATATTTTTAATCGATATCTATCCTTGGTCCAAAAATAATTTCTCTAACTTATTTCATCTTTATACAATCTTCCATCCCCTCGTCGTTCGGCCACCCTGTATATAAGTTCTAAAATATATATATATATATATATATATATATATATATATATATATATATATATATATATATATATATATATATATATATATATATATATTGGATTACTCAGTGGCTCAGCGGTGAAGGTGTCAGAGTTACAAGTTAAAGGTACTAAGATCGAATCTGAGAGTAGTCAAGTGCTAGGGAAACAATAATAATATATGAATTCGACTCATGTGCGAAAACAGTCCTTCCCAGGACTAATCCTGATGACGGAAGCATAGTCCGCTTCCGAAACGTCGCGCTATAAAAGCAAAACTGTTGAAATAATTAATCATGGTATTAGGACTGTTTTTAACCTACAAAAAAATTAAAAACATTTCAGATCACCGAAAGCAGTTTCAAATCCATCATCATCTTTCGAATTGCATAAGTTGTTGTAAAAGGTATGCATTGGAACCATAAAACGTGGCTTTCATACAAGAACATATGAGATTTTGTAAATTACTTCAGCTAGAGAATTTACGACAGCTGAGCATGCTTCACATAATTTAAAACATGGTAATCAATTTGATAATATGGAGACATCGTCAAGACGGGCTGATTCTTATGTTCGTTTACAATGTGAAGCTATCGAAATATATAAACATCTTAATGACCTCAATAGGTAAGAGGAAGGTCTCCGTTTAAATAGGTGTTGGAATTCATAATTTAAAAAAGGCAAAATAATAAAACTTAGTTTTAATTTTAAATTTTAGTATGTCTAGGATTTTTGCAGTTACCACAGTACTATAATAATTTAACATATATAGTTTTAAATTAAAATTAAAAAAATCATACCTATTAAACGTACTACATTGTGTTCTCACTGTAAAATGACAATTACAATTATGACTAAATTTTTAATTAGTATGTCAAGTTTCTATTTGTGATTGCTTTTATCAATTTCAAAATAAAGTTTATCACAACTTTACACTTACATCATAATGCGATTAAATTTGCTCTTTGATTATGTCATTTTTCACCTTCGCCTTCGACCGTTAGAGGGTGTTCTAATTTATCATCTTCAAGGTAGTTTAACAATATTTAATTTTATTAAGGATCTAGTCATCCTTTACTAAAATTACATTCCATAGTTGGCTTTATACGTTAATCCAACTGTTACATTAACCCATTATTGCATACTGTCCGTTTTATTGGACGTTGAGATTTCATTGACCGCTGGTCATATTGTGTGAGTGGGGTGACTGCGCAGTTGTTAATAGGTTCCCGATGAACCATAAAGCAGTTGAGTGCTTACATATTATGTAACAGCAAGTTATTTTGTGTTATTTTGGTTGATAATGGATCCTGAATTGTACAACACGAGAAACGGCGGGTAAGTTTTGATGTAGTTTTAAATAAACTTAGCCAGATGCTTCAAACTGTGAAAAAACATAGTTTATTAGGTATCTAGATCTATATAATTGCAAAATAAATAATTTTGTAAGGTTAACTTTTGAAAAAACACGTGTTTTCTTCCCGTCCGTTTAAACGGACTTCATGCAGGGAAGTCATTATTTATGTAAAGTAAAAAATGCATTTATTTTACAGGTTATCACTAGCCGAATTGTTGGATTTCATTGAAAATGAATCAGAAAATGAAGCAAATAATTCATTGTACTCTGCAACAGTGTTTATCACACCCCCTGCAGAACATCGAGTTGAAACAGACGAAGTCAGTGATCTATCTGACCAAGAAGATGCTGGTAATATCAATCATTTACCTGGTTCTATATTACGCCAAAAGTGTGAAATAGTTTTTTAAAATGAAAGTTCTGATGAAGAAAGCAACATACCTTTGTCAGTTCTAAAAGAAAAGTATTCAAATACAAATGATGAAAATAAGATAGACGAGCAACCTAAAAAGAAGAAAAAGAAACATGCGCGGTCATGTAACAGCGTTCCAGTGTACAATGTGAATACCGATTGCAGTACTAGAATGCCATCTGAAAAAGCACAATCTGCCGAATCACCAGTAGACTTTTTCAAACTGTTTTTTGACAACAATATCATGCAAGAAATTGTGAGTGAAACCAACCGATATGGTCTGCAGAAAAATAAAAGTCTTAATTTCACTATGGATGAGTTGTATGTCACCTTCGGTAGTCTTGTCTTCTCAGGTTATGCCAATACCCAAACAAAAGATTATTTTGGAACAGTGGTGATGATACACCAAAAATTCTTTTGAATTCTATAAGGCTAAATCGATACGAGCAATTATTGAGACATCTTCATTTCAATGACAATTTGTCTGATAATAACAGTAATGGATTATTCAAAATTGCACCAGTAATCGAAGCTCTGAATACCAACTTTCGTGAACATGGGGTATTGGAAGAACACCTGTCTATTGACGAGAGTATGATCCCATACTATGGGAAGCATCACGCAAAGCAATATATCAAAGGTAAGCCAATAAGATTTGGTTACAAAAACTGAACAATTTGTACAAGTATTGGGTATATGTTGGCGTTTGATATATACACTGGGAAATTAGATCGTAAGAAGCATTTCGGATTAGGTGGCGATGTTGTTCTGTCCCTGATCAAAAAAGCACAAATTGAGCCAGGTAGAGGATATAAGCTATTTTTTGACAATTACTTTACAGGAATAAATTTTCTAGACCATCTATCAAACAAAAACATTTGTGCAACAGGGACTATCAGACAAAACCGACTAGAAGGTTGCCCTTTTCCGGAACAAAAAGTCTGGAATAAAGAAAAGAGAGGATCTTACAAATTTGTGACCGAGGAAAAAATCCTTTTTGTTCAGTGGAAGGACAACAAAGTAGTAACACTTGCCACTAATTATCAAGATGACAGTGTGGTGACTACAACTCGCTGGTGTAGAGAATGTAAATCGCGGAAAACCTTGGATCAACCAAATATTATATCCGAGTATAATAAAATGATGGGCGGTGTTGATAAAATCGATGGACTTGTTGCAGCTTATCGCTCTAGAATACGGCAGAGAAAGTGGTACTGGCCTATATTTGCCTATCTATTTGATGTGGCTATCGTGAACGGTTGGCTACTTATGAAAAAGTTGAAACCTAGATATCCAAACTGTGCAAATTTATTAGGGTTTCGAAGGTATATTGCATTGACTTCTTTACAAACTTATGGAATAAAGCCTTTGAGGTCCAAATCATTTTTGACTACAACAGATGTAAGGTTTGACAACGTTGGACACCTTATAGAATATTTCAATACGGAGAGGAGATTCAAGTTTTGCTCGAAGAAAAGTAAATTTATTTGTGCAAAATGTAATGTTGGACTCCATCCTAAAGACTGTTTCAAGGTGTACCATACATCTCCTAATGTATAAGCTTATTATTATTTTATTATTAAAACTGCGATATTACATATGTTTCAAAAATTTCGTTTTCTGTGCATAGAGTCCGTTAAAACTTACGGCTTATATTTAAAAAAATATAGTATTTTTTCAAGAACCAAACATAGTATGGTTATTTAGTGTATATTGTATAATTTAATTTAATTTAATTTATTTACTTAATAGGTTTATATTTTTATAAACCTATTTAATGGTGAAAGTTTACATTTTCATATTTCAGTCCTTTATGGGGAGGAAACTTATCGTTTTATCAGACAATTTGAAAAATTAAGGAAACGTAAAGCACAATTATTATCGTCACTCACTTTTTTATTACGATGCCGAGACCAAAAGATTATCCCAAAGTTTATCTATATTAAAAGAAATTTTAATAACAAGCAAGCGAATAATATTTACAGAAGAACTGAAAATGCTCTTCTACGTAATCAAATACATATTACTAGGAAGTTACTGGATAACACCGATAAAAATCTTTTATATTTACATTTAGAAATTTCATCTATTTTGAATAAAGAAGATTGGGATAAAATTGATTCTATAACGTTTAAATCTATGGAAATAAATTTTGACATCTCATGTCAACGTCAAAAGAAAAATTTAATAAATTATACAAACAACAAAATAATAGACCATCTATTGATTGTAGAAAAACAGTTATAAACCTCTCTGATAATGTTGTTTCAGATTATGCTATTGAAGCGCTTTCTAAAGGAGGAAATTTTGCGATAACACCAAGAGTAATACCTTTTGAAGATATAATTTCCAACATCGAAAACTCCATTAGATTATTACCTTTTGATGCTGCTAATGAAGTTAGATAACAAAACCTCCAAAGAGCAACTTATCCTTTCGTCAACGACATGCTTTACTTGATCTTAAACGCAATGAAAGTATTATAATATTAAAATCAGATAAAGGTAATGCAACTGTTATATTAAATATGAACGATTATAACATTAAGATAGAACAATTGTTGGGTGGGACCAGAAACTTATCGTGAAATACCAAAAGATCCAACAAAAAGGTTTCTTTTAAAAACTAAAGAGCTGATTAAATTATCATCTATTCCTGAAGAAATAAAGAAGAAACTATCTAACTCTGAAGCTATTTCACCAAAACTATATGGTTTACCAAAAATTCATAAACCTAATATTCCTTTAAGGCCTATTGTTAGTGCAATTGGTTCTCCTACATATAACCTTGCAAAACATCTTACATTGTTATTACAACCTCATATAGGAAAAACACCCCATTACATTAAAAATTCTGCCGACTTTGTTGAAAAAATGCATAGTTTCAAAATTGAAGAGGGTGATATAATGGTTAGTTTTGATGTTATTTCACTTTTTACAAAAGTACCTCTAAAAGAAACTATTGAATACATAGATCATCTTTTTCCAAAGGACATAACCATTCTTTTTCAGCACTGTCTTACTACAACTTATTTTCAGTGGAATAGTAAATTTTATGAACAGATTGAAGGTGTAGCAATGGGTAGTCCCCTTAGTCCTGTTATAGCTAATTTTTATATGGAAAAATTTGAAACATTAACGTTACAAAATACACCTAAAAAACCTTCAGTTTGGTATAGATATGTAGATGACACATTTGTTATTTGGAGACATGGAGAAGAAGCACTGCATGAGTTTTTGGTTTTTATAAATGGTATACATCCTAGTATTCAGTTTACTATGGAAAAAGAAACTAATGGAAGTTTACCATTTCTTGACATATTAATATCTAAAGATAATAATTCACTATCTTTTAAGGTTTACAGAAAGCCGACACACACTGATAGATACCTTCATAAATTATCCAACCACCATCCACGTCAAAAAATTGGAGTAATTAAATCTTTAGTAAAACGAGCAAAACGAGTTTGTGACCCTGAATTTTTGAAGGATGAATATACATATTTAAAAAAATCCTTACAAGATAATGGATATTCACTTACAGATATTAATAATGTTATTACACCTTTTAGGCATAACCTTAAAGAAAAACCAGTTCTTAATGTTGGTAATGCTTTTCTTCCTTTTATAGCTAATGTTACAAATAGAATTGAAAAATCCTAATCAAATATGGCATTAGGACTATTTTTAAACCTACAACAAAAATGAAAGAACATTTAAGATCACCTAAAGATGTATCAAACCGTTTATCATCTTCCGGAGTGTATAAGTTATCTTGTTCATGTGGAAAAGTATACATCGGGACCACAAAACGTAGCTTTGATACAAGACGCAAAGAACATATGAGATTTTGTAGATTGGGTCAACCAGGGAGGTCTGCTGTGGCTGACCATGCCCTGAATAATCTAAATCATGACATTCAATTTGACAATATGAAAATATTGTCAAGACAAACCCATTATTATGTTCGTTTGCAACGTGAAGCTATTGAAATATATAAACACCCGAATAATTTTAATAGACAAGAAGAAAATCTCCGTTTAAATAGGTTTTGGCATCTTATAATTAAAAAAGAGCATAATGATACGCCTTGATTTTAATTTGTTTTCAACTTTTGGTATATCTAGGTTTTTTGCTGTGTTTTTCCTAGACCTTGAATCAAATGCTTTACCAATTATATGTTAAATTTCCACAGCACTATAATTTAACTTAAGTAGTTGAAATTAAATTGAAATTAAAAATTACAAAGAACGCTCTGCATTGTGCTTTTTATTGTTAATAACACTTCCAATTATTGATAAAGATATCTCTGTGTTAGATTGAACTGGGTTATTTTTGATGTAATGTTTGGATTTGTGAATGCTTCTATCATTTTAAAATTGAAGTTTTTCACAACTTTACACTTACATCATAACTCAATTAAATTTTGTTAAATGTGTTTTTGGCTGGCAAATTTCATTGTTAGCTTTCGTCGTAGAGAGTGTTCTGGTTTGTCATCTTTAAGGCAGTTTAACAATATTTAATTTTAATGACCTAGTTATTCTTTACTACAATTTTATAGTTGGCTTATACGTTTCTCAAACTGTTATATTAATAGCAGGCTTATGTTTATGTTTGAATTTTTCAAATTTGACAAAATTGTTTACTACATCTTTAACAATTTTTAACAAACATTGCTACTGACGAAGATAACTGTAAGTGTTATCGAAACGTTTAGATTGTATAATTTAAAGTACACCATTAAAAAATCCCAAAAAAGATAAGTATTTTATTATTAAGATAATAAATTACGAAAAACAAAAAAAAATCTGTGTGCACTAATGGGTTAATAGCAGAACTGTTTGCGTTTTCTTTTTCATATTTCATACATTTTTCCTAACATCTTAAAAAATTCTTAAAGATATTACCACTACTGAGGACGATAACTGTAATTGTAGTCGAAATGTGTAGATTTAACCCAGATATGCCCATACGCTTACGCAAGGTATTTATAATTAGTTTTTTAAAACCGTAGTAGTTTAAGAGTACAAATAAACACAATTTATCTGAAAAAATAAATTTTATTGAAAAATAATACAAAATTGAAGCCGTACTGCACCTAGTACGGTGGGCAAATTTATGGCAACTATTCTTTGTTATTAAAGAATTTAACATTTTGTGTGGTAGGACAAAAAACACTTTACATGCAGTCCTTTGTTACACTTCGTACACCTAGTTGTGGTTCTCTCATGACAATGCGCGCAACGGGTTTGCTTATCTTAAAGTATTACTAAATGATCTAAACGATCAAAGCGAATATCGATGCCTTCATTACGTGACATGTGACCTTTTGAAGAGTTTTGTTTTTTGTTTTGCACTAATAGCGTAGTCGCAATTCGTCTTCTATATTTTAATTGATCTAGTTCTCCCCCCTTTTGCCTATGTAACTGCCAAGAGTTGTGTACTGCCATATCCATGCAGTGTGATATGAGTGGAAAATACCACTTTTTACCTCTGATCGATATTCTATAAAGACTTATGTTTTGGTCACTCTTGTCAACACCTCCCATATTGGCATTATATAAGTTAATCAAATGCGGCTGGGATACCTAAAACATATTCAAAATTACAAGATCTATGGGCAGAATGGTAATCGATTGGACTTACCTGTATGGATTACTTTTCTTTTTGAGAAAATCTCTTGACAGCGTGGATTGGATTAATTCCTGCGGCATTTGAACATAAAGTAACAATACTACTATCGTGCCATTTCACGGCAATTATGTTACTATCTTCAATTTTCTTATAGTCGAAACATCCTCTCGCATCATTTTTCATTTGCTTGGAAGTCTTTAGAGGGCTGCTAGGTATGCGATTTTCTCGAATAGTACCTGTAGCTTTGAAGTTATTCTTGGAAAGCAGTTCCAGCAATGGTAAAGTAGAAAAAAAGTTATCAAAAAACAAATGCATATACTGCTTATTTGGCCACCTTTTTCTCAAAACATCTGCGTATTCCAGAACTACAGATGGTCCAACTCCATAACTAGCATACTGAACGCTAATATTTGTAGCTGCACCTTGGTAGGGCTCGAACCAATTAACATAGCCCACCCACAATTTATAGCCATATCGAATAGGCTTCCCATAAATAAATTGTTTGCAATCATGGCGACCAAAGTATGGAACCATGTCTTCATCAACGCAATGCATTTCCTCGCATTTGCTATATTCTAAGAATTTTTTATTTAGGTGTATAAATAAAGGCCTAACTTGAGCATATTTGTCAGTCGCATCTAGTGTATTATTATCTGCTATATGAAGATGAGACAGAATAAATTCGAATTTGTTTCTGGATATTGCTTCAGATACCAATACATTATGAGAGTCTCTCGTATTCCCAAAACATTCGTCGCCTAGGTATCTGTATATACCCACTCAGTAATAATACGCCAATGAACAAAGCTTTCAATTCCGACTTTTCTATCAACACATTCTGGTTTCTTTGTTGTGCATACCGATTCGTCTCTGTTACAATTGTCTCTAATATTTCTTCGTCAAAAAATTTAAAAAATAAATCCGCAGGGTTTTCGAGATTCGCTTGTGCTATATCTGTGTCATCAAAAATATTGTTGTCAAGTGGCAAGTCATTGTCTTCCCATTTATAAATTCTTTTTATTTTTTTAGGTTTAGTTACTTTAGTTCGTAATCGACATTTCAAAACTGAAAGAGGCATTTCATCTTCAGATGAGAAGCTAGAGTCACTCAAATTGTTTTCATTGTCTGATATATTCCGTAAATTAATTTCTACCGGTGCTCGAAGTTGCGACCCAGGTAAATTATTTAGATTGACAAAATCTTCGTCGGTTTCATTTCCACAAGCATTTTCTGGCGGAAAAAGGGTTATGCAATTCACATTCTCTACCACATCTTCATCGTCTTCCAACATTACTAATGCCTCATTCAGAGAAAATCCCCTAAAACAATAATGAAGTGACTGTATAAGTGCCCACCGTACTACCTATAGTACATTAAAATATAAAGGTTATAAAAGTTACTCTAAAATAATTTTGTGAAATTTTTTTTTTCATTACGCGAAATCTTACATGTTTTGTATATATTATATGATATATAACTAAAATTTTAATTAATTTAAAATTAGTAAAAAAACCTTACCTTGAAAAACGTATTCCATAATCTGCCATTGTCACAGTTTAACAAATTTCAGCCGCTAATAATAATCACTATGCAGTTGCAAACGATAACTTTTATATCCACTCACATGCACTGCAGCTTACTAAATAACCTCAAGCAGTATAGAACGTATCGGGTTGCAGGTTTAAACAGGATTGAACAAGTTGTAAGTGTACTACATGTAGTACGGTGGGCATATCTGGGGTAAAATATAATATACAAATACACCATTAAAAAACCCACAAAAGCTAATTTTTTAACAATGTATAATAATGATGAAAATTTACATTTTCAAACAAGGACAGCATTCCTAAATCTCTTAAATTGAATGAATGTATAAACACAGCAAAAACTTGGTTGTTTGTATATAACGGTATGTTAAGTGGAATCTTAAAGAAACGTGCTAACTCTGAGCTGAAACTAGGTAACTGCATTTTAATTTAAGCCAGTGTATTCGCTGAACCAGTTTCCCATTTCAATATTTCATAACTACTCAAATACAATTTCAAATATTCTTTTCCAGCTGAAAGCTTTTAAGTAACGTATCGTTTTTGTAACAAGGATATTACAATGTGCAGTTGTCGATCTGTGTAATATTACCGTTCCATTTTCTAAACTAAAACGTAGAAAAGTAATTCTGTTAAAAATAATTTGACATAAAAGCAATCAGAAATAATAATTCTCTTACAAATACAAAACAAATACAAGTTTCCTGATTCTTCTTACATCACCAACTCAATATGTTTTATTTATTGCCACTTAATTTAATAGCTTAAAGCACATTTCTCCTACTAAAACTACTGTGATAAAACCATATCGGGTAATACAAAGATTGTGTATCTACAC
This sequence comes from Vesta saturnalis, assembly GCA_036346205.1. Taxonomy (NCBI): domain Eukaryota; kingdom Metazoa; phylum Arthropoda; class Insecta; order Coleoptera; family Lampyridae; genus Vesta; species Vesta saturnalis. The sequence continues at coordinate 15,471,828 of JARFJB010001883.1, read as the reverse complement.
ACAAAAAGAAGGTTATTCGATGACGATAATCAAATTTGTTACTTTATACAAAATTATTTAATTTTAACGATAAATATTTATTTATTTATGAAAATACACTGCGAAAATTTAGCGTATGAAATGATATCTCAGAATAAGCTTAATTTAACCTCCATAAAAATAATTTAGACGTGGACAATAATTAATTACCTAAATTCATGACAGCAAACAACACATCTCCATTAATAAAAGAGTACCGAAGTACATCTACCGATTAGTAGTTAATTAGCTTAATTTTTAAGAAATAGATAATTGATGGTTAGTTTCACTTTTCTAGTTTAAAATTTAAACTGTATGACAAATTGAGTAATTAAATTTTTTTAAAACACACATCCACATTTTCTATAACTAAATTATACAACAATATTAAAAAATCGTATCATTTGACATATTGTAGGTAAAATATTAGTGCAGCAACAATGTAAAACATGTTTAATAAAAAAATTAATGAAAAAAAGTAGAAAATTGGTCAAATCCAATTGAATGGTATTTTTCTCGCAATTTGGCGAAGACTCCGTCAATTTTTTTCAGAAATGTAACGACCTTACTTTTAATTATTTTGAATCAGCTTTTTAAGAAATGATCTTGCTAGCATAATGTGTTACAAACTTAATGCTAAAAACATCATTGTAATATAATAAAAATAGGTATACCCCATGCAAATCTTAACTTTTGAGGGAAGTGTTTCCGAGCATTTATTTTTAAGTGGTAATCGATAGCAGTTTTAGTATATAATGAGCATACGATAGTCCCAAAAATCGCATGTGAGCTAAAATCGCCATTTTGAAAAACATGGCCGCCAGCGCCTTTTCCTTTAAACGATGATATCTCCGTAACCATTGGTCCGATTTGAGATTTCTTTTTTTTGGTTTATTCCTCAAAATAAGGACAACAAAAAGTTTCCTCAAACTAATAGCAAACAAATAACGAATAGTGGTCGAAAAAAATCAAAATCTAATATTTTCAACAAACAAAATACACCCACGTACCACACAAATTTAAAAACACCGAACGCGATCCGATAGCTACGCTATCATCATCAGCAGTCGACTAGGGCGGACTAAAGAAATTTCTAACATACATACCGTCAGCGAGTAACGGCTTCGTTACTAATCTGGTGAAAGTGAAAGTGAAAGTTCTGAAAGTTTAATGAGTTCTGAGTAGCCTAAAGGTCCTTGTACATCATTATTCATTAGAATTTCATCATCTACTACATGATTTTTTCAAACATATGTAGGGCTACGGCAGACTTATCCCAGCGTTTGTATTTTATATGAGCTAAATGTTCTTTAAAGCGAATTTTGAGAGGTCGTTTAGTTTGCCCCACATATATTTGTTCACAATTTTTACAATTAATCTTATAAATTCCCGACCTATCCTGCTTATTCACTTTATCTTTTGGATTGCCTAAAAGAGTTTGCAAACTATTATCTGAAGTAGTGACTGTTTTCAAATTAATTTTGGAAAAGGTTTTAGATAGACCTTTTGTATAAGCAGGATAGTTTGGTAACTTTACATACTTTGGTTCTATTTGTTCTCTAGCGTTACCTAGTGTAGTTACATTCTTAACCTTCATCCTAACTATATTCATAACCACTTCCTCTGAAAACTCATAGTAAGCAGCAATTTCTTTGATTGCGCAATTCTTTATTATAATTTGGACTAAGAGAGGAAAATTAAGCAGTCTATGAACCAAAAAGTTAAAAGCCGCGAGTTTATGCTGTCTACAGTGATTTGAGTCACTGGTTATGAATCTTTTAGTGCTAGTTTCCTTACGATAAATATCTATATCTAGTTTACTACCATTTCTTATTACCAGAGTATCAAGGAACGGGAGACTGTCATTTGCCTCTATCTCATAGGTAAATTTGGTTGTCGGAAATTTAGAATTTAAAGTTTCTACAAAGTTCTCAACGCTACAAATTTTAGTATTATGGATGGCAAACACATCATCCACGTATATAATCTAAACTCTAGGAAAATAAGGCAAATCGCGTTTTAAGTTAGTCTCAAATTTACCCATGAATAGATTGGCTATAAACAGAGATAAGCTATTGCCCATTGTCGTACCATGTTCTTGCTGGAAAAATTGATGGTTAATTTTGAAAAAAGTTTGTTTCATACACAAATCTGTTAATTTAAGAAAATCTTCTACTTCTCTATCGTCCAAATGGCTTTGTTTTAAAACATCTTCTAAATAAACTAAGGTTTGATCTATTGGAACGCTCGGAAACAGTGAACAAGCGTCGAATGAGACTAAAATTTCATTTTCTGTAAGTTCAATGTTTTTAATTTTATCAATAAATTCATACGAATTTGCCACACTGAAGTTGGGTTGTTGGTAGGAGAGGTTATGAAATTTACTACACCGGTGATAATACAGTAAAGGAAAGGACAAAAGAAAACAGATAAGGAATTTGCACGTACCTAATTGTTTGGTGAATACTAAAACACAGAATGCTTAAATCAAATTGCAATAAAGCAGACACAAAGAGAAATCAGCTCGCAGGTAAATAATTCTACTTAAACGAACTGACAAAAGAACTCATTAAAACAAAGCCTTACAAGGGTAAGTTACAAATATATCACTACATCGTGACCGTTGTATAAGTTTGAGGGCGTTAGAAAAATACAGTGCTCCTATCTCCGGTTACACACTTATCTATACAACAATAAAAACAATAAAAATAAAATTCGAGGTGTTGAATGGTTATCTGATCTCGGGAGTGTGTACACGCTTGGTAATTGCCTTTTACAATTAGTAACCAAAGCGGTATCATATACCCATTCATCAGCCCACCTCTACCTAAACATAAATATAAACAACAACCAACAATGCTAATTCGCACAAATACCAGAGTGAGAGGGCCCTGTAGTGCCTTTTATTTTAGCATACTTCAGCTTAATGAGTCCGCGTACGAATAAGATACCTTTGTAAGGCAATGCTTGATTCTTTTAATACGTTACATAGGCTGGGAAAATGATGAGCTGCGAGCTTTCAGTTATATGTAAAAATATATACTTACACTAGAATAAATATTCCCTTAATTGATTACAGACACAAAGCGTTAATATATGCGGTTTAACCCCGAAAGAAAAGCCAATTTAGAGTTGGCGAATTCAAAAGAAAAATGTACACGAAAAAATTATTTTAAAGACAAACTGTTTACGATGAAGATATTTAATTAACCCAAAAATCGATTTGGCTCGATTGACCCTCTAACTATAACTACTCCTCCCCCGATAACCCAACCAACTTTACTTCCGCAATCAACCCCCATCTTTCAAAAGTAATATAAAAACAAGAAACATGAATTTCCGTTGGAACAGTTTCATATTAATTATCGTACGACATCTTAATTTTAAAAATATGCATTCGTCCGTAACAACACTACATTTCTCTCTCGAAGTTTCAAGTAACAAACAAAGATATCTTTTGATCACGACCCGTTCAGCCGTAATTAATCATTAGATCAATGACATTTTTACATCGCGGTCCGCAACCTACAGTATGGTTCTTAAATTTTATTGGAAAAGGTTCAGGTTTATTTCCGCGAATTTCCTATATTTTTTCGTAGTGGGCTTTTGATTGAGTAAGGCGATTGAATCATAAAATCTTTGTCCATTAAAAACTCTGTTGTAAATTATAGGCCCAATCACACGATCACAAATAATTCCACACCACTTTTTTGTCCCTGGTGTTGAATTGTTTTTAATCTGTGCTCGTTGCTGGTACCCCAATAATGTGAATTTGTTCTATTGAATATAGCAGTAGTATTAAAGATCGCCTCCTCGGTCCAGAGTATTTTCTTGAAAATATCACTTTCAAACTCCATCATAGTGTTGCAAAAACTGAATCTACTTTCAAAATCTGCTGCTGATAGTAGTTGTCGTTCAGAACTGATTTCGTACAGTTTCTTTTCTTATTAATAACTACACCACTCTGGAGATCCCTTTGAATTCTTGGTCTTAGTCGGTACTCAATTTGGGGATACAATCTGCGGTACTTCCTTAATGCTAAAGATGTAGATTTATTATTTTTGATGAAACATTCATATAAATTCAGTAGTTCATTAACACTGCCATCGTGTTTCATACAAATATAAATTGACAATTAATATACACCTGCAAGTGTCAACATCAACAATGCTAAATTCGCATTTGATAAATACAGCTAACATTCAATTTTACTATTTCAATATTACATTTAATGGCAAGCATGCTAGAAAATTGTCAGTAACTTCAAAACCACACATTTTCGAAATATGACAGTCGCGTGTAGAATCATAACAAAATAAAATATATAGGGTGTTCTACTTAAAATAAATAAGATATTCATGTTTGAAAATTGACATGTTTGGCATATTATTCACAACACCCTGTAGATTATTAAGCAATAAATTTACTAAAAAGCATTAGTACAACTATCCGTTGGTTGACATGTACCGGGTGGCCAACTAAGAACGGCCGTCGGCCATATCTCAGGAATGGATTATAGCACAGGTTCGGGAAGATAATTTTTAGTGGCCTCGAGAAACGCCTGGAAATTATTTTCAGAATTGTAGGTCCACCACTAGAGGGCGTATTTGACAGTTAAAATTTTAAAAAGCAAAATTTTTCAAAATTTACTCAATTAAGGGCCATATTAAATATTATAATCAGATTCCTCGACAAATTCTTCATATTTTTTATTTGACAAGTTTTAGTCTATCTCTTCAAATAAGGGGTGGGGGAGAGTGGAAACCTTGTTACGAAAAAACGCCTTTAATTCAGGTTCTGCTTGACCGATTTTAATAAACTTGATGTTGTTTGAAAGAGCTTTTGTTAAACAATAGAAAATTTGTAAATTTGAAGCAATTTGATTAATAACATAAATGCTAGAGGGCGCTGTTTAATATTTTTTTTCTCTTTCCAATTTTAAATACAAGCATAAAAATTTAAGTAGGTCTTTAAAAAGTAGACTAAATTAGTAATAAAACAGTGAAAACTGCAAGTCGATATCTTTTTCTTATCCTAAGATATCGTAAGAAACAGGTAAATGGCGGAAATTGTTCTTCCAACGTCTAGTAGGCTAGTTCGCGTTAACGGAAATTATTAAATTTAGCCTGGATGAAAAGATCTTACATTGGTATGCAGTAATTTAAACTGGTTATGGTTGCCGCTAGATTACCTAAATGTAATGCTGTCTCTACTAACGCTAAGAACAAATTATAAAATAATAATGTGATAAATCTAACGTTTTTTTAATTATATAAGAATGTTATACTTGTTTTCAAGCGATGTGTTAGTAAATCAAAAGCATAAAATATCAATAAAAACCGGTATTTTCCCAGTAACAACAAATACAGTTTAAAATATGAATTATGATTTACTGATGACAACAAAATTAGTGAAGAGGGCCATGTAAGATATAAAATAAATTCCCTGTTGAAAACAAGCAAGCTATGATTTTCACGCATATGTCAAAAATTATTCATCGTGTTGCATTTAATAGACTTTCTTTATCTTTTCGCACCAAAATGATTCTTACAAATGAAGAAGCATTTGATATGTTGGCAGTTTATTTTGAATGTATGAGAAATGCAACCGTTGCTGCTAAAGTTTATGCACTGCAGTACCCAAGCAGACGGCATCACAGCAGAAGAGTTTTTCTCCGACTCGCACAGCGTGTGCGTACTACTGGAAATGTAAATCTTCCTGTGTACCGAACACAACGCAGAGGTAGAACAGAGGAAAATGTTATTGATGTTTTAGCTTATGTAAACGTTAACCCTCGTTCAAGGACCAGAGCCATAGCTAGACTTGGGTATATGTCGAACCACCGTCCAAAATATTTTAAGAGAACACAGGTGACTACTTATTTATTAATGCATGTTTTATTCGGTATTATAATGATAAAAATGTTTTAATTTTTTTCGTTTGTCGTTATATGTTTCTCATTTTTATCATACCGAAAATGTCATTACATCAAAGTTAACTTGTGACAACATGACTAATGTATTTGCCGCCATTTTATGTCCAGTTTCAATAAAACACCAAATTATTTAATGAAATTATCTTATGCTATGTGAATAGATTTTAACTAACAACATGATAATTAAGTGAGGCAAAGTAAAGCAAAAAGGTACCAATAATAAAAAATAATGAGAGGTCGGGCGAACAAAATTCATAATAACATTACGAGAGTTAATGCATATAAAGTCCTTTTTCGTTTACTGACAACGAAGGACTTCAATGTGTCTTATTGATCTGATTACTTTATAATATATACTATTTTAGATTTCACCCATATCACATGGCCCTACACCATAGTTTGAATGCTCAAGATTTCGATACCAGGTTGGATTTTTGCAACTGGCTCTCAAATATGATAAACGACGATCCTGAAATACTTTCACGAATTATGTGGACAGATAAGGCTACTTTTCATAGTGATGGTAATGTAAATCGACATAATATGCACTACTGGTCTGAAACGAATACCCACTGGATGCAGGAGGTCCAACATCAGGGTCGTTGGTCTGTAAATGTGTGGTGCGGGATTCCAGGTGGAGAAATAATTGGCCCTTTTTTTAATGATACTGTTAATGGAGAAAGATATTTAGATTTTTTAATCAACGAATTGCCACTTCTTTTAGAAGACGTACCGTTGGCCATTCGTCGTGACATGTTCTTGCAACATGATGGGTGCCCGGCACATTATTCTAGAGATGTTCGGAATTTCTTAGATCAATCATACCCTGAAAGGTGGATAGGACGTGGAAGTTTATTTATTTGGCCATCAAGGTCTCCAGACCTAACATGTTTAGATTTTTATTTATGTGGGCAAATAAAAGATCTCGTTTATGCCGATAGACCCACAACAAGAGCTGACATGATTGAAAGAATACGACAGAGAATACGAAGTATGATTTCATGCATTGAAAATGATGGACGACATTTCGAACATCTAGGGCGACACTAATTACATAGTTATTTATTTAAGGATTTAATTGTTAGATTTATCACATTATTATTTTATAATTTGTTGTCATTGTTAGTAGCGACAGAATTACATTTAGGTAATCTAGCGGCAACCATAACATTAGTATGATAACAGTTTAAATTACTGCAGACCAATGTAAGATCTTTTCATCCAGGCTAAATTTAATAATTTCCGTTAACACGAACTAGCCTACTAGACGTTGGAAGAACAATTCCCGCCATTTACTTGTTTCTTACGATATCTCAGGATAGGAAAAAGATATCGACTTGCAGTTTTCACTGTTTTATTACTAATTTAGTCTACTTTTTAAAGAACTACTTAAATTTTTATGCTTCCATTTAAAATTGTAAAGAGAAAACACAATATTAAAAAAATATTAAACAGCGCCTTCTAGCATTTATGTTATTAATCATATTGCTTCAAATTTACAAATTTTCTATTGTTTAACAAAAGCTCTTTCAAACAACATCAAGTTTATTAAAATCGGTCAAGCAGAACCTGAATTAAAGGCGTTTTTTCGTAACAAGGTTCCCACTCTCCCCACCCTTATTTGAAGAGATAGACTAAAACTTGTCAAATAAAAAATATGCAGAATTTGTCGAGGAATCTGATTATAATATTTAATATGCCCCTTAATTCAGTAAATTTTGAAAAATTTTGCTTTTTAAAATTTTAACTGTCAAATACGCCCTCTAGCGGTGGACCTACAATTCTGAAAATAATTTACAGGCGTTTCTCGAGGGCACTTTTGTCATACAATTTTTTTTCCCGGACCTGTGCTATAATCCATTCCTGAGATATGGCCGACGGTCGTTCTTAGTTGGCCACCTGGTACAATTATTTCACATTCAATTCAGCTTCAACAAAGTAAGTTAATTTTTATTTAAATATTGTATTTTTACAAAAAAAAAGTGTAAACTATAAATACCTACTCAAAAACTATAAGGAATGCTGATATACATATATTAATAAAAAATATTCCAAATTTAGTACAGAATGCTAATGTGCTATAATATGTAGGGTATTACGTATAAAATAAAGAAGTTCGTTCCAATCCAAGCAAAACTAAACACTCTGTATACATATAAATTACAAAAACAAAATATTCGTTACTTTCCATTACCTTTTCTGTAACTGTCACAGGTTTCGAGATTAAGTATAGGATCATCTTGGGATAACCACCCTGTACCTATACTTACACAAGTTGTACCTTGTGTTTTAATCATTTTTAAATAGCCAAAAGTAGGGAAATTCTATGGTCAAATGTAGAAACAGATGGCCAAAAGTGGGGAATTTTGAGGTTCAAAATATAAAGCGTTGCAATATTTTTAATTTATTCCTTAATATCAGTTGATGTTCTAAAAGAGCAGATTGTGAAGTATAAATGACATTAAGCAAAAATGTGTTCTTCCATTTCAATATTTTTCTCAATACAATAATAATTAAAAAGTTCTTAAAGTGGCTATAAGTGGAGCCTTTACCTTCAGTTCGTCAAATTGTAAAAAGGATTTTTCACAATATGAAATCGAATAAACATGCTCGTACAGTAGCAGAATCTATATAAGTGTGGTTAAAGTAAAGATGTAGTAGTGTAGTTTGTAAAAAAAATAATGGAAAAGGGTGCGTACTTATACGCACCATTGACCGCTAATGGATTAAAGTCGTTCAAAAATAAATGTAGAGGACTAAAGTTAATCCCACACAGCAGCCATTACGTTTCACTAAAACAAAGCTTGCATAAAATTATTAAAAACAAGTATCTAATGTAACAAAAATTTAAATATATGCGTTATACAACTGTCATGGTGGAAAGCCCCAGAAAGGATCCAGTATAACTCTGTTTTTAAAATACCGATTCGTTTTTTACCGTAAATAATTTTATATAAAAGTATGAAGTCTCTTTCATAATTTTTTAACATTTCTCTGGTATAAAAAACGGGTATAAAACGATGCGTAAAACTCGACACCTGCAAAGATAAACGAAATTTATTGAGCATTCACCGATTCAACATTACAAAATTACAGGCTTAAATCTTATGAGCTCTCACGGTTATGGCTGTGCGATTATTACCTATTATTATTGTGAAACTCTGTAGAAATGGAATTATCCTTCAAGATAGCGGAACTTATTTTTTTATTGTACGATCAGTGAAAAATCATATACTTATGTGTGGGTGTGAAAATCTGTATTTTCATGCAATGAAAACACAAAAAGCAATGACGTCAAATCTAATAACAAAATCCTTTTTTATTTTAAGGCCGAGGTTACTAAAACGTGACTTTTCTCGTTTCGAATGGATCATATAATTAAGCTATAAACGCAGATCAAAAATTATATTAGTATTTTGCGTTACATCTGACTACAACATAACTGCAACCATTGAGATAAATTAAATAAATGAAAGTAATAAACATAAAAACAGCTTAAGCACGTCCTTATCAAAATATCGAATTGAAAAGGTTTTTATAATATTGAGAAAGTTCACCTTCACACGCCGCTTTAGTTACTTTCTTTGTTGTTTTCTTAAGAAATAGAACGATTCGAATCTGGCTGAAGTGTACGTGTCGAGAGTTTAATTAAATTTTCCATTAGTGTAAATCGATGAAAATAAATTGATTGAATTTTGATAGTATATACCATTTACCTCTACATGTCACTGACAGATGAACACATTCCTCAAATTCGTCCATGAGAACATAATTTATAATTTTTTGCCTAAATCTAATCTTAAATTTCTTACTCGAGTATTACACAAGTAATAATTTTTCGTTTTATTCTAGAAACTGGGTTTCTTACTTTTATTGCTGTCGATTCAGATCATGCGTTTGAAAAATTTATATTATACTTATATACATTTGTATATTGAACTTAAACGTACAAAACAATATTTCATTTTGATTTTTGGTTGGGAAAATGAGCAACCGATGGATAAATAAAATTTTGGCATTTTATTTTAATATAGGGATCGTTTGTCATAGTTCGTAATTTTATTTTAGTTTACACATTCAGATTTGCGATTTCGAGATCAGATTTTCGTTTAAACTAAATTTGAGTAATTTGATAACTCCGTATTCGGTGTTGAAAGATATGAACGTATTACTTCAATAATTCATTTTCGAGATTTGACGGTTTCGTGTATAAAAAGAAAAATACCGATATCTAAAAAGAAGGAAAAATGCCGAGAGCAATATAGGAAAGGAATGCTAATAAATTTATCTCAAATTTCAGTGAAACATAATTCTCTTGGTATATTGTACAGAATTATTGTTACAACTTATGAAAGATGCCAATGTATCCTGACATCCATTAATAATAAAATCTGGTATGGTCAGCCAGGGGCGCGCCAGGAGCATGCGGCGCCTGTGTCAAAATTTTTGATGGCGCCCCATTAATTAAAAACATTTGTATCAAAAACTAATATTATAAATATTTTACATGCCTAGGTGATAAGAGCCCCAACAACTGTAGGTTCGGACACTTTAATTTTTAATTCTCTAGTAGCATTTTTAAGTAATACGACATGAATAAAAAAATAATGAATAATTAATTTGAAATACTATAATTTTTAGGCTTATGTTTAGGGACATTTAAATGACTGTTTTTGTTATATTCTTAACGCATTGAAATAAAAACACACAGAGATTGAAATAGTCTGTGTATACTTTTTTTTAAAATACAAAATTACAAACACAAGAAAACAGATAAACAACAATAATAAATGAAAATATAATATTTATAATATAAACATAATACATAATACGGTAAATTAAATACAATGTAAATAAGTCATTAAATAAATTTTACTTTCCTAGCTTTTAGCAAAGAAAAAATTTGGGTAATATCATGAATATCAAGTTTATCCAGTATATCAGACTCAATTGAAAAAGACCGCTCCGCGGACGCAACTAACACAGGTAATGATAAAAGAATACGGAGTGCTACAGTAAAATTTGGAAAAACTCCTACTAAATCATTTGAATAAATATACTGAATTATTTGGGATATATCTTTTTTTGAATTCGTAATAAATACTTGACATTATAAAATTTCTTCACATAAATCATCTGCGTCAATATCGGACTGATTTTCATGAGTTAATTTCGCTTGTAATTTTTTGCAGCAAGATAATAGGTATTCTTTATTTTGTAAATTATCTAATGAATATAAAAATTGGCATGAAAAATATATTTAGTTTGTTTAATGCATCCATAGCAAGTTGCAAATTTGTAATTTGAGAGCATTTTACTCACAAAATTTACTTGATTTGATTGAATAAATGTAAATGTAGAAATTTTTCTCCCAGACATTTTGCTTGGTATTTAGATTGTTCGTCGACTCTTGTGTGGTCATTGCAAATTTCAAATAATGCATCAAAACTTCTGGTAAATATTTATAGAGAGCTTTATGGCATCAATTCTACTTGACCAGCGTGTTTCGGATAAGGGCTTTAAAGTTAAATTAGTAACATGCTTGATTAAGATATTCCATCGATTAGTAGACGCTGAGAAAAATTTGTATAATTCTTGTATTATATTAAAAAATTTATTGTTTCATGGTTGATATTAGCGGCATCATTTACAATTAGATTCAGGCTGTGATTCGCACAAGGAACATAAAAAGCTCGCGGTTCAAATCTAAAATTCTTTTTGTAGGCCACTATTTTTGCCGCGCATGTTAGAGCCATTATCATAGCCTTGGCCTCTTATATTATTTATGTCTAAATTTAATGTTTTAATAGATCAATAAGAAATGTTGTTAATCCAGCCCTGTAACATCTAAAATTGGATAAAATGCTAAAAATGTTCATGTATTTCAGTCGATCCTAATGCTAAATTGAAATGAAAGAATCGAATTATTACACTTATTTGCTCAATATGAGAAACATCCGAGTGCAATCTAATATTATTGAAAATATTTATTTTGTCGACATAAATTTATAATATGATTTTTAATATTAAAATCCATTAAGGAAAGTATTTCATTTTGGATTTTGTCTCCTAGATATGTTGACATTTTGTGAAATCCAGAATCGCTATTTATACGTCGTGTGTGTTCCGATATAATAGGATCAAACTTTTCTAGCATTTCAATACATTTTAAAAAATTACCATTGTTGCGATTGTAAAGATTATTGCTTTTGCCTCGAAGTGCTAAATTTTGTTTACATAAAAATTGAATTACATAAATTATTCGCTTTATTACTTCATACCATCGTTTACTTTCAATGTCTAATATTGTTTGCTGTAAATAATCAACAGTAGTTTTATTTTTGAACGATAGAAGCAACTCTGTCCATTTTTGTAGTTAGTAAAGTCAGTGGAAGTTTTTCATGGCGGTTCAGGTACATTGCTATATGATGCCAGTCATTAAATCCCTGAATAAATCTATTTTGCTGAGAAGGTTCACAAAGTTTAGAACAAAAGCAATAAACATTATTTTCGTAATTGAGTAAATCAACCAATTTCTATTACATTCTTCACCATTTTTTAAGTTTCTCTTATAGTAACTTTCAGAAAACTTTCGACCCAACAAATCGCGCGGAAAATTAAAGTTTTTTATTTGTTTAGGACCCGTTTTTATAATAGCTTGCCTAGATATGTGAGATATTGGTTCCGGCCAAAGCCCTGGGTCATCAAATGCACATTTAGTTATTGTATCTGTACCTGTCTCTTCAGTATAGCCCCAGATCTAAAAACAGGCGTAATTTCTTCAACGATTTGATTATCTTCACTGGGAGTTGGTCCTAGCTGACTTTGTATTTTGAATTCATCTACACTGCAACCGGGTACTGATTCCTGAATTGAATCTGGCGGATAATCTTGGTCAGTTCTGGTCGTTTGTTTCGTAAAATACTGTGTTAACCTTGAAGCATTTTCTCTTGTTCTTCTTGGCGTCTTTTTTATTAATTAAATTTTGATGCCCGGAGAGTTTCTTTTTCTTTCTTTCTTGAGACATCTAAATAAAAATATTCAATAAATTATAAATGTAATTATTCTATTACCAAAAGTCTTGTTTGCGTTATTTGCTTTAGTTTTGCTTTAATTATAGGATAGTATGAAGTAACATTTTCGAATAATTTCGCTTTTATTACTTTTTTTTCTAGATTTTGCAAACATGATCGCTACCCCTATTGAGAAATGCGTATTGTTATGTATGTATGTTTATTTTAAATGCAAAATAGCTTACCTTTAATCTTTAATGTTCTTGATATTCTTAAATTCACATTCACTCACAAATATTTTAAAAATACAAGGTACATAAATTCTACACTAGTGCAGTACTGCTTGCTGAAGGAGAATGAAGCAAATAATATGTTTGTTCAATCATAGACGATTTCAAGTAATGCATGTTTTAACAAGACTAAACGAGTTAGAACGCTTGCGCTTCATTTTGTAAATTCGTGCGTGGACAAATTTCCGCCGCCGCGTCGCCGCGCGCTCCGCCCCGCGGCTATATATCCATCGGCGATTTAATATGAAGAGTCCACTGTATACATGATATTAACACGACTATACGAACTATTCATGTTAGAACAAGAATAATTACTAAGATCATAAATAAGTTATAATAAAATAAGGCGATATTGAATTATTTTAATCGCAACCTATAACGAATTTTGAATTTATATACATTTTTAAGGCGCCTTTGGCCTCCTGGCGCCTGTGTTCGCTGACACATTCGACAAGTGGACGGCGCGCCCCTGTGGCCAGCGCATGCCATTGTGGTGTTGTCGAGGTGTAAGGCAAAAAGCGTACAGAGAACACGTCTTTTTATCTCTGGCCTATGGAATACGCACGTAATTTTATGTTGCGTACTTAAGTTGTTCTATGCAATTACACACAATTAAAAGCACTAAAACTGAATTTTTATCAATTTTGCATTTCTACATGGTTGCCAAACGAGCAGGGGGTGGAAGATTGCATAAAGACGAAATAAGTTAGTGAAATTTTGGACCAGGGGTACATTTTAAAAATATTTTTCATCATACAAGGTGTTTCATATTATTGGAGCAAACTAATCTTATACTTTTTTTAATGGAACGCCCATTTTTGGAAAGCCCATAGTAGAACAGAGACACTAGCCCCTCCACTTTTTTTTACGTCATAAGCCCCGCCCACTTTTTACTATCCCACGTGGGAGACCGCATTTTTCACACCCCTATGGTTTCTTTTCGGGAGCCCTTTTTCAACCCTTGACGGGAATTTCATCCCTAATTAAGGCCTTTTTGTTTTTTATTAGCTTACGTGGGGAGACCGCATTGTTCACCCTATTTTTCGGGGTTCTTTCTCGGAGCACTTTTGCAACTCTTTTCATCCCTAATTAAGGCCTTTTTTGTTTTTACCCGCTTACGTGGGGGACCGCATTTTCAACCCTTCTTTTTAATTGTTTCTTTTCGTAGGTCTTTTTCAGCCCCTTGTCATCCCTAATTAAGCCCTTTTGTTTTTTATTAGCTTACGTGGGGAGACCGCATTGTTCACCCTATTTTTCGGGGGTTCTTTCTCGGAGCCCTTTTGCAACCCTTTTCATCCCTAATTAAGGTCTTTTTTGTTTTTACCCGCTTACGTGGGGGACCGCATTTTCAACCCTTATTTTTAATGGTTTCTTTTCGGAGGTCGTTTTCAGCCCCTTGGGATCCCTAATTAAGGCCTATTTGTTTTTTAATCGCTTACGTAAAACACCGTATTTTTCAACCTTCTTCATCCCTAATTAAGGGTTTTTTTGTAGTTGCTAACGTGAGAGGTGTATTTAGGGCTAGCGTTGAACTGAGGGCTTGGCTTGACTTAGGACTGTATTTAGGGGTTGAACTGGGACTTGGCTTGGCTTAGAGCTGTATTAAGGGTTAGGGTTGAGCTCGAGCTTAGGGCTGTATTTAGAGCTAGGGGTTGAACTGGGGATTGGGGCTGTGTTTAGGGTTAGGGTTGGGGTTTGGGGTTGTGTTTAGAGCTAGGGTTATTTTCTAGTAATTATCTTGTAGATCGTTTTTCTTGTTTTCTCTGCTCAGCCATTCTGGTGAGGTTTGTAATTAGGTCTTTATCGATGATTTTAATTTGACCTCAGACTATAAAAATGTACATGTGATTTTACGTGTATTGGCTTATGCCTATTATGCTAAGAAAATTGTTATTAAAGATATTTCTATTAATACTCATCTGTAGGCTGCGTGTTTTTATCCATATACGAAATTTACTTTACAACCGCATACTTATTTTACCTTGAGAAAATTGTTAACCTTGAGAAACAAGTTGACCTCGAAGTTAGTTAGTCATTGGTTTTGAAGACTACCTTGAAGTTAGCTGTAAGTCCTGTTTTGAAGTTAACCTTGAAGCCATCCTTGTGTATAACTTAATTTGACCTCAGGCTATAACAATTTATATTTTGTGTTTACGTGTATTGGTTTATGGCTATTTATTATGTTAAGAAAATGTTATTACAAATATATTTATTAATACCCATTTGTAGGCTGCATGTTTATATACGAAGTTACAACAGTTACTTATTTTACCTTGAGAAAATTGTTAGCCTTGAGAAAACAAGTTGGCCTTGAAGTTAGCCTTGAAGTTAGTTAGTCATAAGTTTTGAAGACTACCTTGAAGTTAGCCTTGCGAATTTTAATGGCTTAAGTTGACCTGGAAGAATACTATACTATAAAAGCGTGCGCCAGGGTCTAGTTAATTTAGTTCTTGTTTGAAGAGCATCATATCGTCATGGAGTCTTTAACTGTTAATCAAATTTTGAGCTTATTCAGTGCTGGAGCGTTAACCGACGAGGGGTTGAAAAACGCGTACAATATCATCACTTATAAAATGTTGTGCGAAAATGACACTATCGATTCGATAGATGTTTATAATGATTTTGTGGAGGCTGCACAACGAGCTGGTGGAGTGTAAGTATATGATTGTTTTTTATTTTAAGATTTTAATTATCTTTCTTTAAGACCTGCTCAAGTAAATCTGGAGAAGGTGTTTGACGATGAAGAGATGTTGGAAGCTTCAGCAGCAGGGCATTTGATAACGGTATGTCTTTTTAAATTTCTATTGTTTCGCTTACTGAACGAGTACATTACAGGTGCAAGACCAATCGAGTTCAGGTTCTCAGCAATAGGCCGGACCATCCTCACGCTTCAACCATATAAATATAATTGGGGAATCAAACAGTAAATTTATTAAGTAATGCAATACCACATGTAAAACGCTACGGTTTAACTTCAATGACGAGACTTTCAAGGATAATCCCTTAACGTGGTTACAGGTAAAATATGCTATTTACTAAAATGTTAGTTATCTAATACATATTTTTACCGAGTGCAATCCAAGAACTGTATTCATACATAGTGAAGGATGCGGCTCCTTCAGATCGTGTGGGGATCACGCTAAGAAATCCAAATTTCCCAGACAAGCCAATAGGCATTTCATTTAGAAGAGTGGACCAGTTGTCGGTGAAAGTGATAATGTCGCTGCTGGAAAAGGTAATGCAAAGCAATGCTAATTTTTTCTCGACTTGTTAGTTTTAAACGTTGATAGAGTGTCAGTCCCTGTAGGCTATGGACGTAAAAACATGACGGGGTTAAAATTTGCAGACTTTTGTAAATCCAAAAAAACATGGTATTATTGTTGTACCATCAACAATTAACGATAATAATTGTTTAGATCGCGCTCTAGTTATAGCTATTGCTTTTAAAAATAACGATTCGATGGGCCGTAGTATGGAAATGGGGTGACCTTTACTTCAAGAACGAGTGGTGTAGATCATAGCCAGGGTGGTAGTTACGAGCATATTCAAGCATTTCAAAATCATTTAGCTTCATATACCATTGTAGTTTATAATTCGCGTATAGGTGATTCGGTTTATTTTGAGGGTCTTAGGGAACCGGGTAGAGTAGTTTTCAATTTAATACTAGAAGACGAGCATTATAATGTCATCATCAGTCTCACTTCTGCATTTACTTGCAGTTATTACTGTGAGCTGTGTAAGAAAAGCCACAGTTCTATTGAAAATCCTAAAATTGTTTGTAGTGATTGCAAGAGAGATCTTTATGGTCAGAAATGTCTTAAAAACCACAAGGACGCTAAACTATGCAAAAAATTGCGTAGATGTTTAAAATGCCTTAAAACAACTGAAGTAAAGGGTACACATAGATGTGGTTACAGTCGTTGTCCTACATGCATGAGCGAAAAACCTTTCGGTCATCTTTGTTTCATGGCCGTTAGCAAGGCTCGACATGACAGGTGTAATGGTAAACCATCTATGTTCATTTTTTATGATTAGTAGTGTATGCAAGAGAAGGTGTGTGAGGGAACGAATGATAGATTTCTGCATGAGCCCAATCTATGTGTGGCCGTGAATGTTTCTTCTACCTGTATCAAACACACTGACAATTTAGATGAGCAGTGCTCAACGTGTAGCACATTTTCAGGGACGATCCTGTTCTATCATTTCTGTCACATGTTGCCGATAGAGCGCGAAAATTTAAAGTTACATGCATTGCGCATAATATGAAGGGGTACGATGGGTGTTTTGTACTTACATCCATGCTAACTAAGAATAATCTATGGAGACCTAAAGTCATCTGCAACGGCTTAAAATTAATTTCAATTCAATGCGACGATATTAGGTTTATTGACTCCCTTAATTTCATTCCGTCACCACTCTCGGCATTTCCGAAAACTTTCAACTTCCCCGAGTCCAAAGGTTATTTCCCATATCTCTTCAACACATCCGAGGGTCCTCTACCAGCACTTGAATATTATTGTGCAGATCAGATGTCAGCGAAAGATCGACAAACACTTTTAGAATGGCACACGACCCAGAGTAATTATGTTTTTAAGACGAGTGAGGAGATTGTGAAGTATTGCTTGATGGATGTTAAGATCCTCGTTAAAGGTTGTATTAGTTTCTGATCCACCTTCACGGCCCAAAATAAAGTCGACCCGTTTGAGGAAGCTACCACTATTGCTAGTGCGTGCAAAATTGTTGCATTCTCTTACACAAGTCACTCGTTCAAGGTAAATTTAAATCATTCCTTAACGAAATTTCTAAATTTAAATCAGTCGTTAGAAAAATTTCTGAAGTACTCAATTTGATTATGTTCAAATCAACTGATCAAATAACAAAGATAATTTGGAATTAATGTTTAAAATCGCAATTAAGAAACAAAAGTTTCTACTCAGTTAAAAAAAATTTGTGTTACAATTTATTCAAAGTATTGAAAATGACTATTATTCAGGGAATGGTTTTAATGATTTTAAAAATCTCAAAAAAGTTGTTTACTGGCCAGTAGCATTTATGTAACAAGATATCCTAATGCTGAAAAAAAGCCGCGGCCTAAGGCGTTTTATGATCTTTTACAAAGATTTGAAGAAACAGGTAGTGTTAAATTTAAAAAACCAAAAATAGGTAATAAAGCAGTGACAAATGATGAAAACCAACTTACAGTTTTACTTCCAATTCAAGAAAATCATCATGTAAGTACTTCACTAATATCACACATGACTGATATAAAACAAAATATATTAAATGCCCATTAATACCATGGATATCATATAGAACTTCAACTACTATATGGTCAAGATTTTGAACGAAAAATTAACTTTTACAACTGGTTTTTGCAAAAAATTGCAGGAGTTTCTAATTTTCTCAATTCTATATTATTTGGTGACTAAGCTACCTTCAAAAGTAATGGTTTAGTGAACAGACAAGACATGCATTATTATAGCACTGAAGATCCTCACAGGTCCTAATTTTTTTGAAGATACTCTAACCGGCGATTTAAATTTTTCAAGAGATGCACTACCTAATCTTCTTCAAAATATTAATGAAGCAGTTTATGGAAATGTGTGGTTCCAACATGATGGTGCACCCGCCCACTACCATCGAGACGTACGAATATTTTTGAACCACTGGAAAGAAAATCGGTGAATAGCTCGATGAGCACCCATTTCTTGGCCACCGAGATCACGTGATCTGGCCCCACTCGATTACTTTTTGTGGGGTTACATAAAAGATTATGTGTATAAAGAAATTCCAACCACACCAGAAAATATGAAGGAAAGAATCAGAAGTGCTTCTCAAGATATAACATGGCCGACATTAGAGTTAGTGAAAAATAATTTTATGCGACATGTTAATAAATGTATTGAAGTTGAAGGAAGAACATTCACGCATTTAGTGCGAACTTAATATTTAATTCTTTTTCATTTTCATTTTATTGTTCTTGTTTTGTTGAAATTTGTATTTGTTAATTTTATTACACAGTATTATATATACAAATTCGCGTTATAGCGTTTTACCCCTTGCGATTCCCAATCTTCACTGTCTTCTCTCATTGCTTTCTTCGTCGTTCAGATGTCTTTCACTCATGGATTTCTTGATCCCTTGACTCCAGCTTTTCCTTGGCCTTCCTCTTTTTCTTCTTCCTTGTGGTGTCCATTCGAGTGTTTGCTTTGGCAGTCTATTTTCGTCCATCCTTTGAACATGTCCGTACCATTTTAATTGTTTTTCTTCTATTTCTTCTACAATGGTTTTTTCTACTTCCATTATTTGTCTGACATATTCGTTTGTTTTATGTTCTAATCTTGAAATTCTCGCCGATCTTCTTATAGCGTCCATTTCCGTAGATAATACTTTTTTTTTCGGTCATTGTCCATATTTCACTGCCATAGGATAGTACGCTTTTTATCATAGAGTTGTATATTCTACATTTGCTCCTTTTTTTACGTTTTTTAACCATAATACACCGTTGAGAGCCCCTATGATTTGCTGAATTTGTGTGATACGGTCGTATCTTTACCTTCATTTGTAAATGTTACTCCTAGTTATTTGTATTGTTCTACTCTTCAATCGTTACATTTTTCTCAAGTGTTACATCTCCTAATTTTGCTCCTATACCCATATACTTTGTCTTGGTAACATTCATCTCCAGTCCCCATTGTTGGTACTCTTCTATTAGTTTTCTGGCCATGTATTCTAAATCATTCTTAGATTGTCCGATTACTACCTGGTCGTCTGCAAATTGTAATGTAAATAATGTTGTATCGTTATTGATTTCATACCCCATCATTCCGCATTTTTTTTCCAGGCTTTCAATGCGTGTTCTATGCATATTTTAAATAGTCTAGGCGATATACAACAACCTTGTCTTAGTCCCTTATCTATTGCAAATCCTTGTGATAATTTATTGTCCATTTTTACTTTCGATATGCAGTTGTTGTATAGGTCTTGAACTGCCTTTATGAGTGTATGGTTGATTTGATTACACAGTATTGCATATAAAAATAATACATATTTAGAGTTATTTTCACCAGCCTAATTTACTGAAAACAATACATAGTTAATTTACAATATTAAGACAAATTCGGTAATGCCAATAGATAAAAAAATTAATCAAAAATACATTCGAAGATTCGAATTTTTACAGTAGAGTATCTCAAAACTGTGTAAGCGATAAATATTTAAGAACGCCGAAATTACTTTTATAAATTAATACAACTTGATTATAAAATTCTTTAGCATGAAACTATAATTCCATGACCACTTCATACGTTTACATTTTTACAAAAAGTCGTAAAAAATGAAATCGTTGATCTGAACCACGATCTGTATACTACTACGGTTGCCCCATAACCCGGCTTGTTGGCGTTACGTTACAAGCGAGCAGGGGGAAAGCCTACGTCACTCAGCGACTGTTTGAGCGACCGGTGTATAGTGAAAGCCTGTGAGTTCATGCCGTTCGCAGTTGCAGAGAGTATTTGTTATATAAGTTATTACATTATTTTCGTGAAATTAAAATTATATTGTTAAAATCAAACAAATAATGACAGGGACACCCTGTCATTATTTGTTTGTACTTTACTACATGGAACAACAGTTTAGAAAAACAAATAACTTCTTAGCTAAACAAATAGTAGAGAAACATCGGGAATTTAAACGAGTTCTGACATTTCAAAGCAAATTTGTAATTCAGAAGTCACAACATTACAAATGTCAATTGTAATTCCAGTCTAATACAAATTAAAAAGTAGTAGTAATAGTAGTATCTTTTGCGTTGCTGCTAAGCAGATAAATTGAAATTGAATAATGAACTACTTAATTTTTAAAATGTACATTTTAATTAATACGGTTAAATAACATTTATTATTAATCTGCGTTGTTGTTTGTAATATACTTACGTATGTCCTTAATAATAATAATGGTTTGCTTTATTGTGTCATTTTCGTTTGAAAACAGCATACCTCTGTTTACCACAATAACATATGAATTACGGAACTGCTACATTTAGTTAAGATAAATATTGCTTTTTCTTTTAATTGATTAATTATTACTAAGTTGCTTTTACATTAACACAGTGATAATTTATATACTGGTTATTGTTATTCCCATAACAGTGCTCTAACGCCTAGCTTAAAAGTCGCTGACCGACGTCACACAGTGTTGACCTATAAGAGGGTTCTCAGCCGATGAGGCAACCGTAGTAGTATACAGACCGTGGATCTGAACATAATCAAATGGAGTACTTTTTTTTACTAAGGACTAAAAATTGTTATTAATTTTATTAAATACATAAATAAAAAGTTTATCTCGAGTAGAATTTAAACCTACAACCTGTACTTTAAACTTCTTCGTTCATAACAAGATTTATAATAATTTACTAAGGACCGATTTAAATTTGCTTAGAAGCAAGAGTGTTTTGTTCCAAAAAGTCTGTTAAATTTAAAATAATTTAATAATTGAATGTGTAGTTGTTATATTAACTATTTAACTCTACAATTCCATGACCATTTTTACCTGTTTACGTTTACAGAAAGACGTAAAAAATGAAATCGTTGATCTGAACATAATCAAATTGAGTACTTTAGAAATTTTACTAAGGACTGATTTAAATTTGCTTAGAAGCAAAAGTGTTTTATGCATTAATTTTTTTCAAAAAAGTATTAAATGTAACATAATTCATTAAATCAATTTGTAATTGTTATATTAGCTCTTGTTTTTACTTGAAACATTTTTTAGTAAGAAACTACACTCCCATGGCTAACTTAATACCTCTATTTTCAGTCTTTTTGGGTTACAATCGCAATTTCACAAATAAACTGAAAATATTTTGAAATTTATTAATTTTAGATATAAAACATGCTTCATGAAAAAGAGAGAATATCAAACAAAGCATCGAATGACACGAACATCATGGGAGGTAGCATTTAAAAAAATTTTAAAAAAGTTGTTTTTACAATGAGTGACACTCCCTGTACATTATTAAAAAAATCCGAAAATTAAGAAACTTCAAAATACTACAGGACCACCAAAAATTTTTTGTCATTTTAAAATAAACCAAACTCGCCTAACAAATCAGTGGCGACGACCGCAAGTGGGTTAAATTGTTTTAAAAACATTTGAATATCTCTAAAACCAACGGAGATAGACCAATACAGTTTGGTGTCAGATGAAAGCGTATTTTATGGTATTTCCAAAAATGTAATAATATACAGGGTGTTTACTTAAAAAATATATAAGTTTAGTGTGCTTCAACCACATTAAACACTATTTTTAAAACGTAGTACCTATTGATACCTACCCGTGGTCCAAAAATCATTTCTCTAACTTATTTCGTCTTTGTACAATCTTCCACCTCCTCCTCGTTTGGCCACCCTGTATAATGCACATGCACTTCATGTTTGTATTCAATATATTGTATTTATCACCCTCTAATATTGGTTTTCAAACGCCTTCTAAATATACTCCCGAAATCATGTTTAATCTGAAATTCAAATATCTCTGAGATGCTTGTGCTATAAGTCCCAAGAAACCTAACAACCTGATCTCCATTTTACTTGTAAAGCGCTGCTTAGTTTGATAGCCAACTTGGTACTTTACAATATTTTGAATTTTCAATCCCTAAAACTACCCTTGAGGGATGATTAATTTCATGATTACCTTTTTTTTGTTTGTGTCAACTATTTTCTGTCCTCTTGATACTCCACACGGTATACTTGGTCCAGAAAAAAACTTAATTTGCTTCCTTGTTTCCTCCTGTTCCTACCCCATAGAGAATGATTTCGGGAAAAATTCAAAACACGTGTCTCTATATTTCTTAAAGAACATCTAAATATCAATTTTCACGTTACTGGAGAATTGATTACCCGATTTTCCTAGACCTAACTGTCTGACCTGGGCGTTAATTGATGAGTGAATAAATCGGCGAGTGAGTGAGGACAAAGGCTTTTATTAATCTAGATAATAAAGAACCATACTTTACTACATACTTCAACAGGTGTATAAAATATTAATCGTCAAACAACCCATTTATTAAAGAGTATGAGTGCTATTTACAGCCCTATTTGACCAACACTCTCTGAATATATATGAAGATGTCATGAAGTAATGTGCACAAAAATAATTTTATTTATTTAATTCTTAAAGCTTCCTAGGAATTGTTTTTATAAATAAAATTAACGAAAATTGAACTATCTTTAAAAATTATTTGTATATTATTGACGTACAGTTTAAGGTTTTCCAGATATTCACAATACGTGCTTTAGCGTGTTTTAAGGGCTTTTTACCGAAAACTTTCACCATCTAAAATTGAATCATCGATAAAAAAAGTCTTTACTTTTTTTTTGTAAATTTAACAGTTTTTGAGATATCCGCCTGTGTGCCCTCGTGGTCTTTGTAAAGTACTTTTATTTGTAAAATTGATTTTACCCAAAATTTGATGGAACCGAGATATTTTAGTGACAACACTAAATGAAGAATTTCATTATCGTAGCTATACAGGCATGCACAGGCATACAGACATCTGGATGAAAATGGCCTAATGTTTTTCAAAATAATGCAAACATTTAAATTCGTTAAAAACTCGACATTGATTTTTTTAACGAAAACAATATCAATGGCGGAAATACAATAAGTAAGTTTAGTTTTTGAGTTTGAAGCAGTCACGTGCCATTAAAATTAATTATTCACAACTGAACTCTGCAATACCATGTATCGTCCACAATATGGTTGCACGTTGCATTTTTGGCAAGCCTCCCTCCAATTTCCTTAATATTTTATTAGATAACACTGACGGCAAATTACTGTGATGTTTTATCTGTGATTTTTTATAAATTTAAATATCTCTAGATTAAAATATCTGGTGTAGATCACCATACGATCTTCCAACCTACAAAATAGAAATGAAAAGAAATGAAATAATTTTAATAACATTTTATTAGGATAACCATGCAGCATCTTTTATAAGAAGCTCATTACAAAAATAGACCACATTGTAAACACAAAAACAATAATCTATGTCAAAAAGATGTTTAAATGTTTAGACAGAGAAATTAAAAGAAATGAAATAACTTTAATTTCAATTTTTTTAGGAGAACTATGTAACCTCTTTTTTACACGTTCATAACGAAAACAGGCAACAGGGTAAAAACAAAAACAGTAATCTATGTCAGAATGATGTTTAAAACTTCATGTCAAATAGAGATTTATAGAGATAAATACATGTTAACGTAAAAAAAATTCCAAAGCCGCCCACTTCTATAAAAATATCGACAATACAGCTTCAGCATTTTCAATCATGTTTATTTCATTTTTACGTTTCTTATGCTTTACATTAAAAAACTTTGTAAAGAAAATTTATGTAAAATTAAATTTTCTTTAAAAAATACGTCTACACTTAAATACTACCTTAGGAATTTTTTGCCGCTAAATGGCAACATGCCTAACCAACCACGTCACATAAAAAGGGGAGAAATTGGTTAGCTCGACTGGTAACTCAGCCAAACGCTCCTGAGATCGCAGAGCACTCGGATAGCGTGGGTGTTTTGAAGTGTTGCTAAAGAGTAGATAGATGGTTGGGTTAGCTATAAAACGCGAAAGAAATTGTAGAGAGAAAGATAAGGAGAACAGACAAGAAATAACCTTAAGGAACGCAAAGATAAATTATTAGTTCTTGGAACAGGGTCCCTGTAAAGCTTGAACCTGGGAAGAAACAGAAAGAACAGATAAAACAACAATTCCCTTAACAAGCGTAAATTTATTTATAAATTTACCAACAATAAATAACCGTTGTAAATTTTAATATCTATATATAATAATAACAGTGCATGCCTATCCCAACATTGAATTTTACCCCAACCCCAAAGATAAGTGTAGCCTGATTTGACTATCATAATGTGAAATACTGAAATTTCGTAATTAACAAAATTATTAATGACGAGGGCAAGTCGCGAGATTTTACGGGTGATAAGCTCACTTTTAATCACTTTAGCTAATTTAATAAAAGAACGTAATGTCCCTCTCTGCTACGCTGAAAGATCTTTCATAAAACGTAACCATGAAAAGGAAAATTTAGATATACATATATAACCGCAATAGTTTACGTTAGAAAGGTACCACTTCAACTTGCCTTTCGTTTCACAATATCAATCATAAACCCTTAACAATGACAAATACAAATATATATATATATATATATATATATATATATATATATATATATATATAGTGTATCGGTGTAGTGACAACGGAAGATATCTCCTTACACAATAGGGATATAAAACAGTTAGATACAAAAGTTTTCAGTAATTAAATCCGCATTTAAAGAAATATTTTCGTTTATACAGGGTGTCTCATATGAACTGGAGAGCATGCAATTTCATTTTTTTAAATAGGACACCCTGTATTTTATTACATTTTCTGATTTTTCTATGAGTTCTGAATCGATTGTATTAAGGTCTATTATCATCTAAAATTAATAGTTTTTGAGATATTTAATGTTTTTTTAAAAAATCACGATTTTCACGTGTCATTGACAAAGGGCATACTTTTTTTTATTTAATATCTTTAAAGGAAAATATTTTGCACTTACTTTGTGTTCCTATAAAAATTTGAAAATATTATACAAGGTGTTGCCAAAATTATTTACAAAATCCTAATCCTCAAAACACAAAATCTCAATTTTTTTTAATGGAATAACTTATGTTTTTTTTTTACGGAAAAATGTTGATTAAATAATAAAATAACTTTTTTATCAAACATGTCCTATACCTATTTTTCATAGTTATTGAGTTATTTTAGTTTTTAAAATTGATTTTTTTAAAGACACCTCAATTTCAAAAATTTATATTAGTTGGCCGTGGTTGTCGTGGAAACATTAATAAACAAATGTTTGTTTGATACTGATAGTAATTTAAACAATATTGAAAAATGTGAAAAATAATTTTATTGGCGTAAAACTTCGTTAACTCTATCTAATAATACTAATAACAAGTAAACAAAAGAAGCAAAAAACAATTTAAAACACTATAACTAAAAATCATAAAATATCATAAAATAACTAAAAATATTGTTCTATGTGTCTGCCCTGATGTTCCTCACACAAACGAATTCTTTCAACAAAAGAATTGCTTACTTTTTGAAGCACTATTAACTTTTAACTGTTTGATCAAAAAAATAGGGTCCCAAAATTCTTGTTCCAATAATATCGGTCCATACGTTAAGTTCCAATCTATGTTGCTGGTCTAATGGCATCAAATCTCTTGGATTTGTATCACTATAATAATGAAAATTATGACGATTTACAAATCCATTTTTGTGGAAGGTCGCTTCGTCAGTAAACAATACGTAATCAAAGAAGTCCTGGGTTTCCTCTATTTTATTTAATGCCCAAAGGCAAAAATTTCTCCTATTTATAAAATCCTGATCCGTTAATTCTTGTACTACTTGGATGTGGTATGGATGAAACTTTTGCTTACGAATTATTTTATTTATCGGTGATTTTCCTATATTGTTGTTCAGTGCGATTTGCCTGCAAGTAGCTTGCGGATTTTCCACGACAGTGTGAATGACATGCAATGGTTGATCGTTCTCCATTTGATTCATAATTGATGTTACCAAACCTCTCCTTAAGCCTTTCAAATGCCAAGCGATTTGGATATCTCTCTGTATTTGGAAATTTTTGAGCGTAAATTCTACTCGCTAATAAACAATTTCCGTCGGATGTGCCAATGCAATAAATCATTTGTATAAATTCTTCCTTTGAAAAATTCATTTTAGTATTTAAATATTGTTTAAATTGAATGCTTAAACTGGCAGTGTCAAACAAACATTTGTTTATTAATGTTTCCATGACAACCATGGCCAACTAATATAAATTTTTGAAATTGAGGTATGTATTTTAAAAAATCGCAACTGTGGTTACCGAGACTTTCTCGTATACTAACGCAATTATAGTAGAGTGAAATAAAAATAAGTGTCCGTTAAAATACTTTTAAACAATGGAAAATAAAAATCAAGATGTCTGTGCTCAATCGCATAAGCGATCCTTAAAACCAATAGAATATTTCACAAGATCTGTTTGCGTGACACAAATCGGTTAAGGTAAAGTACCACTTCCGGTACACCAATTTTGTTCAAACATCATATTTAAGTGTGTCACCTAATATAACTTACCCGTGCCAAATCCGAAATAGATACGTTCATATTTTAAAATGTGACACAAAACCATTAAGTTGAAGTGCCACTTCCGGTACACAGATTTGGATGAAACTTTATATTTAAATGTGATGCCTGATATAACTTACCTCTGTCAAATTTGAAACAGATACGTTGATATTTTGGAGTAGTTTATTTGAAGCGTGACTCAAATGTGTTAAGGTAAAGTGCCACTTATGGTCCCCGGATCTATTCCAAAAATTGATAGATATCTGCGATTTTAAAATAAGGCCTCTATGCCGAAGTTCAATTGTCTAGCTCAAAGCGTACGAGCGCTATCGTGTTTACATACAGACACACATACATACCCCCCCCCCCCCCATTATGAGGTGTGGTTATTTTTGGGTTAAAAAAAGGAAAAAAAAGGATTTGGTTTTAATTGAGTAATGAGTGTTACTGAGTTAAGTGTGCGTGTTATATGTGGTGTTTGTACACATACATACACACACACACAGACATTTTTCCAGAAATGCTATTTTCGTACTCTGAGACCTCGAAAACGTCCAGAACCATTAAAACCTCGAAGTCGATTTTTTCACGATTATAGATATAGATTTTAAAAACTAAAATAACTCAATAACTATGAAACATAGGTATAGAACATGTTTTATAAAAAAGTTAGCTTGTTACTGAATCAATATGTTTTCCCTAAAAAAACATGTCATTTTATTTGAAAAAATTGAGATTTTGTGTTTTGAAGATTATGATTTTGTGAATAGTTTTTTCGAATTAAGTAAGTGTGTCTATGCACTGGTAACTCGCAAAATATTTTCCTTTACGGATATCAAATAAAAAAAGTATGCCCTTTGTAAACTTTGTAAAGGAATTAATTTTAGATGAAAATAGACCTTAATAAAACCGATTCAGAATTTATAGAAAAATCAGAAAATGTAATAAAATACAGGGTGTCCTATTTAAAAAAATGAAGTTGCATGCTCTCCAGTTCATATGAGACACCCTGTAAAAACGAAAATATTTTCTTTAAATGCGGATTTGATTACTGAAAACTTTTGTGTTTAAACTTTTTATATCCCTAATGTGTAAGGAGATATCCTCCGTTGTCGCACTTCACGGACACCTATATATATATATATATATATATAAAAATTTTTTCCTCTTTCTTCATATGTAGTGTCAATAAAACGAACTACAAACTTCAACATTTTCCATATATTTCGAATACGGTTGTATTCATCATCAGTGGAATTTAACAACAAAAATCTAAAATTAATATTAAAATTGAAATTATGACAAATAATGTACAAGGTTACTATTTTAAATTTTCAACATATTATTATAATTTATGGGTAAGCTTTCTAAATCTTTTTTACTGTTACAAGAAATTTTGTTATTAATTTTTATATGTAACATTTCTAAAATTAAACGTTTTTTAAATTTGATTCTATCTAAAATTTTTGATTTATCATATTGAAAGATGTGTCTAAATCGTTTGAATGTTTAAAACAGTACTTTTAGGTTTAACACGAACATCAGATTTATATTGTGTTAATCTATTTTTAAAGGTTGTAAAGATGTTCCTATGTAAACTTTATCACAAGAATACAAATTTGGTAAATAGTGTTAGTTATGTTATTTTTCAAATTTTGATTTTAATTTAGACATTAAATTTATACATCTGTTATTAATTGAAAATACCGGATTTAATTTAAATTTTTAAGTGATTTATATATTAAGCATTTTTTAATTGTTATAAGGAACATATAAACATATCAAAAATATTATTAAAGCATTTACTGAAAATAATTATCCAAAATCATTAATTTTGAAAATAATTAAACAACAAATTCATATTTTTATAATAATTTTCTACGAATAAGGAACCTAAGGAAAATGACAAAATTACTTTTATACTTCCTTATAACAATAAAAATGCTTAATATATAAATCACTTAAAAATTTAAATTAAATCGGTATTTTCAATTAATAACAGATGTATAAATTTAATGTCTAAATTAAATCAAAAATTTCGAAAATAACATAACTAACACTATTTACCAAATTCCTTGTGATTCTTGTGATAAAGTTTACATAGGAACATCTTTACAACCTTTAAAAATAGATTAACACAACATAAATCTGATGTTCGTGTTAAACCTAAAATACTGCTTTGGCTAAACATTCAAACGATTTAGACACATCTTTCAATATGATAAAACAAAAAATTTTAGATGTAGAATCAAATTTAAAAAACGTTTAATTTTAGAAATGTTACATATAAAATTAATAACAAAATTTCTTGTAACAGTAAAAAGATTTAAAGCTTACCCATAAATTATAATAATATTGGAAAATTTAAAATATAACCTTGTACATTATTTGTCATAATATTTAATATTAATTGTTCTTGTTAAATTACGATGATGACAACCTATTAAAATATGAAAATATTTGTAGTTCGTTTTATTGACACATATAAAGAAAAAAATTTAAATATTGTCAAATAACTTATATTGATAACTTAAATAATATATATATATATATATATTTTATATCAAGTTTCCCGAAAGTTCTTTACAAATGAAATTTATGTTATTAATTATTGGACAAAAAATCTTTTGTCAAAAGTTCTTTTTAGTTCAAAACTACTAAAACACCAAAGAAAACTGTTTTGACCTAAACCTATTCGAAATCAAAATTTTATTTACTAAGAATAAACATATATCCATAATAATCAAAATAGTACAAATATTTATCCAATCAATTTTATTAACAAAAATAGTTATTTATTAAGTAACTGATTTATTCAGAACAATAAATCAGAATTCAATATTGAAAATTAGATTTAAACGTGGTCTTCAACTCTCTTTGGGATCAGTATGATTTTCATGTCCTGCATAGGCTAGAATAAAAATGTCCGTTAGTAAATGTCAAAGTAAAATTGATATCTCACAAATTATTGAAAACAAAATGCCTACAAAATTAAGTTTAGAAAAAAATAGAATTAGTGTTAATTGTTAGTGGTAATTACAAAACGTACGAGAAGCTGCAGTGATATTCATAACAGGCACCAGGAAAATCCTATTTCACATGTATCTGTAGTAAGTCATTGTTAAATTTAAATGACTTCTAATTATATGAATAATCAGGAGAAACCATAGCAAGAGTTAATCACGAAGAAAATCAGTTACAAATCATGTAATGTTGTGGAAAACCAAGAACTTCCTTAAAACAGATTTCGCAAATGTTACCAAATAATGTAGGCAAATCAACAATTTCGAAAATTCTTAAAAATTGAATCAAATGAATCAAATTTCAAAATTTTAGACAATTTTACAAATCAAAATTTGTTAATACTCTCCATAGTGAAGAAAGAAAAAGAGAAAGAACATTTATTAAATATTCGGAAGTCGGTACTTAGTCGCTTATTTTAAATGGAACACCCAGTATATTAATACATTTTTGGAGTCTATGTCGAATTTTAAGGTAAGTTTGTTAAATAATCAGCTAGATACGACATTTCAGTCGTTTTAAAAAAAAAAACATTTTTCTAAAAAATTTGACAGATGCGGTCTTAGTAATAACTCGTTAATTGTTCTGTTCCTGTCAAGCAATTTGAATAAAACTTTGAGGTGTTGTAGGCAAAGGTTTATTGCAACAGTCTGCAAAAAATGACATTTGTATTTTTCATAAAAATAAAATTATGAATCTCTAAACTTGACTATCAAAAAATGCCTATTTTTTATTACTCAGATCGATTTAACGTCAATAATTAAGGTAAGTTTGTTTAAAACTTTATTTGCCTAAACGTAACAGTTTCATACTTATTATCAAAAAAGTCCCAATTTTAAAATTTCTGATAAAAATGAGCTACATACTTAAATTTAGTATTCCTTGTTCGGGGTCACCATGGAAACCAAATAAATGAGAATTGAAATAAAGAAAAATATTTGAAAAAGTTACTGCAAAAAATTATAAAAATTGATAATTTCGTGTTCAAAAGTCATTTTTGCCAAATAGAAATTTTCTAAGTCATTTTTTTCAAATTCGATATACAATATAAGTGTAAAGATTTAATACTTTATGAGTAAATCGAAAAAAACTACTTTTTACTGCGGAGGTAGTAACTATATACTTATCAGTGCATTCTTACACGATAAAGTCGCTTATTTAGTATTTCTTGCTCGTGATCAAATGTAAATTAATTTACAATAAATGTTCAAAATGTTGCCCGTTAGACGCAAGACATTATTGAACCCGTCTTATAACGGCTTCATTTGTAGCCCTTTGAATTTCTTGTGGAGAAAGAGAATTGAAGGCATTTTGCACTCTTCCAATGCAATCTTCTTTAGTCGTTAGTGGTGTAGCATAAACAATATATTTAATTCGACCCCAAAGATAAAAATCCATTGGCGTAAGATCAGGTGACCTAGGTGGACATCGAAAGGGACCATTATTGGCAAACCAACGATCTTCAAAAATTTCATAAAGTTTCATGGAAACAGCGTTGGTGTTGTGAGGGAGCGCACCATCTTGTTGGTACCATAAATTTTCCATTTCTAGATTTAATCGGGGTCGAACTCGAGTGTTTAATATCTCAAGATAATTTTCTCCTAGAAATTAAATTTGTAGTCATAAATCGCAACAATCAACTATTTTAAACCTCTCAAATTTTCGTTGTAAAAATACACGTCAAAGATTTCGTTATTCCGAATAGCACAAAATACGTTAAAATTCCAAATTTCCTGAAAATGGCATTCGCGAATTGGATTGCTATTTACGTTATTCCAGTAATGTGAGTTTCGGCGATTAAATATGCCATTTTTCGTAAATTTAGATTCGTCCGTCCATATGATAGTCAAAAAATTAGGAATTTCTTGTATTTTGAGCAAAATTGTTTCACAAAATTCGATACGTTTCAAGAAATCCGCTTCTTTCAAATGTTGAACTAATTGTAAACAGTATGGTCTAAACTTATGTTTCTTAACAATTCTTCTGATAGTTGTTGGTGTTAGCCAATATCTGGATTCGCATTGTTTATGGAATTACAAGGATTGGCACGGAAATATCCTAAAGTTATAACTTCATTCTGTTCGTTATGAATAGCAGTCTTTTTGCGAGGCGCCGAGTGTTTAAATGTGCCAAACTGTTTCAAATTTTGAACCACACGTCTTATTGTATCTACTGATGGTCTGGGGCGCTCAGGATAGCGTTTGATAAATGTTCTTACTGTTCGTTTTACAACTCTATGACATTCTCCGTGAATTAAAATTAAATTCAAATAATCTGTATTAGAATATTCAAGTCGAGCCATTTCATCAAGAAAAACACAAACCGTCAACAATTTTATTAAATTATTGACTACAAAAGAAAAACAAAATAAATAAGCATCTTTATCGTGTAATGATGCGCTCATAAGTATGTATTACCTCCGCAGTAAAAAGTAGTTTTTTTCGATTTACTCATAAAGTATTAAATTTTTACACTTTTACATGTTGTATATCGAATTTGAAAAATTTCTATTTGGCAAAAATGACTTTTGAATCACAAAATTATCATTTTTATAATTTTTTGCAGTAACTTATTCAAATATTTTTCTTTATTTCAATTCTCAATTATTTGGTTTCCATGGTGACCGCGAACAAGGAATACTAGATTTAAGTATGTAGCTCATTTTTATCACAAATTTTAAAATTGGGACTTTTTTGATAATAAATATGAAACTGTTACGTTTAGGCAAATAAAGTTTTAAACAAACTTACCTTAATTATTGACGTTAAATCGATCTGAGTAATAAAAAATAGGGGTTTCTATTTGATTTTTTTGAGTAACTTGCATTTTTTGATAGTCAAATTTAGACATTCATAAGTTTGTTTTTATGAAAAATACAAATGTCATTTTTTGCAGACTGTTGCAATAAACCTTTGCCTACAACACCTCAAAGTTTTATTCAAATTGTTTGACAGGAACAGAACAATTAACGAGTTATTACTAAGACCGCATCTGTCAATTTTTTTAGAAAATTGTTTTTTTTTAAACGACGGAAATTTCGTATCTAGTTTATTTAACAAACTTACCTTAAAATTCGACATAGAATCCAAAAATGTATTAATATATCGGGTGTTCCATTTAAAATAAGCGACTAAGTACCGACTTCCGGTATAACCGGAAGTGGTACGAACGTGCAAATTTTTAGTTGAGTTAGCCCTAACATCATTACCCTGTCACCAAATTTTCAAAATTATAGTAAGTTTGGTTTAGCAGATACTCATAGGATCAGCTCCCAAAGGCGGAGCCTGTATACATGTGTATATATATATATATATATATATATATATATATATATATATATATATATATAATAATGTTTATTTTTTGCAATAAGAAATGTAAAGTAATACTTATGATAACGTGCACTTAAATTATAAATTAGAATTGCAAATATAAGGGATAAAAGGCAGTACAACTGATCTAAGTTTGAACCCTAAGGTATAACATAACTAAAGAGATAAGAAATAAGGCTAGCTTTGTACAAATGAATAATATACAGATATGTATTAAGTTTGAAATACATTAATAGGATGAATTATGCTTGCGATGTTAACAATAGTTTCCTATAGAAAAATCTAAAATTCGATAGTGATTGGCATTTGAGAGACGGTAACAGTTTATTATATAAGCTATAAGGAATAGACGTTATATGTAAATGATCGATGAAACATATATGTTCGAAAAGATGGAGGCGAAATAAGTCCTTTAAATCTAAGGTTAACGTTGTGAACGTCGCTTCGGTATCTGATTTTTTGGTGTAAGTATGGTTGAACTTCCTTAGAAATAATTGAATGGTAAAGTACAGCAGCATGAAATGCCCTTCTGCTATCCATGTTTAGCCAATTAGCGTCTTTTAATTTATAAGTGATGGGTTGATATTTCCTTATGCCATAAACAAAGCGTAAACATGATTTTTGTACTCTTTGAATACGATTTTTTTTCTGCACTTGTAAGGCATGGACCGTATACTACATCACAAAAGTTAAAATTACTTAATACGAGTGACTCTGTTAATTGTAGTTTTAATGCTTGCGAAAGTATATGGCGATGAGGAAATAACATTTTTAAACTAGAGTACGATTTCTTAATACATTTTGTAACATGTTCTGGAAATCGTAGCTTATTGTCCATTTCCAAGCCCAAGTATTAGTATATATATATATATATATATATATATATATATATATATTAATTATTTAAAATAGAAACTTAGAACAGGTCGTTACAAAATACTCGCACACGACCGCCATCTCTAAGTGGATCCGAGTGGCTGTCTTCGAACCTGTTACTCTTTCCTTATATAGATCCAGTCATCCATAAGTATCCCGCTAAAACCAAATCAGTCTATTGCAGAGGAGGTTCTAACACGCGTCTTTGTCGCGCACAATAGCTGAAAAGGCCCCAACGCAACGCTTGGGACTAAATCTGCACGCCATCTTGAAATTTTTATAAAAATTGTAATAATTCTTCGAAACTGTAAAGAATAGTGTTTTTTAGTTTTGTTCTTACACCGTAAAACAGACTGTGGAAAATACGTTTTGTAATTTCACAATAAAAACTCCGTTATACACATTTATCAATTAGTGATAACATGAAACGCATAAATTTGATTCTATTGTAAAATTTTGTATCCCCCAACGATCACATTCAAAATTACCAGATTTGAAAAATCAGAAGTTCATGATTAAAATAGAAAATTCCAATTCGATGAAAATATAACTAAGCTAGAGTTGATCCGGTTTTTTGTAATAATAATTGTTTCTATTATAATAAGGGTTGAAATTTATACCGACGGACGTGTTGTCACATCCCTAATCGGTTTTAAATGTTGTCAAAGGCGTGAGAGCGTTAATTGATCTTTAATTAATTAAAAACACTCACTGGCGGCCGTGGCTCGTGCTGAGGAGTGGAAAAAACCCGGGGAGTCCCACCAAGAGAGCGTCGAGCTTATGTGGGGAACTGGCCCACCTAATGCGCCATGTTCTACTTCTCGACGTTGTTGAAGGTATACGGTATTCCTTTTTGACAATATGAGGTAAAGAGTGATTAATAAATAAAATTGCGTTTAAGGTGTTAAATACTTGCACTAAAAATAAAGTTAAACGTAAATTTATACAAATTAGATTCGTCTAGGCTTATTGGCAAGATTTGGGTGACCACGTTTGTCCGCCATCTTGATTTTTTTAACCGTTACATTTGAACTCGTGGAAGAGAGTGTATTTGGTAACCGAGACTAATCTTTCATCATCCACCTTGGGCAAAGGGATTTTTTTTTTATGATTGTGGACCTGAACCGGCTAAATTTGGTCCATCGTGCTAAAGCACTCAGGAATACTTTGGAGCATGGATATAGGGATAATGAATTGCCAATAGATGCCTATGAACAGCTAGGTACCTTAAATTTTCTCATATCATAAATGAGAAGAAAGCAGGAACTAGGGAGATCATTCCAGAGTTTAGAAGCCGTGTAGAAAAATGTGGATTGCGCCCGTTTGGTACGACAAGTGGAGATTTGTACTGCATACTGATGATGTGAATGAGCGAACCGAGTGTTTCTCGCAAAGGTATCCCGAGATGGTATCAAAGAATATAATTCAGCAGCACAATAACCGTTGTAATAACGATAATACAAAGAAAGAACTGAAACCATCCTTCTATGCTCAAGGGACTGTATGTGAGAAGTTAAAAATGGGTCATTTATAAGCCTAATCGCTCTCTTTTGAATACGATCAACGATATCGAGAGCGTATTGGGGAGCACTAACCCAGAGGTGAGAATTATATTCCAAATGAGGCCGAATTTAGGCCTTATACAGCAGAAGGAGTTGTCGAGAGGTAAAGTACTGCTTAGATCAGTACAAAAAGGCTATTTTACGAGCAGCTGTTTTGGTAGCTGACAGAAGTTGGTCAACCCGTGAGAGATTTGAAGATACAGTCATACCCAACAGAGTAATAGAGTCTGAAAACTTAAGAACTGAGCCATTCATACTTACAACAGGAAATGATCGATCTTTTTTGGCGGACACAAGGCAACACTGAGTTCTGTTAGCATTAAATTTAACTAGATTATTGCTTCCCCATTCTAGAATACGTTGAATGTCTTCGTTGATTGAATTTGCCATTTCAGCTTTAATTTCTTGATTTGACATAGAAGGTGGATTATCACTATGAGTAGACTGAGATGAACTACAGTGAAGAGTGCTATCGTCAGCAAAGCAATGGATGGGGTTAGTTGTTGAAGAAATAAGGTCATTTATGTACAGCAGAAAAAGTGTAGGCGCTATAACGGATCCCTGTCGTACGCCCGCGTTAATGCTAACTTCTTTTGAAAAAAAAGCCATCAACTACGACACGTATTCGTCTTTTATCAAGGAAACTAGAAGAGCTTATCATTTAACCCAAACGAGGTGAGTTTGGCCAGTAAACACTTATGCCAAACTTGGTCAAATGCCTTTTAGATATCTAAAGCGACTACAACTGTTTCACCGGACTGCTCTACTGTATTGTTCCAAACTTGGGTTACATATGAAAGAAGATCGCCTGTTGAACGACTTTGCCTAAACCCATATTGGTGGTCACTAAGGAGTTTGTTAGTTTCAAGGAACGTGAGCAGCTGCTGATTGATGGCTTTTTCCATGATTTTAGACAAAATGGAAGTGATGGCAATTGGTCTGTAGTTTGAGGGATCGGTCTTATCACCTTTTTTGGGAATAGGTTAAACATTTGCTAACTTCCATGATGAACGGAATTCCCCAGAAGACATAGAAATCGTATAGAGCTTAGATAGGACTGGTACTAGTTCGGTGGAACATTTCTTTAAGACAATAGCTCGGATACCGTCTGGACCCGTCGCCTTATTGAGATCAAGCCTACTGATGATCGATTCCAAGAGCTTATACCGAAAATGAATTGGTTTCATAGCATATGAAGAAGAGTTGACTAGGGGCACATCTTTTCCAGAATCATTGAGACACGAGTTTGATGAAAACAAATCCACAAAAACATTGGCTTTGTCTACAGAATCAGCAGCTACCGATCCGTCAATAGATGTCAGGGGGGGAAATGAAGAAGTTCCAAAGTTTTTGCTAATGGCATTAGCTAAAGACCAAAATTTACGACTGCCTACAGGAGATGTAGCTAGTTCATTGCATTTTCGTTGTTCGAACAACTTTTTAGTTTTAGTGATGACACTTGAGCAGATATTTCTAGCACCAACGTATTCTACATGACTGTCGACCGATTTATTAGATTTCCATTTAATGTAATATTTATTTTTTAAAGATATTGCATCAGCACAAGCCTTTGAACCTTTGAACCAGGGTTGGGAATGTGAATGACCTATACGGCACTGTTTTTTGGGAATGTATAACTCCATTCCCATAAGGATACTAAAAGAGCGATGTCCGAAGAAGAGGACGACTTCAAACAATATTCACGCCATGGAAAGGTTGCAAAGAAATCCCGTAAATTACTCCATCGAGCTGACTTAAAATACTACAAGGTTCTGTCGGTTTTGCGAACAACAGTGGAATTAGGTACAGTAGAAATGACTTCTATTAGACAATGGTCGGAAAGACCTAAAGGCGAAAGAACGGAAATTTTATATTTACTTTTGTTTGTTGAGGGGAATTGTAACCTTGTTTACCAAATCCGGTTTCCTTCGAGCTAATTTTGTTTTAGTGACATCTGCAACCGCTAGGGAAGGACTCTGAAGTTATCCTCCACTGAAGCTGCCCTCAGCGAAAACACCCCCTTACACAACAACCAAATTCCGCATTCATATTCACTCTACACAACATTCAGATACAAGCAGCGATATACATACACATTCTCAACCTATCATAAATTCACACGCCATCCATGCTCAGTAATTTTTAACTCTGGATTCCTTTAAATGCAGTAGCTAAATTCAGTAGTATTCATTATCGTCTCAATTGGGGGGTTACTACAAAATTGTTTCTCATTCAAATTTAATACTTCCAACTCAAAAATACTTATGCCACATTTATTACACCAACTTACATTATGTAAATACTTTCTCGTACAAAATCACGTTCATACTTTATCAAAAATGGGTCCTACGCGCAACACAAGACTGCATATACCCAATGCGTAAAAATAATCTTGCATAACTTATGGTTACCGTTGGTAACCAGAGCTAGCTAGCATTTCGAACTACAACTGATACCCATGCGCTTACGTTACTAAAATGAACACCTTGATATATAGTGATCAAATGTATCAATTAATTAATGCCATTAATTGTAATTCAATTGCGCAGTCATAATTAGGTAAAAGTTCATTTAAATTTAATAAAATACAATGTTCCCCATTGAGGGATAAGGAGGTCTTAAATGTATTTTATTTGTCTGTAGTAATATTTAAATGAAACTACAAATTTAGGATGGCATCAAAAACATGTTTGGCCTCCTGAAATGTAAAATTGACGTTACAATCTTGTGAACGTCAAGTGTAACTTCATTTTTACGCACACTATTGTAAAAACACCGCTACAGTGCGGTAAAATGGTCAATAAATTGTAAGCTTTCAGAAACATAGAAAAAATATATAAAGTATAAAATAATAAAATATGTTTAAGGAAACTTTACACCTTTTCTGATGAAATAAATGTCCAAAACAACGTTATTTTTACATTTTTAGTTAAAATTGTAAGGTACCGCCATCTCCTGATAACTTAAACAGTGATGCAAGCAGTTCCGAAGTCACACTTTCTGCCAGCTCTTTTATATTCGGTTGTGTCATTTCTAAACTGTCGCTGTCAGACATTGTATAATTTATAACTTATAATCTGCACAATAATATCTTTGTTTGATTAATTTGAGTTTTCACTATCAACAAAACTGAATTGAAGTTGTCAAAATGCAGTCAGCTAAGCCAACTATGAAAGTATGATGTTAACGCAATTAAATAGACGTCTTTATTATATTTTTCGTTGACCGTTTATTAATTTCGATATTAATGAATTATTTTGTTTAAAAAAGGATGTATTAATAGACGTCATTAATGCACTCCTTTTCATTAAGTAACTGTTTTTGGGATTTTGACGTTTTGATGATATTTTAATATAGACAACCAGTTATACTCACACAAGTTTTTTCGTAAAGATCTCGACTTTTAGTTGGCAACAAAGTCGAACATGCATTGTTTGCACGAATTACAATTACTTTTTCGCAATGGCGACCTTTTTTGTTATAATTCGCTATTCAATGGTAACCAGGTTTTTTTAGCAAACCTGATTTTTACGTGAAATTGAAAATTTATGGAGTTGACGTTATTCTCTTCTGATAGTCTTTGTGGAAAAGTGAATGAAAAGTGTTAAAAATTTTAAAAATGGTCTACTTCGAGGACAAAAAAAAGGATGAAGGTATTTTATAAGGTATCATCTTTATCGCTGGGATGAAAAAGATGAAATTGGTAATTGTAATTAATTTCTAATTTTGTCACAAAAATAGAGTTTACGGTCAACGAAAAAATATTGTAATGAACTCGTTTGTTAATGGGCGATTAATAAACTCAACTATTAAAGGCACTCACTCGCTATCACTCGTTCGTGCTTTAAACAGTTTCATTTATTAATCGCCTTCATTAACAAACTAGTTTATTAAATAACTATTATGTTTCATTTTCGCATTTGTTGTCGGTCAAAAATTGTAATAAAGGTCTCGTGCGTTAAGGATACAGTGCTCCAGCTAATGAGAAATTCGCCCTGCGAGCTCGTTTCTCAAAAGAAGCTGTCGTACTGTAAAATCCACTATTAACGCACTCAACTGTAAATAACTATTACCTGCTATAATCAATTGCCTATTTAAAGCACAAATTAAATTTAGCAAATTCTCAAAATACCAAACTACATTTCATTTCCAATTTTTTTAGTGGTAGAACAGAAGCAATTACTTACTTACCTCTCACTATTCTTATCTTGTTTTATTTTTGCAATCAAGTGTTTATTGAATGGATAAGCAAATATCAAATATTTGCAGAAACTATCGAAATTATTAATATTTGTTACCAACGTATCAAGCTCCTAACTGTAAGTTTTTCTTTACAAAAAAAAAGTAATGAATTAATGATACCAACTTTAAAAGGTAAAATAGCGTATATCGTTGATGCTGTAATAAAATGCACTATTAAACCTCACAATGCATTAAATTGGAGATTTCCTTCACACACTAGAAACGTTTTACAAAATAAGACTTTATTAATGTTTTTTTCAATTATAAATAAGCAGTTAGAATTGTTCCCCATTTCTTATTAAATTACAATTAGTTGCATAGCAGTATTTACTAAGTTATATTTGATACGTCCCAAAAGTTTTTAATTAAATATTAATTTTAAAGTAATGTTTTTATCTATGTAATATAATTATAAAACGACAAAAAATACCTAGACATTTCAATTTTAATTTGATCTCATAAACCTCATGTACAATTTTATCTAACATGGGAGTATTTATACTGATGTCGTCTAATAAATATATTCAAAAAATAACATAATTAAATTCTGAATTCTTTTGTGTATCAAAAATATGCAAATGGTGTACTCACAATATTCACACTTATAGAACCTTTAAATACACTACCAAACGTATTCATCGATCAATAGCCCAAATTTTTACATACATTTATCTACACGAGAAAAACCGATTATTAATTACGCATGAGTAACGAATTATTTTAATTAATATATCCATAATACTTCATTGGTCTTCTTCTGTAAGAAATTTTTAAATAAACGTTGACGTGAAACAATTTTTGTATTAAATACAAAAAAATATGGAAAAGTACAAACAAATACGGTTGCGAATGCGATAATTACATAAATGCGAAAACCTGCTGCTAAATATGAGATACATTTGGATATAAATAGTATAAATCGTAGATCCTCACCAGCATTGATGAGGAATGCAGAATTTCACTGAAATGCTTGTCTTCTGACGTCATGGCTTTCATCAGGTTTAAAGCAGACCGTAGAATAGTGAGACTTGGTATAGAAATGTAGGTTACCCAAAATCATTAATCACCTACTTCTTATACTTCCATATTTTCGCCCAGTAGCTTCCGTTGGCGTGGTCTTGATTGTTTTGGTTTTCTTAGATTGTCGTAATTGTCTTGGTTGTGCACAGTCGGCAGTAAAAATCCTTTTACCCTTAAATCCTTAGGGGAATATGGAATAC
The DNA here is from genome assembly GCA_036346205.1 of Vesta saturnalis. NCBI lineage: Eukaryota > Metazoa > Arthropoda > Insecta > Coleoptera > Lampyridae > Vesta > Vesta saturnalis. The sequence continues at coordinate 15,430,123 of JARFJB010001883.1, read as the reverse complement.
TTCATGATCTATCACACCACTACTTCAATATGATAGCTGCTAGTAAGCATGTGTCTATTAATTAGGTAGATCCTGTTCGAAAAGACGATTCCCCTTAAAGTGGTCGCATTTGTAGCGTTTTTAAGTATAGAGAGAGCATTACACAATGCCTTTCTGAAGCATGGTGCGGAAGGGCAGGCTTGTGAATTAACCCTACAAAAACGGATTCGTTCTCTTCACAGACAGCAAAGGGCCGTCAAAGATAAGTAATATGACAATGCGCGGCACGAAGTTGCAGGTAGTGGCTGAAGTCAAATACTTGGGCGTAACTCTAGAATTAAAATAACGAGCAGTCAGTAATATATATATATATATATATATATATATATAATATTTTGAGATAGAAATAAGCATAATACAGGGGCTAGAGTTATCGAGCTTATATTCTTTATAGTGTGCAAATTTAAATAGATTTGAGAATGTATACAGTTCGTTTTAATAAGAAAATTAGTATACGAGAGGGAAAATATGGTTTTGACATAACAAAACAGGCTTTGTGGGGTTTGCACAAGGTTGTTTTATTCATAAAAGCATTGAGCTATACCAGTAGCATGTGAGAAGGTTCAAAACGATTGATATTTGTGGGTACGATTAGTTTCGGTGAACATATTTCAGTAATTTTACAGTTTAATCAATTTATTTAAGCATTTTAAACACTTTACACATATTAATCACATGAAGTAGGATAATTCTAATATGTAGAACATGTATAGATACAGGTACAATGCATGAACTATATAAACTATAAAAAAAGGGTTATGGTACGAACACTATAATTAGTATTTCACAGACAAAGGGTATAAAAGTGCAGAAGAAGTGGTAGTGATTTAGAAACATTGTTAAGAATATGAACAACATTTGTACAGTGTGATATTTAATATAAAATTACATTTTGTGTACAAAATTTACATAAATGTGTTAACAATATGGAATTGTGATATGACAAAATTATGGACTATAGAGTAAAAGTAAACAGTATTTGTGTTAGAGATAGTTATAAGAACATAATAAATTAACATTGCAAGTGATTTAGACGTTTTAAACGCAAGTTACAAGCAAAATTATATTAAGTTAGGTTAAGTACTATATTTAAGAATTTTGCAAATTTATAGTTTTTTATAGGATAAAAGCACATAACAGTAGGTTTCCCTCATTTTCATAAATAATTTAATAACATACATGTAATCTAAACATAAAATTAGAAAAGTTGGGTTAACTACCTAAATTTTAAATAGAAAATGGAATTTCTGTTAAAATTAAGTTAAATGGTTTTGAAATAAATGTATTCTGATTTATGTAGATTCAGAATATGTAATTAGTTTAGGTGTAAAATATAGAATCTCTTAGATATAAATAAATTTAGATTTTAAGTTGTCAAAATGCAAAGCTTCGAAGCAAAATGTTTTAAAAAAGTTATAGCATAATTTGTATTTTAGTTAATGTAACAATTTTATTTAGACCAATCAGATGCTTGGATCTTTTGTGTGTAATGTAGAAAAAAAGTTGAAAATTTGGTATCCAAGAGAAATGTATAAAAGGAATTGCTCCTGATTTCTCACTCTCTTGCTCTTGCTCTTGCTTTTTGCTCTTGTCTCTTGCCTTTTGAAAATTTTTGTGACTAACAAGTCATAGTGTTAATAGTGTTGGTGTTAACATGTAAGTTACAAGTTTCGTTTACATTATCGGTTTTGAAACGCGATCAACGTAGAGTCGAGATCTCAGAAACAATTGTTTTAACCTATAATCAGAAATAAATTAGGTTACTGATTATAAGTGTCGATAATATTATAATTGTTTCAATTTGAATTCGTGTTCAAACATCGGATGATGTGCATTTTTTTATGTTAATAAAATTATTCAATTATTTTGGTTTTATTTTTCTTAAAAGTGACGCAGAGTATTAAATAAACTAAATTCCATAACGTCACCTAAAATAAAAGTGCAAGCAATTAAAATTTATATGAAAATAAAATATAAATATAAATCCTAAAATTTTAGTAAATATTTAAACCAATATTTAAACATACAATTTAAAATAAAGTGCTTATCTAAAAATATATGAGCATCTTACGTTACATCAGATTGACCATGAGGAAGAGTTGTTCAGCAGTAAATTGGATTTGGATATTATGGAAAATTAAGCAGCACCATAGTGAACAGCAAAGCAGTATCATCTTTATACGGGAAGAAGTCTACGTCCAATATTTTAATATGGAACAAGCCTAATGAAAACATTCTTTTGAAAGTGCAACAACACATGTGAGTGAAATTTTACTATCTTAACCCATTATTGCATTGATTATTCTTTTGATATCCTGTATTTTCGTTTTTATTGCTTATGTATAAATGTTTGTACGACAACATGTTATCAATATCTGTAAAGTAAATGAACCGGTGTAATTATCAACATTATAATTTTATTTTGAACAAAAACATAATTGTACTCACACATTTTAGATCATTTGTTGAAATTTTGACAGGCTGCATTTAATTAAGTCCAGTTAGGACGCAACGCATGCGTTATTGTGCAGATTCCAATAAAGTCTGTTTCACACAGAAACCATTTATTACAAATTACAATTTATTTGACGTAAACATTTCCATGTGTGAAATAAAACTTTCTATGAATTCACTTTTACATTTCAATGCAATTATAATAATTTAAAAGATTTAAAAGGTTAAAAGTTATTATTGATTTTATTTGCCAACAGTAAGTTTAAAAGCAAATTGAACTCTATCCACGAAGAGAATTTGAGTTAGTTCGGAGCATATTTATATTTAAATAAGTATAATAATTATTTATTTTAGCAATTTCATTCAGTTAATACATCACAATATATATATATATATATATATATATATATATATATATATATATATATATATTTGAACAACGTGCCCAAGATAAGGATGAACAGCATGGGGATCTTGAAAACGGTAAGAGATACGAAGGCGGTTAAATTAGAGAAAATTTGTATAATTTAGCGCATGTTCACCTGTAGTTTGCAAAAGTTCATTATTGTTTATCGATTCCGACATTTAAAACAAAATGCAATTTTTGGGTTTTTCTTTTTTCGTAATTCCTTCATTTATTTTAAAAGATTTTTAAAAATCAAAGTTACTCTTCATTGTCACTTTTTGAATTCTATTAGATGGCGTTTTCAAATTTTTTATTCGACATTTCGTCTCCGAGACACCATCATCAACTTTATTTATCAGTTAATATTAGAAGGCTTTGATAAAATAATAAATAAATTTTGTTGAAAACTGTTTTATTGCATTGAGATCGTTGTTATTTAAATTATACGTATTTTAAGTTGTTTTTATTACCATTACTTCGTGGGTTGTTTTTTTGTTTTGTTCATTTAATTTATAATTATAATTAATCAATAAGTTTATCTATGGAAAGACGAAATTTTACAAACGAAAAAAAATTCAATATTTTGATATGCTACATCTTGTCCCACAGAAATTGTGTAGTTACTGAGCTGATGTATTTCGATCCTAAACGAAGAAACCTGGTAAATCCTTTTTAGACGTTTAGAATCTAATTCAAAAGAATTTGGTTCATTTTCATAACCTGCTCTATCCCGTCTGATGACGAAAAAGCCTGTAATATTGACAAGACAAATTGAACATCGTACTGGTGTAGCTAATTCTACAGCACAATTCATTTTAAATAAGAATAAGTTTCATCCATATAAATTTCGAGTTTGCCAAGGACTTAGATCAGCTGATCAGGAGCGGCGAGCAGGTTTTTGCGAACATTATTGGGAAAAACGAAATCCTTATTTAAATAAGAATCAAGACATTAACATAGATTTGGATTTAATATGTGGATGGACATTTTGGAGTGCAGAATAATAGGACTTTTTATTTGCCACAACAATTTAAATGCCGAACGATATCTCAACTTGCTAAGGACTGATTTGGAAAATGCCTTGGATAAAGTACTGTTGGTTTCAACAAGATGGTGCCCCAGCATATAACTAAATAAATGTACAGGACTATCTGTCATTGCGGTTTACAGGAAGATGGATGGGAACTTACAGTGCAGTAGCTTTGCCAGCCCAACCACCCGATTTAAGTCCGTTGTATTTTTTTCTGTGGGATTACCTGAAAAACCAAGTGTATGATGGGAGTTTTGAAAATCAAAGAGCAGTTGTTAGTATCGTTATGGCAGCAGTTAATGCAATTTCGCCAGAAATGCTAGACCGTATTTTAAATTCTTCAGTGAAGAGAGCTTACCTGTGTCTAGAAAATAACGGCAACCTCTTAGAATAGTTATTGTAATTATTTGACTTTAATTAAATAATTTTAAAAGATTGGAGTTGTTAAATGTGTACATAAAAAAATATTATCAAATACTAATATTAATCCGAATTTTTCTTAAAAATTAGCTTTAAAACCATAATGTGTTAAATGGTTAAATTCGTAATAAAAAATACTATCGAATACAAGGTGTTTCGTTAGTTGCGGCGATATAAAAAAATAAAGTTGATGATGGTTTCACGGAAACGGAACGCAGAATAAAAAATTTGAAAACGCCATTTGATAGAATTCAAAGAGTGGCAATGAAGAAGTAGCTTTGGTTTATAAAAATCATTTTAAAAAAATGAAGGAATTACGAAAAAACAAATACTCAAAAATCGCATTTTGCTTATGTTTATGTTTGAATTTTTCAAATTTGACAAAATTGTTTACTACATCTTTAACAATTTTTAACAAACATTACTACTGACGAAGATAACTGTAAGTGTTATCGAAACGTTTAGATTGTATAATTTAAAGTACACCATTAAAAAATCCCAAAACAGATAAGTATTTTATTATGAGTGTTAATGGTGAAAGTTTACATTTTCATACATATGAACATGACCTAAACTATATAACTTTTCTATAGTTTAAGCGCTTTCGTATCTCTTACCGTTTTCAAGATCCCCACGCTGTTCATCCTTATCTTGGGCGCGTTGCATATAGGGTATTGGTAAATAAGTGCGAAAGATTTTAGGGGATGGTTTCAGAAGTTATTTTGTGAAGAAAAGTTCCTATAAACCTAGGTCGAAGTATGCTTCGTTTCGGAGGTAAAGAGTGTTCAAATTTTAATTTTTTATTTATTTTTATTATTTCAAAGAGTTTTAAAGATATTGACTCGAATTTGCAAAACGCTTTGGGTAGGTTGCTGTCAATGTTTCTAAAAAGTTTTATTACCTAATATACTAACATTAAACCAAAACAATAACACATATCAACAGTAATAAATGTAATTTTAAATATACGAATACCTACAAGAGATGGTCAAAATGACCTCTCTCACACGTGATCCAAGAGTCAACTCTTCGCCTCATTGACTGTCGTATTCGCTGAAACATTTCTACTGTATTTCTTATCGCCTCACAACCGGCTGTAATTCGATTCCTAAGGTCTTCAACATTTTCAACCGGATTGCAGTAAACTAATGACTTGAGAAAACCCCAAATGCAGAAATCTAAGGGGTTGAATTCAGGTGAGCGAGCTGGTTAAGGTTGCGTACCTCCCTCACCTATCCAACGATTTGGATATAATGTATCTAAGTGACGACGTGCATTAATGCTAAAATGGACTGGGGCAGCGTCGTGCATAAACCGTAATTTTTGGCTGAGGTGAAGAGGAATGCCTTCAAAAAGTGCAGGTAACTTTTCCCGTAGGAAGTGCTAATAAGATTTACCGTTTAATTGTAATGAGGGAAATATGAACCAATTAAATTATTATCAAGTACTCCAAGCCATACGTTTACTGAAAATTGATGTTGAAAATGAGCTTGAAAGACTCCATGTGAATTTTCATCAGCCCATAAGTGATATGAAAATTTCGTATAGAATCTCTGGAAAAACTTGCCTCGTCAGGAAACAAAACTTCATTTAAAAAATTTGGATTTTGAGCGGTTATATTGAGAATCCATTGGTAAAAACTAGACGCGGTAAGAAGTCTAGAGGTTGTAGCCCCTGTACACGTTGAATATGAAACGGGTACAATTGCTGCACATTTAGAATTTTAAATACGGTGAAGTTACTTACATTCAATATGTTGGGAATTTTTCGAGTACTTGTTTCAGGTGACTCCGAAAATATATCGAGCACTGCTTCTTCTAGCACACTTCGTACTTCTCGAAGGCGCTCACAGTCAGCATTTCGTTTCATAAATGTACCGTTTTCGCATAAACGTTGGTGAAGGCGAGCAAACAGTCGTTGAGTTTGCAGACCATTTCCATTACTTCAACCATACGCAACATTCATATCTTAAAAATCCACATTTGTAGAAATATTCGGATCCCCCAAAAAATGTAAATCTATCCGTCCAACGCGTTTTGCAAATGTCCAGTCAATATCTTTAAAACCCTTTGAAATAATTAATAAAAATAAATAAAAGGCCAAAAGTGAAACACTGTATCTCGGAAACGAAGCATATTTGGACCTACACTTACTGGAACTTCTTGCACAAAATAACTTCGGCAATCACCCCCTAAAATCTTATATATATATATATATATATATATATATATATATATATATATATATATATATATATATATAATACTGATCTTTAGGTTTTCGCAGCTGCTGTATTTACTAATGGTTTGGAATGAATTTTTCGATATGCCGTAAAGTTGTATCGATTTTGTTTTTTAAAATACGGCTAATCTTGTCCGTTGTCCCTTTGATCTATAGTAGGTATGCCTTGCAGTTGTAGGATCAGCTGGTTGTTTGTCTTCTCCACTAAAAGCCCGCAAAGTCCTTTGTATGTCGTGGTTGTGAAATCCATTTTTAATCAAAGCCTCTCTTATTTTTATCATCTCTTCTTTGATGTTGTCGGCGTCCGCTAATTTCTGAGATCGATTGATCAGCGTCTTGATGACAGATTTTAGTAGACTTAGATGATGCGATTTAGCGTTGATGTATCTGTCCGTGTGCGAGGTTTCCTGTAGACCGTGTAACCTCGACGTAACTGATCATTTTGTTCTATTTCTGTTGTGAATTTGATATTTGTGTGCACGTTATTGAGGTTTGATTTTCAATTTCTGTTTGCATGTTTGTGAGTTTACCAGATTGAGCGTTTATGTATGTGCTTGTTTCTATACTACACTTTTATATTCATTAGTTGCTTTGGTTTGTTTTCATGCTTGTTTCGAGTGTTTGTATGTTTGAAGTCGCTTGTTGCTTACTTTCTTTATATTACTTCAGTGTTTGCGTGATTTTATTGTTTATCGGGTTTACAGGGTTTGCACTACTATATATGTTATGAGTTACATCAGCTCTTGATTTTTTGGAATCAGGGTTCACCTTTTGCAACCTGCTTTCAACGTCAAGAAATATCAAGATCTCATTTTAACTTTTTACCTTCAACAGTTATTCGTATATTTGTATGGAAACTGTATTAGTCACTGTTTCTCTTATCTTTAATATAAACTTGTTAAACTACAGTGATATCATACCTTCTCACGTCACGTCACTTCTAACCTTATGAAAAAACCCTTGAACCGGAAAGTGAACGTTGCTTCGAAAGCTAACTTCTAAATATACCACATGCTGCTATATCTAAATCTATTCTCGAAAAAAGGACAATAAAATGGCTCATTAAGAGGAAGCGAGACAGAGAGACTGGCGGTTGGCTAACTTTGGGTGTTTGCAAATTCACGCGTTTGCATTTTGAGTAGCCTAGTAAGGTTTCATATTTGCTTCAGCATCTATTTGATTGCTAGTTTTGCTTCTTTGTTTGTTTGGGGTGTTTACTTGTTTGTATGTTCACGTGTGTGTTACTTTTCTTATTTGCAATGTTTGTTTACTAGTAGCTTTTGCAAGTTTTAACTTTTTGATATATTTTATTACAGCATCACAAACTCTCTAATAACTACTAATTATACCACAAGATGTAGCTGTAGTGAACGGGGCCCATAGAGAATCCCCTCCTAGTAGAAATGGAGCGAACTGTTAGAAATTGAGTATGGATTGAGCCCCAGCTGCTGTGACTCGGCCGGGAAAGCATTCTACTTGCTAGAAATAGTACCCAGACATGTAAACGAAGTTGCTGTTGGAAATAGGAACCAGACATGCCTCAGCTGTTACCCACCCGTAAATAAAGATAAACTGAAGACGTACACGAAATCAGGATGACGGAAAGCCAAAAACGCACAAGAAAACAAGATAGTGAAAAATCAAAAAGGCACAATCAAGATCCCAGAACAGGGGTACAAGGTAGTAAAAAGTCACAAAAGACAAGCACAAACAAGACGGCGGAACTCGCAAACAAAATGGCGAAACTCAAAACAGGCACACAGAAAGAAGATGGCGGATAGTCGTAAGATCACAGAATATAGGGTGCAAAAATAAAAAGTAAAAAATGGGATTTTAAATAAAGGGCTGGAAAAGAGTGGGAAACAGGTTGGCGTAAAGAAAAATATACACATAATCAAGATATTGCAACAACGCGGCCAGATGTCCGAAAGCCAAAAAAGGCATACAGAAGCAATATGGTGAAATAGGATGGCGGAAAGGCCAAAACAGGCACACTGAAATAATGTGGCGCAAACAAGATGGTAGAAAGCCAAAAAGGCACACGAACATGGCAAAAATTCAATAAAGATAACGAGAAACGGTAGCAAGGTGGCGGAGAGCCAAAAGGGCATACAAAGGCAAGATGACGGAAAGCCAGAAAGCCACATGGATGATGCTGTATCAGAATTTTAAGGGGTGGGTCAAGGAGTTGGGCAGATAGGGGCGATAGACCAGTCAGAAACAAACTGAAGGGATAACGAATGCGCGTCACCTACCCAAAGGAGCTGCCAAAAGGGCACTAAGGGATTAAAGGGATGATAATGCTAAATCTGCACTATATGGTGATTATAATGGAAAATAGGAGTGGAAAATAGCGCCAAAAAGTAAATGTTTGTAGGGGTATGGCTTTTATGTGAACGTGAGCGAGGCTTAGGAGGGTACATTAGGTATCCAAATACCATATACCAAATAGCAAACAAGATAGCGAAGAATGAGGAAAATAGTGGTCCGACAAGCTGTGAAAAATGTGCGGTCAAGCAGAAATTGAGACGAGGCGAGGAGGGAGGATAGTGGGTAAAGAGGTTAGGGACCAATCAGAAACATATGGATGCCGTATGCGGGTTGCCTACCCCAAGGTACTGCCAAAATAACACTAAATAGGTGTGAAAAGTATGAAAAATACCAAAACGCCATCAAATAGTGGTCAAATTCAAAACAGCAGTAAAAAATGGCACGAGAAAAGTAGATGTGCCATTGATGCACAGATGAGAAATCAAGTGGGATAGGTGTCGCCTTTCTACTCACGAATATTCTTTGTAAGTAATGATAAATTTCTTCAGTTTATTTCTACTTCACGTCAACTTTTAGCCACAAAATTAACATTGTTTAATGTGCTTATTTACATTAAGAAATGTGATAATAAAACAAAAAAGTAGTTGGTACCACAATTTGTATGTGAAACAACAAACACGAATAAAAATTGGCCATAGTTTTCTATAAATACTTAAGAAACATACAATTTTGGTGTTAATATCTTTTCACTTAATAGAAGGTAGGTACGTGACGTCATATCGATCACGTTTAACCCTTGTAGACAAAACCTCTAGCATAGTATTACTGAGTACTACCCAGGCTAAACATATTCTTATACATAGTTTCTAGTTAATTACTGCTAAAATCCATTTAAGTCCTCCCACAAGTTTGATTATTGAAAAGAATTTTTTATCGCTACATACATTTCGATCAATTAAATCATTCAGTCATTTTGGCCATGATCAGGTAATCTAAACCTTTAATTAGTGGTGAAGTTCTTGGATTTCAGCTAACATTGTCAATTGTTTTTAAAAATGTCTGCTTATTTTAAAGTTCTTAATTACATTTAATAAGACCTGATATAAATTAATACTGTAACAATAACTACAACTTCGTAAAGCGCATCGTGTTAGTAACGTACACACAAATTTTAAAAGAGTCTCACGACGATATAATACTTTATATTACCTGTTGATGGTCAATATGATTTAAGAACGGAGAATATGTAAAAATTAAAAAATTGTGTTTAACAATTAGTTTTATTCATTTAATTTTATAAGTACATCCCCCATGAGGATGGAAATAGGTTCGATTCCCGTTACCGTTTGCCCTGTATGAGGTTTTTTCAGGGGATCTCCCTCACACCCATATACCGGCCTGGTCACTTCGTATACGCACATCGTGTGCGGATATTTAGGCGAATCCTGGGGTAGTATCTTCCCTTCCAGAACCCTAACTCCATTCATTCCGATCCTATCCTGATCGCCCATCTGTAATCCTAGCATGCATATATACGTGTATATATATATATATATATATATATATATATATATATATATATATATATATATCACCCATTCCTGTTCTGGTTTCCGATCAGAGCAGGTCGTTAAATTAGAGCTAATTACTCTGTAATTAACAAGTAATTAACAAATTCGATTCTATCGGCCGGTATCAAATTAACGATGCCGCGCCATAGACCGGGCCGAGAGGTCTACGACGACGACGACGGGTGCCTCTGGATCAACACCGAGGATTTCAACGTGGACGCCAGCGACACCAACGAGGTATGGTACGGTTACAAGCCGGGTAACCTACCATCAACGAGTACCGCCAGCCCGATACCGTCGCTTCTGTCCCTTCCGTGGGAGGGCGCCAGAAGCGACGCGCCACCAGCCGCCACCGCTCAGAAGAGGAGAAGGCCGAAGAAAACACCACCGCCCGCAGAAGACGTCGCCCCGCCAGCCGAGGCAACAACGAGAGCAGCACCGCCGCCGCAAGCCGCCGCCGCCGTAGCCGCCGAAGAGAGAAGAAGCGAAGACCCCCGTCCTGGATCCACCAGCCCCGATGACTTCGTGGCGCAGAAGAGGCCGTAGAAGATGACCGTCCGCCCGCCGACGCCGCCACCGACGAGCAACGTGTACCACGCCCTGGAGCAGTACACGGACACCGCCACAGCGATGGAGCAGACCGCCGCAGCAGAGACCAGGGAGAAAGTACCCCCGGTAATCCTTCGTCAGAGGGAGAACTGGGTTGCTTTCTCCCACGAACTCGACCGAAAGAAGATCGCCTTCACCAGGGCCAAGGCGACCTTCGAGGGAATCCGGATACAGCCTGCCTCACTCCAGGACCGAGACAGGCTGATGAGGTATCTCGATATGTGTGGTACGCAGTACCACACCTATCAGGCAAGGAGCGAACGTCTTGCCAAGGTAGTAATACGTGGCGTGCCCGTAGAGCTATCCGAAGCGGATGTAAGCTCCGATTTGACGACACAAGGGATTAATACAGTTTCTTGTTTTAGGATGAAGCAGCGAGGCCGAGCGATCCCCTTGGTTTTGGTACACCTACCGAGCGAAGAGGACAAGAAGAGGATCCGGGAGGTGAAGCACGTCGCCCGCCTCCGAGTCACCGTCGAAGACCTGAGGCGGAAATCCGACATCGGGCAGTGTCACCGGTGTCAAGGTTTCCGCCACGCACAGCGTTGCTGCAGGGTGGCAGCACGCTGTGTGAAGTGCGCCGGTGATCACCACAGCAGTCAATGCACTTTACCCCGTACCGACCGGGCTAAGTGCGTTAACTGCGGTGGGGACCACCCCGCAAGCTACCGTGGATGCCCGAAGTTCCCTCGACCTCCGCAACGGAAGAAGATGGAAGCACCGCAGCGACCGCCGAAGAGGACACCGCCGGCTCCTCGACTCGGACCGGAGTCAGCTACGCCCGCGCGACGGCAGGCAAGGCTGAGAAGGCGGAAGTACCGAGTGGCTCCCGCCGCTCCCGTTACTCCGCCCGATCAATCTGCCTTAGGGTTCGACTCCTATTGACCTTCCTCGGAGGGCTCAATATGAAGAAGGCCCTACCTGTCATCCGTAAGGTGGCAGAGGCACTCGCTAAGGTGGAATCTGCGACTGACTTGTGGGGGGTTTTCCTCTCACACAGTCAGGAGGTGGCTACCCTTTTAGGGTAAACACACGACGGTCCGGATCGAAGTCTGGCGCCCGAGATAAGTATTTAGTATCGATTTTTTAATTACATAATCTCTGTTCTGTAAATATCGACAGTGTTACACTTTACTAACACATATTTCTTTTATTCCAGATAAGCAACCTAGCGACAACAGGACAGCCCACACAACGAACACACCAATCCAAAGCATCACCACACAACACCCGCCTCAAATTCACATTCAAAAATTAAATCTTTTTCTTTTTTTTTTATTACCAAAAATTACCGCACCTCATGATTGTACACAATACAATAACAAAAACAGCGCAACACCAACAACAAGGGAATGACCAGGGCTGAAGAGGAGAAGGACTCCTGAACAGTCCACGACAAGATACACAAAGCTCAAATAAGTAATTACCAACACCATAAGCATGAGCAAACTAACAAAAAATATATATATATATATATATATATATATATATATATATATATATATATATATATTAGGTATTTATTACCAACTGCTTAGGAGATTATTATTCTATAGTATTTGGGAAACATCAAAACATGAAAATCAGTGTTTCGGAAAGAATACACGTAACTTCAGGAAATCAGAGATCTAATAATTTTAACACAAAACTTTTATACAGACGTAAGTCCAACAGTGCTTCGTTTACAAAATACAGAGTGTCAAATTTAATAATCTGCCTAAGCCGTTGGTAATAAATACCTAAAAAAAGAAATATCTTAGAAACTGTTAAAGTTATCCATTTAGACAAAGTGTAACTTTTTTATCTAAAAAACATCAAGGTTTCTTATTTTAATACAAAAATTCAATTGACTACATTGGCGTACAAATTAGGAATTTAAAGGTTGCACTACCCCTTGCGATCTACCTAACTGTACATAATAAAAACGTATTAATAGACTAAAACCAACGTACTTTATATCCCTATTTATTATACCAAGAATAAGAAAAATACTTGTTTTTTATTTCAAAAATCAACTTTTTTTTCTTAACTTTGACACCCTGAATCTCAAAAACGAAGCACTGTTGGACTTACGTTCATTTTTCTAACATATGGAGGGTTCCTCATCCTGTATAGGTAGTACGAGGACCACTGCTAAAGTTCGCGGAATCAAGTACTCCTTGCAATGCTAAGGTTCATTGATTGTCATAATCGTAAAATTTGATACTGTATTTTGCACCATTAGTACAACTGACAGTTTGATTATAAACAGAGCAGTTTCATTTCAGTAGAACTTTAAAAGCAGTAAGTTGGTGAAAAAATGGATATTTCGAATCGTGATGTTCGAGTGATGATTGCTTATGACCTACGATACGGTTTAACGCCACATCAATGTGTGGAAAAACTAAAGTTGGTATTTGGTGATGAAGCGACGTCCAAAACCATGATGTACAAATGATTTGCAGAATTAAAACGTGGAAGATCTACTTTTGATGAAGATTTTCCCGGGGTCGGCCATGCACTTCTGTTGTCGTAAAGGATATTGATGCTGTGCGTGAAATGATTTTACCAGATCAACATGCGACATACAGTAAGATACAAGCATCTTTAGGCATTGCGGTGAAACCAATACATACCATTGTGAAACAACATTAGATGTCAGGAAGCTTTTTGGTCGTTGGATTCTTCACAGCCTGACAGAAGCTCAAAAAGAAGTACACGTCAAGAGGGGCAAGAAAATGTTTAAGAAATTTGACCATGGTGGTTCAAATTCTGTATAAGGTGATGAATCGAGAAGCGTTTCGAAGAAAATTATTGCTTCTCTTTTCGGAAAAACCGGTCATGCTGTAACTGTAGCATTGGAGGATCGAGGAACATTTACTGCTGATTAGTATTCTTTAATATACCTCCCCCAGGTGATCGGTGACATTAGAAAAACAATATAAATAAGCGAATCATTCTGCATCATGGCAATGTAAGTGCGCACACAGCAGAAATACAACATTTTTGACTATTCAATATATATATATATATATATATATATATATATATATATATATATATATATATATACCACTGTTCAAAGTTATCGTACCACTCAACAGTTTGGGGAATATTTTGCTATTATAAGTAACATATAAAACTTAAGCGGCGTCTGTCCATAAAAAACCATTTGACACATGTTTAATAGCAACATGATGTTTAAGAAATATTAGAGTATATTTTTTCTTGTACGCTAAGTCATATTGAAACCTAATTTTATTGAGTCGTGATTATCGAAAGGTAAACTTAAATTTGCAGCACAATGAGAATGTGTATACTATAAACGTAATTTCAGCAATGAAATAAAGAATCGTGCAGGCATTTGACATCTTTGGTTTGTGTGAAAGCGCAAACTTTGTTTGATGAGGTTAGAAGTATGCGGTATGTTGTTGGAATTTTGAGTGTTAATGATTCGGCGGCATAGGGCTACTGATTCTCACTTCAGGACACATGAGCAAGGCAGAAAAAGGGCGACTAATCCAAGGAATCCCGTTTTCTCGGCCAAAATGCTTTGAGAAATCGGACAGCAACAAGTTCCCCATTGAAGAATGAGTTGGAGACCGTTACAAATGTCCAAGTTTCTGCTCTTACTGTGAGAAAAGGCTGCGTAAGTCAGGTTTTTATCAGTAAAAGTCCCATAAAAGCACCAGAACTCGCCATGGCTCATAAGGTGGTTAGATTACGATCGGCATGCGCACATGAAAATTAGACCATCGGTGATTGCACAAAAGTCCTATTCTCTGATGAAACAAGAATAAGTCTGAAATCTTCGGATGGGCGGTAGCGTGTGTATAAAAGACAAGGAGAAGGGGAATCTACCTTCAAGTTCGTGCCGCATGACCGTATGAACCCCTTCGTCGTGGGTCTAAAATGTTTTTGGCGGAGGCTTCTTTCAATGGCCGTACGGAGTTAACCACTGTACATGCAAGGGAATGAATGCGGAATTCTACTTAGGGAACATTCTCCAGGAGCATGTAATACCTTATGTTCCGTTTATTGGTCCTGATTTTTATTCATGCAATAAAATGCGCGACCGCACGTGGCAAGGGTTTGTGTTAACACCCGGATGAAGGTCCTTATTAAATATATGAACTGGCCACCGCTAAGCCTGGATTTAAATCCTATTCAGCATATGTGGGAAATCATTAAAGAGCAGTGAGATGTCATTTTCCAGCTCCAAAGAAACTGCAGGAGCTGCTGGCAACACAATCTACTCATCTCTCATCATTTTATCATTGTTTTACTTCGTTTCCTTGTTAGTTAAAATACGTTTTTTTCTCAACCTGGTAGCCCAAAAACAAATCCGGAACGATGCAAACTGTCCACCAATGCCCTTTTTAATGTTGCGATAAAAAAATAACAGATTTCTGAGAGGTGTGATAATTTTGAATCCTTCTCTGTGGCTGAAGGAACGTCAAAAGCTCGAGCAGTCCGCTCTCCTCTATGGAAATGGAATACATCCTTCCTTTCCAATTTCTATTGTTTTTTTTAATACTCTCCCTTAAGATCTATACACTTTTACATTGCGTAAAACAAATCTTCAAAACATTTTTGCCCCTCTGAGCGAGGTACCTCCCAAAAGAAGTACCTTAAAAGTTGCAACGGTCTCTTGAGGTGATGAAAAACGCTTACCACCACAGTTTATTTTTGATGTTTTTGAACAAAAAAGTTATTTGGAGACTGATTAGGGAAATATGGTTAATAAGTCACTAATTTGATATTTTGAATAGTCAAAAATTTTGTATTTCTGCTGTGTGCGCACTTACATTGCCATGATGCAGAATGATTCGCTTATTTATATTGTTTTTCTAATGTCACCGATCACCTGGAGGAGGAATATTAAAGAATACCAATCAGCAGTAAATGTTCCTCGATCCTCTAATGCTACAGTTACAGCATGACCGGTTTTTCCGAAAAGAGAAGCAATAATTTTCTTCGAAACGCTTCTCGATTCGTCACCTTATACAGAATTTGAACCACCATGGTCAAATGTCTTAAACATTTTCTTGCCCCGCTTGACGTGTACTTCTTTTTGAGCTTCTGTCAGGTTGTGAAGAATCCAACGACCAAAAAGCTTCCTGACATCTAATGTTGTTTCACAATGGTATGTATTGATTTCACCGCAATGCCTAAAGATGCTTGTATCTTACTGTACGTCGCATGTTCATCTGGTAAAGTCATTTCACGCACAGCATCAATATTCTTTACGACAACAGAAGTGCATGGCCGACCCCGCGAAAATCTTCATCAAAAGTAGATCTTCCACGTTTTAATTCTGCAAATCATTTGTACATCATGGTTTCGGACGTCGCTTCATCACCAAATACCAGCTTTAGTTTTTCCACACATTGATGTGGCGTTAAACCGTATCGTAGGCCATAAACAATCATCACTCGAACATCACGATTCCAAATATCCATTTTTTCACCAACTTACTGCTTTTAAAGTTCTACTGAAATGAAACTGCTCTGTTTATAATCAAACTGTCGGTTGTACTAATGGTTCAAAATACAATATAAAATTTTACGATTATGACAATCAAAGAACATTAGCATTGCAAGGAGTACTTGATTCCGCGAACTTTAGCAGTGGTCCTCGTACTACCTATACCGGATGAGAAACCCTCCATATGTTAGAAAAATGAACGTAAGTCCAATAGTGCTTCGTTTTTGAGATACAGGGTGTCAAAGTTAAGAAAAAAAAGTTGATTTTTGAAATAAAAAAAAGTATTTTTCTTATTCTTGGTATAATAAATAGGGATATAAAGTACGTTGGTTTTAGTCTATTAATACGTTTTTATTATGTACAGTTAGGTAGATCCCAAGGGGTAGTGCAACCTTTAAATTCCTAATTTGTACGCCAATGTAGTCAATTGGATTTTTGTAAATACGAAACCTTGATGTTTTTCAGATAAAAAAGTTACACTTTGTCTAAATGGATAACTTTAACAGTTTCTAAGATATTTCTTTTTTTAGGTATTTATTACCAACGGCTTAGGCAGATTATTAAATTTGACACTCTGTATTTTGTAAACGAAGCACTGTTGGACTTACGTCTGTATAAAAGTTTTGTGTTAAAATTATTAGATCTCAGATTTCCTGAAGTTACGTGTATTCTTTCCGAAACACTAATTTTCATGTTTTGATGTTTCCCAAATACTATAGAATAATAATCTCCTAAGCAGTTGGTAATAAATACCTAAAAATACAAATTTCTCAGAAACTGTTGAAGTTATCAAATTAGACAAAGTATACCTTTTTGAGCTGAAAAACGTCAAGGTGTCGTATTTTAATTTAAAAATGCAATTTAATTCATTTGCATAGCAATTAGAAATTAAAAGGTTGTACTGTCCCTTGTGTTCTACGCCACTGTACATAATAAAAACGTATTAATAATCTAAAACCAATGTAATTTGTATACCTATTTATTGTACCAAGAATAAGAAAAATACCTTTTTTCATTTTGGAGATGTTTCAAAAATCAGCTTTTTTTTTAACTTTGACACCCTGTATTTCGGAAACAAAGCACTATTGGACTTAAGTTTGTGTGAAAGTTTTGTGTTAAAATGAGTAGATCTATCATTTCCTGAATCACGGAGAGTTTCTCACGAATCACCCTGTATATTCAACTCTACATTTATTAACACTTAAATACAGTTATGCACTTTTTATTTGAGGTTTTTATTCATAAAAAAAAGAATTAGGGGTATCTCCACTCAACATTCCCGTATACATACATATATAACTTAAAAGTGCCAGCTGGTATAGGTACATAATTACCATTTCTAGTATCTCGATCTGCGTGAAATTTCATATCTAATAGTTTTTAGTGTAAATAATTTCAATTTGATAGCTATATTTAAACGACTAGTTTACTTGAAAAAATTTCAAAACTGTGTAGGTCAACAGATACTTCTACATACCGTATACTAAATTTATTCACTCTAGCTCAAACGGTCTGACCGCTATCGTTTATACATACACATACGCATGCACATGCACGCGCACGCACACGGACACGGACATGGACACGTGCACGGACATCGACACGTACACCGACATCGACACCGAAACCGATACCGATATCAAAATGGACACACACAGATGGCATACCAAAATAATCAAAATGGATTCAGGGGTCCTCAAAACGTGAAGATCTGTCATATTCTCAAGGTCGAATTTTTTCTTAATCGCGATAGTATACTTGAATGTAAAATCATCATTTACAACGCAATAAAACATATACTCTTAAGTGGATAACATTCGGAAAGCATTCCACATTATAAAACAAAAAATAAAATTTAAAAAAATATTAGATCCAGTGCAACTTATTGACATTTTATATGCAATTTTCTGGTTTGAAAGCGTTTTTATGTTTAAAGCCTTTAGCTCATTCAAAATATAGGTGTAAATATTCACATTTAATTAAATATGACACGATACCCACGTTTTAAATTTCTAGTGAATGAAAGAAGTATGTACTTTAAATGTATTAAATTAGGTCTTTACGTTCATGAAAAAAAAATTGAATTGCATGAACAAAAAAATTAAAAAGATTCCTAAATTAATTATAGTATAGCCATTCCTATTTCTAATTAAGGGGTTTGTCCCGCAACTTCCTATATGATTCAATTAGGTTATCGCAAAATTGAATAATGTAATTACAAGATATTTAATTAATATGCCTTCCAACGAAAAATGAAAAGGGTAAAATTACTGCTGTACGATACTGAAGTAAATACTCACGTTTTTGTTAGAAATGAGTTGTAGTGTAAGCAAAAGTATTTGTTTTGTATTAAAAATATAACTCAGTTATAAAACTCTTATTTATTACTGATTACATACCATTCAAGAATCAAAATTTGATGTGTTCAGAACAATGGAAATTTATGCATTGTAATATCCACAATCCTTAAACTTTACGTACGAAATGGTTCTATTATTACAACACTATGATAACACCCACGACTCATAATGTGTTAATGCAAAAGGTTTTGAATCGAGCAAATTTATTTTTTACCTTATTATAGTAAATTTTCATACGGAGATTGCAGTTTAATGTAATCAATTAATAGAAAATTAATTCCGATTCAACAGTTTTCATTGATTTTGTTTTCACATTTCGATAAAGTACAGAAAGACAATTTTTTTTGCTATGTAGGATTTAAAAAATAAATCCTTTCTATTTCACCTCACACACTAAATGAGTTGTCTTTTTTTACGGAAAAACTAGTGCATAGGTGACTAATGTTTATACATTAAATTATAAAATAAAATTAATAAATGTGTTCCACTAACTGCTTTGCAATTAATGTTTTTTTGTTCATGTTTATATGTATAAATACATGACGTTTATTTCACTTGATACCTACTATTTAACACTTATTATAGTGTAGGAATATTATTTCTTTCCTGGACCACGACTAACTCACTAACCCCTGCGTC
This sequence comes from Vesta saturnalis, assembly GCA_036346205.1. Taxonomy (NCBI): domain Eukaryota; kingdom Metazoa; phylum Arthropoda; class Insecta; order Coleoptera; family Lampyridae; genus Vesta; species Vesta saturnalis. The sequence continues at coordinate 15,410,617 of JARFJB010001883.1, read as the reverse complement.
TTCAATTTATATGAACATCATTTATAGCTTGCTCTCATTCTCTTTTACGTACCATAAGCGCGCACGAAAGTATCTTACCCTGCACTCGCGGATTCCCACTCACGGGCTGGCACCCTCGTGTGAAACTTTTCACTTGTGCGTCAATTTCACTTTCGTGCCTCGTTATATAGTATACTATTACATAATAAGGGTGGTAAGTAGCCTATTACGCACAAGTGTCGTAATTTACACGAGTGCGTAATAGGCATTACCACCGAGTTGAGTACTATGACTTTTCTACTCCTATAGAGTATAGGAACAGCGACTTATAAGTAATACATAACTACCACTACCACTACCACTCATTAAGATACTTGTGACTTTTGAGCGTTTCATACACGTACCTCATATTGTAATGTACGATCCTATAAAAATAAATTATAGTATAAATGTATTACAGCTAAGGATTGAGGTGGATGCTAGATTAATACAACACATCGTGCTGTTGCTACAACCAATATATCATACATGTGCTCTATACTTCAAAACCACACTAAGAAGTGTATCCATTTTACAAAATGTTAATCATTACCATACAATTATAATAATATGTAATACACCTTTGTCATTAAAATTCATACTAAAACATTGAGGTTAACTGAGTGAAACTAAACTAGTTCAGGGTTACCAAACTATTAATTTTTAATCTTCCTCTAACTGTGTGTGTGTGTGTGTGTGTGTGTGTGTGTGTGTGTGTGTGTGTGTCCGTGCGTGCGTGCGTGCGTGCGTGCGTGGGTGCGTGCGTACGTGCGGGTGGGTGTGCGTGTGCGTGTGCGTGTGCGTGTGCGTCTGCGTGTACGTCTGCGTGTGCGTGTGCGTGTGCGTAGGCGTGGGTGTGGACATGGCCGCGGGCGCGGGCGCGGGGGCGGGCGCGGGCGCGGGCGCGGGCGTGCGCGTGCGCTTGCGCGTGCGCGTTCACGTGCGCGTGCGCTATTAAATGTGCGTCAATCTCTGCAGCAAAGGCTTGAAAGGTGTTTAGAATTAAACAGATCGAATTTTGAGCACCTCTTCAATTAAAATGTTTGTTATTGTTTATTTGTAGTTTTTGTTAATAGCTCTAGTCTGTTAAATGGAACATGATTAAAAACGTAAAAACGGCTAAAGACGGGCCCATATGTGGATTAACAAAATCGAAAGAGTAAAAAATCCGCGTCTGTCTATGCAAAAAAATATATACCTTTCTATTTAAAAAAATCAAGTTATCCATTATTCAATTTTTCAAAAACCAAAAATTTACCCGCAAAAATCTGTATCTCAAAAATGATTCTTTTCTTACGTTTTTTTTTTTTTTTTACTTTTTCATGCTCTATATGGTAAAAACCGCATACCCTACCTATTTTACTTTGCGAGATATTAGTCATTCTTGAGTATGCCGCAAACGTCACTTTCTTTTCAAAAAACGTGAGATAACGCTAAAACGGTGGACTGTAGGTAACATGTATGCTTAACAAAGTGCCCCTTAATTTCAACAGAAAATTAAAAAAGTAATAATATGTTCAGTTTAAAATAAAAGAGTGGGGTATTTGTTGTGCAGCAAAAGTGGGAACACATACATGATATATTTTTAGGAGCTTGAAAAATAAGGTAAAGTTCGTTTTTATACTTTTTCTTTACAACAAATAATAAAGATGCTAAAAAGGAATGCCAGAGCGATGGTGGACCCAGGTATATACATATACTACGTAACAGTTTAATTTTCATTACGTAACTGTATTACGTAATGGATAATTTACACATATAGCAGAAAGTTTTATTATTTTTGTGTTATACATACAGGGTGGGTGCCTACTGAGAAATTTTTCGAAAACATGTAAAACTATACAGAATGATTAACTTACGTGAAATGTAATTTTTGTCAGTTTTTTCAAATGCAACACCCTGTATATTTTTTCACATTTCGATTCCCCGTGAAAAGTAAATACTAATTGATAATAGGTTTCATAGCCATAAGACGGGCCCTTCTTGAGATATTGACGCTTTATTTGAAAATATTGACATACAGAAAAACAAATAAAACAAAATCCAAAGCAAATAAGAAAAGACGACTGGCAAATGCTTTAACTGATAGGAAAACTTAATTAGTAACTAAATAATAAAATAATTCTCTATACCTAAAAATAAATTGAACAAGTAAACATAAACGAATAAAACCATAAATTCAAATTAAATTTTAAAAATGCTGACCACGACTAGCTAAACACTTTGCAATTCGCTCCGTAAACAAAAGATTCATTCACAACAACATTAGAGGCGAAATGGATTGCAACGCAGGTCTAATTCTATATTTCACATCTTCGCTTGTGTTGGGAGGATGTTGGTAAACTTTTTCTTTAACGTAGCCCGAAAGGAAGAAATCAAGGAGCGTAAGATCCGGTGATCTGGCTGGCCATTTTTGCATGCCACCTCGTCCTATCCACCTCATTGGATAATTTCTATCGACATATTGCCTAACGTTGATTGCATAGTGTGGATGGACGCCGTCCAGTTGAAACCACGTCATACAAATATTATCTACCTTGATATTTTCAAAAGCTCAGGTAAATCATTTTCCAAAAACTGTAAATATCTTTCTCCAGTAAGACTCCCATCAAAGAAAAGGAGACCAACCACATTAAAATTGATTATACCACCTCACACATTAACTGACCATCGATGCTGGTGATCAACAACTCACATGATGTGTGGATTAGTATCTGAATAGTGATGATAGTTATGTGTAGTAATATTGCCATTACTGTGAAAAAATGCCTCATCCGTAAATAGAATGTTATTAACAAAATTAGGCTCTTCATTGACTTTAATAGTTACCCATTGGTAGAAAAATTCACGATTTTGAAATTCTATTTCCCTTAACGCTTGATGTTGCTCGATATGATAAGGAGACTATGTGTTTTTGTTGAACTAAAGCTGCGAACTGTATTTCTATTTAGGTCTAGGTGTGTACTTAGCTCTCTGCTACTAATTTGCGGATTTTCTATAAGAGATGCCACAACTTGAAACTCTATTTCTTCATTTGGGCTTGTTTTTGCTCGCTTGGGATAACACACACTGTCAGAATTTATCAAAATCTCAGCTACATTCATAAACGATCCTTTCCGGGACTGTCTTCGCTCTGGGTTTCGTTCACAGTACAAACAGGTAGCCAGCAAAGCATTTCTTTGAGCGTCGCCGTAAATAAAGATTATGTCTGCCATTTCTTCTTTAGAAAAATTCATTTTATACAAAAATTGACAAAACGACAATCCAAAAACACACAAACTAATGGAATAATATTTTAATGATTATACAAACGCCAAACAATAGATACAATTGCTCCTCTTTATTACGAGCGGCTAGCCTGCCGGATTTGTTTTGTTGAATTCTATTATCATAGTAAACTTGTATTTTAGAATATTGTTACGTAAAAGCGTCAATATCTCAAAAAGGGTCCGTCCTATGGCTATGAAACCTATTATCAATTAGTATCTACTTTTCACGGGGAATCGAAATGTGGAAAAATATACAGGGTGTTGCGTTTGAAAAAATTGAGAAAAATTTCATTTCGCGTAAGTTAATCATTCTGTACAGTTTTACATGTGTTCGAAAAATTTCCCAGCTTGTTTTTTAGCAGACTATTATTAATAAATTGATAACATTGGATCCTGCATTTCCCCTGAAATGAATGCACTAAACGTTATTCAATATCTATTTACGAATAATCTTATCTATCTTTTTCCAAATTTACTAACTGTTGTAAGAACCGATTTAACATTACCGGCCACAGTTGCTAACGGCGAGAAGAGTGGTTACCTCACATATACTAAACATAACTACAAAGCAGTTTTACTCTTAATTGTTTACAATATTAATTAACCTTTGATTATTAGTGGATCCCTGTGGTACGCCCGCGTTAATGCTAACTTCTTTTGAAAAAAAGCCATCAGCTACGACAAGTATTGGTCAAATGCCTTTCAGGTATCTGAAGCGACTACAACGGTTTGACCGGACTGCTCTACTGTATTGTTCCAAACTTGGGTCACATATGAAAGAAGATCACCTGTTGAACGACTTTGCATAAACACATATTGGTGGTCACTAAGGAGTTTGTTAGTTTCAAGGAACGTGAGCAGTTGCTGATTGATGGTTTTTTCCATGATTTCAAACAAAATGGAAGTGATGGCAATTGGTCGGTAGTTTGAGGGATCGGTCTTATCGCCTTTTTTGGGAATAGGTTGAACATTTGCTAGCTTCCATGATGAAGGGAATCCCCAGAAGACATAGAGATCGTATAGAGCTTAGATAGGACTGGTACTAGTTCGGGGAAACAATTCTTTAAGACAATAGCTGGGATACCGTATGGGCCAGTCGCCTTATTGAGATCAAGCCTACCGATGATCGATTCCAAGAGCTTGTACCGAAAATGGATTGGTTTCATAGCGTATGAAGAAGAGTTGACTAGGGGCACATCTTTTCTAGAATCATTGGGACACGAGTTTGATGCAAACAAATACACAAAAACATTGGCTTTGTCTACAGAATCAGCAACTACCGATCCGTCAATAGATGTCAAGGGGGAAATGAAGATGTTCCAAAGTTTTTACTAATGGCTTTAACCAAAGAGCAAAATTTACGACTGCCTAAAGGGGATGTAGCTAGTACATTGCATTTTCGTTGTTCGAACAACTGTTTAGTTTTAGTGATGACACTTTTGCAGATATTTCTAGCACCAACGTATTCTACATGACTGTCGACCGATTTATTTGATGAGACATTAAATTATTCAATCATTTACTTGCACTTAAGGTATTATACATGAAAATCTAAAATATCATAATTTTATATCAAAAACTGCGAAAAAGGATGTTAAAAAAATTTAGGGGCAAAACTATCCCCTTCCCCAAATTAACATACTCCACAACTGAATTTGAAGAAAATTCAAATTTTATCTTTTTAGGCTTAAAAAGCCTAGAAAACCCACCACTCTTCATCTTTCTATCTTGAAGGGTTCGGTAGCAATCAAATAAAAACCATTTGCTAGGAATCCCAGTTGAGGGGGTGTATCTTCTTTAGGAGCCAGTGTTCCATATTTTCGTAATTAACTTATTATAAAAGAGGTTGCATCATTATCCTATAAAAATGTTATTAAAATTATTTCATTCCTTTTAATTTCCATTTCGTAGGTTGGAAGGTCGTGTGGTGTTCCAGATATTTTCTTCCATATTTCGTGGCATTTTATAATTTTCTCTTTTAAACATTAAAAAACAAACTAAGTTTGACTGTCAATTTGGTTTAAACTTGATCGCAACGCCTTCATTCTAAAAGTTATGTACCCGCAAAAGAAATAAAATTACTACAACCTCTAGAAAGATTGGAATACATTAAAAATATTGTAAGGGCGTATACTACATCGAAATACCTTTCGAATGAGCCTAATTTCACCCCCCCCCATTCCATTTAAAAAATGCCGTCACTGGGCATCGTACCGCCACCTGGAATATTGACGTCGAAAGTCGTTAACCTATTGTTTACTATATGCCCAAAATTCCGTTTTGTTATCTCTAATGGTTTAAGAAATAAGCGCGGGGGCTTACTTTGCATCCTCTCTGTATTGGAAATTTTTGGCAGTCTCAACCCTTCACAAAAAATGTGATTGTGAAATGGAAGCGAGTAAGTTCAAATATTTTTAGGGTTGCACAAATGATCTTACAAAGTATTCAAAAAACTTTTCAAAAAGGTTATACCGAGACTGAGAAATAAGCAGTAAAATTTATTACATCTAAAACTCAAAAACCTACTTTTTTTAATAGAAATCTTTTTGTTCACTAGTCTTCTACATCTAATATGAACGGAATTTATGAAAACCACTTTATGTGATTATTACATTGAAACTCATTTTACCTACTGTTATACTTAGTCTTTTTACAAAAATAATGAACTCTAAAATTAATTTCAAGGTATAATCAAATACGCTAAATGACGCGTATTTGGTATAATCAATGCTATGCGTTAATCCTAGATTCATAAACTATATTCATTGTTACATGGTTTATAAATATACGTCTGTGAGACACCTTTATTTTGTGTGTGTGTGTGTGTGTGTGTGTGTGTGTGTGTGTCTGCTTAATGAAGCAATTTTGGAAATTATTGTAATAAAAAACACATACATTAAATTAAAGAAGGTTTTATTAATATTTTAAATAGGAAAACACATAAAAAATATTATTCAGCGCATTCAAGGCATAAACTAGCACGATGCTCCATGCACATATGACGTCTGCAAAAGGTACAAATGACTCGGGTCTGACGTTTTTTCTTAAAACAACAGAAACTACATATTTTCCTGCTTTGGTTTTCAGGGTCTGCTAGTACACTTGGCACAGTATCGCCTAAAATAGCGTCGATGTTCCTCTTTAGGCAGCGCCTCAAAGTTGGTGTTTCGCGGCGACGACGAAGCCTCAGGTTATCAGACACCTCTTTGAGAAACGCTCCCCTGTTAAGTGATTTTTGTTGATTACGGCTGGTATTATGTACGTGTATGACAAAACAGTTGACAATACACATATTTAACATTCCATAAAAGTAACACAGAGGCCACCTTCGAGTTTTTCTGCTGCACGACATGTTGTGACACATTTGGTCGAACGTATCAACAGCGCCCTTGGCCGAGTTGTAAAATTCTATGATATCTGGTTTACCAGATGGTGCTAAAGTGCCCTTTCATGGGCTGTAGATAGCAAAAGAACATTTTTTTTCTTTTTGGCTTATAAGATACCAATGTGGAATTTCCATCATAACAAAACATGGATGATTTTGTTTGCCTTGGTTGTAAAAGTTGTGAAGGAATCTGTCGTTTCCTTGATTTGATTGTACCAACTATTGTTAATTTGTATGGTTCCTGCAATAGCTCTTTTGCCAATGGAACTGATGTGAACCAGTTATCCATGGTCACGTTGCGGTTACTGCCTCGAAGAGTTTCCCATATATGGTATCGCATCTAACATATAATTAGATTTAGAGTCGCAGAGAACTACAGCTTTGATACCATATTTATCGGGTTTCGACGGTATATACATCCGGAAAGAACAACGTCCACGAAAGCCCAGCAGCTGTTCATCCACTGTGACAAATGAACCAGGTTTATAACTACCTCTACATACTGTAATAAACATTTTCCATATTTCCCTAATAGGGGCAAACTTATCGATAGCTTTTCGTGCGTCCCGAGTTGTTTTGTCGTCGAACCTTAAACAATTCAATAAAAAATCGAACCTATCTTTAGACATGACTGAATTGTATTTTGTTCCGCTTTCGACAGGATCGAACAGTTCTGCGCTATTAAGATGGTTATGTTTTTTCCTTGCAGATAACAATAACAATCCTATCAAGGCGTATATTTCTTCAGCACAAGTATCACGAACTGTTGCTGTTTGTTCTGCATATTTTCCTTTCTTTGCAGCAATTTCCGTGTTTGTGTTCAGTACGATGATATTCACAATAGATTCCGAGATGAACAATTTGAATTGAATCAATGGAGAACTCGCATTTTTCGCCTCATTTTTGGGGCCTTGAATAATGTGAACGATATTTCTTGATTGTGTCCTGAAAGTACGAGCTTCTGAAGGTTGTGCCGACCATTTGCGGCCATCTTTACCTCTCAAATTTTTAGTTGGTGGCATAATAATTTGACCTGCCAGTTGTTGTTCGTTTGAACCTACCTCTTCAGTATGTAAAGGTTGATCATCATTTGATGATTCAGACGAATTTATATATCGTCGGCGACGGCGACTAAGCATTGATATCGGTATAGGTTCGTCATCAGAATCACTTGAAACTTAAGTTGGATGATCGCTTCCACAGTCTAAAGTACCCTCGACTTCACTGTCTAAATCTAAATCATTTGGAACCAATTCTTCATCGTCTTGTAGTAACAGGGCTCTAAGTTCATCATCAGTCAAAGCGGCCATTCTGAAAAATAAAAATTCAAAATACTACACCCTACCTATAACTAATCTGTAGTAAATAATATGACCAAAATTACAACAAACGTAATAAATAGAATTCGTTTAAAATTAATAACTAGTAAAATAGTATATTACAGAAGGTATACAAACCTTATTTTGTAAAATAAGTCCTCGTAATTTCGATTTATTGGACAAAAAGTAAACCCTTTCGGTATAAAAGAAAGTTAAACTAATCATAAACATTGGTCTCTCAGACACCTTTGACTTCGTACTGCTCAATCTATACTTGCGCAAACAAAAACAGATAGGGCAATACTAAGATCTCGTTGTATTAGGAAGGTACTGAGACGCTCGGGAATTACCTCCGTCGCGCAAGCGCACTGTGCCAAATTAACAAGTTGAAGGTGTCTGAGAGACGTATGTTTATGAATCTAGGGTTAAACTTCGGATTTTTATTAACCATAAAAGATGTAAAGTACATTTTATAAATTAAACGTGGTTAGAGTAGTTACAAAACGTCGTGGCACTAATATACAATTTCAAAAACTTAAACGATGTTATACTCGGGAAATTTCGGTAGCAAAAATGCCATCCTAAAAATATACGGTAAATGAATCAATTTAGTAATTATCAATTTTTTTAACGATTGATGTAACTGAATACATTTTTATTGAATGGTCATTTGTAACAATTTCAATTTAGGTATGTATTGGATTACGTATGTCATATTTGCATTAAAATGGTTTTTTTAGTTAGTAAACGTAACCTAACCTGTTCAACATCAGCTATTTTTATCAAGGATTTGCAAAAAATGAAGTTCAACGTTTTATAAACTTTTAATTACACCCATCAGATAGACAGAACATAAGAATAACTTCTGATAAGATTTTTGGTTGTTAATCTTAGCAATCACCGAATAGGTAAATTCTTAAAGCCCATCGTTGATCGCAGGTCTAAATATTTATATTTTTAAGAACCAACAACAGGAATCAATCAATTAACGTCGTTACATTAAAATATGTGTCAGAAGGTGTTATTACAAATACAAGTATTTATTCAGTTCACACTATTAGATTATTGTGCCTACTAGAAAATGTGAAAAATTTATTGTTCGGTAATTCTTAGATTAAGTAATAGTAGGTGTAAATGTGTATTATAAAAACTTGAATGAAGCTTCTCAATGTGATTATAATATTATAAATTGGAATAGTTCTAGTAGGGGGACAGAACACAAACGTTGAAATAACTACTACGTTTCACAGCAGCGTGCAACTTAATGAGACCGTCCTTGTTTGATCGGAAAACATTTTTGTAGAAGTATTTCAAATTCTAATACAATCTGAAAAATAAATCACAAATTGATAAAACATTTTAAAATATAATTTTATTAACATACAAAAATAAATAACTACAGAAGTTTAATTAGTGCGAATCTAATTCACTGTCACTGTCTTTGTCACTACTGCTGTAATAAATTTCTTCATCACTTTCACCTGTATTTACCGTAAAATCAGCTCTTTGACTTCATCAATAAAATCTTCTTTTTCTAAATATTCGTGTTCAATCTTTTCTGTGTTTGTACACAGCTTCCCATTCTTCACGACCAATTGATTTAAATTTATTCTCTGCTAATTTCCACACATCTTCAAATTTAATTTAGCTCTGGATGGTGTTAACCTTACCACAGAATGACCTTATTCAGTCATCAACTTATCGATTAAATAATTTTTTTATGAACTGGTCGATGAAGTTTAATTTTCTTATAGAGTTCGTTTAACCACTTCTGCATTTCACCTTTTTTCCAGGCACATGTTGGATTAGGCTCCGTAGATACTTTGTGGTAAGATGCATTATCAACCACTAACATAAAATTAGGCTCGAGATTGAGTATAAGTTTTTGGATCAACCACTTAATATAATTCTTACAATTCATGTCGTCACGATAATTTTCTGGATTTAATCCCGATTTAAACATCAACAATGTATTTGGTACAAATCTTTTAGCACCACCACAATGTAACATTATTAGGCGTTGTCCTTTTGAAACAGGTACTTTCACCCCCTTGTCACTGCTGTCATACCATGTATGTAAACTCGTAATGCGTTTAATTGTTCTTCTGGATATGCCTGTTGCTTCTGCTAATCTTTCATACACACGATCAAAAGACATAATTAAATATTTTAATTCTTTTTCTGGCTTCATAGATTCATAAAATTTGTAAATAATTTCACGAGCTTGACTGTGAACAACTACTCCACTCATATTCAAAACGTTTACTTGGCAGTTTGGACAACAGATAACGATGAAATAATAAAAAGGGACAGATTTTGTATAAAACAGAAAGAATAAACTCAAGCGACAACGTACGAATACAACGTGAAGTAAATAAAGTGAATGACTGGTTGACTACATTTATAAGTTGAATAGTAGCATATTTGTCGATTACTTTCGACGCGTTTGAATCATATGCGCATGGAGGGGCAAGTGCCACGACATTTTGAAACTACTCTACATGTGTTCGCACAATACATTCTACATTTTCGGTATATATAAAAATAGTAATCAATTTGTAAAGATGTATAAAAAATATAATCGTAAAAAACAAACGTGTTGACAACAATTATGCAACAAAAAATAAGCAGTATAGTAAAATTAATAATTAATAAATAAATGATAATTACCGATTTGAAGTTACATTTTGGTTAGTTTGTTTTGGAGTGACGTACTTTAACACTGTCGCTCTCTCGCGCTGGGCATGCACAAAGCGTCACGAAAAGGACAGGAGTGACTCTTGCGCGCCATCTCTCTCGCCTCGTGACTTGTCTATGGCAGAGGCCGCCAATGCGCGTTCCAGTATAAGTATGGTTCAGTGATTCTACGTGTTTGACGTTGGTATTATTGACATCTATGTAACTAAAATCACACATTTGTTCAAACTGAAATAACTCATGCATTCTTATCAAAATATATTTGTATTTGGTGTTTTTCAGCGAATAATAAAAAATTGATAAGAAAAGTCTTTCTTTTTTACTTTTTTCTACCTGATTTGGTTTAACCGCATGCCTTTGCCTGCGTAAGCTTCAATCCGCCATCCCTGGATAATTAGTACTTAATTTTACATATTATTATACATTGGGTTTTAGACAAAACGTAAAAAATGAAAAGTTTTTCAGTTTTATAGTATATAACGGGTATTAAATGTATGAAAGTAATTGGAAACAGTAACAATTTAATTTTCGGAAAACGAAATTCTCACCATATTACGAGTCATAGAACTAGTCTAGACTGATGGGGCGTATAAACACTATTTTTACAATCTGAAATATATCATTACGCTTTTTATGAGTAATGTTTAATGCTGTTAAGTTTAAACAAGAATTTTTATTATGGACATTAGAAGTAAATTTAAACGTTCCTATGTGTTGATCCGTGCACGTTAATTAGTTTTATTTCTTTTGAAGAATATCTATTAATTGGAAGATTATGATAAAGGGTAAATTGTCTTAGTTAATTCAGATTTGGATCCCCTTCGTAATAAGCAATTTGATGACCGAACGAATTAACCTTTAAATTTGCTTTTAAGCTAAGATGTGTAATAAAGACTTTAAAGAGTAGCAGTTTTTTTACTGAAATAATTTAAGATAAATATAAAGGTAAATCTTAAGGAAAAATATCAAATGATAATAAAGGAAAAGCTTACTTATATGGATTTGATTTGTCCCAGTCCCATATTTCAACGAAAAATATAGAAATTGGTATTCTAATTAGAATGCACGGCGATATCCTTTTCTTCTGTTGTATATTTTGTAGGTCACAGTGATTTTTGCAAGCGGGGAAAGTGAAAACGTATAAATTAAACGAATTTTAAACTTTTCTTAATTATTAAGTAAAACCTAATTAATGCCTTCCTTACTGCTGAATTGCGTATTTTACTGAAAGATGGAACGAAAGTAATGGATTAAAAATTTACATTAATCATGAAAACGAGAGCTTATTGAAGTGTTCCTATTTTTTAATTAACATTCTATTTGCTCAATTCTATTTTTGGAAGTTAACGTAATAAGTCAATAGCATTTTGCAATCAATAGATATGGTAAAGGTATACGGGAACCTTAATTGAGTTAGGTACATTAGGATGACAGAAATTTACATATATATACACACACGCGCGCGCGTTTATGAGGGTCTACCTTTGTTAAATACTAATTAAATACAAGTAATAAATGGTGTAAAACCATTATCATTATCTTTCTTTTAAACCTATGATTATTTTGTAATTGACGTTTTCACGACTGTAGAGGATAGTATTGTTATATCTATTTTTATAACATTGGTTTGCACTGGACTTATAACTTTGGTGTCCTGCTTTTAATTTTTATGAATGAACCTTGACACTTAATAAGTGAATTTAAACCTAGCACAACAATGTAGTGTAAAGTGATTTAAAACAGTAATGTAGGTTAAATGTGACGTGGCTAGTTCTTACTCTACTACAATTGGCAACATAGCAGAAATTCATATAGCAGATAACACGACATGTGACATAGCGCCACCCATGTGTGTGATGAGTGCTACGCACACAAGCACAAATTATTGAAAATAAAAATTTTGTTTCAAAAATCACACGCAGGATCAAATACGGATAACCAGTTGCAAGTCGTCTTCAAAGTGATACAAAATAATCAATAATCGGAAACGTATAAAATTTGTAAAAAATTGGAAGAACTTTTATTTAGCAAGCCACTGCTTTTTCCATGAAGGTCACAGATGTTGCTTCTCTTCCTGTTACCCTTCTGATTGTTGTTTATTCCTGCGCATTATATGGTTTATCCTAATGCTAAAACAATACTCGTCTGTCCTATACAATTGGGTCAGGTAATGATTTTATTGGTTATTTCCACCTTGATGGATAGTGGTAATGCTATCCGTAATGAGACTTCACACCCCCAAAAAAACAGATATTAAAAATGCTACACCTTTATTCCTAATTTGGTTACCTTTTTCCCATTTCTAATTTTTTGGACAACCAACAGAGATTCCCCGATAAATTGCTGCAATTTTAATCCGATCCGATAAATAATCCTATGGTAAGCATCTTGAACCTGCTACATAGGTTATTTTGGAATAATTATTTCCATGTCATGCAAAAATCCTAGGAAAGAAATTGTTGCCCAAATGAAACGCTTTAGGTATAATTAATTTAAAGAAATCAACTTCTTTTATGTCTTTTTTTAAATTAATTAAAAATGTTTAGAAGTTTCTACGTACCCTTCAGTGCCACTACTTAAACGATGGCCAATCTTTGACCTAACGCCATTAACAGAAAACCGTACATGCCTTCGGCAGATTCCTATATAACGACAACACGCGCTACCGAGTGCGGGATTTGAGGTTGGCATCACGATCAGAAAAGTTCATCCTTAACAGATAAACACAAGTTGATCAATTCTCTAAAAGAGTCATCATCGTTTTTACGATGGGCGACGCAGACGTGAACCTGCTCCGCTACTACCGTTCGTTAGAGAAACACCGAGAAAATCCGCAGTCGCAGACGACCCAGCAAGACGTGATACCGTCGCTGCTCGACCTGATATTTCACCCTTTCAGGAGGACACGACCAGCACCGCTAGAATACATCACCCATTATCTGAGGTTCAGCCAGCAAGATGACCGCCCCGGATCCACCAGCCCCGACGTGACGCAGATAAAGAGGGCGAAGAAGACCACGACCGCCCGCCCGCCAACGCCGCCCCCGACGGACGACATGTTTCATCCACTGGACAGTCCAGCAGCAATGAACCAGACGATGGAGCACACCGTTGGAGACACCAGGGTGCCGCCGGTAATCCTTCGTCAGAAAGAGAATTGAGCTGCTTTCTCCCGCGAACTTGACCGACAACAGATCGCTGTCACAAGGGCCAAGGCAATCAACGAGGGAATCCGGAAACAGTCTGCCTCAGTCCATGACCGAGGTACATAGATAGGTGTGGTACTCCGTATCATACTTATCAGTGCTAACGCTTAGCTAAGATGGTAACAGGTGACCCGCCCGTATAACTATCCGAGGTTGACGTTAGCTCATAATCGACACTTAATGGTATTAATGTGATCTCTTATTTCAGGATGAAGCAGAGATGAGGACCGATCACTCTACTGCTGGTACAACTGACGAAGCTGCCGACTGAAACGGACAACAGGATGATTCGGGAAGTCGAGTACGTCGCCCGCCTCCGAGTGACCGTATAAGACTTGCGGCGAAAATCCGACATCCGGAAGTGTCACCGGTGTCAGGGTTTCCGCCACGCACAGCGTTTCTGCAGGGCGGTGGCATGTGTCAAGTGTGCTGGAGATCACTACTCCAATCAATGCACGAAACCCCGAACCGACCGGGCCAAGTGCGTTAACTATGGTGGGGATCACCCTGCTAGCTACAATAGATGTCCAAAGCTCCCTTCACCTCCACAGCGTAAGAGGGAAGCTCATCAACAACAGACCGGCGTCAGTTACTCCAGAGCGACGGCAGGCGAAGTTGAGAAGACATAAGCACCGAAAGCGGTTCCCGCGGCTGTCATTACCCCGGCTGTCCATCCAATCTTAGGCATGATTCTGTATTGGGCGTCCTCGGAAGTCTCAATATAGAGAAGGCCCTACCTGTCATCCACAAAGTTGCAGCAGCGCTCAATTAAGCGAAAACTGCGATGGACCTGTGGTAGTAATCTTCATACACGGTTCAGAGATTGTTGCCCTTTTCGGATAATCATATAATGGTCTGACGGGAAGACTGGTGCCCCAGGGTAAGCACACATCATCGACTCATTTAATTTTTCGTATTCTGTGAGCGCCGACCAACTATTCACCCAACTAACACGTGTTTCCCATTATTTTAGATACTAGGGGAATCAGCAGCATCAACTGCACGAACCGAGTGATAAAAAGACAGTCCACACAACCACAACTCCACCAGCAAGAACTACCCGCACAAGACTTTTTTTTTTTGATACCCACAACACTTAACATCGAAGATATCAACTGGAGTACCATCAACATCACACAGCTCAACAACCATATATTCCACACGCTGAAGAAGACGAAGATTCTGTGTTCCTACTTATGAAACTACAACGATATCATAAAATAATGGCTCAATATCAGATTTAGACGCATTTAAATACCTGTGGAAGCTAATCAAGACTCAAATCAGAAAGGCTTACAAGAACGTTAATAACAGGTCAGAAAACTCAAATGCGATAGATACTAAACTGTTTGAAATTTTATTAATAATAAATTCATCCAGAATATCAAGTACTGTCAAACTCAATAATGATAAGACTTTCTCTATGCTCGAATCTATTGTAAAAGCATTTCGAGATTTTTTAGCAGCATTTATACGCCGTCCACTAATAGGGAAGTTTCAAACATCGTTCGGTTTAACAATTTACCTACTATTACTTTGGCCAATATAACTATAGGTGAAACAATTTCCGTCATACGCATATTAAAAAATAACAACACAACATGCCCTAATCAAGTGCTTGCTTTCGTAGTTAAAGACTACGGTGCTGTTATGCAACATTTTTAATGTATGCTTAACTTCTAACATATTCCCCAAATTTTAAAAAATTGCTAATACATACCCCATACAGAAAAATGGAAATTCCAGCGAGCTAACTATCTACCGACCAATTGGAGTCCTAAACAATTTTGCTAAAGTGATTGAGATTACTATTCACAATCGAATATACTCTTCACTCAAAAGATTAATTCAGGACATCAACACGGTTTTATGCAACAACGGTCCACGGCTACTAATTTAGGATATCTGTCAGATGCCCTAGCTACCTCACTTCACAATCTTGGTCATGTAGATGTTATCCATACGAATTTTACTAAGGTATTTGATAACATCCCGCATGACATTATAATCGCGAAACCTTTTTAAATCATATTAGGTAACAGAGTTCAACGTGTCGCCTACAATAATTTTGTAACTGGTACAACTTTGTCACTTCGGGGGTTCCTCAGAGATCAAATTTAAGCCCACTTATTTTTTATTGTTTATTAATGATCTTCCAGCTATGATAGATTGTGGTGTTCTATTGTTTGCAGACGATTTGAAATTCTTTTCCTGACGTATCATTTATTACTGATTGTCAATTTTGCAACTGCAGTCTAAGCGTATTTCGAAGTGTGTTATGTGAGCTGTTTAGTATTTTAAATTAATAAAGAATCCCGAGCAGCGCACCACCAACATGACACGATACTGTGTATATTTTATTTAGTTATAAGTTTACCTTGTATTTAAAACACCTACACCAACACGCGTAGAGAATGTAACCGCCGAAAAATAATTGTTTATCTAAATCCTGCCAATCCTATAGTGTATACCAAGCAGCGCAAAGCAGCTAGTTTCCCAAGTCTACCGGTGGGTGTTACCTACAAATTTGCACACAAAGAAAGGCACTTACTCGCCACCCCAGCCACCTTATCTAACACAGAGTGTTACCAGATAGAACGCGATCAACTAGATCAAGATCCAATAATTATTTCTTGCCATCAAGTTCCATCCCGCAGAAGTTACGTAAGTATTAAAATTACTTCAGTGTAATTGACTGTTTTGTAATCTACTTCTTTTCGAAGTCCTGAACCCGAGGCCTTCCTATATCGCACTACGCGATACGTTAAAGACTAAATTAGGGAAATATACCTGTATTAACCATTCTTTAATACCATAGTACATAAAACGTTTAGTTTTATCTAGTCCGCCGGTATAAAATATATACATTCACGTAAACTAATCTTTACCAAAGGTTTAAACACTATGTACACTCGTCCCGAGATAAGCAACTCACCCGGTAACATTTCTTTCTTCCATCACCACTACAAAGATTTTCTAGTAACCACCAAGGCAATCCCGAATAATGCCTATTCCCTGTAAACATAAATCGTTCCCGTATAAAACAATATGAGGACACCCACATATCTCAATTTTAAATTTTGACAAACAAGTAAATTCAGTAGCCACCTCCATCTACCATCACTCATTGGCAAGACCGGCCACGTACCCTACTCATGGATAGAAAACGAAAGAAAAAGAACCGTATCATTCTATTTCACTTAATTATTATAAACTAATTAGAACATACTCCTGTTAATTAAACAATCGCGTAAATACGTAATTGAATACTTTAAATATAAACTGCTAAAACGCAAGCAGTCCTTTAAACATGAAAATATCGATTTTCTTTCTCAAATTAAACTGCCTTTAGTTCCAAGTAGAGGCCGTCACCCTTACATCTGAATATATCTGAACGAGCAATAAAACGCATTTTAACAGTAAAAATTCAATCCTGTTATTCGAGCTACTATAGATCAGAGACGTATTGAGTAATGTTTTCCGATGTTTCTTTGTTTATATTATAATGTATTAAGTATCTAGAACAGTAAGGATATTTTACCATCGAAGACAATTGTTTGGAGGAGGAGCGAAGCGACGACTCCAGTTATTGTATGACATCGGTAGTCCTTAATGTTCGAGATGCTTTTGACATTTTTTGCGCCACTAAATTTACTAAAAAGATTTAAATATTTACTTAATTAATAGCGATATGTAGAAATGTATATTAGTCTCGTTATATGAAGTTGTCTTAATGTAAAAATTTGTATTTCGTTGCTAAAACAATTTGTAAATAACTGCAGCCATTACAGTTTTTTTTTGTGAAAATAACAACGAAAACTAGAATGAATCTTTTAAGTGAATCTGAAAAATGTTTTGCACACAAGGTAGTAGATTACATATTAAAGTAAATATACATCAGTAAATTATTATATTTTTTATAAGTAGGAATGATATTAGGAATAGCTGGTGCATGTAGACGAGAAGAGTTATATAATATAAAAATAGAACACTTTGAAGAACGTGATGGATTAATCATTGTAAAAATACCCCAAACGAAGTCAAATATTCAGCGATCTATTGTTGTTATTAAAATTGCGCATAATAAAGTTGACTATTTGGACATATATTACAAATATAAAAATCTCCGTCCAAAAAATGCAAAATGATTTCGTTTCTTTTTAAATTATCGAAGTGGGAAATGCAATAATCAGATTATTGAAAAGGGTACATTAGTACATACACAAGAGTCGCAAGAGGTTCCAGTATGTGGTACTGAAATTTTTTCATCGGCATCCGTTTTCCAAAATAAGCTTCCGGTGACAAGT
Source organism: Vesta saturnalis (assembly GCA_036346205.1). NCBI lineage: Eukaryota > Metazoa > Arthropoda > Insecta > Coleoptera > Lampyridae > Vesta > Vesta saturnalis. Next base: position 15,392,416 of record JARFJB010001883.1, on the reverse strand, counting down.
GGAAATTGTAATAATTGTACTTTCAATATTTATGTTAATAGGTAAATTATAAAAATTGTTATTTAAAATTGAATAAATTTACTTACCGTTCTAGAACGCTAAAATACTTACCGTCGTACTTATTCTTAGCAACTAGTAAACAAAACTTACTGTCGTGGAAACGGACGAGGTAAACAACCAGATAGAGCATAGTCGCGCAAAATGGTATATTGAGTATCAAGAACAGTAAGGGACGTTTACCGGTCGAGGGCCATAGCGAAGCTTCCAATTTGACCGGAGACCGGTACAACCCTTAATGTTCGTGATACTCATACTTGTTTTTTGCACGATTGTATTAAATTTACCACAATTCAAATTATTTAATTTCTACTAAATATACGAAAAGTCAAAAGTGCCGTTTCAAATAGAAATGTCCAAATTTTTTGTTCTTATTGTTGTGAAGTATAATACCTACCTATATATAATTTTACGTTGGTAAGTAAAATCTTACCGACGAGTTGGGCCTAGTAACCAGTAAACATATCCTACTGTCTTGGACAAAGATATGGTAAATAAACTAAAAAGCTCAATCGTGCAAAAACGTATTTTGTACTCAGTTTATCCCTGTGTGAATGCGTTACTTTCACCTATACCATTAACATTTTCCCGAGCTTCCGCAAGAAGATCGAAGGTGAGTGCCCGTGCATAAGAGCGTTAGTTTATTTTGTAGTAGAGTAATTATGATTTTGTCTGTTATTTGGAATATTTATTTTATTATTATTAGATTAGGTTATAGTAAGAGTGTAAATATTTGGAATTGTTAAGTCAATATACGTATATAATTCATTTTCGTTTAATCGTCAGTGTGAAACCCGAGGTAGCAATCAATCAGCTCCATCTAAAAGAACGCCCAATATTCGATTTTCAGCTATAACCGCGGTAAAGCACTGTAAAAGTAAACGTACCCCATTAAGGGTTTACAGAGTTATTTACTTACAACATGAAATGTCCACGATAAAGAATCTCAAAATTAGGACGTTAAATAATAATGGGCCTCCTCATTACACATAATGTAATGTAACATTTTATAACAAGTCTCATTTTGCAACTGACTGCTTTGGTAATAAATCTATGCTTTGATAGTAATAATAAACGATGATACGTGTTTACGTCTTACGCTATCAACCTTAACAAAAAAATTGTATACAGCGTTGGCAATACGTTTTAAAAAGGTTTATGTTGTAGGTGCGACAAGATAACGTTAACATAACAACGTTACTTATTCCTGTTATTGTATATTAATAAACTAGTTTCATAAAATATGTTCTTATAGAACGAGTCTCGTATACGATTTTGTTTGTTTGACCTGTTAAACTCGATTTAAATATAGATTTATTTAATATTAAAGCAGTGCAAACACCCTAAATACATTTAGATAAATGAAAAAAATTATGCTCCACTGTAGTTAAAATAAAATAGTGCTACATAACCTCAATAGTTTGCAAGTAACAAGTCTTCCATATTCATATTTTCTCCAATATCCCTTTATATATTAAACAAGATTGATATTGTAATCTTTACTCCTATAGACGAATATTATCGTTATGTCTTTAACTCAGACTACGTCAGCTGCAGAGTAGATTGAGTAGCTCAGCAGTTGTCGTTGCCAGTTTCAAGCCCGGGTAAAGGACGAGGGGCCCTTAGTTAAGGCTAGCAACCTGCCTAAGGAAAATTAGTTGCTTCTAAAGATGTCTCGATGATGGACGGCCCCAATTGATGACGACCACCGCGAGAATAAGGAGAAAGCGAGAATGGGAAGAGAATGAAATAAGGATTGCGTGCTGGAATAAAAGAGACCAAGAATAACCCTAGAATTGAACAATTACAAGATAGACATCTGTGTACTATCTGAAATAAAAAGAAAGGACAAGGCACATCAAAGTATCAAAATGACACTTTGGTATACAGCGGCAAGCGAAAAGAAGACGGGGCCATTCAGGAGTGGGATTATTAATCCATGAAAAATACGAACCAAATATCGACCAAATCAAATATATCAATAACAGAGTGTTAAGGGTCACACTGTAGTTCGAAAATCAACTAATACACATTGTCTCAATATATGCTCCAGGCACAATCAGATCAAAGAATGAAACGACAGAATTCTACAGCCTACTACAATCTGAAATTGATAACATAGCAAGAACGAATAAAATTATAATAATAGGAGATACGAATCCCAGAGTTGGAAACGGAACAGTGGATGAAGTAATGCAACGATTCGATGAAGAAGTCATAAATGAACATGGAGAAAGTATGATTAAATTCTGCGCCCACAATCAGTTAGGACTAAGTAATACCTTATGCCAACAGAAATGGCAACATAAGTGTACCTGGTCGAACAAAGAAACCAGAGATCAGTAATTGACAATATAATAACCAATAGAGCAATACAGCCAACACAGACCATCGACTTCAGGGCATTATCATAACCTAATGTGGGATCTGATCACAATATGGTATTATGCAAATTGTGCACAAAGCTCAAACCAGCAAAGAAGAAGCCACCACAAATTGTAAGCAAACTACACATTGAACTGTTAACGGACGACAGCATCAAGTACTTGTATGAGAGTCTACTAACACAAAAAATATTAAATCACTGCACCAACGAATCAGACATTCTAGAACAATGCTGGAAAAAAATTAAAACTAATATTCACAAAGTAGCAGAAGAAGGGTTTGGAACTAGAGAAGTCAACATAACCCATAGCATAAAACCCTGGTTCACGGACGGAGTTCAAGAACTGGCAGAAGAGAAACGAAGAGCATATTTACGATACAAAGCAACAGAACCAAAAATCAATACAAAACTTATGTTTAGACTAGAAACACGGTCAATGCAAGAATAAATGAAATAAAGAATGACTACTAGCAAGAGAATCTGTTATCAAAACGTTGTGGAATGGAATTGGAAAACTTATCCAGGAAAAATATTTCAGGGAATATAATAGAAAAATTGGTCCCTTAAGACCGCGTGGGGCGCGCGTAATTGTAAACGTCGAGAACTTCAACAAATCCCCGAAAAGAGAAAATCTTATTCTGCAGATCTCAGGAAACAAATGATACCAGCATGGGACGAAAATACTCCATGGAGAGGCGGAGAATGAACAAAACGATTGGTGCAATATTATAGAGAAGAAATAGGGGTTATGGAAATCACACTGACAGGATAGAGTATAACCCAATAACTTCTAAAACCATACAAGGTGCATCGTGCAGATTAACTGACAGAAAATTTCTAATACCAAATAAAAGTGACACTGACAAATGTCCAGTACGTCTTTTTCACAAATTGATGTCAAAAAGAACTGAAAATATTCAAACTGACCGTTTATTTTTGACACCTAATCCATATTGGCAGGAATCCTTATCTAAGGTGTGGTATAATTTCCCAGTGGGACAAAACGAAATTGGAAAATGGACAAAACAAGTGGCCAAAGAGATTGGCTTGTATCCTAACAAAATATAAATTACAAACCATTCAAATCGATCTTCTGCTGTAAGACAACTAGCTAAAAGTGAAGTAGGTGAGCAACAGTTTGTTAAAAATAACGGGATACTCCTCTGCAAGCTCCTTCAAACCCTATCTACAACTCCACGAATGGCATCACACAACCGTGATCAACAACTTAAGAAGAGGCACTCTTTCGTCCTCTGAAGAAAATTGTACAATTGCTTACAATAATTACACCATTAATTACAACAATTGTAAATATTCTTAATTATTTAATGAAGATGCTTACATACTTCTTTAACATTTTGCGACATAGTTTAAAAAATAATCAGGCCGAATTACATTCGTGGTAAAAGTATTTTTTTATAATTTTAACTAGATTAGCACTCATCTTTGTTGCCATTAAGAAAACCTACTCGTGGACTTCGCCCACTCGTGAGATTTCTATAGCAACAAAGATTTGTACTAAGACAAAAAGTAAATTACTTTTTGTACAGTTGCCATGGGGACACCGAAGATTCCCGAAATCAGCCACTTCTGGTACAAAATACTATCACAATATGGCGTCTTATTCATATGGCGTGGTTGGGGAAAATAGTTATGTGTGTCATTAGTACAAAAAAATGTGTTTTTTGTACGAATAAAACAATTTTTTTTCTCCAGCCACTTTTATCTTTATATTCAGTCATTTATTTGCAGTTCACTATGTTTTTGGGAACCCTTTATTTACGTCGCTATCAGTATCAGACAATGTTATTTTATACAAAACGAGGGTTTGTAACGTGTTAAACAGACTTTGGTTTTTACAGCGAGTTTGAGAATTTTTATGTCTGTTGTGTAGGTGTGTACGCAACACACGTTGGCTTCAATTATAAGAAATTTGGCGACATAGTGCGTGACATTGAATTTCAAATAAATTTAAAAATGTGATAATTTCGGAAATTTCTGGTTGGTTAAAAGTATCAGGTGACTTTTCTTTTTGGTTTGTCTTCTTCTGAACAAGAACGCCAATCTGTTGCGGCAAAAATTGCGTTGTTAGAGACTAGGTATGGTGGAGAGATTCTTTCTGTAATTTTTATAAAATGTTATATAATAAAAGTTACATACAGAGTAGTGCTGGTTTTTTAAATCTCCACAGTTAGTAAAAAGCTGTACTAAGTAATTTAGTTTTCGTTTCTACAGATATAAAGTTTCTTAAGGAAAGCTCCACGTCCTGGAAGGAGGTGAGTAAAAAAATTTCTTAACTTTTGCCATTGAATATTTAACTAAGTACATTCGTTATACTTGACACTCAACTCGTGTCTAAAACATTGGTTTCTCTAGGTTTTTCTTTCTATTGGATATTATCGTCCTTCCTCTAGACAAGATACTGCTGTAACAGATTCTACACCTATACCTGGCCAGCGTTCTTCCGACTTATGGTATAACTTAGAAATGTTCTCCGAAAACTAAGTCGAATATACATTCTGGCTGTTACTTCACATCGGGCCATCCTCTCCATAAGAACAAATAAGCTTATGTCTAGTAACACATTCGGTTAAGTAGTTATACACACGCAATATCCTGGTGAGTTTCTTTTATTATTATTCCTTCATGACAACGCTCGCGCTATATAGGCATTTGTTTTAATTAAGCTGCGAAGTACTTGAAGAGTGGCTCATTACTATTGCGAGTTACAGTTATAAATATAGCACTGTTCTCTAAATTCTTGTGTGTGACTACTTTTTGTTGGAACATTGGACGGTATTACATCTAATGAGATTATGTACCTGTAACCGTAAATGTTTAGTCAAGCGTTAGTGAAAATGCCCACATTACCTAACATTTAAAAATAGAGGCAGCCAATTTAACAATATAAGATCGAACTTAACACAACAACCGCAAAGAGTATATTCAACAATACCCTACCTGCCAAAATCTCCTATTACACATACAATTCAAAACCTCAATGACAGTTCACTCCTTAGCTCAATTCTCAACCAAATCCTTGAATCTATAAAATCTCTTATCACAGAATTAATCTTTAATGCCATTGGATACTGGCAAATAATGCCAAAAATTAATTCACAAATTAACTCTTCTAAATTTTAATGCTAATGGCATAAAAAGACAACAAAATCTATGTACTCTTTTCCTTGCACGATACCATATAGACATAGCTTGTGTCAGTGAAACACATCTAATTAATGATGAATCGCGAATTATTGGCTTCAATATCTATAGAAACGACAGGGATGCTCGCTGTGCTTCTGGTGGTGTCACCATAATCTTCAAAATGAAAGTAAAGCATCACCCAATAACTTTACCTAATCTTACATCAATTGAAACAATAGATGTCAAAGTTCAGATGGAAAATGGCAGTGAACTAACTATTATCCCCGGATATACACCAACACACCTTCCTTTAAATGATAACGACATTATCTTGTTATTTATAGATAATAGCCCAACGATGCTACTAGGAGATCTAAACAGTAAACATAATAACTGGGGTTGTCTATCGAATAATCCAAATGGAGTAAAATTACACGCCATTACTTCAAGACTAGGCATCCACATAGCAGCTCCCATTGAAAACTCCCATGTTCCATACAGGACTAACCAACTCCCGGATATCTTAGAGCTAACTTTATTAAAAGATGTAGCTCTGCTATTTCAACAAAACATAGTCTGCGAGCTTGAATCGAACCATCTACCGGTCGTCATTACTTTCAACTCTACTTTTACCCATAACAAACCAGTTCCAAGACTAATAACCGGCAAAGTTGATAGGGAATATTTTCAAGAAGAATTAGATCAAAACCTAGTTATTGACAGAATAGAAACAAATACCGATATTGACAACAGTATTGGACCTTCACAGAATTATTAATCAATACAACGAAGGCTGCTACAGTTTCCAGTACTTGTAAGCAATACCGACCTTTATTAGATCCGCCCAAATATATTTAAAGAAAAAAACAAAATAAGAAGATTTTGGAACAGAACCAAAGAAAGACAATGCAAGCTAATATTAAATCATCTTACTCATCAAATCAGAGATGAGCACGTTAACTTACAAATTTTGTCCTACCAACAATACCTCTCAGATATAAACCCTAATAATAATTCGTTAAATGAATTCTACGTAAGCACGAGGAAATTCATACATTAAAATATAATGGAGATAATATCGAAAGCGACGAGGAAAAAGTAATCTATTTGCGCAGCACCTGGAAGAGGTTTTTGAACCCAATCCTTCTCAAGGTCAATATAAACAGTAACACAAAGAACTTCAATCTTCAACTAAACGTAACATTACAATAACATCCACAGATTTAGACCCAACCTCAGCTCGAGAAATTCAAACCATCATTAATCAACTCCCACTTAAAAAATCTCCCAGACATGATCTAGTACCCAATATTGTATTGAAAAACTTATCCTTGAAAGCTATTGTTTTCTTGGCAAACCTATTCAATACCTACTTAAGAAATGGCTACTTTCGTGACAACTGGAAACAAGCAGAAATTATATTATTTCCCAAACCTAAAAAAGACAAAACGACGGTGAACAATTATAGGCCAATAAGCTTACTCTGAACTTTATCAAAGCTGCTTGAAGGAATTATCAATCGACGCCTTAAACACTAAAAATGTTATCCCAGTAACACAATATGGCTTTCGCAGTAATCATTCAACCACACTCCAATTACTACATTTAACGAACATCATATCTAATGGGTTGAAAACTAAGAAGCACGCAGTAGCAGCATTCTTCGACATCTCACAAACCATCGATAAAGTGTGGCTAGAAGGTCTTATCTATAAACTTATTCAAATTAATTTACCATCCATCTTATTCGAGTGATAGCATCGTTTCTATCAGATAGAACGTTCAAGGTGAGAATCAACTCGCAATATTCAAATCACTGCTGGAGTGCCTCAGGGCTCAGTCCTTGGATCAATTCTGTACGACGTGTATACACACGACGCATTTATATCTCAAAACGTAAATATTCAACAAGCGACCAATGTACTCCAAACTGCAATCGATCTTTACTACCAATGGTGCAACACATGGAGAATTCAATTTAATACGTCAAAATGCCAAGCTAAAATTTTCACGCTAAGGCGACCTCTCAACCCAGCTGAACTACAAGTGAACTCAACCACAATTCCCTGGAATCCTAATGATGAAGCGGTGAGATACCTGGGAATGTTCTTGGACCGAAAATTAACATGGACTATTCACATAAACAAAACACTTTTAGAATGTCATAACAGGCTGAATATTCTCTACCCATTAATTAACCGCACATCTAAGCTAATGATTGCATGCTCCACACTGTTACACGAATCTCTTATACGACATATCATCAAGTATAGCTCCGTCATCTGGGGGACTCCGAGTAAAACTCACATCAATAAAATCCAGGTAATGCAGAACAAAATATTACGCATTATCTGCAATGCCAGCTGGTTCGTGCGCAACACTCAACTACACTAAGAACTACAATTACTAAGTAATGAAGACTTAATAAAAGAAATAGGCACTAACTTCTTTGCTAATATTCATAAATGCTCCAGTGCTATCTACCATAGCCTCAACACTCCCCCTACAATACGAAGGGCTAGAGACGTACACCCAAGGATTTAATTTTAGCCAGTGACAATTCTTTGGAAGGTGGTTAAAACATTATCAAGTATGTAGCAATATTTCATATTTATGTATTGTTGGAGTATTAACCTCCTAATGTTATTTAACCGTTATTTTGTAATATCCTTATTATACCTACCATGTACAGCACTCACGTGGCGATCTGGTAAATACACTAGTTAAAAAAAACTTCTAGGTTACACTTTTGACATATGCTTGTAGAAATAGTAGCAAGCTAACCTTTTCTATTTGCTGTGTGAAAAATTCATGCTTCATATTTTTTAGTAGGTACTGTTAATTAAACTTAAATTGATTTGTGTGTTTAAGAAAAACGCAATGTTAGACATCTGGCTAAAATATTCTGGTTATTTATATCGGGTATAAAATTACTATTCGTTTGAATTAAAACTGATACGCCAGTTTTAAGGAGAGCTCTTCCTAGAACTATGGTTTATTGTTTATTTGATTTTGATTGTGTTGCGTCTTTGATTTCTAGAATCAACGCTGGATGTACGACAACGCATGATATTTTTGGGTTTTGAGTATTATATAGTATTTATTTTTTTGGGGTTATATTGTAGGTATAGCACTATCCAGAAAGGTAAGTGTGTTACTATTACAACGTTTGGTTAAACAGATATTTGCGACAAATAATTTTCTAAATTTTGTTCACAAACCGTATAGCTATCCAAACTTACGATAACGATCGTGTTAGTGTTTATTATTATTTATAAACCGCTACAATTATCTAACCATTTTATATAGAGCTGTATCAAGATTGTGTTATTAATTATATTGTATATAGTTTTAAGGAAAGCACCGATTTGGGGTATGAATTTATGTTCAAATTAAACTGAGTTTTATTAAACTACCACTAGTTATTTCGTTATCACTGCGGTTTAGGGGTCAATTCCTAGCCGAACCCATTCCTTGGTTGGACTGTGCCCAACCTTACCTTAAATGTATCGTACCTGTTCCTGTGTTATATTTCTTGGTCTAAGGGCGATATAAAAATAAATCAAGTGGTGCCTTTTTAAAACTTTCTGTGTATCTACGCCAGCCATACGCCCACATATCCAAGTGCCTAACCGACCGACTGAGCTTCAGGCGAAATCCCTATTATTGTTACCTTTTACTTTTGCTACGACCATACTTTTGTGCATGTAACACATTATTCTACTTTTCAGTGAAAAAACATTACTGTGTACTTTTTAATTAATATTCATTGGATTTTAGCTCTATAATTTAATTCATATGTGACAGATGTTAGTGAAATCATGTGCAGATGGATTGTGCTAACGACGACAGCAAATGTCGATTTCTGTTCATAGAAGATATTCACTTGCTAAAATGAAAGTAAAAAAGCAAAATTATATTGAATATGAATACTTATTTATGACTGAAAACGTTGTTTGTGATAAACAGGCGTTTAAAATTCGATTTATTAAAGTAATATCCCATGAACGTCATTAACACGAAGTTGATGTTCAGTTAAATGTCAAATTACTTTTTGTACCGTTGCCATAGAGACACAAAATAATCCCGAATTCAACTACTTTTGGTACGAAATACTGTCACAATATGGCGCCTTATTTAGGTAGTTGGGGTAATTTCATTGCAATTATTCATTTAATATTGTGTGTACTAATTTTTTTTTCTTGAGAAAGCTATGTAATATCGAAACTGGGCGAACATTATTGAAATAAATAGACAATTATTAGAAGTCTTTTTCTTCGTTAATTTTTTATAAATATGAATTAGCTTATCTCAGTAATAAAGAACAACTTCAATTTATAGTATTTCATCACTTTTTAAACGACCAAAGCAGTTAAATAGCAAACATTACACATGTAAAATTATATTCAACTTTCTAAAATGAAACAAAGTAAGAATTCAATATATATTTTAACTTACTTTACATAACGCGAACAGAATCCTGTTTTTATGTAAAAAAAGTAATTTAAAAGTACTTTCTGCATTTTGAAGACGTTAAACATATCCACTGAAGCATTCGACCAATGAAAGAAAGATATATATTTAAGGAATACTAAAGCTTCGCAGAATTTAAGATTTAAACATGTATGTAAATACATTTATGCAGAATGTTTCTATTCATACAGAGTTTACATATTACAAGGTTTTGGAACTTTCTAAAATTTTATTCGCATGTCAGTTTTCAATATATAGATCTAGATCTTACTTCAAATGCGATCCAGTTTAGAATTGTTGCAATTTTTTTTTTTGCTTTTAACCTACACATTTAACGTAGAGGAGGGGTAGGTGCAGGTTGTTTGGGGCACGTTGCTCCACAGTATATAAATGTAAGTGGCGTTGCATGTAACAGTAACATATTTTACTGTAAAAATTGTACAGCCATAAAACGTGGTTTGTATGCACAAGGGATTTTTAGAGTGAAAAGACACTTCGATTTATCGTCGTAAATGATCTAATTGAATTATTACATTGGTTTTAAAATACATTGTTTTGACTTATATTCGCACTATTTATTTTTTACTGAAATATAAGATATACGGTAAAAAGGAAACATGACCTACACTATTATTGTCGAGGGAATTCGTCCGCTTGTTCGTTTTCTTCTATACCCCAATGCCCTGGACTCCATATTAGGGTGATGTTGTTTCGTCCCACCAGGTCGTTGAGTTCCTTGTAGCACTCATAGACCAGTTGTGATAACGCGTTGTGGATCAATAGAGCTTTTAAGGTTGCCTGGCTGTCTGACAGTACAAATGGGCAAGTGCTTACACGTATATTACCGGTCGAGGCTTATGGCTACAGTAATTATGAGGCATGTTGTTACACGTGGTCACAATACCTGCACCTTTATGCTATTAGACAGCCAGGCAGCCTTAAAAACTGTGTCGATCCATAAGACGTCGGCATTCACTGTCTGCAAGCAGATCAGTGAATATCGCGTTTAACATTGCAAACGTACTTTGTTAAAAGTTTTTATGTGCGTACTTTCTGCTACCTGCGTCGTTTTCACGATGACAGGTAGAGAGTCACCGTTCCGGCAGAAGCACCCGTACGCTCTTCGGAGTTGGTACGATGAGCACGAGTCTTTCCCGGTACCCAATGGCTTCTTCCAGATCGAGGAGGAGGCCCGCTCGTGCCCTTGCCCTTCTACGAAGAAGACATCTTTAAGAATAGTAAGAAGAAGAAAAAGAAGCCCAAGAAATTGGAAGAACAGATCGAGGAGGAGGTCTCGCTCGTACCCTTGCCCTTCTACGAAGAAAACATGTAAGAAGAGTAAGAAGAAGAAAAAGAAGCCCAAGAAATTGGAAGAATAGTTGCTGCTGCACCGCTTTCAGCAGCTCCAAAGACCATTGATGCAGAAGAAGAATCGCCACCGTCCGACGGGTTCCGGCTCCAGAAGAAGAAGCTGAAGAAATCTTCGATAGACCGCCCGACCACACCCACAACCGTTATCAACGCGTGCGAGGCCCTAGCTGACACCATGGACCGCCCGGACGTAGAAGAGCTACCTGCGGCGAGAGAGGATTCCTCCAGTAATCCTTCGCGAGAAGGAGAACTGGGTAGCGTTCTCCCAAGAATTAGATCACCGAGGGATCGTCTTCACACATGTGAAGGCAATCGCCGAGGGATACCGGATCCAGCCTGCCACTGCCAAGGACCGTGACAGGCTATTGCGGTATATGGATAGGCATGGTACACCGTACCATACCTATCAGGCAAAGAGGGAACGTTCGTTCAAGGTGGTTCTACGGGGAATACCCGTAGAAATCGCCGAGGCTGACGTTACCTCTGAGCTTAAAAAGCACGACGTTATCAGCTCTTGTTTCAGAATGAAGAAACAAGGTAGACCGATCCCGGTTCTGCTGGTCCAGGTACCAACCGACGAAGACCTTAAGAAGATCCGGCTGGTGGAGTACGTGGCTTGCCTAGGTATCTCCACTGAAGACTTGAGGCGGAGACCAGGCATCGGTCACTGTCACCGGTGCCACGCACAGCGTTGCTGTAGAGCGGCGGCACGTTGTGTCAAGTATGCAGGACACCACCACTCCAGTGAGTGCACCAAACCCCGTACAGACCGGGCAGGTGCGTAAACTGTGGTGGTGATCATCCGGCCAATTTCAGGGGCTGCTCGAGGTACCCACGTCTCCCGCAGCGTAAGAAAACGGAAGCTCCACCGTCACGTATCCCGCAACGGAAGAAGTCCGAAGAAACACCTCAACAGAGACAGAAGAGGACACCGCCCACAGCGACATTAGTTAAGGGAATGAACTCAACCTTTCCGTCTACTTAATAACCTATAACTTTTTGGTTTTTCAGTTTTTGTTGTGTACAGTTTCAAAAAATAAAAGGCCGCCTAAAATTACGTAAAAAAGGTTTACTTGTTACATCTCTCTAAAATAAGCCGTTTTCGAGAAATCCTGCTTTGAAAATTGTCTTGCACGCTGTGAACAACAACGCACGTTAAATTATTTTCAACGTTTTAACACGGCGTGCTGTGGAAACAAGTGATATGGTTTCTATGGCAACGACACATGTAAAAGCAACTTTGACACATTGTAAAGTGTAAGAATGAGTGTTAAAATGTTTTGTCAGTAATAAAATGTTTGAACTCACCCTGTAGATCCGTTATTTTGGATTTTGTATCACTTTTAGTGCATGAGACAAAAGAGCATATAAAAACACACAAAAAAAGGTATACTTAATGTGTTAAAACGAAAATAATTTAAAGTGCGTTATTGTTCACAGCGTGCAAGACAATTTTCAAAGCAGGTTTTCTCGAAAACGGCTTATTTTAGAGAGATGTAACAAGTAAACCTTTTTTGCGTAATTTTAAGCGCCCTTTATTTTTGAAACTGTACGCAACAAAACCGAAAACCCAAAAGTTATAGGTTATTAAGTAGATGGAAGGTTGAGTTCATCCCTTAGCAATGAGGGACAAATGTCAACTTTAGAACGCTAATACAAAAGATCAGAAGTAAGAAGTGTACCAAAGTTTAATACAACCGGATTACCAATAAAAAAGTTATAGCAAAAAAATTATTTTTTAATTCTAACTTTGACGCCCTGTAGATCCGTTATTTTTGAGTTTTCGAAAAAGTGTTATAGGAACTTGTCACACTCATTTTTCTTGTAGAATCAGCAACTAAATTTTTTGCGCATCTTTTCCGGACACCCTGTATAATTATGTTACAGGAAAATGCTGTACCCCGAATTAGTGGTGCTAGAAAAATTCCAGCAGCCCTGAAAGATAGAGTCAAAGAAAAACTCTATTAAACTATAAAGCAAAACATCATTGTTCCTGTCAGCGAGCCAACTGATTGGGTCCATCCAACTGTGATAGCTCCTAAGGCCAATGGTGATATAAGGGTGTGTATGGATCCTAGGTCTTTGAATAGACGCGAAAACTATCATATATCAACTCAAGATGTTCTTTTTAGTGAACTTGAGGGTGCTACATTTTTTACATTACTGGATGCATCTGCTGCATTCCTTCAAATTCCATTAGATAATGATAGCTCGTATCTTTGAACAATTGCCACTTGTTTCGGTAGATTTAGGTTTCTGAGGTTACCTTATGGCGTTTCATCAGCGCCAGAAATATTCCAAAGATTTATGTGTGAAACTTTAGATGGTTTGAAAGGCGTCATTGCCTATTTTGATGATGCGGTGGTATTTGGGAAAACATTGGAGGAGCACGATCAAAATTTGGATGCTGTGCTAGATAAAATTTCAAAATCTGAACTTAAATTTGGAAAAGTCTCAATTCTGTAAGAATCGCGTTCATTTTCTGGAACATGTTTTAAGTCCAAAAGGCATAGAAGCAGATGGGAAAAAGATTCACGCTATCTCCAATATGAAATATCCTCAAAACTGCAAAGAGTTACAGAGATTTCTTGGGATGATTACCTATTTAACCAAATTCATTCCAAATCCCTCTACAGAAACTTCTATGCTTAGGAAACTTTTAATTAAGAATAATGATTGGCAATGGACATCTAATGAATCACAATGTTTTGACAATTTAAAATAGCTAGTCACATCGTCACCTGTACTCGCTTATTTTGACAATAAAAAATCAATCACACTCTCTGTTGATGCAAGTCCATATGGCCTAGGTGCCATGATCAGTCAACATGGTCGTGTAATTGAATATGCTTCTGCATCTCTCACAGCAACCCAACAAAGGTACAATCACATTGAAAAGGAGCTTCTTTCAGTTGTGTATGGTTGCGAGTAACCTCATAAAAGCTTTCTTACATTACCTCATTTCAAGAAAAAGTAAAATAAGACATGTCCCATATCTTAATAAAGTCACCAGTAAGCACAATTTAGGTACTTTCATGTTATTACAGATTCTAAATTATAGTGCCAACTTAAATAAAATAAAAACTAATTGTGGTGAAACGCCAACGGATGTTTAAGAGCAGTCTGCTAAAGCAGTATCAAATGATCAATCATCTTTACGGGATGCTGCTAGTCGATTTGGAATTAACTTTATGACGCGAGATCGGTACATCAAAAAAGCAAATATAGGACAGCTGTACCAGTAAGCCCTGCTAAACCATCTAAAATTTTCAGTGAAAAGCAAAAGAAAGAACTATTCCAATAAGTCAAAGACTGTTCAAAACTTTATTACGGATTAACGACAGAAGATTTGCAAAAATTCGGTTACGAGTTAGCTGTTCAAAATAACAAGAAATTTCCTGTTAGTTTGGAAAACATTGAGATGGCATCAAAAGATTGCTGCAATTAAAACCATTCATCCGTACGTATCCCACCGACGATGTCTTGCATTTCACTACGGTTCAAAAACCATCTAAAATTATTGCGACGAAAAGGGTTAAACAAGTTGTAGCCAAGACTTCAGAAGATAGAGGGACATCGGTGACAATGGCTTCAGCAGTGAACGCGACCGGCAATAATGTGCCATCCATGTTAGTGTGTCCTCGCTACAAAGTGATGAGCTTTATGACTGAAAATGCAACTACTGGTAGCATAGCATCAGATTGCCCTTCTGAATGTATGGTTGGTGAGAGCCTTTTGCTTTTCATTAAGCACTTTACCAACTTTACTCGGTGACCTGATAATAGCCCTGTGTTAATTCGTTGTAACGAGCCAGCGTCCTTTACCACATTTTCCTTTCATTATTAATTATTTGCTAATTATCCTGCTTTAATTAATTATTAGTATTCACAGATTTTATCCAATAAAGAATCTATATCCCCTCCCACGTTAATTTCAGAAACATTGAAAGCTTTTCCACGTCAGAGTCCCATCCGGTCTTTCCGCCGATCCCGACCTGAAGACCCCTACACAGAACCGTTTGTCATAATTATCATCTTGCACCGCCATTTTCGATTAAATGCGACACTGCCACCTGAATATCACCTACATATAACGGGGCTTATAGCTCCTGAAATCTGAGGCTGAATGAACGTAAATCAAAACAAACAACATTACACAGACGCATATGCCACGCCGGGTTAGACATACGATGTAATCGTTCATTTACTCCGTTGAATAGAAAGGTACTTGCCTAAATTCTGTCAACCCCAAGGAGATCGTTTTCACAGTGCAACGGGTATTAGCCCAGATTCTTGTAAATGATATTCCACCTGCACATAGTACACAGACTCACATATATACTCCTAAACTAGAAAAACCATTAAAGTGCAGGAAGCAGCAGATTGACCGCAACCAAACACCCGTAGGTAGATCAGATTCGGTCACCTAGTTTCTTCAAGAAATCCCGAACGTCGTGTAAACACGCGAGTAGTACGTTTTAATTAGAATACGTAAATGACCGCTGTCCTAACCGCTCACCCGTCGTGAGATATCCAGTAGATAAGATACCATCTACTTCCGTCCAAGAAGTTTAAACATTCAGTAAATCGACCGATGTTATCTCATTAAAATACCGATCAACAATTAGAATGGATCCATCCCCGTAGTTATAAATCTCGTATACATAATAAGATTAGTCAGTTTTAATCAATTAGAACAATTGGGATAGCTCCATCACCGTAATTATGAATCTCGTGTAACTAACAGGTTAGTCCGCTTTAAAATATACGCAAAATAGAAGTAAGAACGTAACAGCCTTTACTTTTAGTAAAAAGTGAATCGTAATTCAGTTAAAATGTAAATTCTATATTGGATATAATTTCCACGAATTACTAAAGATACATATTTATTTAACCCATTTAAATAAATACATTTCAATATAAAGTCAAACCGTGATAGCTTTAATTTTATAAAGGCAAACTAAAACACGCATTTTTCGTTCACATATAAACCGGTCACTTTAAAATATCGATTATTTTAAAAGGCCTTCGCAGGTATACCGAGGAATGACCGGCGTTATCTTATCTCACAGCACTTGCTATCCAGTATTCAATAACGGCATAACAATATTTCCTGCGTCCCGTAGCTCCTGTAAAAAAACAGGACCGGCTTCAAAATACTTATTTTTTTTGCTAAATTATTTAAATTAAAATTACAATAGGACGTGAACTGGGCCATTTGCAAGTATAACTGCATATTTAACTATATTTTCACAGAAAATCCAGATGGCAAAGTAAGGGGAAGACCACGGGCGTTACAGTGCCCGGAAGAAGGACAAGACCACCCAAATTCGATTGACCTAAGAATAACGCTTTAGCTTATTAATTTAATTCATCCTGTATATAGGTTAGTTTTAAATATGAATATTTAGTGTTGTAAAAAAACAGGACAATTTAGAGAAAGCTTTACCACTTGCTACTACACCAAATAATATACAAATGAGATTTTTAGTTATGGGAATTTGGCCCTACAGCACAGGTATTTTCTCAGACAACTTTTTTGCCATCAGAAGTTACTAACCGAGAAAACAATAAAGAGAATGTGGCTGAAGAAACAATTCATTACAAAACCACATCTCCTCAACCTTCTATATGAACGGGCACATCAGCCAGGCATTCAAAGAAGCTCAAGAAAGCCCGAGAAAGATTTTAGCACCAACCCTAAAAAAAAGATATCAAAAAGCAAGAAACTGATTCTGATCGGTCAGAAGAAGAAGACCTCTGCATTGTGTGCTTAGAATCGTATTCGAACTCTAAAGATAAACATTAGATTTAGTGTATCACATGCAAGAGATAGGCTCACGTGTCCTACGGCAGTGATTATGTCTATCAGAGGTGTGGTGTCGCGAAAAAAGGTCGCGCACAATTGGTCGCACTCATTTGGTCGCATATCAAAAGGTCGCCGGCGAAAAAAGGGCGCCGAAGAAAAAAGATCGCGGGCAACTGATCGCGCGAAAAAACGTCGCATCGGAAATGTCGTTATTTGTAGTGTTTCCTGAAGCTATACTTACGGGTCTATTTGTATTATTTTAGTAGATTAGTTATTTTTCAACAATGCAAAATGAAAAATTAAATTAATATTTTAGCATACTATTTAATTTATTGTTATTAATAGAAAAAAAAGTTTGTATAAATCCACAATATCACTGCCTTCGTATTCATTATGATTAGACTTATTTCCTTATTTTGACTATTGTATTTTTGTGAATATTCTAAATAAAATATCATTAAAAATTAATTTGCTTATTTAGTGCAATTCACTGAATTTCTTGGGAAGCACGTTAAAAACATCGTTATCAATAGCTAATTTGTATATGATTAATAATTAATTCACGGTATAAGTCCAGTGAATGAATTGTAACAATTTATTTATACTTAAAGCAAAATTTAAAATTTTTTGATGATTGTCTTAATGACCATGACTTAATTGCTTGATAATATGATTCTAATGAGAGATATTAGTGTAATTATGTAAATCCAGTAATATTACTAATACTTAATGAACCCTTTACTTAATTTGTTTTTAAATTTACCTGAGATTATAATAAGGGTTTGGTTAAACATTCCAATTTATTATTCGTGAAGTTGTCGTTTTGTCAAGATGGCCTTAACTTATGTTAAAAGTCAGAAAGGTGTCGATATGTTAGTGTACAAAGGATTTATTCATCGAAAGGAAAAAGTGATTGGTGGAAAGACAATTTGGAAATGTACCCAATACAATAAGTTTAAATGTGCCGGCAGAGTTCACACAGTGACAGATGACGCAGTGAAAAGTACAAGTCATAATCATATTGCAGATGTTTCCAAATTAGTAGTAAAGAAAGCTTGTAACAGAATGAAAGAAATGGCTCAACAAGTTGAACTAACAACACAAAACATAATAGCTACTGTTTCACAAGAAGTTTCTTTGGGTGCAACTGGGCAGTTACCTACAATTTCATCACTAAAGCGAACTATTCAACACACACGCTGAAAAAAAAGGAACTATTCCGTCAAATCCTAGAAATTTGACAGAGCTTATTATTCCGAAAGAATACACCAGAAACAGTAATGGTGAGCCTTTTCTTTTATTCGATAGTGGTGCAAACGAAGAAAGAATTTTAATATTTTCCACCCAAAGAAATTTAGCTTTTATGGAGAACTGTAATCATTGGTATGCTGATGGAACATTTACGACCGTCCCTCTATTATTTCGTCAGTTGTATGCAATCCATGGCGTACAGTACATCAATATTGTACCGACGATTTATGCCTTACTTCCCAATAAGACTGAGGAAACCTACACTCGACTCTTTCGAGAATTAAAAATCTTAAGACCGGTTTACGACCTTCAACAATAATGGTTTTGAAAGAGCAGCAATTAATGCATTACAAGAAGAGTTTCCTGAAGTCAGAATCCGTGGCTGCTTCTTTCATTTTACCCAATGTTTGTGGAGAAACATGCATCAAGTTTATACAGAAGATGCGAATTTTGCTCTACAATTAACACAACCCCTTGCGTCTGCACTTACAGAAAATGTTGTTGCAACGTTCGAAGAGTTATTGGACAGCGAATTTTTTATATAAAATGAAAATGTGTTATTATCTTTTTTGAACTACTTTGAAGATATGTGGATAGGCCGTTTGAATAGAAGACACCATAGGAGACAACCGCAGTTTTCAAGATCTCTTTGGAATTGCTTTGAATCAATGGAGGAAGATATATCACGCACAAATAATTCTATCGCAGGATGGTACAATAGTTTTTCCTCGATATTAAATGCAGCACATCCGAATGTTTGGAAATTTATTATTGCGTTAAAGAGGAAAGTTCAAATTATTTGAAAGTGGAACAGAATATAGCTGGAAACGAACAGCCACGTAAAAAAATTTATAAAGATACTGCGAAGCGAATAAAAGCTATATGTGAGCAATACGGAAATCGGTCAACTTTGGAGTATTTAAGGGAAATTGCTTATAATTTCCAACCACAGAAATAAAAAGTAAAAAAGAAAAAGAAAAATAAATAAGAAAAAAGGAAAATCAAAAAATGACAAGGGCTCTGTGCAAGTCGACTTTATTTATATTATAATACATCAGACATATTCAAAGCTAAAAAACCAAAAAAAAAAGTTTTAAACACGCCAGTTTCTATCTGCCAGTCCTAAGCCTAAATGAAGTGTGAAGGGAAGTTAAATGCAATTTGGAACAGAACTAGTGTTGTGGGAAAGTACATGTTAGCAGCTCAGCGTTATGCTCTTACGTACAAACAAATATATGTTTCTAAGTGCTTTTTTAACACGGCATCAGTTGCTGAAATGTGGCGACATTTTTTCGCGCGATCAATTGCCCGCGATCTTTTTTCGTCAGCGCCCTTTTTTCGCCGGCGACCTTTTGATATGCGACCAAATAAGAGCGACATTTTTTCGTGCGACCAATTGTGGGCGACCTTTCTTCGTATATCCCAGAGGTGTATACATTGTTTAAGTGTCCATGACTAATTTTGTAACATAAGAATAATGTTCATTTTGTAAAATGTTTGTTATAACAGCGTACACCATAAACAGTAACAATTTACCTCACCAGACATGTTGTTAGATAGTGTACTAGTTAAATAAAACAGTTATGATCACTTGTCAATAACCATTAAACTGAAATATAAATCAAACCTTAAAGTCTAATGTTTACTTTACAATAATCCGTATATGAATGTATCATCCAATCAATGAAATATCCCAGAAAGATTAAAACTTACCACCAAATACGTTCATAATTCGGCTATTTTAAATAAGATTTTCAATTAACATTTAATAATTTCTCGCAGTCACCCTATACATGTTAATAGTTAGATATTAATTATGTTCGGGAGTAATTAAGATTTGAATAATTAAAGAAAATCAAACACACTCCTTCCCTATTTATGTAATTACTTTTGCATTATTAACGAATGAAAATGCGTTAATGAATCGCCCGCAAACAATTATAAATAGAAAACTAAGATTAAAGTGAAATATCTGGTATGGAACACCACACGACCTTCCAACCTACAAAATGGAAATTAAAAGAAATGAAATAATTTTAATAAAATGTTTTTTAGTATAATTATGCAACCACTTTTATACGTTCATTACGAAGATAGGCAACAATGTAAACGCAAAACCAATAATCTTTGTCAAACAGACGTGTAGATAGATCTTCATGGTAGACAGAGGTTAATAGACATCTAGATGCTAACTTAAATTAAAAGAAATGAAACAACTTTAATTTCAATTTGTTTAGGATAACTATGCAACCTCTTTTTTATACGTTCATAACGAAAATATGCAACAATGTAAAAACAAAAACAATAATCTATATCAGGCCGACGACGTTTAAAACTTCTTGTTAGATAGAGGCTATATAAAAGACATAATATTAACGTGAAAAAAATTCCAAAGCCGCCGATGATATAAAATATCGATAATACAGCTTCTGCATTTTCAATCATATTTATTTGATTTTTACAGTTATTTCGCTTTCAATTAAAAAACTTAAAAAACACTTAATTTCTACATTAGAAATTGTTTTGCCGTTAAATTACGCAACATATCAAAACATTTCATAGAATACAGTTAATCGATATGTTTAGGGTTTATATCGAGATATTTTTATTTTCAAATATGCAGCTATTTTAGCAATATTTTATAAAAAACAAAACTCCATCTCTCCGCCGCCAGGTTTCTCCCAAAATCTAATCAGCTCTAAGCCAAATGAAAACAAGCTTAATACAAAATTGTAAGTACGTAGATATTTTCGTACATCAACACATACATACAGACACACACACATACACGCGCGCGCCACGCACGCACGCACGCACGCACGCACCGCACACACACGGACACGGACACGGACACGGACACGGACACGGACACGGACACGGACACGGACACGGACACGGACACGGACACGGACACGGTCACGGACACGGACACGGACACGGACACACTCGGACACGGACACACACGGACACGGAGACACACGGACACGGGCACGGACATAGACACAGAGAGACACAGGCACAGACCATTTTCTGTAGGAACGACGACTTGAATACACGACCGATAACACACCATCTCATAGTTCCTTCCAAAATAATTTGAAGAGATAAATAAACATAAAATATTTTTTATTACGCATGCATCATAATCAGGAATTATCGCATGCTGGAGCGTGCGTAAAATGATGTTTATGATGCACCTACTTTTTTAAAGGGTGCTATAGAAACGTAAAGACTGTTTAATGTTTAAAACATTATTTGAGATTATCATATGCGTGTATAAGACTTACAAAATACTCCGCTGCGCGTCGTGTTTTGAAATATGTAGCGCGTGCTTTAAAGGTCCTCTTATACACTTATATCATAATATACTATTATACTATATCCGTTCACGTTCAAATGTCCAGTTATTCACTACTGTAAATCAGAGAGGTATTTAGTCAAAATTGAATTTTATTTTCCAGGAATTATATTTTCTTTGCTTGTATTACATATTTTCGATTTAAATAAAATTTTATTGTTACTATAAAGAAGGTAGCATATAAGAAAATAATCACTTGCATTAACTCGTAACTACATTGTCGTGCTAAGAAAGAAAACCGCATGTGCATTTCTTCCGTTTCGAGAAAAACGCCATCAAAGTTTTCAACCTTTTCATTTTGAAATATTTGAATTAATATTAACGCGAAAAGGTTCCAGCTTTCGCTAAATTAATGGTATTTTTCTATCTAATAAAAATATTGCTTCGGAATAAATAATTTATCTTAAAATAATATCACATACGGCTTTTCAGCTTGGCGATTTTAAATTTTTTTTAAATAAAACTGCCGTATGTGTAGACATTTTTTCTAAATTTAATTATTTTTAACATGCACGTCTTAGTATATAACTAATACATTTTAAACTCTTTTTTGTAAATTAGACAATTGGGCCCCGGTTTTGCGATTAGTTGCACAATATCTTTTAGAATTTATCGGTCCTTGACAAGTTTTTGCAATTGGTAAGGGGTTGTTTTAGTTGGCCAATTCTTAAAATCACCACAACCCATCTGCTTCACACTTACTGGTGAACATTTCTAAACTACGACTACAAGACCTTGAAAATCATACTACTTAGGCATTTATACAGAGTGATCAATCTCAAGTGTATACCACGTGATCAAAATATTTAAGTTGGTACCACTGGTAGGTTGGTAAGAAGCTGTATTGCTCTAGCTACTCTAGAGCATGGTTCGAGTAAAAACTACGATCAGTTTCAAATCTGTATGAAGGTCATTAACTTATACATATTACAAAATATTATCTTAATTTAAATAATGACTATTTTGTATTTGATTAGACTGCATCCCTATAAAATACAACAAAATAAATAAAATATTATTTAATGATTGGATTACATCATTACAAAATAATGAATCTTAAGTATTTAAATGTTATAAATTTCATTATAATTAAACAAAAATTTACAATACATGTTTATGGAATGACAATGTCTTTTATAAATTTTTTTTAACTTCTTAGGTACACATTAGTTATCACACTTTGCTTTACAGCATATGTTCAAAATGACCGCCATTAAATTGTAAACATAAGCTCACCCTACGTTGCAGATTCGCAAATACGTTTTGTAACATTTCGGCACCAATATTATGAACTTCATAAGTTATAGCATCTCGCAATTCTTGAAGAGTATGCAATCTTCTGCTGAACACTTTGTTTTTTAAATAACCAAAAAGAAAAAGGCTAACGGTGTCAAGTCTGGTGAATTCGGTGGTCAACGATTTACAGTAATGATTCTATCTTCAAAGAAGTCTCGTAAATAATTAATTGTAGCCTGTGCAGTATGAGGGGTAGCGGAGTCATGCTGAAAATACCCGTTTCGTAATTCACGAAATGGTTCTGAAAGTATTTCCCTGTATCTTACCGTAGTAATTGTGCCATCGAAAAATACTGGTCCAAATATTCGTTGTCGCGACATTGCTATCCAGACACCGACCTTGATAGGGTGTAAGGTAGTATCTCGAAATACATGTGGATTTTCTGCAGACCACGTACGATAATTTTGGCTCTTTATGTAACTGGACAGATGAAACCAAGCTTCATCAGAAAAAAAAGATATATCCAGTAAATCATTGTTCATCGTATTGTTGAACCATTGACAGTAGTTTACTCTAAGTTGAAAATCTCTATCTCGCAAGTGTTGTAATACCGACACCTTGTACGGGTACAAATGTAAATTCTTCTTTACTGCAGTGTGGACACTTCCATAGGATACATCTAAAAATTATTTATGTAAAATTATGTTTGTATGGTAAAATTTTTCATACGTGTTTGTGCAGATAGTTTTCGCAAAGATTTATTGGGGCTTGCATTCATCCTAGCTTGGATATCTGCTAAGGTGTCCTCTGTTAAGACAGTAGCCGAAGCTTCACGTTTGCGTTTTAAAACACTACCAGTTTCCATGAATCGAGCTATCAATCGATTACGATCTTGACTAAATGTTTTGTAACTAATATTTTCATTTGGATACTCAACAGTAAATTGAACGATGCATGATTGCAATGAATAATGCCATTGCCCATTACCATCTTGGAAGCCGCTACGAAAATGAGCCACAACAATGAACGTGTCGTGTTTGATTGAAAACGGCATCACGATTAAATTCGATATCACAATTTGAAATTCAGAATATATAATTTGTCTTGATATAGACAGTTTGTAAATAACTCAAGAAAATACAAAAGTGAAAAACGAAAGTATAATATGACATAAACTAAAACGACTAAAACCACACTAAAAATCCAAAGCAGCCAACTGCAAAACACAACAATATTAACAACTAGGAATTTTTGTCATACCACTACAGTACACTTGAGATTGATCACGTTGTAGTTCTACTATATGGTGAAACGAGTCTGCGGACCTGTAGGTGTGTTCAGGCTCAAAATATTTCAACTTTATTGTTTTGGCAGCTATATTTGTTATAATTTTTATTTTGGCCTGAACAGTTATAAACCCACAGCACAATGTGCTTGAATCTCTCGCGAAATAGAAAAATTGATCGTAAGTACTTGTTATGTCTATCTGTTTCCTCCCAGAAATAGCTTCATGCCATATGACGGATAATGGATCTTTGTGTTCTTTAAAATTTTTTATCGTTGCAGAACATATTAAAAGAGGGATTCTAATCGGGCTAACATTATTATTTTTTGAAGATCAACAGAATAATAAACGGTATCTGGATCATTTTCATTAACATCTTTTTGGTATGCTTCCCTCGAGTTACTGGCTTTGACACAAGTTGCATTGAGCACAAAGAGGATCTAAATTGTCTTTAGTATGGTTTTTATTATGTAAGAAAAATGCCTTACATTTCTCACATTCTTCATGCCCTAACCTGACAAACGAAATATTCATTTCATTAGAAACAGCGATACAGACAGTAACTACATGGGGTGCCAGGATGTTTGTCAATCAAATCATAAAACATAAACTTAATTGTTATGTAGCTTGGAAGGTACAAACGATTCAGAGCCTGCTCCCTCCTATAGTGAGAAACACATGGTGAAAAAGATTTTATATAATTAATAATAAGAGTTTTAGCAAACGTTGACTTTCTTTTCCATGATCCGCGTCTGTCTTTTCGAGGACTAATAAGATTTCTTATTACTCTGTCATTATTAGGAGAATAGCCAAGAGTGGTCATAAAAAAACTTTTACATATCTTTGTTCTTTCTAATGTTCCTTTCTTCGCCTTTTTATTTCGGTATCTTCGATACTGTTCAATAGAAACATGTTTCGTTGTTCATAATTTTTCGTCCAGAATTTCGTGTTTATCTCTTCACTAATTTTCTCAAAACATTTACATTTACAATAATGAAAAGGTTTTGTTGCGTGAACTTTTTCTTCTTCCTTTCATCGCGAACTTTTCTTTGTACCGGATTTTTTCTCCTTCTCAATGTCCCTATTTGGTATATAACTTCTCGAACCTCTTCATTCTGAACTCTGTTTTCTAGGTTACTTTTATCCATTTCTTCATCTATATTTGATATATTCATATAATGTTCTTCCACAAAATAACCACTAAGAAGGGGAACAAGATTTTCGTCTGTGATAGTCATTAAATTAATATCCAGAATATCAACAAAATTAACTTGTTCGAAAACCCTAGTCAAAAGATTTTCTACGATATCATTGACAAATATATTGATATTAGAAAATCTTCCCTAAAGAAATATGTGTCTGCTAAGTTACCCATGTGCGCATTACTGCTAAGAAAACCATCGTCGAGTTTAATCTTATTGTCCAGTAATTTTTGTTGAACAGGAAACGTTTTACCGGTTTTATATGTTTTATTTTTTTCTTTTTGGCCGCAGTTGCTAACATAAGGATTTTTTACTTCGGTTTATTTTGTGAAACAAAAAGAACGGTTTCTTCATCTGCAATCAAACAAAATTAATGCTGCAACTAGTTTTTGCATAATTTTTGTTGAATTATTTTAGTAATGTAACAAGGCTACTCTTAAAGTAATAAAAGGAGTTAGGCATTACGTCTAGTTTAAAAATATTATCCTTTAACAAATGTCAAAAACATTATCTTAAATACTGACTCTTACAAATTAATTTACAGCCAGATAGCTAAAGCACTTTCGCTACTAATTTGAAGAACAAACTCTTACAACTAAACTCTTCAAAAGTCAAAAGCACACTGAATCGTGTGATATTTACGAACGACTAAGCCACAGATATAATATAACAGCCGGATGTGCGATACGTGACTCTTTAATGTATTCGAATTTACAGGGCAGAAGGGGCCGCATGTGTACGATCCGATACACATAAGACAAGATAAATTATTGGAAACAAAATGAAGAAGGTGATATTTTTATTCACATGCGGCTCTCTTAGCTAACTTTGATCTAATTTAGTACATCACATGCGGCTTTTGATGAAACTAAAATACACATACGGCTTTTATCTGTAATACAGTCGTCAAAATCTAGAGTGGGGGTTATTTGTAATATTTTTAAACTCTTTTTTCTATATTTCATTTTTGAGATAAGCGTATGAAATTTGGTTAACATATAGATTTAA
Source organism: Vesta saturnalis (assembly GCA_036346205.1). Lineage (NCBI taxonomy): Eukaryota > Metazoa > Arthropoda > Insecta > Coleoptera > Lampyridae > Vesta > Vesta saturnalis. Next base: position 15,365,834 of record JARFJB010001883.1, on the reverse strand, counting down.
CATCCTAAAATTTAAAAACAACAATAACTCATTTTTTCAAAAAATGCATATACGGCTCTTTTCGTTAGCACGGCAGTACAACGTCAATGTCAAGCAATATTTGTCAAAACATTACGAGCAGATGATTCTTGTATCTTTAATTTTCATAACAAACAATTGTAATCTCTGCATAAAAATGATCAATCGTTTACACTTATTTACAATGCGTTCCTTAAAAATTATTAAAATTTGTTTACGTGTTCCTTAAAAATGAGAATTTTGTTTTACCACAAGTGTTAACATGAGATTTCATTTTAACACCTGTTTTAGCCCTTAACTGCTGACATGGAGTCTATCAGACTCCGCCCACTGTACTTATCAGTAACGCCCACTCAAATGCATTTACCTTCTTAACTTTCAGTCTAGTTTGACGCCTTAAAAAGACATTATTGTAAATTTTTCGGTTTCTGAATTATAGTCGTTAAGGAGTCTGGGAGACTCCATGTCAGTGTGTGTGTACTATAATTGTATGGCTATTTCTTCACGACCCGTGAATATTTTAGAACAAAATTTCGAGGAAATTTGTAATCAATGGTATGACGAGGCGAATAGTGACATATGTGATACTGAGAACGAAGACGAGAGTATTATACTCAGTGAACATGACTCTTGTAGTGAGCAAGAACTAAATTATGAAGAGGACGACTTTTAGCAAGAAATTGATTCTGAAAACAATTTGAAAGAAGAATGTGCTTCAGGTAAAAATTTGGAAGTAACAAAAAAGGCTTATTTTTACGGAAAAAATCGATATAAATGAAGCAAAATAAAGCCACGCCGAAATGTACGAACTTCACAACATAATATTATGCATTTGCCATTGACACGTCGTCCTAACCAAGATAATGCTTCCAACTATTTTCAAATGCAGTTTTCTCAGAATATGTGTGAATTAGTAATAAAGTGGAGCAACCAAAAGCTAGAAAACATGAGAAATAAATATAAAAGAAAAAATAAGCCAGAATTAGCACATAGATGAAATGGAATTCAAAGCGTTTTTGGGATCGTTACTCTTTACATCCATATTCAAATCGAATGATGAAGATGTACGTTGTCTTTTCGCTGCAAATGGTAAAGGAAGAGATGTTTTCAGGGCAGTTATGTCAACGATTTTTGGCAATTCTAAGTGCTCTACGATTTGGCAATCCTGAAGACAGGGATAACAGAAAAAGTATTCATGCTGGCGCTGCAATACACGAATTTTTCGAAATATTCATTCGAAATACACAAAACTCTTATGTTCTTGGTGAATCTGGATGTGTAGATGAGATGCTTGTGGGATTTCGCGGTAGATGTTCATTTAAATGGTTTATACCTAAGAAACCTTGTAAACACGACCTAAAAATAATGCGTTTATGTGATTATTTTGTATTTGTACAACGCTTACCTCTATGCTGGAAAAGATTCAGATAGTTTCAATCTAGACAACAATGAAAAGAAACTTGCAAAGCCATCCTAAGCTGTCATACGTCTGACAAAACCCTTATATGGCTCCAACAGAAATATAACAGCCGATGATTGGTTTTCGTCTGTAGAGTTAGCAGAATACTTATTGAAGAAAAACCTAACTTATGTAGGAACGCTGAGGAAAAACAAAAGAGATATTCCTACACAATTTCTTCCTCAAAAACAAAGACCAGTAGCTGAAGCACTGTATGGTTTTACTAATGTAATGACCCTATTATCATATGTGCCGAAAAAAAAATAAAGCCGTTTTACTGATTTCTTCCATGCACCACAGCAAAACCGAAGATCCTGATACTGGAAAACCTGAAATGATTGCTTGGTACAATCTTACAAAGGGTGGAGTAGATTCGATGGATGAGAAGTGTGCAAAATATAGTTGTAGTATGCAAAACTTATCAAAAGTAAAACGTGTATTTGTTTTATGTTTACATGAGCTTGTTTTTATCTTTATCTTTTTTTTTTTGGAATTCCGTTCAATATTTTATTTAATGTATTAAAGAAAAAATCCGTACATGTTAATAGACTTGAAGAATAAGGTACACTAAGTTTTCAATAATCAAGTGCCCACTTGTGCAAATTTAAGTCTCACTGGCTGATGTCAGTGCCGTATATAATTAGATAGTTTGATACATAGTTTCGTACACTTTAGACTTACCATGCCCAGAAAATTTTTAGACTTTATTAGTGGAGGTACTAGTTCCTTTGACCATGACGTTACTAACTCGGCCGATTATGAAGGTGAGCTTCATGAAGCTAAGGATAAAATTGTAAGTTTACAAGATATGGTAAAGGAATTACAGACCGAAGCTACGTTACTTGATAAACAAAATGCTTCTTTAAAGAGGCAAATTGACGAGAATCTAAACGAAAGCACCTCAATGGAAACTTCATTGAATGAATAAAACTCCAAGCTTGTAGCGCTTGTTTATCAGTTAAAAATGGAAAACAAGAATTTAAAGAAAGAAAATGACGAGCTGATACGAAAAAGAGAAATTACTACCGATCAAATTAATAAGACTACCCAAACTTTTCGTAAATTGACCATGGACTCTGCAGTTCAAGCATCGATAAAACCAGTGAATTTTTATTGTGACAATCAATCGCAAACAACTGTGTACACACGTGAAATCGACGTTCAAACCTATAGTAAATTATCTGTACCTAAACCAAAAAAACAAAAACAACGTAAGGATGACGGGAAAGCGATTATGGAGCCTTCCATTACTAGAAAAAAATCAACAAAATTCACGCTTCTGACAACAAATCTTTATTTGATGAGCTCCTGGAAATTAACGAAATAAATACTAATTTAAAGACTAAGGTAACGACTAATTCTAATTCATCCACTAACGTACTTCAGGTGAAAGTGAAACTTGAAGATAGTAACAACGAAAATCACAGTACATGCAACAATAACAAGAATAAGATCTTACTTTTGTCTGACAGTCATGGTAGAAACCTTGCTAATATGTGTATTGATAGTCCCCTTAGCGAACACTTCATCATAGAATGAATTATGAAACCTAATGCAAAGTTACACCAAGTTGCAGAAAATATAGATTCGTTGATAAAAACATACACAAAAAATGATTTTGTGATATTACTTGCAGGTTTGAATGACGTGGATTATACGTGTCTATATCCCACTGCTAATAGTTTATTCAATATTATTGACCACTGTCGACACGTGAACCTCCTTTTTTATACAATACCGTATAGATATGATATGGTGTCTTTAAACAACAATATTTATAGGTTAAATAAAAAATTACATTATGTTATTAATAGATGCTCAACTAGTTCTGTTGTCTTAATTGACATTAATTTTAATCATGAACGAACAATGTATACTCGACATGGTCTGCATCTCAGTACTGCTGGAAAGAAGAATGTTGCAAGAACTATAATAAATTTTATCAACTATAACGCATTTTGTAAATTTCAAATTTTTCAAAAAAATAATATTAGCATACATTTAGTTGACAACGTAGTTTCTCAAAATAATTATGTCAAAGAATCTAATATTATTGCATTTGAAAATCGTGACAAAATTAGTGATGCTAATAAAAATAATTATTATTTAGTATTTCACAAAATTTGTGGGTCCGGTTCAACAAAATACCTCGGGTACAAATTATAGTTCGAAACTTCCTCCGAATAAATGGTCGTCTCTGTTCCTTACTCCTACAACACGCCAAGAAATAGAATCTATTATCTCTACCTTAAAAAATACATCCACTACAGGACATGATGAAATACCTCATTACCTCATAATATTATTAGAGCTGTGTCTTTTTTAATCTCTGAACCACTTTCTCATGTCATTCATTTTTACTTTGAATGCGGTGTTTTTCGTGACATTTTAAAGACCGCCAAGGTTCGTCCACTTTATAAATGTAAAGATAAACATAATGTTGTTAATTACCGTCCTATAGCTATATTATCGCCGGTTTCTAAAGTATTCGAGAAAGCATTAAAAAGTCGTATTATAGATTATTTTGAGGCAAACAAATATATTAGCGTGGAGCAACATAGATTTATTGCAGGTAAATCCACATCTACTGCGTTACATAGCATCGTAACTCACGCTATGAGTAATCTGAACGACAAAATGTATACTGCTAGCATCAATTGTGACTTGTCAAAGGCATTTCATATGATTGACCATGAAATCTTATTACATAAGAGTAGAAAGGAGACACCTCACCTTTCACTTTTTGACGTCATTTGACCTTGGGATTCCCCACGCTCGCTTACGTGTAGGACGTGTTTTTTCACCCCTATTTTGCACATCCACGTGTGAGACCGCATTTTCAACCCTAATTTTTATATACCCTCGTGTGAGACCGCATTTTCAACCCTTATTTTTATATACCCTCGTGTGAGACCGGATTTTCCACCCTTATTTTTACACGCTTACGTATAGGACGTGTATTTTCACCCCTATTTTTACACATCCACGTGTGAGACCGTGTTTTCAACCCTAATTATTTTTACTCGCTTACATGAAGGACCGTATTACCCTTATTTTTATGAATTCTTTTGTGGGGGTTAAACCTTATGGCTGTATTAAGGACCTTTTGACAGCTAGGCCTTTTGCTAACGTGAGGACAGCGGGTGGGGGCTGGTCTTGGCTTAGAACTGTATTTAGAGTTGGAGCTTAGGGCTGGTCTAGGGATAAGTCTTAGGGTTTAGTCTTGGAGCTTAGGGCTGGTCTAGGGGTAGGGTTATTTCTGATGGTATTAAGGTCCTTCTGGTTGTAACCCTGGAGGCGGGGCAGACACATACGCATACAATAATTGCATAATTAATAAGATATTATTATTATCGGTCCTATTGTTTTAAAATGGTCATATGCTACTAGAGAAAACGTTTTAACGAGGAGATGAGATAGCAGCTGTATTAGGATTAATAATACGTGGGGAATTTGAATGACAGTAAAATTTAATTATAGAACACTTATTTTTATTGTCATAATTAAAAAAAAATCCTCAGTGAACTATAAAAAATTACTGACACTCCTAATGAAACAATTTTTTTTATTAAGTTAATTAATTACATAACAGTTTGTGTTTTCTAAAGCGAGTATTAAAACATAGTTTACCTGCATTGAAATAATATCCATCCGTCCGTTAAGAATGTTGTACGCCTTAATATTTTTTAAAGAAACTTAATGCTTGTGTTTATAACTGTAATTAAAAATCTGTAAATAAGTAAAGGGTTAACACCACACTTACCAGCTCTGTACTTAAACAACGTTTTTAAGGCACTGATTTACGAGTGATAGTTACTGTTTTTATGCTGCATGTCAAACTAAAGGACAACTTTCTAGGTTGTGTAAAAACCACCTATAATTAGAGTGTAAAATATACAATCTTATCATCTTTATCGCACTTGCTGCAACATACCTTTCTCTTAAAATAAATTGGTTTGAAAAATATTCATATACGGATACACAAACTGTTTTATAAAAAACCATATTAAGTGTTTGGAATGTTTAAAATTCCATAACAATATGTAGTAAGAAATCACTGTTCACGTTTACTTTTAACTAATTACCGTGCAATTATATAACACTATTTAATTTAATAGTCTAAAAACCAATATAAATGGTTAATATAATTTCTAAAAAATATTATTAGAGTTGATATGTCGTTTTATTTTAAGTAATTGTTTTCAATATATATAAAATGTGTAAGTGGACCTGTATTATTTGTTGTAATATGCGTTATTACACTTTCTTTTTAACTACCGATTGTAACCTTCTACTTACATAAATTCAACTTATACACGAATTAATAACGACAAAAAAGCACACTTGCGCACAAGACCAAAGGCTAGCTGCGTTCTGGCATCTTAGGAGAAAATACCTCGACCATAAAAGAGGCGTTTAGATTTATATACATACCCCCAGGGGCTATGTTAGAGTGTGGTTAGGTCAATACTTCAGACATCCCCGAAGATGTCCGATTCTACCCTAACATTGACGAGTACGCTTGCGCACAAGACCCAAGGCTAGCTGCGTTCTCGTTTCTCGTGTGTTTCGCTCTTTAAAGTGTAACTGTCATCGAGTGAGCATTACTATAATGTATTCTCCTGTTTATGAGCCAACCTCAGCGGACATTAGAGATTTTACTGACTTGTTAATAAACTATTACAACATAACCGTTCAAGATAATGATGAAAGCGATGACGTGGTTGAGCTGGGTGTATCTCACATCCAAGATGATGGTTCACAGAAGAGAAAGAAGAGCGATGAGGTAGGGGGGAAGGGCAAATCTCAAAATCATGATGATGATGATGAGGACGACTCACGGTTCAAGAAGAAGAAAACCGATAAAGCATGTTATTAAATAATAATGATGTATTGTTGTTTATAATAATAATAATGATATATTTTCAAAACGTTAAGCTTTCCTTCGGTTTTGTTAATAAACCTGTTTTTTTCCTAGCGGTGCTCCAGCGTCTTGATTCATGTTTGCAAGTTTACAAGTTTTTCGCTTTAGCGTGTTTTCGCTCTCTCGTGTGTGTGTGTGTGTGTGTGTGTGTGTGTGTGTGTGCGCATACGTGCCTGCGTGCGGGCGTACGTACGGGCGTGCGAACGCGCGTACGTGTGAGCGTGCGTACGTGCGAGCGTGCGTACGTTCGTGCGTACGTGCGAGCGTGCGTGCGTACGTACGAGCGTGCGTACGTGCGTGCATACGTGCGAGCGTACGTGCGAGCTGACGTGCGTGCGTGCGTGAGAACGTGTGTGCTTACGTGGGTGCATGCGTACGTGTTTTTTCGTTTGATCCTCGTGCTAAAGCAGTGCTAGTCGATTGTATGTAGTTGTAGGCCCTATTGTGTTGACTAAGAGCTATAATTGGAAGCGTTGCTTGCTATACCCTGGCCGTGGAGTTATGTTTAATTAGCTTTTTTTGACAGATGTATTTATTTATGATAAGATCAGGCTTGCATGTAAAGTAATATAGAGGTGAAACTAACTAGCTAATGTGTTTTGCTGCTATACGTATCTCAGTATTGAAGATTCTGTTTATGTATTAGAAAAACGTACTACAGCTTCGAAACAGAGTGCAGATAAAAATTGAAGAAAGTGAATACGGTACAACTTCGGCGAGCAGACTTAAAGGTTTTAAGTGTGTACAGCATTCCCAGAGCAGCGTTGAAACCATTTAATTTAGGACTAACCTCATGTCCATGTAATAATGTCTGATAAACTATTAGGGTTATTAGCTTGCTTTATAGGTTACAATATAATCGTTCAAGGTGAAGACGATGAGATGGTAGTATCTCAAAATTTCGATGATGGTGATGCTCTCTATGAAATTTCAAAATAAAATAGATTACGTCACTCTTATTTTCAGATTAGAAATTTTTTAAAACGTTTAGTTGACGTTGCTATTAATCCCATCTGATAAAAAATCCACAAATATGTATGCGGCCGAAGTGTTGAGATGCTTGAAATCGACCCCCAGCCACAAGAAGAATGTGTTTTCGACTTGTATGTGCTTCTAATCAACTACCCAGACACGCACCTCGACCGTGCGCGATTATCGTAAACACGGATCCTGCAAACAAACCAGACCAGCATTGGACCTCTATCTACATTGACGAGAGTGGTAACAGGGAGTTGTTTGAGTTTCAAACCTACTTGTTTCTCAAGGTTAACAATTTTCTCAAGGTAGAATGAGTATGCTGTTGTGAAATAAAATTTCGTGTATAGATCAAGCATATAGTCTACAAAGGGCAATTAATAGAAAACATTTTTTAATAACATTTTTTCTTAGAATAATAAAAATATTCATAAACCAATATACGTCAACTTAAACTCAGGTGTACATTTTTTATAAAAGTTGCTCGCAAAGGCTAACTTCAGATAAACTTCAAAACCTATGACTAGCTAACTTCAAGGCTAACTTCGAGACCAGCTTGTTTCTCATGACTAACAATTTTCTCAATGTGGAATAACCACGTTTTTGTAAAAACGTCTTATGTAATAGCATTGTCTGTCCCTTACAGATAAATTCTTTGTGTTTAAAACTGTTTCCTTGTCTGGATGTAGATTTATAAACCTTCATGTTAATTATACTAGTATTTTTGAAATGTCATTCGTATATAAGAATAATACAAGGTTTGCTTTAAACGATCTTCATCGTATACTTTAACAGTAAACCTTTTTCAGATAGTTGATCACCCTATTAAAATGGAGCGTTAATAGTTTATAGAAGTACGGGTGTAAATAAAAAAACACGCAACATAGCGATTGTGTTATAAACTAGTGGAGATCGTTATTAATTCGTGTATAAGTTGAATTTATGTAAGTAGAAGGTTACAATCGGTAATTAAAAAGAAAGTGTAATAACGCATATTACAACAAATAATATAGGTCAACTTACACATTATATATATATATATATATATATATATATATATATATATATATATATATATATATATATATATATATTGAAAACAATTACTTAAAATAAAACGGCATATCAAGTCTAATAATATTTTTTAGAAATTATATTAACCATTTATATTGGTTTTTAGACTATTAAATTAAATAGTGTTATATAATTACACGGTAATTAGTTAAAAGTAAACGTGAACAGTGATTTCTTACTACATATTGTTATGGAATTTTAAACATTCCAAACACTTAATATGGTTTTTTATAAAACAGTTTGTGTATCCGTATATGAATATTTTTCAAACCAATTTATTTTAAGAGAAAGGTAAATGTATGTTGCAGCAAGTGCGATAAAGATGATAAGATTGTATATTTTACACTCTAATTATAGGTGGTTTTTACACAACCTAGAAAGTTGTTCTTTAGTTTGACATGCAGCATAAAAACAGTAACTATCACTCGTAAATCAGTGCCTTAAAAACGTTGTTTAAGTACAGAGCTGGTAAGTGTGGTGTTAACCCTTTACTTATTTACAGATTTTTAATTACAGTTATAAACACAAGCATTAAGTTTCTTTAAAAAATATTAAGGCGTACAACATTCTTAACGGACGGATGGATATTATTTCAATGCAGGTAAACTATGTTTTTAATACTCGCTTTAGAAAACACAAACTGTTATGTAATTAATTAACTTAATAAAAAAAAAATTGTTTCATTAGGAGTGTCAGTAATTTTTTATAGTTCACTGAGGATTTTTTTTTAATTATGACAATAAAAATAAGTGTTCTATAATTAAATTTTACTGTCATTCAAATTCCCCCCACGTATTATTAATCCTAATACAGCTGCTATCTCATCTCCTCGTTAAAAACGTTTTCTCTAGTAGCATATGACCATTTTAAAACAATAGGACCGATAATAATAATATCTTATTAATTATGCAATTATTGTATGCGTATGTGTCTGCCCAGCCTCCAGGGTTACAACCAAAAGGACCTTAATACCATCAGAAATAACCCTACCCCTAGACCAGCCCTAAGCTCCAAGACTAAACTCTAAGACTTATCCCTAGACCAGCCCTAAGCTCCAACCCTAAATACAGTTCTAAGCCAAGACCAGCCCCCACCCCCAGTCCTCACGTTAGCAAAAGGCCTAGCTGTCAAAAGGTCCTTAATACAGCCATAAGGTTTAACCCCCACAAAAGAATTCATAAAAATAAGGGTAATACGGTCCTTCATGTAAGCGAGTAAACATAATTAGGGTTGAAAACACGGTCTCACACGTGGATGTGTAAAAATAGGGGTGAAAATACACGTCCTATACGTAAACGTGTAAAAATAAGGGTGGAAAATCCGGTCTCACACGAGGGTATATAAAAATAAGGGTTGAAAATGCGGTCTCACACGAGGGTATATAAAAATTAGGGTTGAAAATGCGGTCTCACACGTGGATGTGCAAAATAGGGGTGAAAAAACACGTCCTACACGTAAGCGAGCGTGGGGAATCCCAAGGTCAAATGACGTCAAAAAGTGAAAGGTGAGGTGTCTCCTTTCTACTCATAAGTTATCCCACTATGGTATACGTGGACCAGTTTTAAATGTAATCAAGTCTTACCTTCACTCACGTCTTCAATATGTAGAAATTGTGCATAAAAATGTTAACGTAATCTCCTCATTTAAATCAAGTTCAGAACAAATTGTATGCGGAGTTCCTCAAGGGCCTGTACTTTTCGTAATTTTTATAAATGACCTACCGTACAACATTAATTTAGATTTCCATGTAAAACAACAATGTATGCCGATGACACAAGTTTTGTAGTAGCTGGGAGTACACTGGAAAACCTAAAATCTAATGTAGCAGAAACCCTGTCTCAAGCACAGCATTGGTTTAACGAAAATAAAATGGTGATCAATTTGGATAAAACCAACGTTTTACTTTTTCAAAATAATAGATCCCCTTTACATAGTCTGTTGGTTGGGAACAAGGAAGTAACCTTTGTAAAATTTTAGGGCTGTACATTGATAACAACTTTAAGTGTCAGGATCATATTTTAAAACTAACTCAAAAATTAAAGAAGGCTTTATTTGCTTTGCGACGATTAAAATATTTAGGTTACACACAAACATTAAAAACAGTAAACCTTTCCTATTTTGAATCGCATCTGAGGTATGGCTTACTCTTCTGGGGTAACTCGAAATCAGCTGCCGAGATTTTTAAGCTGCAGAAAAAGGCAATTCGTATATTACCCGGTGTCGGTCTACGAGAATCATGTCGTTCTCATTTCATCAATCTAAATATTCACACCGTGTATAATTTATTTATTTGTGAATGCCTAATTTTCAGGCAATACAGATGTATAAACACTTATCAAATGAGATAAAAAAAGCCTCTAAGTCAACATTTAAAAACAAAATTTGTAAGTATTTTGAAACATTTGCTTTTTACTCTACTCAAGAGTTTTTTGACACATCTCATAAAATTATATAGTGTAATTTAGTCACATGTTAATACCACCTGTTAGTATATTTTGTTTTATTATGTGAGTTAAATAGTGTATTTACTTCTATTACTATTCCTCAATATACTTTGTGCACTATATTTTATGTGTGTTTTATATAATGTATTCATTTCTACACCATTTGGTTAAGAATAAAATATCTATCTATCTGTAGCCGTCGAACAAAAAGATGGCATTTAGCTATTTTTTACAGAGTTATCGATATTTGCAATGCCAATTCGTACATTACATATGCTTCTGTTCACGGTAATCCTGAGGCTATATTTACATTTGTTGAGAAAGTTGCCGATGAGTTAGTAAAATCTCATATGATTAGACGGCTTAATGTTCCTAAACAAAGATGTACGAAATATCATCCATCGAATTCAAGATATCCCCGTACCTGAGCAAACAGAAGATAAGTTGGAAATTGGTAAATATTGTTATATATGTCCAGCTAAATTAAAAAGAAAAACTGCTCACATGTGCTTTAGCTGTAAAAAACCAATATGCCTGCAATACTCTAGAAAATGTTGTCTAAAATGCTGCAACTATGATAAATAGGTCAATATGGTTACTCAACTTTAAATACTGCACGAATTTTATTTTATAATACTAGAACTATATTTTTGTTTTTTTGAATTAGTTTCAACTTTGTTTATTAAATTTTGGCATAACAGAAACTGATTTCAAATACATTTTTGCTTAATTTTAATTGTATACGAAATACCTTTTTTTAAATGTTTTATTGTAGATACCTTCCGTTTTTGCTCAAATGATTCAAAAAAATTATATTATTTGAATTTTTGTTGTAAACATGTTTCTTCTTAAGCAATAAACTTTGTTGTTTTTATACAGGGTCCGCCTTTGGGAGCTGATCCTATGAGTATCTGCTAAACCAAACTTACTATAATTTTGAAAATTTGGTGACAGGGTAATGATGTTAGGGCTAACTCATCTAAAATATTTTCACGTTCGTACCACTTCCGGTTATACTGGAAGTCGGTACTTATTCGCTTATTTTAAATGTAACACCCCGTATATTAATACATTTTTGGATTCTATGTCGAATTTTAAGGTAAGTTTGTTAAATAAACAGCTAGATACGACATTTCAGTCGTTTTAAAAAAAAAACATTTTTCTAAAAAAATTGACAGATGGGGTCTTAGTAATGACTTGTTAATTGTTCTGTTCCTGTCAAACAATTTGAATAAAACTTTGAGGTGTTGCAGGCAAAGGTTTATTGCAACAGTCTGCAAAAAATAACATTTGTATTTTTCGTAAAAATAAAATTATGAATGTCTAAACTTGACTATCAAAAAATGCAAGTTACTCAAATAAATTAAATCGAAACCCCTATTTTTTATTACTCAGATCGATTTAACGTCAAAAATTAAGGTAAGTTTGTTTAAAATTTTATTTGCCTAAACGTAACGGTTTCATACTTATTATCAAAAAAGTCCCAATTTTAAAATTTGTGATAAAAATGAGCTACATACTTAAATCTAGTATTCCTTGTTCGTGGTCACCATGGAAACCAAATAATTGAGAATTGAAATTAAAAAAAATATTTGAAAAAGTTACTGCAAAAAATTATAAAAATTCATAATTTTGTGATTCAAAAGTCACTTTTGCCAAATATAAATTTCGAATTCATTTTTTTCCAATTCGATATACAACATAAGTGTAAAAATTTAATACTTTATGAGTAAATCGAAAAAAACTACTTTTTACTGCGAAGGTAGTAACTACACACTTATCAGTGCATTCTTATACGATAAAGTCGCTTATTTAGTATTTCTTGCTCATGATCAAATGTAAATTAATTTACAATAAATATTCAAAATGTTGCCCGTTAGACGCAAGACATTGTTGAACCCGTCTTATATCGGCTTCATTTGTAGCCCTTTGAATTTCTTGTGGAGAAAGAGAATTGAAAGCATTTTGCACTCTTGCAATGCAATCTTCTTTAGTCGTTAGTGGTGTAGCATAAACAATACTTTTAATTCGACCCCAAAGATAAAAATCCATTGGCGTAAGATCTGGTGGCCCTGGAAAGGGACCATTATTGGCAAACCAACGATCTTTAAAAATTTCATAAAGTTTCATGAAGACAGCGTTGGTGTTGTGAGGGGGCGCACCATCTTGTTGGTACCATAAATTTTCCCTTTCTAGATTTAATCGGGGTTGAATTCAAGTGTTTAATATCTCAAGATAATTTTCTCCTAGAAATTAAATTTGTAATCATAAATCGCAACAATCAACTATTTTAAACCTCTCAAATTTTCGTTGTAAAAATACACGTCAAAGATTTCGTTATTCCGAATAGCACAAAATACGTTAAAATTCCAAATTTCCTGAAAATGGCATTCGCGAATTGGATCGCTATTTTCGTTATTCCAGTAATGCGAGTTTCGGCGATTAAATATGCCATTTTTCGTAAATTTAGATTCGTCCGTCCATATGATATTAGTCAAAAAATTAGGAATTTCTTGTATTTTGAGCAATATTGTTTCACAAAATTCGATACGTTTCAAGAAATCCGCTTCTTTCAAATGTTGAACTAACTGTAAACAGTTTGGTCTAAACTTATGTTTCTTAAGAATTCTTCTGATAGTTGTTGGTGTTAATCCAATATCTGTTTTCGCGTCGTTTATGGAATTACAAGGATAGGCACGGAAATATCCTAAAGTTCATTCTGTTCGTTATCAATAGCAGCTTTTTTGCGAGATGCAGAGTATTTAAATGTGCCTAACTGTTCCAAATTTTGAACCACACGTCTTATTGTATCTGCTGATGGTCCGGGGCGCTCAGAATAGCGTTCAATAAATGTTCTTACTGTTCGTTTTACAACTCTATGACATTCTCCGTGAATTAAAATTAAATTCAAATAATCTGTATTAGAATATTCAAGACGAGCCATTTCATCAAGAAAAACACAAACTGTCAACAATTTTATTAAATTATTGCCTACAAAAGAAAAACAGAATAAATAAGCATCTTTATCGTGTAATGATGCGCTTATAAGTATGTGTTACCTCCGCAGTAAAGAGTAGTTTTTTTTTCGATTTACTCATAAAGTATTAAATTTTTACACTTATGTTGTATATCGAATTGGAAAAAAAATGACAGAAAATTTCTATTTGGCAAAAGTGACTTTTGAATCACAAAATTATCAATTTTTATAATTTTTTGCAGTAACTTTTTCAAATATTTTTTTTTATTTCAGTTCTCAATTATTTGGTTTCCATGGTGACCACGAACAAGAAATACTAGATTTAAGTATGTAGCTCATTTTTATCAAAAATTTTAAAATTGGGACTTTTTTGATAATAAGTATGAAACTGTTACGTTTAGGCAAATAAAGTTTTAAACAAACTTACCTTAATTTTTGACGTTAAATCGATCTGAGTAATAAAAAATAGGGGTTTCCATTTGATTTTTTTGAGTAACTTGCATTTTTTGCTAGTCAAGTTTAGACATTCATAATTTTATTTTTATGAAAAATACAAATGTCATTTTTTGCACTGTTGCAATAAACCTTTGCCTACAACACCTCAAAGTTTTATTCAAATTGTTTGACAGGAACAGAACAATTAACGAGTTATTACTAAGACCGCATCTGTCAATTTTTTTAGAAAAATGGTTTTTTTTTTTAAAACGACTCAAATTTCGTATCTAGTTTATTTAACAAACTTACCATAAAAATCGACATAGAATCCAAAAATGGATTAATATACGGGGTCTACCATTTAAAATAAGCGACGAAGTACCGACTTCCACCGGAAGTGGTACGAACGTGAAAATATTTTAGATGAATTAGCCCTAACATCATTACCCTGTCACCAAATTTTTAAAATTATAGTAAATTTGGTTTAGCAGATACTCATAGGATCAGCTCCAAAAGGCGGACCCGGTATGTGAACTCTTAATTTTTATGAAATTAAGGAAAAAATGGCTTTTCCCTTTGTGGAGTCCTCCAGACTCCATGTCAGCGTTATAGTCATAAAATGAGATGTCAGCAGTGAAGGGTTAACAAGATCCTCTTTTGACAATTAAAATGTATATTTAAAGATTTTATTTTGACCGCAATCATAAACTAAACCAATTACTTTGTTTTGTTGTATTTGAGTAGACTACTCACTCCTTATAAATTATATACTGTTTAATTACATACAGTTTAAGCTGTGTTTGTACTGTAATACCTCATGTGTGTAAAATGTTAATAACCCATTAAAGTACATTACAATTTAATGTTTACTTAACATATTACCTTCTTAATTAAATCA
Source organism: Vesta saturnalis (assembly GCA_036346205.1). NCBI lineage: Eukaryota > Metazoa > Arthropoda > Insecta > Coleoptera > Lampyridae > Vesta > Vesta saturnalis. The sequence continues at coordinate 15,350,630 of JARFJB010001883.1, read as the reverse complement.
TTACGCGAGTATTTTGTAATAAAGGCGACAATGTGCTACATCAAACTTCCAATTTCTTTAACACCTAAAATACATTTTCCTTTACTATTGTTGTAGCCAATAAATTTGAATTAGTAATTAAATAATATATTATATTTAAGATATGTGTGTTAAATATGTTTAGTTTACGAATAGGATTGTGAAAAGTCACGTACAAGGCATTGCTTAGTTAGGGAAAAGATGAATAAGGAAATAAGTTGGTTAGTTTACGCGATGCATGTAATTCATACATATTCATTGTGGTTAATAAATTTTGAGTAAGAAGTGCTGATCATTGTGTTTTTATTATTTTTATTTCTTACACTATTTGATCGCTTTGAAAGAAGCAATTCATATTCAATATTCGTTTGACTAATTGCGTTTTCTCAAACTATTAGAACAAATTATGGATTATGACTGCAATTTAACACGTTCCCTCTAAGTATAAACATTGATTATTTATTATAAGTTTTATTTATGTATTTAATAAAATTAATAATAATTTTTAATTGATTATTTAAATGATATACTACACCACTATCAGTAATGCAAACTTTCTCATTAAAAAAACATTAAAATTTCTTACTGAAGTAATGTTCAAGTTCTTTGTAAATAAGCTGGAGAACTTTTTTAAATCGTATATGTATTAAGGCAATGCCCTCTAGTCAAATAAATTTGTTGGGGAAAGTGAAAGTTCTCGCACGTTAACGAAAAAAGAGAATCTAAAGCTGTTTTGGACACATTTTTCATTTTTTTGATATTTCTGAAACGTATATTTTTTGCTTCTTATTTCCACGCTGTCTAGTTCCATTTGTACTTAAAGTAATTGATAAAATGAATGAACTGGTTAATGTTCATGAAAGAAGGGCGAAGAAATAATAAAGTTAAAATTCACACTAACTTCTTTTGGCGTTTAATCTAAACATGTTTTCGAAACCGTATTTTCAGAAAAGTTTCTCGGTAACCTTTATTTATAACAGAATAATTTGTATCATAGTAGTAATTAACAGAATTTCGTTTATGTGATTTAATATACGGATGGTTGTAATATTTAGTATAATTCGGATTGTTATTTAGGGAATTTTGTTAATTAAATTTTCTTTTTAATTTTCTGTTTCAAAGTCGTTATCATCTAGTAACAATTGTCAGGTACTTCATTCGTGGGTTTATTAGGGAGGTTCCTGTACTATCTGGTACAGAGTTCATAGGGGAGAGTTGCCTATATTGAACCACTTTTGAAAAACTCACTATAACTTGCAAAAATAAGCAAATGTTTTATATTAAATTCCGCTACAAACTTAGTACCATATTAAGATTCTGTGAGCAATAAATAAATTGTCCGACAAAACGCATTTCAGTGCATAATTAATGTTTAAATATTTAACTGTAAAAGTTCAATTTAGGATATCGGTCTCTTTAATTGAACCATCTGGTTCCTAATTTGAACTTATTATTAAAGACACCCTTAGCGTACCAAAAACTATTTTATTTTGTCTCTTAAACGACATAGAAACAAATTATTAAGAGAGCAACGAAACTTAAGAAATATTTTAGGCAAGATGAGGACACAAATTATATTTACGTTTAAAATTGACAAAAGGAACAATAACTCTGACGTAGAAAAATGAATGCCTCAACTCAAATTAGAAAATGTGTGAACAAAAATCACAAATAAAGTCCTCAGCGTCTTCTTCAACTTCCGCATATGCCCATTTTAAACAACTTTGGCACCGAACCCAACCTTCGTTTCGTTTGGAGTTGAGGTAACTCTCACTGCAATACACACACAGCTCTTAATTGCTTTTTTCATCATCTGAATTGGAAGATTCGTGTGTCTGGTCTCTGACATGCGTTTTAGTTTTATGGTTCTTATTTCTGGTTGCTCAAAATTATTTAACACTTGCTTTTTCCAGGGCTGATTTATCTCGTTTTGGCACTTTTGGTTTACGTTTGCTCTCTGGTAGCGACTTCTTTTTTCCTGAAGGTCTTTTTTGTAAGCTGTACTAGTAAGCTCTACTTCAACGGCAGTTCTTTCATTCTTCCGTTTTTGAACAAACTTGCTTGTTCCAGGGACAGGTGCGAATTCAGTCAGGCTTTGGTTCAGTTTTTCTGGCGTAATTTCTCCCAGTACCCTGTTGGAATGGCTAGCAACTCATGGCATACATGGTGAGGTGGTATCTGATGAGAGGTGCAGCTTGAAGTAGGTTGATGAGGCGAAGTAGAGCTTACAACACGCTCAATGTGACTGGGTTCTAGCAGGGTAACAAACACCACCTTCTTGACTTTCATCTGCGGTTCTACAGCAGTAGAGGGAACAAATAGATGCTCACTGAATCTATTTCGATTAAGGGGCCATATTCCCGCTCCCCTAAAAACATATTGGCTTATGTCTACAGTAGCGTCCTTCGCATAAGTTCTACCTAACAACTCAGCAACATTATAGACTGTTATCGGCTGTCCTACGAGAGCATGCAACTATGAATCTTGTTCCTGAACATAATAATTTTGCAGAGGCTTAACAAATCCCGCGTTGAGCGGTTGTAACCGATGCGTCGTATGGCTAGGTAATTGTAAAAGATGTTGACGAGCAAATTTCAGAGCCTCCATATTCTTGCCATGCATTGAATGTCTATCTAGGAACGTAATGACAGACTTGCCTTGACTTGATTTAACCACTTCATGAAAATTAAGCCATTTGGCAAATAGATCACTATTGATATAGCCAGTATCTGAAATTTTAGTAAGACTTCCCGTTGGAGCATCTCTTGCAAGTTCCGGTGCATAGCGTTTCCTTTTAAATATGAGCATGGGTGGAAAGTAAAGCCCTGCACCGTTGCAACAACAAACCATAGGGGCGTTGACGCCTCTTTCTCCACTGGAGATTCCACTAACTTGCCGTTTCCCTTTTCGCAATACAACCTTTTGCATTTTCATTTGAACGGTTGCGTAACCGGATTTATCAACATTGAATATTGTATTCGCCGTAATTTTATATTTGTCAACAAGAGTTTCTAGTATATCAAAAAACTGCATAACTTTCTCTCTCTCAAAACCTCGAGCTCTGGCAAGTGGTGGGGACTCCGGTTGGCGAACTGATAGTTCTGGGTGTCTATGCACGAATCCATAGAATCATTGTTTTCTAGCGGCTTTTTTTTTCTCGGTTGAGCCGATGGGGCAATTTGTGCTTCTCTGCCAGCTGAAAAGGTAGTCGCCGTATATCTGCTATGGTAAATCCATAAAGCATTTCTGTCAACAATCACGCAATCCACGCGCCGAAAAGGACGAATAGTCCTGAGCAGCGCACCACCAACACTACTCAATACATTATTACTTATTTTATTGTATAACATAATATCTTGTAATACGTATGGTAAATATCTATATATAGTTAATGTATCATAAAATTTTAATAAACTTTGTTGAACTTGAGCTTGAGTCAAGCATTTCTTCAAACTGAATAATATATTTTGCTAGTGTTTTCAGTTTCGGATGAAAAAACACTCTTGGTTCCCAGTTTTTTACATTGTCGTTGGCTTGTTTGTTAGTTGCCTCTCACATGCCTGAGAAGGATTGATTTATTGATATTGTACCTTCGAGCACTTTCGTTTAAACCTACTTCGTCTTCTTCGTATGCTATGATAGCCAGAGCCATGTTAGCTTTTGTCCAAATCCATACTTGCCCCGCTTAGACATCTCCTCAGATAGGTTTCATAAATTGAACCGGTTGAATATAGGAGACCGGAATCGGTTCAATATAGGCAGCAGCGTATCGTTTTATTTTTCTAACCGTACTTTTCTAAGGAACAATGGTTCTAGGTCAAAATTATGGGAAAGTCTTTCTAAGAATATGATATAAATGTCTACAAAAGGGGAAACACTTACCGCTATCTGGTTGGAGAATATCCACTATGTAAGATGGTGAAAAAGTTACATCAGAAGCACTACAAAAACAACGTCAGGTACACAGCCCACTATATGGCGCGTATGTAAAGAAAAAGCCAATTACCCCATTTCTTTAAGTCAATTTACAATGGCGTAAAGATCTTAAAAGTTGTAACGTGTAGGTAGTGGACCGCGAAAATTTTACTATTGTAATAAACGTTTGTCAAATCGCCATAGTTACCGGGATAGAAAAGATAATTAGTGATTTTTTTTTAATATTTTGATAATACGTCGTAATTTGCTAATGTTTTATTTATATTTATGTAAGAAATGTGAGAATGTATGTAACTGATATTTGAAAAACACATGTTAGGGTCTGACTAGCAGGTGTACGCTTAAAGGAATGCTTTACTGAAGGGGCGTAACGAATCATTGGAATTTCTTATGCGCCAATTCTTAATGTAAAAATGTCCCTAGCTTAATAAGTAATTAATTTTGTCGGTACAGACCGCGATCAAAAGATATCTTTGTTTGTTACTGGGAAACTCGAGAGCTACATGTAGAGTTGTTACGGACGAATGCATATTTTTAAAATTAAGATGTGCAATAATTAATATGAAACTGTTCCAAAGTAAATTAATGCTTCTTGTGTTTATATTACTTTTGAAAAATGGAAGTTGATTGCAGGAGTAAAGATAGTTAGGTTTGAAATCAGGGGAAAGTTAGTTACAGTTAGAGTGTCAATCGGGCCAGATCGATTTTTGGTTAATTGGAAACTCCCATTATAAGCAGTTTGTCTTTAAAATATTTCGTGCGTGTACATTTTCTTTTGAATTAGCCAACACTAATTTGTCTTTTCCTTCGGGCGTTAGTTGTAATGTGTTTTTCAAATATTAATCTATAAATAACAGTCACCCTTTTAGAAGTTAAACTGCGTAGGTTAACGATTTGTATCTGTGAGCAATTAAAGGAATAGATATTTAAGTGTAAGTAGCTAATTTTATATAAATGACAGCTCGCAGCAAATCATTTACCAGCCTACATAACATATTAAATACCAAACATTGCCTTGCAAGGGTATCTTACTCGTACGCGGGCTCATTAAGTTGACATCTGCTAAAATAAAAGACAGTACCCTGAGAAAGGAGCACTGTATTTTTCTAAGGCCCTCAAATTTATATATCGGTCACGATGTTGTGATCTATTTATAACTTACCCTTGTAAGGCTTTGTTATAATGAGTTTTTTTTATGTCAGTTGTTAGGTAAAATTATTTGCCAGCGAGCTGATTTCTCTTTGTATGTGCTTTATTGCAATTTGACTTATGTATTCTGTGCTTTAGAGGTCACTAAACAATTGGGTACGTGTAAATTCCTTGTCTATTTTCTTTTGTCCTTGCTTTTTCCTTATTATCACCTGTGCAAGTTTACTGTTGTGACATTTTATGTGTACCGTAATTTGCTTTATTGTTTTATGTGCTTATTTACTTAAAGACCGGCATAATTGGTTTTAAAGGGTCACATGTTTGGTATTACGATTTTTATTCTAATTTATTTATGACCCAATTATGATTGTGACCACATGTGACTTTTTTGTGTTTCTGTGTAACTAAACTGCTTTTTATTCATTTTCTCTTAATGTTATAATTTTGTACGCACGTTAACCTGATTTAGTGGTGTTAGTATATTAACGGGCTGAACCACCGTTGCGCAAAGCTCGTTGATTTTAATTCGAGTAGTTTATTTTTTTTTACCTGCCCCTTATAATGCAACACACCTCATCCAGACTGTCTAATTCAGATAGCACAACGTACCTACCACTAGACGGCCACTTCGTTTGATCAGTTTTGATGTTTGCGAGTATTTAAATATCAGACTTGTAAATAAATTCTAATGTTTTAATTATTGCCAGGAAAGTAAAAGTAAGGCAGATAATCAATTTGAGTAATAGTAACATTATTATCAGTGTAGTCAAGATAAATCACCTAGCGATTGTTTGAACATTCGCAAGTTCTTATTTTAGTAGAGCTACATGCAAACCAAAGTATATTTCAATAAGCCTAATACTATTAAACAAATCACTTTTAAATCACTTCATTCTTAGATTTTCTCATTATAATTTATTTCAATCTGAATTATTTTATTGCAAGCAGCATCCATTTTTTATTCTTCTATTGGAGATAGTACATTTTAACGCCACCTATTTTGAATATTTCACTTTTAGAAATACTCTCGCACATAATCCCATTCATAATTTACTGTTTGACATGTAACTGATTGTTAACCTCGGCATAGTATTTCTACATTCTTCACAACTGAGAATTTTAAAATCTACAACTAGAAACTGTGAAATTAAAACTAATAACTGTAAATAAACAATGCACAGGTATTAATTGTAAATTCACTGCTGGTGCTAATGGAAGTGTAAAATGAACATCAAGCACACTATTTCAAAAACTTGTTTAGTTCAAAAATAAATTGTTGAAATAGTTTGATGATGCACTCTAGGACTTACCACAAGGAACTACTCCAGGGGGTAACCAATACCCCGTCGCTTCGCTTCTAGCAGAACAAACTGGTCTAAAGATTCTGGAAAACCCGAAACATCATGTTATTCAAGAATTTCAAACACAATTGAAACCAAACCGTCTAGATTCAAAAGAAGAGGAAAATATACCTTTGGAACTTTGAATATCAACTCCTTCTTGAAACCCGAAAAATTAAAACAACTAACTAAAGTTCTCAACGAATACAAGCTGAAAATAATTGCCCTTTAAGAAACAAGATTTACTGATAAAGATTTATTAGATTATGAAGGCTACATGATTTTCAAAGGAGAGAAAGGATGAAATCTAACGAAAAATGTATTCCACATCTTGGTACAGGATTTACCGTCAACTCTGAATACACCAACTCAGTCACAGACTTTTATTCTGCTAATGAAAGACTGTCAATCCTTACATTCAAAAGTTTGAACAAATCATATATACTCATTAACTGTCATGCCTGGCTCTCAGTCCCCCTCTAAGCGACCGGGAGCACTCAACACGACTACGACGGAAAAGCGACACCAGTCAGATGGCAGTACTGCTTAAGGACTTGCCAAGAAAATTAGTACTGGGACCCATAGGGACACCAGGAACTTTAGTGAGGGAACCTCGGGCGACATCCTTAACTGAGAAACAGGCTGGGATAATTAGGACCTGGATCCTCGAGCGACTAGACTGCAAATCGGGGCGGCAGCGCCTTGGTTTCCAGGGTGTTATCATCGAGGGGGTGTGCTGCACATTACGTGTGCAGACGAAATCTCGGTGAGATGGCTGTGGCAACCCCTTGGAAGGACGACTTGTCGAAGCAAATCACATCCCAAAAATAGTGCGATCGCAAGCCCCTTGATCTCCAGGACCCCAGAGGAACCGCAAAAGATCCTGAAGAGGGTCGAGATCCACAACGCCGGGTTGGCCACTGGCAACTAGCGGGTAGTAGAGAGCAAGAAGGACTCAAAGGAACAGTCACTGATTGTCTTAATGGATCTAACTTCCTGGGAGGAGATGGGAACCTCTGTAAACCATCGGCCTTACGTGGGTTTTACGAGGATGAAATCCAGACTCCTCTCCAAGCTTAAGAAGAAATGAGATGCTATGGAGACGGCAGAAGCGGGATCGGCAATTGCGGGACCCTCAAAGGAACCGCAATCTGATGATCCGCATACCCTACCAAATTCAGCTATTGAGACCCTCTTGAACTTGCCACCTTTACAGGTTGTAATTAAGGCAGAGGCGTTGGGAGGGACATATAGACTTAAAATAATTAGCGACTGAGAGAATAACAGAAACAGTCTCGTTTAAGAAACTCTTTGGGACCAAAATTGCAATGCGTAAGGATTGGAACAGAACTCAAACAAAAAAAGTTGAAGAGGATCGTTTACTATACAGACGGTTCTAAAACCAGTAACGGTACCGACTACCGAATATACGGAGCAAGGGAGCACGCCACAGATTTTCTGGAATTCTTGGACATAGAACGTCCGTATTTCAAGCCGAGATCTATGCGATTATGGCTGCTGTCGATCAACTATTGAAAGACAAACTTTCCAAAAGAAAAGTTTTTATAGTGACCGACATCAGAGCGGCCATTTCGGTACTGAATTCATTTGTAATCAACTCGAGGCTAGCCTTCGAGTGTATGCAAATTCTAAACATACTGATTAAAGCCAGCACGGTGACACTAGTGTGGGTACCTGGTCATGCAAGTATTGCAGGCAACCAGGTGGCGGACGAACTTGTTACAGTAGCAAGAGAAACGCCCTTCATAGGGCCAGAACCGGTTTGTGGCATTTCTTATAAAGCCAAGATAGAGAGAGGACTCGCTCGAGATCACTGCCGGTACTGGAAGGAAACCGCAGGACAGATCCACAGAAAGATCTTCCTGGGGAAACCGAACAGTAAACTTACTAAATCTAGATAGAGCGAATATAAATCTAGCGACGGGAATTGTCACCGGACACCCGTTGTGGTCAAGCTGACAAAACACCTCATCACGTCGTCTGCCATTCTGAAGCTTTCACGATGGCACAAAAACTTCTTGGAAAAAATATTACACAAGAAGAAGTAAAGAAAATAACCCCTGGAAGATCCTGGATTTCATGAAAGAAACAGGAGGGGTAGATTAATCCCAAGGGGCACAATAGACCTATGGTCGTGGTGCAGGGAGTTCAAAAGGACCACTCCAGTGTTAACAATAAAAAATAGTAATAAAAAAGTAGTATAGCTACTGCACTTCTAGACCACTTTACAGTGTTGCCACGTCTCAAGGTCATACGGGGGTGCCAGTTTTAAGGTCACAGTTCATTGATCCTTTCAATATCATCGGGAGATTTGATGGTCACGCTCCAGAATGTACGCACCCCCGTTTCTAGGTCAAAGTTTATTGACCGTTAAAAGCGGGTCAAATGACATTAGTAATAACCAATATAAGGCCGATGCTAACTCAAAAAGTCACTAGAAAAGTCACTAGATTTTCAAGGTCACCCTGTGGTGAAAAGTTGCTGAAAAGAACTAGAAATGGGGCCAGACCATTGCTAAACATGGCCGATTCATGTACTCAGATGGTCGTCTTGGCTAAAAATTATTGTGACAGCATCATCACTAATAATAGCTGATGCGCGTCATTATTAGAAATCGCGTAACCAGATATCTGTGGTAACGAAATAGATGGTCCATATCTGCACTAATGTAGCATAGTGGGCAGTTTAGAGTAACAATGTAAGAAAATAGTGTAATGTGTAGTGAGTCTTGTGTAAAACATCTGGATGGTGTACGCTCAAGAGCAATAGACCAAAGCAACTGACCTGAGAACAGCGGTGGAACGCTTGAAGTAAGAATTTTCGGCATTAGTTTTCGATGCCCAACATGAGGCGGTTTACGGGCGAGTGAAGAGTAGCGGAACGTCCTAGCGAAAAAGTATGAAACAGGAGTAACGATATGCGAAAAGTGTTTAAATTGAAAGAAAATATTTAAAAAATCTTTGTTGAAGAACTAAAAGCTGCAATTGAATCGGCTCTGCAACGATATAAAAAAATTGACAGCATCTCCTGATGGTAGCAGTTCTTCTTCATCATATGCAGATTAGCCTAACGATGCAATTCTGAAAACACACTCTCCCCTCTACCATCAAAACCGTGATGCAGCAGTATATAGAACGATAGTTCCGATGTCAACAATAATTCAATAGTGTTCTCGAATCACTAAAGATGAATCTATCTGCATGGAACAGCAACACTTTCTGCAAATCCTTCACGAACGTGAAAGAGTTGGAGGTGGGTGCAAAATCTAAAGTGATTGATATGAATACTATCGACACGAAATGTGGGAAACATATTATCATTTAAACTGAGAACTTTAAGCGCATATTTCTCTTACGATTTTATGAATATTTCAAAAAAGAAGGTCGCATTGAAACGTTTAAACAATATCTGGCTGAGTAAGACGTGTACATCTCCAGCTCCGGAACTGTAGGGAAAAAAAACTAATTTAAGATTTCTGAAAAAAAAAAATAATGTATATGCATGTATATGCGTGTTTGGAAATAAACTATATATTTTTTATTGCAAAAATGTATTTTATTTCTTGATTAAATGAAGTGTAGGTACATCATAATAAAGAGAGTGGCTATTGATGAGACTAAAAATTTAGTGTATAATATGGTAGTGTGGGTCTTTGCTTATCGTAATGCAAGAAGAGGGCTGTGGGAAAGTTTGGCGCTGGGTAGATTACGTTTCCTTAGTACAATAAATCAATTGGAATGCATTTTATCACTCCTACTTTTAGTAAAATTTGAATAGATTTACACTACTTAATCTATAATTTACAGTATACCTTATTTTAGAAAAATTGTTATTTATTCTTGTGAACTGTTGCAGTATTGTTTGTCCTAGTTTGAAAATTTGCAATTTTCTTATGTTAAATAATAGTCATGAGAACTTCAAGTTTAATAGAATTTGTGAAATGGTTTATACCGTATTCTTTAAATAAATATTACCTATGTGTTTGTAATACGAAAAAATGAAAATTAAATAAAGATGCTCAACGGAATTGTATATACATGAAAATTTTTAAACTAAATGAAGATGTAATTAAAAATTATTATTAATTTTATTAAATACATGAATAAAAAGCTTACCTCCAGTAGAATTTGAACCTACGACCTGTGCTTTGCTAAAGTACCGCGCTAACCAACTGCGCTATCGAAGTACAAACCCCAATCGATGTAAATTTTGTCTTTATGTATGTAGCGCTGATATAAATTAGAATTTACCAGTTCCACATACATAAAGATAAAATTTACTTCGATAGCGCAGTTGGTCAGCGCGGTTTTCTAGCTAAGTACAGGAAAATACTTTAGTAGGTTCAAATCCTACTCGAGGTAAACTTTTATTTATGTATTTAATAAAATTAATAATAATAATCGTTAATTACATATTTACTTTTGAACTTATTCGTTTATAACAAAAACTTATAATAATTAATGAAGATGCTTTACTGCATTATATATATAGGGCGAATCTTATCTAATCCGCCAAAATTAAAGGAGCACTAGAACTCATCATTATAAGCAAAAAATTTCATATGTACATGGGTTCGGAAATGCTTCGTTTCCGAGATACAGGGTGTCAAAGTAGAAAAAAGAAATCGCGATTTCTTCAATATTTTTTGACTGTTTCGAAATAATTTCATGAAATTCCGTATACGGGGTTTTTTTTGGGAACAGTTGTTATCAAAAGAACATGTTTACTTTTAATATTAATTTCTTTTCTTGTTTTTTAATATTTTATATTTTAGTGCTCCTTACAAGTTTTAAATAAATAAACGTTGTGAGTTTTAAATGTGTTTTTCTCAGAAACGGTTGCTCCTAGCGACATCACTAAAATATATCTTTTTTTAGCAGAAAAGATAAGAGAATCGATTTTTCTAGTCCAAAATGGTATACAGTGTAGCATAAAAAAATTGCAACGATTTAAAAGGGTCGAAATGGTTGCCGCTGGCGCCCTCTAGAGACCACAACTAAATGGACCACAAATTTGAATATTTCATTTCAAAAAACCATCGTATACGAAATTTCATAAAATTATTTCGAAACAGTCGAAAGATATTGAAGAAAACGCGATTTCTTTTTTCAACTTTATTTCGGAAACGAAGCATTTCTGGACCCATGTACATATGAACTTTTTTGCTTATAATGATGAGTTCTAGTACTACTTTAATTTTGGCGGATTAGATAAGATTCACCCTGTATGTATATTGATTTCATTTAAAATATTACCCTCCAGAAATAGAACTTATACGGACTCATTGACGTATCTTATATATGGAATATACAATAATTTAAATTATATGAATCACAATGGAAAGTAAAAAATAAAAATACGAAGTTGTACTAATGTATATTTTAAATAGTAAGTAAAGTTTCATTTTCAAATAATCAATCAACAGTGTTATGTTAATTAATCGGTACACCAAATTATAAGAAATATGATAACTAATATAGTGATAAGGGAGTCAAAACTTGTAAAATTATAATTTAGTATACGGTGCGTATAAGATGGAATAAACGCGTAATTTAGTGGGAAAACATTCCTAATGTCCATACCTCAGAGGTAAACTGTACTAAGTCCACCTTTATCAAAAATTAGCCTTCTGTACCAAGTCACTCATGTTTTAGGAACCCATCAGAAGAAAATACTTCCAGTACCTAAACTATGAGCGTAAGCAATTTGGTAAGTTAGAAATAGTACTAAGTCACAACGGCACTCAGAAATAAACTGTTCCATATGGACATAGTATTGCACGATGCTTACATTATGTCCGATGTACGTGGACTTAGTACAGCGCTCGTGATATTTCTGCAGGTTAGTTCTTGTCTGTGGTCGACAAATACGACCATTTGATTTAGTCGTTGACTTATAGTGTATAGATAAACACTGTGCGCCATTATGTCTTCAAGAACTGCAAAAATATTTTTTGAGGCCCTTAAAACCAGTAGATCACAAGACGTATCTAAAAATGTGCTACAAAATAGACATGTTGAGTCATTTACTTTGGATAATTCAAGCCTGGTTGGAAGTCCAGAATCCATGGTTAACGTTGTATCTGACTTTGAACGCGGTAAGACTGTATTCCTGTTTTATTTAATAAACGTTAATTATTTTTTATTGTTTCTCAAAATATTAAACCGTGGGTAATAAGACCCATGTAGAATTTGTTCAACTTCAGAGCGTTAACATATCTTCGAATGTGGGTAATGAGAACCCATTAGTACTTATGGATCAACATGCAACTGATGAACTTTTATGCGAAAATTCAGATGATAGTTTAAGGGATCCAGATTATCAACAACACACAGACAGTGAAGATGTCTCTGAAACGAGTTGTGTATCAAATATTTATTCTAATTTACAAGTAGAGCAGAATAATGATATTCAAGGTCCAGAAAAAGCTTTAAGACTGCCGCAAAAAGAAGAAAACAGAAAAGAAATATTGCTAACTGGAAATGTAATATCAGAAAACAAAAACGTCTTACGGGTGCGGAATATCTGACCAAAAGTAATAATTTAATAAAAACGAAAGCAATGGGAACACCTTGTAAAGATACGTGCAGGCTTAAATGTACTAAAAATATGTCTCAAGAAGAAAGGGGATCAATATTCGGAAATTTTTGGTCACCAACAAAAACAATTGATCACAAACGTCAATTTGTTGGTTCATCTGTACAATGACTGAATATTAAGTGACGACGTGAGAGAACTGGAGAAAGCTACTACAAAAAATTCAATTTCACCGTCAATAAATTCCAAGTGGAGGTTTGTAAAACATATTTTTTAAAGATGTTAGGTATCTCGCAAACATTTGTTTAGACAGCATTGTCAAAAAAGTGTAGTGGAGGTATGGTAGATTCAGATAAGCATTGAAAAAAAAAGTTCAAATGAAGTAAAAGATAGCATAAGAAGTCATATTTTAAAGTTCCCAACCATAGAATCTCGTTATAGAAGAGAACGGTCATCAAGAAAAAACCCTGAGTAATTTAAATATTTCCAGAATGTGCGAACTTTGCAAACAAGATACGTTAGAGCAGAAAATACCGGAAGCTGATATTCCTAAACTATGGTTATATACTGAAATATTTAACAATGGGTTTAATTACTCATTTAAACGACCCGACAATGACACATGTGACCAGTGTGACAAATATCTTATAAAAGTGAAGGAGCCTTTAACAGTTGACAAAAGAATGTCCAAACAAAAAGGGTATGATCAGCACTTGAATGAAGCCAGTAATAGATATGGCTTAAAAGCACAAGACACGTTAAATGCAAACCAAAATAAAAAACTAAAAGTAATAATGGTTGACCTGTAAAAAGGTTTACCAACGCCTGCTTTGACAAATGCTCAAAGTTTTTACTCTCTAAAGTTATGGACATTTAATTACACTCTTGAAAAAATTTGACAACTTGTCGCATGTGGGACGAAAGGGTTGCCGGAAGGGGACGAAATGAAATTGCCTCCTCTTTACTAAAATGGGCAATAACTGCTATTCAGGAATCTGTGGAAGAGCTTACAATTTGGTCGGATAACTGCCCTTCCGAAAATCGCAATATAAACCCGATTTTGGCATATATGGAAATATGGAAATAACAGACTTTAAGAATTTCATGTCTTTGATCGAATGATCCAACGCACCGTTTTTACACAGGAAAAACTTGAAAGTGGAAAAGATGTTAAAATTTCTCAGTTAGTCCACATCCAAATTCGAGCTGGCCAAAAGGGCAAGGTATTTTGTAAAACCGATTTGGCGGAGACAGATTTTGAGGTTCTTGACTTAGACCGAGCATCTTGTAGGTCACTTTTTCCTGAAGAAACTCCTGTCATTAGAAATGTTTCGAAACGTATAAATGAAAAAATACCAGGACCTACAAAATTTGCTACAATGGGTACCAAAAATGTTTACAAAAACCTCCCACATGGTAACAAGAACAATGACGATCCTGAAAATTAAAATGTCCTGCTGTAAACCTAAATCTTACTTGTTTGATTAACTATAAATAGTACTCTACTTATGTTGTACCTACTTATTTCCCGTTTCTATTAAAATATTTTTTATTACAACCTGAAAAGGTTTTTTTATTGTGTATTATAAATCCTTTACACCTCTAAAGGAAAGATACTATGTCCTAATGTAAAATGGTTATTCAGAGGTAGACCGTACTAAGTCCATTAAAAAATATAATAAATACTTTTTTTAGGAAAATTTAACATGCCATATAAAAACTTAAACAATTTTAATTGTTACCAAGCAAGATTTTGTTTAAATAAAATTACATTGAGCAATTAGACAGAAATTCACTGATTTTATTTTCTTTGCCTCGTGCTCCTGTAAAATTGTATTTGCATTTACCTCTGAGGTAGTGATGAAGAATATAAGTGTTGGTTCAAATTTTTTCTGTATCTGAGTAACGATCAATTTTATAACAAATTGTGTAGACATATTTTTAAAGAAGGTTTAATTTTACATAACTTTTCTTTATAAGGTTTCTTAATATAAAGCAAACTAAGTAAAAAAATTAATTAAATAATATTGAAAAAGCTTAAATTGTATTATCGGCGCCTTAGACATTAAGTTAGGATCTAGATGTATGTTAACCTCTATCTGACATGAAGTTTTGAACGTCTATCTAACATGGATTTTTGTTTTTACAATGTTGCCTATTTTAGCTATGAATGTATTAAAAAAATGGCGCATAAATAAATATTGTTAAAATTATTTCATTTCTTTTAATTTCCACTTTGTAGGTTGGAAGGTCGTATATTGTTCCACACCAGATATTTTATTTATTTAAACATGGTTAGGGTAATTTGTAACGTTTTAATACTATATATATATATATATATATATATATATATATATATATATGTTTCTATTTAGATTTCCACAAGTATTAATGTTTAAATAAGACATTTTTCCTTTGAAACTTGTGTAAATAAACGTACAAATTAATTCAACGTTTCGGGAACGTCCTTTGTTCCCTTTGTCAAGAACTTATTTTGACAATTACAGAAATTGAAATAAGGTAACTATTTTGAACAAGTACAAAATATGAAACAAGGTAACTAATTTAAATTTAATCTGGACGGGTGTGTTTGACTTCGGGTAGTGGGTCTAGTACATGATGTAGAAGGTGCAGAAGGGGGGACGTCAGAAACAGTTGCAGCATAAATGTTTGAAATTTCTGGAAGATTTGGAGTTGGTTGAAATTTCGAATCAACTTGTTTAATGATATTCTTCCAAATTTGTGGCATTTTAGAAGTGTCATCTTCAGAACGGCAAACTTCCCAAACAAAATATCACCAAACAAGACCTCCAAATGTTACACCAAATCAAAAATAACGACCAAATATTAATACTACCCGCTGACAAAAGAAACGCTACTGCCATTGTCAACTCTAAAGACTATCACCACAAGATGTCTGAACTGTTAACTTCTTCAGAATATAAGAAAAATCAGTGCAATCCTACCACCTACATAGAAAAAACAACAAAATCTATCATTAATTCTACAAAATTAGACAAAGAAACAAAACAGAAACTAATTCCAAGAGAGAAGAGTTCAAGAATCCCCAAAATATACGGACTCCCAAAAATATATAAGGAAAACTGGCCATTACGCCCTATCGCCAGTGCATTCAATTCAAGGAGCACCTATGGCCTCGCCACTCTCTCCAGCTTTTGCCAATGTATATATGGAAGATTTTGAAACCACTGCTTTAAATTCTGCAGATTTAAAATCTAAATGTTGGTTTCGTTATGTTGACGACACATTTGTAGTTTGGCCCCATGGAAAAGGAAACTTGAACCGTTTTCTAGGACATATTAACAACATTCACAACAATTACGTAGTGTTATGAAATCCTTGATATACCGCTCTTACCACTTATTTGACCAAAATTCTAAAACGGAAGAGATGAAGACTATTAATAAAATACTAGTTCAAAATGGATACAAAGATCAAGAAATATTGAAAATTAGCAACGAAGTAAGAAGATCAAGAAATAATAACTTGTCAAACAATGAACACAAGATTCCTGTTATTCTACCTTATATAAATGTAATTACAGACAGAATCTCAAAGAAATTTCCCAAAAACGACTTCAGACCGGTACTCAAACCACATTCAACTTTGTCCCAACTTTTAAGAAACCCCAAAGACAAAATTCCTAATGAAAACCAAGGAGTGTATGAGATACCGTGCAACAACTGTCGAAGAACTTATATCGGACAAACTAACAGAATATTATATGCGAGAGCCGATGAACACTAACTAGCAATTAAGTAGCACAATCCATCATCGTCTTTAGCTGCACATCATTTAGATACAGGACACCAAATTAACACCAACAATATCCGTCTAATTGCACCTCTATATATCTTACAAGAAAGAATTATTAGAGAAGCAGTTGAAATTGAAAGAAGACCAAACGCCCTCAATAAACGAGATGACAATTCTAGAATGCCACAAATTTGGAAGAATATCATTAAACAAGTTGATTCGAAATTTCAACCAACTCCAAATCTTCCATAAATTTCAAACATTTATGCTGCAACTGTTCCTGACATCCCCACTTCTGCACCTTCTACATCATGTACTAGACCCACTACCCGAAGTCAAACACACCCGTCCAGATTAAATTTAAATTAGTTACCTTGTTTCATATTTTGTACTTGCTCAAAATAGTTACCTTATTTCAATTTCTGTAATTGTCAAAATAAATTCTTGACAAAAGGAACAAAGGACGTTCCCGAAACGTTGAATTAATTTGTACGTTTATTTACACAAGTTTCAAAGAAAAAATGTCTTATTTAAACATTAATACTTGTGAAAATCTAAATAGAAACATATATATACTATATATATATATATATATATATATATATATATATATATATATATATAGTGTGTGTGTGTGTGTGTGTGTGTGTGTGTGTGTGTGTGTGTGTGTGTGTGTGTGTGTGTGTGTGTGTGTTTTATAATCTAAATATTGATGGGATTAGCTAAGACGAAATACCAATGCTACCAACCTATCAAAATTAGCTTCTAAAGTGACAAATGAAATTTAAGTTTTCCAAACTTAAATACAGGGTTATTACAAATGATGTTCATGATTTCAAGTGCACATAAAGCTAGTTTTATTTATCATACAAAAAAATAAAATGGTTGCATTTTAAGAAAAACTCAAAAAGTTTCATCGCAGGTGCCAATAATTATAAATCTTCCATATGGGAACCCCTTGTGATACGACAGATGTTAAGCGTGTAATCAAGCTCTTGCCATACTTTGTTAAGAGTGTTCAGGTCGATTGTTTCGATAGCTCTGGTAATCCGTTGTTGGATCTCAGGTATGCTTTCTGGTGGTGTATACACTTTATGTTTGATGTATCCTCACAAGAAAAAATCACAGGGGCTGATGTCCGGAGATCTTGGAGGCCAGTTCAAAAGTGCACCATCACCTGCACGACCGATTCACCTGCCAGGCAGCCGATTTTGAAGTTTAGGGATTCTTGTTCTAATTTCGGTAGAAGCCATTCCGTCATCATGTTCAAGATTTATTCCATTTATTGTTTGTCCAACAAAGAAAAAAGGTCCGTACACTTTGTTGTAAGTGATAGTACAAAACACATTAACTTTCGGAGTATCGCGCAAGTGCTCGATGTAGGTGTGTGGGTTCTCCGAGCCCCATATTATGACATTATGTCTGTTCACGTTACCTCACAAGTAGTATGTGGCTTCATCACTAAAGACTAAACGTTTTACATAGTTTTAATTTTCCATCAAGGCCTACATGTTCTCACAAAAAGAAAGTCTTAGAACTTTGTCATTTGGTTTTAATGCTTGAACAAGCTGAAGTTTGTAAGGCTTGAAATTTATACGTTTACGTAAAATTTTCCAAACTGTTGGCTGTGGTGTACCAAGCTGTCTGCTGCATTTAACAGTAGATTTCTGTGGGCTACGCGTAAAACTTTCCCTTACCTGCTCTACAGCGTCATTGCTTACTGACGGCTTTCCAGTTGATTTCTTTTTACAAATGCACCAATTTCTCTTAAAATTCAAGTACCACTGGCGAATAGGGTGATTGCTAGGAGGATCTTCATTAAATTTGGTTCTCAAGCGACGTTGCACACTAATAACTGATTAGCTGATGTGATAATCCAAAGCATAAAATGCATTCCTGTCTTCAACTTCAGCCATTACACAATTGACAACAATTGACTTTAACAAACAGCTGATACGTACTTAAATCAATGTAAACAAAACTTTATGAGTTTTTCTTTCCAGTGGTACCAACTGAAATGGCCTTAAAACAGGTTAATCCAGTAATATTTATAATTGAAATCGGGAACATCATTTGTAGTAACCCTGTACAATAAAGCAGTTTAATAAACTAGTTACTTAATATATCATGAATATCATTATTTTTTAATTTATAAAACAAAAGGGTGTAGAGTAAACAGTGTTAATAGACTAAATTAGTCGGATGTGCATTCGTGGGCACAAATGATTAAAACCACATAAAATTCTCTTTTAATTGCACAACAAAAATCTATGAGCTTATTTATGCTACTGGAAGTATCATAACGGCCCCTACCGACTTAAAGCCTAATTAGAATCACAGATTTTGCTTATTGGTCACTATCGAACGAAACAATTTGTCTTTGTCAATTTAAATTATCTTCTAAACGTTGTGGAATAAGTAAAATTAACCGGTAGACATAGTTTTCATAATGTAAATAGATAATGTAGATTAATGCTCATTAAAAGATATTTTACTCCATATACTCCTAAACATATGTAGTGTAGTACAAATTTGATCCATTTTCTATCTACAAGTGATTAGAGAACATTTCACTAATCAAACTAAATCCTCTTCATTTAAAATTAATTAAACACTATTATTCCGTTAAACTAAATCAAATTTAGAGCCCTTTAGAGTTATATCTGTATATCCATATAAGTATAGATGAAAGACAACGAATTTATGACTTGTCAGTCGTATTTAGTTAATACACCACAATACATTAAAACGTTAATTAGAATACATTTTTCATAGACCACAGTCATACATTTGAAATTAATTCAGTAACATCAAAGCCTAGTAATTAATTCATATTACAATAAAAGTAAAATGTTAACATAATATAATTTTTAAAATTTAGAAATTTTATATTGATTGAACTGACTTTTATTTGATCAAACTGAGTAGAAGTTTTACTATATTAGGTACTTAAAATGACAGTTATTTTGACAACAGTGTCTTCATCATATTGAGTACTTAAACTAAATTTACTTACAATGCACACGTTTAGAATTTATCTGTATTTAAGTGTGAAGTATAGTTTGATTTATTATTGTTCTATTGAAAGATCTAAAATGTTCAGATATTCTAATATTAAAACCTCTTCCTGTTTGAACGATATAACATTTATTGCAATAACCACAATTCAACCTATAAACTACTGACATCTCCCCTATCAGTTGTGATTTATTATTATTTACATATTTTCCTAGTGTATTGTTACATTTAAAGGCTGTAAATCAAGTTTTCTTAATTCGTATAAATTATTTTTGTAGGTTTTCCTATACATGCAAAATTCATTCTTAAAACTGAGATATTGGGATAAACTAATTTTAACGCTGGTTGTAATTGTTATTTACAGCTCTGTCGTGGTATTCGTTATTTACTGCTATTTTTTTATTAATTTTTTTTTTCTGAAAACTGTTCCGATAAAGGTACATTTAATAATGTATGTATATAAGAATTAAATGCCGCCATTTTATAATTATATGGATGAACAGTGTATTATGAACTACTGCGTACGTATGGGAAGGTTTGTCAAAAATAGAAAAATCTCGTCTATTATCTATTTCAGTGATAGCTAAATCTGAAACTTTTTATGGTTATTATTTTCTGTCTCTAAAGTAAATTCCATCGATGGATGTATTTTATTTAAAAGATTTCAAAAGTATTTAGTTGCTTATTAAAACCTGTGAAAGAGGGTGGTTATGTATTTGATTTTCTTAATTATCCATAAGTATTTCTACTAAAACAGGTTTCCCATTATAAGACCTTCTTTAGAGATCAAATTTAAAGTAATTTTGATCTAAACATATTGCTAAGGTATCTGTTGCATCCTATTTTAAAGAGGAATTAACGTGTTGTCTATAATATTTACGACCTCTACATCAAGGATCGGAGAAAACCAATTGTTTACATCAAATGGATTTAATTTAGCCTTTGTAGGGATAATTTAATTCTGAACATTTTCGATTAACTGAAATGAAAACTCACAGTTCTGTTGGATAATGTCTATTACTCTATTAGATTTTTTAAATGCAGGTGCTGTTATGAATCGTATCGTCTCTCAGGTACCCTATCTTGAAAAGTGTGATTTGAACTTATTTGCAAGAATGCGAATTCAAGAACAAAACAATCGCTAAGTGATTTATCTTGACTTTACTGACAATAATGTTACTATTACCAAAATTAATTGCTTGCCTTAAATGGATTTTATGACAACCAAAAGATTAGAATTTATTTGCAAGAATGATATTTAATTACTCGCAAACCTCAAATCTGATTAAACGAAGTGGCCGTCTAGTGGTAGGGACGCTGTGCTATTTGAATTAGATAGGCTGGATGATGTAAGTGTTGCATCATGAGGGGCAGGTAAACAATGGAACTACTCAAATTAAAATTAAGGAGCTTTGCGCAATGGTGGTTCTGCTTGTTAATATACTATTGTGTTAAAGAACCACCAATAAAACCCACTTTATTCATAAATAAGTAATTGCACAAGTACATTAATAAATCAAATAATACAAAAGAAAACAATGAAAGGGATAAATATATAACAAAAAAAAACATTAAATGAGGTTAAGATGCGGACAAAATTATAAAATTAAGAGAAAATTAAGTAAACATCAGTTTAGTTACACATAAACATAATTTAAAAAAAAACATGTAGTCACACCCACAATAGTGTCATAAATAATCAGAATAAAAATCGTAACACTAAACACGTGGCCCT
This sequence comes from Vesta saturnalis, assembly GCA_036346205.1. Classification (NCBI taxonomy): domain Eukaryota; kingdom Metazoa; phylum Arthropoda; class Insecta; order Coleoptera; family Lampyridae; genus Vesta; species Vesta saturnalis. Next base: position 15,329,099 of record JARFJB010001883.1, on the reverse strand, counting down.
TTAAAATCAATCATGCCGGTCTTTAAGTAAATAAGCAAATAAAACAATAAGGCATATTACGGTACATATAAAATACAACAACAGTAAAATTGCGCAAGTAAAAATAAGGTAGAGGCAAAGACAAAAGAAAATAGACAAGGAATTTACACGTACACAATTGTTTAGTGACTATTAAAGCACAAAATACGCACGAAAAATTACAATCAATTGCACATAAAGAGAACTTTGTTCGCAGGCAAAAAATTTTACTTCACAAAATGACACAAAACAAAACTCGTTAAAACAAAGCCTTACAAGGGTAAGTTATAAATAGATCATAACATCGTGACCGGTATATACGTTTGAGTGTGTTAGAAAAATACACCGCCCATTTCTCAGGTTACACATTCATCTATACAACAATAAAAATAAAATTCGAGGTATTTAATGGTTATCTGAACCCGGGAGTGTGCACCAACTTGACAATTGCCTTTTATAATTAATAACCAAGCGGTATCATGTACCCGTTCACCCGCCCACCTCTACATAAATATAAATATAAACAACAAACAACAATGCTAATTCACATAAATACAAGAGTGAGGGAGCCCTGTACTATCTTTTATTTTTGCAGATTTCAGATTAATGAGCCCGCGTGCGAATAAGATACCTTTGCAAGGCAACGATCGATTTTTTTATAGGTTATATGGACTGGTAGAATTATGTGCTGCCAGCCTTTATTTATATAATTGATCACAGACACAAATCGTAACATACTCGGTTCAACTTCAAAAAGGGTGGCTGCTATTTATAGATTAATATTTGAAAAACACATTACAGCTAACGCCCGAATAAAAGGATAAATTAGTGTTGGCTAATTCAAAAGAAAATGTACACGCACGAAATATTTTAAAGACAGACTGTTTACAATAGGAGTTTCTAATTAAAACAAATCAAAACGTGCGGCTCAAACAAAATTTCAACAGCAACTGGTTTCCCCGCTGGTTTCCACTAACCAACCCCCGTCTTTGAAAAGTGATAAAAAAAACAAGAAACAGTTTCATTTAATTATTTCACGACATCTTAATTTTAAAAATGTGCATTCGCCCCTAACAAACCCTACATTTAGGTCTCGAGTTTCCAAGTACCAAACAAAGACGTCTTTGATTGCAGTGTGTACCGAAGTATTACGTAATTACTAATAAGTGACATTTTTACATCACGAGAGATTTTCAACAATTCGTCACGCCAGTTTCGACAGAACACCTGTTTCTCTACCCTATATATGTTTCCTTTTTTTCTGTTTAATCTTTACTCAAATATCAATTACATACATTCCTACATTTCTTACACAAAAATACATTAAATAAAATATTCCGAAAACATTAGCAAATTACGACGTATCATCACGATATTATATATCCACTAACTATCTTTTCTATCCTTTATTACAATAATACAATTTTCGAGGTCCGCTACCTACAGTTTTAAACTACAGGTCTAATAGGGTAATCCTTTTTATGAAGTTTTATTAAGGAATGATATTTTGGTATGCTTGTGGATTCATAATTATTAAACAACGTTTATCTTGTTCAGTAACAGGATTGTCGTGTTTTATGACATCCTTAACTAATTTTTGTTAAAAAATCTGAAGAATAAGAAAACCTACTCTATTCATGACCATTACTGTATTTCCTTTATCAGCTCGAGTAGGAATTAAATTATCATTAGATTTTCAGAAAGAAGCTCGCAAGCACGCACGCACACACGCAGACACGCACACGCGCTCACGCGCGCACGCGCACACGCGCACACACGCGCACACGCACGCACGCACACACGCACACACTCACACACGCACACACGCACACACGCACACACGACACAACACGACACACGACGCACACGAACACGCAACGCACCACTACACACGCACACCACACGCACGCACACACACACGCACACCGCACACCGACACACACCACACGCACACACGACACACACACAGCACACACACACACACCACAACAGCACACACACGCCACACACACAACGCACACACGACCACACAGCACACATCAACATCACACGCACCACACACCACACACGCACACAGCACACACGCACACCACACACGCACTACACGACACACAGCACACACGACACACACGCACACACACACGCACACACGCACACCACGTACACGTAAATACGCACACACGTCTCACGCACACACGCACACAGCACACGTCACACCGCACACACGCACACGCACACACAAGCACACACGCACACACAGCACACAGCACCACATGCACACCGAACACACGCACACGCACACACCACAGCACACACGCACACGACACACACCACCACGACACACGAACACGCACACAGCACACACGCACACACGCACACGCCACACACACACGTAAGCGCACAGCGCACACGAGCGCACACACACACACAATACGCACACAGCGCACCACGACACGCACGCACTCACACGACACACGACACACGACACAGCGCACACACGCACACGCACGTCGCACACACAACGCACACACGCACACGCACACATGCACACCAACACACGCACACACGACACGCACACACGCACACGCACACGTACACACGAATACGCACACGCTCATACAACACACGCACACGCACACGCGCACACGCACACGCCCACACGAGTACAAGCGCACACGCGCACACACACACACATACGCACACACGCACACAAGCGCACACGCACGCACGCACATCACATGCACACACGCACACACGCACACACGCACACACGCACACACACGCACACGCACACCGCACGTCGCACACGCACATGCGCACACGAGCACATGCGCACACGCGCACACACGCACACACGCACACACGCACACACGCACGTTCACACGCACACACGCACACACGCACGTTCACACGCACACGCGCACACACGCACACGCACACACACACGCACACGCACGCACATGCGACACACGCATGCGCACACGAGCACTGCGCACACGCACACGCGACACGCACACGCACACAGCACACACGCACACACGCACGCACGCACACGCACACACGCACACACACACACACACACGCACACACCACACACGACACACGCACACACGCACACCACACGCACACACGCACACACGCACACGCACACAGCACACGACACACGCACACACGCACACGCACACACCCACACCACACACCACACACGCACACGCGCACACACGCGCACACGCACACACACATACGCACACACGCACACACTTTCTTAATAACATAGTATTGTATAAAAACATATGCATGGTATGTAAAGTTAGTTTAATCTGGTGAATTGTTATTTTAAATGTTATATATGTTTTAGTCATTCCATTTTCATTTTATCAAATACAGTTTGTGTTTGCAATAAATCTAGTGTAAACAGTACCCTAACCCGTATAACGAGTTTTATAATTTGTGAAGTTTCAAAATGAAGTACGTGTGTAGAACCACATGTGAGAATAACATACCCTTAGAAATGCAATAATCTGAATAAAAGATAGAAGGCATGACTCCCCACACTGTAAATATTACTTTAAAAATTTATATGAAGTGATATAAAATCAAGCTATAGCTTATAGTGACTAAGTTTATTAGTATTTTTATTATTTTATAACAAAGCGTCTGTTCTGGGAAAATAATTCAATTTTGATCTAGGTTTCATGCTAAATTATAAACGAATGTTAATTATTTTAATGGATATTCTCATAAAAGGCAAAGCTAGTTCATGAAAAGTAAATAAATTTAGTAATCCTCACAGTTTAATTAAACTGCAGTGTTAGTAGTTATTAAAGAGCTAAAAGCTGCGGTCTATTAGCGTCTAGACTGTAATGTGCAGTTGTTCTATTAAGCACAATTAATTAATGATCCTTTGAATACTTAATTATTAAACAAAAGGATGGAGATAATTTCGAAATTGATAATGCACTCACAAATTCATAGGGAACTAAAATCTGACCACTATCATCATAGATTTTTCCTAACATTGACGATTATCCGCAATTAAAATTAAGCTTATTGTAATTATTTCATAAACAGAAATAAAGATGATGCCATTTGGTTGAAAAACGTTTGGTATACTACATAGCTTGGATTTGTGTTAAATTGAAACTATTTAACAGCACTTAGCTTTTTAGGTTAAATCAGCGTTTGCTGATTTACTTCAGTAAAAAATTTAAATGTTACACATTCTTTATATTGAATAGCAATTTCAATTTAACAATTTCCTTTGTGTCTTTATAAATATAACATTGTCAAGTATGAGTTATATGGTTGTTTTATTATTTCTGTATGAAAATTCTGGAAAGGTTGTAGCGATATCGCTGACATGATATTTATTTTATTTGATCTTTATTGTGGTAAATGCGATTGTAATTAATTTTGATGTTGAAATTTTTAATAACAGAAGTGTGAAAATTCGTTACCGAGCTTCAGTTTATTAAGTTTATTAATTGGCACGAGTGGTAATGTCTTAATTGGTTTGAATTAGGTGACACGTTGTGAGTCGGTTTTGATTAACACGTCGAGTTGCGTTCTTATTGACGTGGAATTTTTGTTTCTCTTCGAGGCATTAAGATCATTCAGTTGTTTACCTATTGGTTTGGGCCTACATTGGCAAATGAGTTAGGTTTAGATGTTTATATAGTTTACTGTAATTTTTGACCTGCGTCATTTGATTTCTCTTGTTTTAGTCCACATTCACAATTTTTCAGTAAGTTTTGTGCAATATACATCATAATTTTACCCTACTAAGCCCCTACGTTACGCGATTGACTCTTGTATTCCATTATTATTATGCGTTACTTAATTAAATTATACCTTTCTATTTAGTGGGTATAAATAGTTATTTAACTCATCGTTATGTATCCTTATTTTCTTACTTCTACATTTTTTGTTATTTATAGTATTCCCGATCAGGCTAAGATTTGCCTAACGTGCTAAAGCACACAGTAACGCTGGGAGGGTTTAGACATATTGTTAGGCTGCCGAGAAATGATTATGAATGGCTACCTTAAATTGACTTTGGAGGAAAACAGGAACTGGGTAGTGCATTCCACAATTTGGTTGCCATGTGGGAAAATGTTGATTGAGCCCGTTTAGAGTCACACGATGGAATTTTGATGGCGTAATTATGGTGTGAATGGGCAAGCTGGGTGTTCCTAGCGAAGATGGCCTGCGAAGGTATTAAGGAGTGTATTTCGGAGGCACACTTTCCATGGTAATAGCGATAGAACAAGAAAAGAACCGAAACTATTCTTCTATGCTCAAGAAGCTGTAGGTCAGAAGTCTGAGACGGGTTATTTCTAAGCCTTCTTTGGATGCGGTTTACCATATCAAGGGCGTATTGGGGAGCACTGGCCAGAGGTGGGAATTGTATTCCAGATGAGGTCGAATTTGAGCCATATATAGTAACAGTTGTTGAGATGTGAAGTACTATTTAGATCTGTATAGAAAGCCCAGATTGCAGGCAACTGTTTTGCTGGCTGACAAAATGGTCAACCCATGAATGTTTTGATGATACGGTTATCCCTAACATAGAAATAGAGTTTGAAAACTTGAGTTCTAAGCCATTCATGTTTATTCATATTCATATTTCATATTTATTTCTTGGCGGACACAAGGCAACACTGCGTTTTGTCGACGTTGAACGTGAGTAGACTATTCCTTCTCCATTCAAGGACACATTCTAAGTTACTGTTGATTGAGGCTGCCATTTTCACCTTAACGTCCTGACTAGACTTATTGTTGTCGGAAAACTGAGAAGAACTGCAATGTAGAGTGCTGTCATCTGCAAAGCAATGGATCGGGTTGGTTGTTGTGGAAATGAGGTCATTTATGTATAGCAGGAAAGGTGTGGGAGCTATCACTGATCCTTGGTGTGCTCCCGCATTAATAGTAGTTTCTTTCAAAAAGAATCCATCAACGACAACGCGTATATGTCTGTTGTCAAGAACACTTGATATGCAAATGATGAGCGTATCCGATAAGCCAAACGGAGTGAGCTTGGGAAGTAGGCAGTTGTGCCAAACCTGGTCAAAAGCTTTTGAAATATCTAAAGCTACTACGAATGTTTCAACGGACCGCTCTAATGTGTTATTCCAAAGTTGGGTGACGTATGAAAGAATATCACCCGTTGAATGGCTCTGTCTGAACCCATACTGATGGTCGTTTAAGAGTTTATTGGACTTAAGGAGGATGTACTAAAGTTTTTACTGATGGCTTTAGCTAAGACCAACATTTAAGACCACCCAAAAGACATGAGACTAATTCTTTGCATTTACGTTCTTCAAACATCTTTTTGGCCTTGGTGATGATGCTTTTGCAACTATTCCTTGCGACAATATAGTTGGCGTGATTTTAGATAGATTTATTTGATTTCCATTTGGTATAGAGTTTATGCTTTTGCGATAATGCACCAGTGCAAGCCCAATTAAACCAGGGTTGGAAACGGGAATCACCTACACGATAATGTTTTTTGAGAATGTATAACTCCATACCCATCAACATAACTTCAGTTATTGAAAGAGCAATGTGTGAAGATGAGGACCGTTTAAAGCAATACTCACGCCAGAGGAAGGTTGCAAAAAAATCTCGCAGTTCGCTCCAGTTAGCTGATTTAAAACACCATATAGTTCTGTCTCTTTTTCCAGTAACAATGTGATTGGGTACAGAGGAAGTTATTTCGATTGGGCAGTGGTCTGATCAACCAAGTGGGGAAAGGGCTCTTGTTTTATAAACAAGGGGTTAGTTGTAAGGAATAGATCTAGGAGGTGTGGAGTATGGTTAGGGTTGTCAGAAATTCTGGTTAGTTCGGAAATGATTTGTGTGGGATCACAGGATACAGCAAATGCTTTTGCACTATGACCTGTGGGATTAGTAGTAGACGAAAATTGAAGCCAATTAGAGTTTTGGGAATTAAAATCTCCCAAAATTTAAATATCGCAAGATGGAAAATGAGATAAGAGGTAGCCTATTTTCATACCAAGCTAATCAAAAAGATCTTTGTTGTTATCATATAACAACAGTAGAATTTCACAAATTGGGGCCCAGAATATTTGAACCAAATCGCGTCAAATTTGTTGTTTTCCAAAGTGAACATCATCTTATAACCTACGTCACCTTTAAGGTGAAAGTTAGAGTCGAGGTTATATCTGGGAAATTGCAGGTCAGGCGAATCAGTGCTTCCAGGGGACGCTTGTGTTTCTGAAAGAAACAGAATGTCCGGTTGCATTTGTTCAAGGTGTTGGTGAACAGCATTAAGATTCGACCTGATACCACGTATGTTGCCGTAATGAATCCGGATGTTGGTGCTTTCGATGACCGAGGTCGCTTGAGTCCTGCCCTCCCGGGCATCCGAATGGAGCAAAATTTTATTCCCGGCAGATTTTGCTCTTCTTAGTCTTGATTTTGGCATTTTTTGTCCCCCCCCCCAGAATCCTTAGGACGGATCGACGAATCGATTTGGGAGTGTGGGCGTCTCGCCCTACTCACCTGGGGTATAGCGCCTGTTTTAGAACTCGTCATTTTAAGGGTTTAGCCGTTACAACGCCGCGCTTGGCTAGTGCGTATTGGCGAGTACATAAGGAATAAAGGAGAACGTGACCGATAGCCCTTACCGAGCTCAGAAAATTGAACCACCAATATTAAGGATCCCATGGTAAAGGTGGTGGTATTGCACCGGACGGCATGGGGGATACATGCCTTCCACCTATAAATTGAAATTGACTTATAATTATATACATTTCATAATAATTTACTACAGCGAATAGTAGAATTAGAATTTAAGTTGAAGAACATTTTTCCTTTCGAAAAATATAGTGAATTGAAACGGCCCAAATTAATTGGGATGTAATCCAACGCATTGGTTATACTGAATAAAGGTTACTATACATTCCTTGTTTCAACAAGTTAGTCTTGGAAATAAAGTGTTTCATATCAACAATGTGCAATGTGAAAACTTCTGATCATATCAACATTCTAGTCATAATGTGATTACTCCGTAAAATAACTTCTACGATTCTCACTGAATTATATGGTCACCTTCTGTGTACACTCATGCAAATGCAGGCGCATTCGAACGGCAGTAAGACATGGAGCTGGTTAGGAACGGCCAAGAGATGCAAGGAAGAATGCCGTAACGGCTAAGGTCTCAAAACGAACTCTGCCAGCGGCAGCGCGCATCGCTGTTATACAGAGCTTCTTGAACATAAGTACGACTTCTGTTACTAGAGTCAGGTGAGAGATTGACTACTGTTCACGTAATGGTAATGGTGATTTTTACGTATAAAATGTCTCAACGTATTTGCATTGACGCGGGAAGGATAAAATTGATTATTTGTTAAATCTAAACGGTATTGTAAAGTAATCATAGACCGTCACAAACATTGGTACTCACCGTTTAGGCATAATTTGATGTTTTATTTGCACCTTGGATCATCACAATTTACAGATTTTTAAACTTATCTAAGGGATATATTGGATTACATGCGAGGATTTTTTAGTATTCTGTCACGGGAAGCAGTATATAAATTTTTCAAAACATAGCACATTCACCCGTAATTAACGCTGTTGTAAATGGTCTTTTGTGCAGAACAAATATTTCTAGATTGTGCGAGGTACAAGCGTTTTACACATGTTAATGATATACCATTATTTGAGTCGTGATTGAAGCGTTTGTTAACTCACGTCACAAACGAGAGTATGCGCTAAAATACAATGTTTTCAACTATTTACGTTACGTTTATGTAACCCCAAAATCCTACAAATGTTTAAGCGTGAATCCTAAATGGTGGATAATAGACATACCTGATTCTGCACAGAAAATGGAGCAATAAAGTTTTATACCAAATTGTTGTTAACCTCATAGATGAGAAGTTACTAACAGTCCTAAATTGGATTCCGGATTTCTTATTGTGCGATATTTTTATGAAATGATAATGTTTTGTTGTATTTTAATCAACAAAAAAATCACCAGTCTGTAATTGTAATGATCATATGTTTGGTTTACCTAGAATTTCCATCAGAAGTTTAAAGTTTCTGCAATGCTTGAGTTTTACAAAAATATTGCAACTATGTGCTATACAATCTTCACATTAAAAAAAAAACGTTAGGCTTTTACGTACTCTTTTCAAGTAACTTGACGATTGTTTCATCCAAATTTAGTGCCATTTTATTTTCGCCAAACCAATGCACTGTATCTGAGACAGAGTTTCTAATACATTATTCCTTAAATTTTCCATTGTATTCTCCGTTACCACAAAACGTGTCATCAGCATACATTGTTGTTTTACGTGGAGAACATAAATTAATGTTATACGGTAGGTCATTTATAAACAGTACGAAAAGTACAGGTCACACAACAGACCCCTGAGGAACTACGCATACAACTTATTCTGAACTTGATTTAAATGAAGAAATTAAGTAATCATTTTTATGAACAATTCTACATATTGAAGACGTGGGTGAAGGTAAGTCTTGATTGTATTTAAAATTGGTCCACGTATACCGTAGTGGATTAACTTATTTCATAGTCAATCATATCAAATGTTTTTAACAAGTCGCAATTGATGTTAGCAGTGGATTTACCTGCAATAACTCCACGTTGCCCCACGTTAATATATTCGTTAACTAAAAGTAAATAAAGTGGACGAATTTTTGCAGTCTTTAAAATGTCGGGAAACGCACCGCATTCAAAGTAGGAATTAATGACATGAGAAAGTGGTTCAGAGATTAAAAATGACACAGCTTTAATACTGTTTTGTGGTATTTCGTCATGCTCGGAAATTATACGTATTTCTTAAAAATACAGATAATATATTATACTATTTAACGTGTTGCCGCAGTAAGAACAGGTATGACATTTTGTTCGGGGAAAGTTTTGAACCATATCTTGCACTTGAGACATTTTGTTGAACTGGTCAGATTTTGTGAGATATTGATTAAGAGTGTTACCAACACTAACTGAATTTTTAATTACAATGCCATTGCAACTAAATTCTACATTTTTTATTTTGTTGCCTGTTTTATGAATCATATTTAATAATATCCGGAGTGGATTCTGCAACGTTAGATGAGTTTCTTATTTGGTTATGGCCAGCATTGTGGACACACCATTAATAACTGTTTTACACGCTTTTATTTAACCCACACTGTTTGAATGTTGTATACATCAAAACTTTTAATGGACTTTAAACTCTCGAAAATTATGCGTTCCCGATGACAATACGCTCTTTTAGCATTTACGGTTCATAAAAATGCTTAATTAAACTATAATTAAGATAAATTTCAGTTGTCAATGGTAAATAGCTGTTTCATGTTAATCTGGCAGAGCATTTCTGCTTTAGTGGTAAAATGATCAAATGCCCAGCAGTTGGTGTGCGTGTGAGTGTGTGTGTGTGTGTTTGTGTGTGTGTGTGTGTGTGTGTTGTGTGTGTGTGTGTGTGTGTGTGTGTGTGTGTGTGTGTGTGTGTGTGTGTGTGTGTGAGAGAGTGTGTGTGTGTGTGTGTGTGCGTGTGTGCGTGTGTGGTGTGTGTGTGTGTGCGTGTGCGTGTGTGCGTGTGTGGTGTGTGTGTGTGTGTGGTGTGTGTGTGGTGTGTGTGTGTGTGTGTGTGTGTGTGTGTGTGTGTGTGTGTGTGTGTGTGTGTGTGTGTGTGTGTGTGTGTGTGTGTGTGTGTGTGTGTGTGTGTGTGGTGTGTGTGTGTGTGTGTGTGTGTGTGTGTGTGTGTGTGTGTGTGTGTGTGTGTGTGTGTGTGTGTGTGTGTGTGTGTGTATCTGCGTGTCTGTGTGTCTGTGTCTCTGTCTCTGTGTGTCTGTGTGTCTGTGTGTCTGTGTCTGTGTGTCTGTGTGTCTGTGTGTCTGTGTGTCTGTGTGTCTGTGTGTCTGTGTGTCTGTGTGTCTGTGTGTCTTTGTGTCTGTGTGTCTGTGTGTCTGTGTGTTTGTGTGTTTGTGTGTCTGTGTGTCTGTGTGTCTGTCTGTGTGTCTGTGTGTCTGTGTGTCTGTGTGTCTGTGTGTCTGTGTGTCTGTGTGTCTGTGTGTCTGTGTGTCTGTGTGTCTGTGTGTCTGTGTGTCTGTGTGTCTGTGTGTCTGTGTGTCTGTGTGTCTGTGTGTCTGTGTGTCTGTGTGTCTGTGTGTCTGTGTGTCTGTGTGTCTGTGTGTCTGTGTGTCTGTGTGTCTGTGTCTGTGTGTCTGTGTGTCTGTGTGTCTGTGTGTCTGTGTGTCGTGTGTCTGTGTGTCTGTGTGTCTGTGTGTCTGTGTGTCTGTGTGTCTGTGTGTCTGTGTGTCTGTGTGTCTGTGTGTCTGTGTGTCTGTGTGTCTTTGTGTCTGTGTGTCTGGGTGTCTGTGTGTCTGTGTGTCTGTGTCTGTGCGTCTGTGCGTCTGTGTGTCTGTGTGCCTGTGTGTCTGTATGTCTGTATGTCTGTATGTCTGTTGTAAATATAACAATCAAATTACTTATATTAATGGAATTTGAGCCTTCAATATCGCAAGGATTCACACAGTTGGTTAGCGTGGTACTCTAGCAAAGTACAGGTCGTTGGTTCAAATCCTACTCGAGGTAAACTTTTTATTTATGTATTTAATAAAATTAACCGTAATTTTTAATTAAATTAAAATTGTTTCTTTTCATTTAAGTTAGCATGTATATGTCTATTAACCTCTGTCTGTCATGAAGTTTTATACGTCTGTTTGACATGAATTATTGTTTTTGCTTTTACAATGTTGCATAGTTATCCTAAAAAAATGTTATTAAAATTATTTCGTTTCTTTTAATTTCCATTTTGTATGTTGTAAGGTCTTGTGGTGTTCCTCTCCAGATACTTATAAATTCAATCATTTTACTAATTATTGTAAACGAATTATGAATGAATGAAATCATAGCCTTTGGATTTAAAAAAATAGGTATAGTATGGTTCATAAATCGATTTAAATATTTGACAAGGCTAGAAAATAGAAAATAGAACTATGGAAAAAGAAACTTTTTTAACTTTTTTATTGGCTCGTAGAAAGTGCACTACAAAGAAGAAAACAATTTTTTTCTTTGCACCAAAGTGCGATCAAAAATCTTTACGACTAAAAATTAAAGCATGAGGCGCTCGTCATAATTTATTACTTTCCATAACATGTTTATAATATGAGCGCCCTACTCTTTTATTTTTAGTCGTAAAGATTTTTGATCACATTTTGATGCAAAGAAAAAAAATATTTTCTTCTTTTTAGTGCACTTTCTACGCGTTAATAGAAGCCATTTTTAAAAAAGCTTCTTTTTTCATAGTATTGTTTAATATTGGTTTTTGTCGTTTGTGCCTATTGGCCCTTGCTGTTATTGTTTTCTAATTTACAAGTTTTGTTTTAGTTTTCATTGTTGGATAAACTGAAAATTGTTGCAACTGTTTGCAAAGATAACTTTTCCTGGGTGCCTTTTGTAAATATGCTTGGAGTCAAAAAGGATTGAGCTTTGCCCCATCCTGAGTGGGACACACGGTATACACTTTTGAAATGAAGTGCGAATGAAGTATGTTGGTCAATTGGTTTTGTTGGTGTGTAAGTAATGACTCAAAGTTTTTGTTAATTTTAATTAAATTATTTTATCAGGGTTGCCAGTTGTACACTTGGTAACCTAATAATGTTGAATACTCCTCGTTTAGAACAATTTTTGTGTTTGACTTTTGCAAATGTTCCTCTAGTGTTTTGCAATTTTCCTTGCTTATACCTAGGCGTCTTACGTTATATAATGGTCTATAATAATAAATTCTGATTCTAATTAGAATTACTTGCAAGTAGAGTTAGTTGCAATCGCGGAGCCCTTTTTTTTACCAAATGAAGCCGTTTCTCTTTGATTCTATTGCTAGGTTGTTGCAACAAATTGGTATAATAGCCGCCATTTATAGTATTTCACTTTCGTAAGTAGGCGACAAATTAATTCTATGAAAATCCCAGAAAACCAGTTGCCATAACTTTCGCGGCGACCCAACCGTTTTTGTTCTCTTTGGTGGGGAGATCCATTGTGTGTACATTATTTGCACTGTTCTTTGATTTCGGCAGTATAAAGAAGATTCTTCTGAATTCGGGCCATCTCTGTGTTAGGCCACGTAGTTACCGAATAATATTCGTATTAGTTGATATTTAAGTCTTTTTCTGTGGTTCTTATGATTTTGTTATTGCCTATTGCGGTAAAATTAACTTTATCTTAATAATAGTAGGTTTTCCTAATTCGTTGTCTATTCGTTCATTTACGATGGGGTTTTTTTTATTTATATTCGTTTTATCTAGCCTGTGTTCACCTCATCCAGTATAATAAAAATTAATTACATTGCATTCATTATTAGGTTTATTGCGTTTTCGTTCTTATTTTGAACTTGTAAGATTCTTACTTTTTCTAATAGGGTTCAGAAGACTCTTTCGAATTTGAGTTACTATTCTGATGAGTTTTGAAGTGTAAATCGATTTTAAATAATGTATAATATTCTTAAAAATTTTGTTTCTGAATTCCTTTTCCATTTAATGAAGAATTATGGCAAAATTTTGAACAAATCGTCTATAACAAACTATAACACCTACAAATGCACGAATTTATTTTATATTTTAAGGTGACTTATTAGAATTGTTATTAAGTCAAAATTTGGTAGAAGACATGACTGTTGTTAAAATGGAATGATGTATTAAAATCACAATACTATTAAGTCCTGGTTGACAACTATCTGCACTAAATTTATGTTGAAAATTTAAAATTTTAGGCTCGCCTCGAATTGTTTGGCGACCAAACGATAGATTACCTACAAAAAGTGAGACTTCTAAGCCTAATAAAAAATGTTCTGTTTAAATCTTTAAATCGTTTCGTTTTTTATTTAGGGTTCAACATTTTATTCATTCTTATTGCCTTATTGCTAAGTAAAAAAACTTCACTTATAAAAAGTAGCAGAAAACGGTATACAAGTATTTTACCTTACTCAATATTATGTTAGCAAAACACACGCTTTCTATTTAACCGAAAGTATACCATTTGAAGTATGCAAATTGCAGATATCTAGGTCACAAGAATGTTGCTTTAAAGGCATAACTGCAAAATTTGATAACCTGCGATCATATTCACTTCAATAGTTTGAAATTCAATCAAGAAGTTTAGTCACTATAGAGCGTAGTTTTTCCACTCATAAATTTATATTAGATAATAGTTTCTATTAGACTACTTGAGGAATCTAATTAGGTATAGTGCGTTACAAGAAAAATCTAAAATTCAAATTTTTATAGAAAAAATATTGCTATAGCAGTAAATTAAGTTTGTGTAATAATAGGAAACAAATTTATTTGATTAAGAAACGCATTTGTGAAATTACCTTGCACATATCAAGAAATAATTAAATACGTGAGCTTTCCAGTTCGTAATGCATCAGCGACTACAACACCGTTCAAAGTAAATTTAATTATTAAACCGTAAGCTTTACTACAAATTATTAAACCATTCGTTTTTCTTGTCCGCTTAAATTCGTCATAAATTCTACCACTTGAATGTCTCAGGAAAGTTTAACGTAATTAAAATAATTGTATACTGTACAATTTCTTATTTCTGTATATGAAAGGATCGTCTGGATTGTATGAATTTCATTTTCGTGTTTCAAAAGAGGAAAAATTTGGTTCCTCGCGTCACGTCACGAAAACGTAAGTTGAAGAATTCAAGCAAATAATTTTTTGAAATCTGCTTATTAGATACGTTGAGCTCTTTCAAGATTGAAATCAAGGTAACTTGATTATGTCAATCCCTTCTCCCTTCAAAAACACGAGGGAGAAAATCTAATAAATCATTGCATTTTCGAGTATCGCTTAAAAGCTGATTCTGTTCGTTAAAGTTGTGGTTCATTAAAATTCGAAGATGACAAGGGAGGATATTTATTTGAACAGAAATAAAGCAGAGTACGGTTATTGCGGCTATTATATGTTTTTGACGTTAGAAGAATCTTAGAGAGATTCGTATAACGACTGTTTGTTTAATGTAAAATAATGAAACAAAAAATTTGAGTAATCGAAAGAATTATATTATTCAATAGAGATATTGAATAAACCCCAGACTCTTATTTTAATAGGTTTGATAAAATATTATCACTCAACTTGGATCAGATCTTTGTTCATTTAAGTAGTTTTCAATTCAAGTGACTTTAATAGTAAGTCTTGACAATGTAAATAGTGAATCGTATTGAATATTAGCACGAACACACAGATTGATTTAGTGCTTTACAAACGGTAAACTTTTCTTTCCACAATTATTACACAAAACAAATAATTGCATAAATAACTGTAAGTTTTAAACTGTTTACTAGGAGTAAGTTTCATGGTTAGAAAAACAATAATTATTAATAATAAATAAGTTTTTAAAAAGTTTAATAGGTCATGTAGATATGATAACACCTATTTCTTATCTTCTCCAACAATTTTTTATTATATTCCTCTATTCATCTATCGTCTAACGCCTCCTTCAACAACCTTCCACCTTTTTTTAAATCCTACTATCTTTAGTTTATTTAAAACATGATTTGTACAAAAAAATGAATAACGTTGAAATGATAAGAGTTTGTAAGAAACTGCTTCTACACTCGATCAATCAACTTTGAATCCACCTGGGATTCAGTATCATTGTCCACCCATGACCTCATCAATTCGATACACGTGGAGGTGTGCATTGGCCCTTCATGATTACCGATTCTCACAACTTGATAGCGATCATTATCCTTCACCGTTATAAACTGATAAGGACCTATTATATTATTCACTTTTAACCCTTTCTCAGAATGAGTTATTTTTATTGCTACTACATTAACCTCCTTGTGTTCGCTGGGTTTTCTTCTTCTTAGATTATAATTCTTTCTACTACCTTCCAAAATGCCTAGCAATTGACGCTTGCAACTTTTTCTTAACCTTTCTCTACTAATATTGAATTCTTTTTTCAATTTTCTCTTTTACGAATCCTTTAATAACAACACCCTTCCTTATTCCTCATTCTCCTACCAATACTTCAAATGTAATGCTTCTATGAAAGGTTGAGTTTAAAACTCTCTGTTCACGATCGATGTACTTATACCATCTTATTGGATCATGTATTCGTCTGTTTGCCTATCCATCCACTCATCTAATCCTTGCTTTCGTCCATTCGTCCATTCGTTCATTCGTGCATTCTTCTATTCGTATATTCATCTACTCGTATATTCGCCTATGCAACCATTCATCTATTCGTCTATTCGTCTATTCGTCTATTCGTCTATTCGTCTATTCGTCTATTCGTCTATTCGTCTATTCGTCTATTCGTCTATTCTTCTATTCGTCTATTCGTCTATTCGTCTATTCGTCTATTCGTCTATTCGTCTATTCGTCTATTCGTCTATTCGTCTATTCGTCTATTCGTCTATTCGTCGATTCGTCGATTCGTCGATTCGTCGATTCGTCGATTCGTCGATTCGTCCATTCGTCCATTCGTCCATTCGTCCATTCGTCCATTCGTCCATTCGTCCATTCGTCCATTCGTCCATTCGTCCATTCGTCCATTCGTCTATTCGTCTATTCGTCTATTCGTCTATTCGTCTATTCGTCTATTCGTCTATTCGTCTATTCGTCTATTCGTCTATTCGTCTATTCGTCTATTCGTCTATTCGTCTATTCGTCTATTCGTCTATTCGTCTATTCGTCTATTCGTCTATTCGTCTATTCGTCTATTCGTCTATTCGTCTATTCGTCTATTCGTCTATTCGTCTATTCGTCTATTCGTCTATTCGTCTATTCGTCTATTCGTCTATTCGTCTATTCGTCTATTCGTCTATTCGTCTATTCGTCTATTCGTCTATTCGTCTATTCGTCTATTCGTCTATTCGTCTATTCGTCTATTCGTCTATTCGTCTATTCGTCTATTCGTCTATTCGTCTATTCGTCTATTCGTCTATTCG
Source organism: Vesta saturnalis (assembly GCA_036346205.1). NCBI lineage: Eukaryota > Metazoa > Arthropoda > Insecta > Coleoptera > Lampyridae > Vesta > Vesta saturnalis. Next base: position 15,312,126 of record JARFJB010001883.1, on the reverse strand, counting down.
TCTATTCGTCTTTTCTTCTATTCGTCTAATATCTCCATTTACAACTTTCGCTTTTTTTTATCCTACTATCTTTAGTTTATTTAAAAAATGATTTGTCCAAAAAAATGAATATCAGAATGATAAGAATTTGTAAGAAAACGCTTCTACATGGCAAAAAATGTTTGTACGCTATACTCGTATTCTTGCTAATTATGTGAAGTATAATTAACATATCTGTTAAAAAGCAATACAAATAAAATTAAATTAGTGCTCTGTTTAGAACGCTTAACATAAAATTTCATGCTTGAATTTAAAAGTCGTAAAGTTTCTTTTATAACTATCATAATTCTTTTCGCTTGAAACGTAATCATTTCATTAAAGTATAAAAAGAGTAGTAAAATTTCTGGTCAAAATTTCATGAGCTTTTATAACGGTCGCATCGTGTCGTTTTGAAATTAAGCTGTCAATATAACGTTTATATTTTAAGAAAATGGAAACAAAATTGTTTTTGTAAACGATAATACGAGCGTAAATTGAACTCGCACATGCCTAATTAGGAATGCTTATTTTATTTTTATTTTTCAATACGCCCAAATAACCTAACAGCGACTACTTTGAAATCGTTTTGACACATACGGGTTTGGGCTTTTACTGTGAACGGTTAACATTCTCTAAAAAAATTGTGCAAAAATCAACCTCCCACATAGAATTGCCAACTCTCGAAAGAAGCAACCCGTGAGGGGAGGTGGGGTGGTATAGGACAGGCGCAGATATTTTTATTTTGAAATTTATGTTTACACTGCTTTCGAGAAGCATTTGATATTTCAATGTTCTTTAGTACATAATTATTAAAGGCTTTACATGACAAATCGATGTTCTGAATAAGATGTGTTTGCATTTCACGTAAAATGCCTACCTCCTCGCACAGTGTGTCAAGACCTAGGTCCATTTTTAAAATTTCTTGTGGTTTTATAACGCCTGCCTGTTGGTTCTTTTAGAGATAAAATTTGCATTGTTTGGTGTTCCGGATCTCCAAAATTGTACCACTTTTGTAAATAATTTAAACAAAACGTAAAAAACTTATTGAAATCATTTTTAATTTTGTCTATTGAGGTTCATCAAAATTTTATAATTAATCCATGGCAGATTTACCATAAAATGAATCAGCCTGTCTGTCGGCTCCCAGTAATTTAATGGCGTTCTGAAAGACTTGTATTATACTTTGCATAAAATAATGAGTACACAAGACTGCATTTGTTTTTTAAGCGCTGGCGCACAAACTGTTCCATATAGTGAAGAAGAATTATCTTCACCTTGCGCCTTGAAATAAGATAGTAAATCTGACCACAGCGATGTATACCATAACCAATGAGATGGCACATGTCTTAATATTTCTCAAAACTCAATTTCAGTGTCTAAGCAACGTATTATCCTTTTAACAAAAACTGAAAATTCACATCAATTGACAGGGGTTTCACAGAATTTTTAACTCAGTTGTCTAGAATATGACACAGTTCGCTTTATATATTTTCGGGTTTAAAGTTTTAAGCTTTTGGTATACGGAAACATTTATTCCATAATTTACAGCAGCATTCTCGCCAGAATATGCTGAGTTTTGACTTGCTTCTACACTGTTTTTAATTAAAATATTTATTATTCGATTTTTATTGCTTCAATGTTTTCTTGGTAATCTTCGTAAAGTCTAATAAACTGGTTAGAATAATACTCTGTAATAAAAAATATAATACAATATTGGATGCATTTTCGAATTTCCTCTATTTGACGAATCACTCGAGAGTAGAACGAGGATGCTACCTTTTCTTTGTGCGCTAAATATTTGTTTTGTTAATAAAAATTAATTTTATTTTAGAAAAATCAGGAGAAATTACTACGGACTGGGAGATTAGACATTATTTCGGAGTCACCCGGGGATTTCGAGTGGGTCGGGAACGCTTACTTGATGGAACTGAAAATATTGATACTGCTTAAATTTGAAAGGGATTGGTAATTAGAGCTTGTTTAATTATGCATTGTTTAGTAACAGAAAATTGTTGAAATATATTTTAACAACAATTACTGCGCGCCAATGATAAAAATGCCCGTTTTTTGAGATTTGCCACACCAAAGTCAGCATTAAAGCCACCTAAAGGCAAAACCATATAGTCAAATAGGATTAAATTTTACTTAGGTGTATGCATAATTTTTTTTCCGGTGTGACTAAGAGATGGCGCCAGCGAAAAGTACGCAACGTATTAGTTTGACACATACGTCATTTTGTTCGTCTGACATTAAACTACAGACACACACAAGTCGAGTCCGCCAAAAACTAGCGTCTTTGTTTTATCGTTCAGTGATAATGTCGAATTTTGTACCTGAAAAAGAACATTTGCGACACGCATTGGTTTTCTTATTTAATCAAAGGAAAAAGGCTGTTGAAAGTCAGCGTTTTCTGGTAGAATCATATGGTGAACACGATCCATCGATTAGAACATTTAAGGCATACTTTAGACAATTTAAAAGTGGTGATTTCAATCTGAAAGAAAGTGTGCACTGTGTTAGACCACAACAGAGCAAAGACGAACAATTGCAGAAGTTATTGGATGATAACCCAACTTAAACTCAACAGCAATTGGCAAAAGCAATTAAATGTGTCACAAGGAACAATCCGCAGACATTTACGAGCAATGAGGATGTTCAATAAACTCGATTTTAATAAATGTCAAATGAAAGATCGCAAAGTCACTTGAGAAATGCTGCTTCAACGCCACGAAAGAAAATCATTTTTGTATCGAATTGTGACGGGTGGCGAAAAATGGATTTATTTTGAAAAGCCGAAGCGGAAATAATCGTGGCTTTCACCTGGCGGAGCCGGTCCTTCAACACCAACGCCAAATCGCTTCAGCATGAAGACCATGCTTTGTGTCTGGTGGGACCAGAGCGGTATTGTGTATTATGAACACTTGAAGCCTGGCGAAACTGTTAATGCACAACTCTATCGTCAAGAAATGATTAATTTAAATCACGCAATGATAGAAAGGCGACCGGAATGGGCCAGAATACATGGCAAAGTCATCTCACACAGCAAAACCAGTGAAAGACACCTTGAAATCGTTTGGGTGGGACATTCTTCCGTGCCCGCCGTACTCCGCAGACCTGGCGCCATCTGACTATCACCCATTCGCATCAATGAGGCACGCGCTCGCAGTGCAGCACTTCAGCAATTTCGAGGAAGTTGGAAAACGACTCGACGAATGGTTTGCCGCTAAAGACAAGCAGTTTTTCTAGCATGGTATTCATAAATTACCTAAAAGATGGGCGAAATGTGTAGAAGCCAATTACCAATATTTTTAGTAAAAAAAAATTAATTTCCCTTGAAATTACGTGTTTTCCTTACCAAAAAAGAAACGGAAGGAACTTATTTTTCAAAATTCGATTTTTGTAAACACTAGAGTGAATTTACGCATTTACAGATGGTATTCTTAGGAACAAAAGTCGAGCATTTGACTTACACTACCGTCATCGGTGTAATGCCAATAACACAATGAGAATAATGTGAAGACCATAATTCCGTTCCGTTTTTTGAAAACGATTTTTAATTGATAGGAGCCTCTACTGTCTAAATTCTAACAATTCAAAAATTTGCGAATATAAGAACGCCAACCCGCGTTTCATATATTATACGCGATTAGGTAATTCAAAAAACATACAAAATTGAAATGAAATAATATTTGTTAATTTCATCATTTCTAACTTATAAACGGACGTTCCATCAAAAATTCAAAAAGTTGTGGATTTTCATTCGCCCAATATCGCACAATGTTCTTGTTGAACATTCCCAGATTCGTAAAGTGGTACTCATCAGTGAAAAATATCATGCTACTAAAGTTATTTTTATGGTTATCATTCTCCTTAAACCATCGGTAATATTGAACTCGCCTAGCACAGTCCTTAACACCCAAGTGTTGGTGGATTTGGTATTTGCAAGGTTTATACTTTTGTTTCTTTAAAATGTTTCTTGCACTTTCTCTGCTAACTGCCATTTCATTTTCAATTTGACGCTTAGAAATGTTGTAAAACTTGCCATTTTAAACAAATTACAAAGAATTTTTAGTTAAAAAGATCACAAAATAAACCAGGATAGTTTACAAAAATTTGCAACAATCTGCAAAACTTACAGGTTATAAAAGTTACCTGTCAAAATTAAATTGTTGTCAAAACCATAGCAACCTGTGGCATGGTCAATATGATTTTATTTTTCTATTTTGTTTCCACACAAAAATCGATTTTTCAAAATTGTTAACTTCAGTTTTTTTATTCTGCCATCCTAGAGCGCTTTGATTTAAATACAAATTGTACCATTTGTTTTAGTCATAGAGCACTCTATTTATTATTTTTTTTTTTAATTCAACCAATATTAAAATAGGTTAAACTTTAGAGCTACATAAGTCAAAATCTATTAGTTTAGGTATAGGACAAGCTACCTAAAAAATGTTTAGAATTTCTCGTAAAATTCAAATATGCAAAAGGACACTAAGGTTGCCATTCAAAATAGTCAAATTTTAATCGTTTCCGGTGAAACCGAAAGTGATTGTCATTTGTTTTTGTATTTAAAATGTGCATATTTCTCATCCAAATCTATTTTAAAATGAGAGCCTGGGTAGTAGTATCATTGTCACTCGATATATATATATATATATATATATATATATATATATATATGTATGTTATTATATATACATACATGAGGGCCGTTTCTTTTTCAACCTCCGATAGGCCATAAAAAAAGACTAATGTATCTTAAGAAATCATTTTATTTACAGAAGTTAAGTACACTTAAGGTTACTTTTCTACATAGTCGCCATTAAGATTGAGGTATCTACGGACTAGGTTTCCAATACCCTCTTCATAAAAAGGTGCCGCCAACAGCGTCCTTGAGTTCCTCATCAGTTTGGAACCGCTGCCCTCCAAGCCACTTCTTCATCTCAAGGAAGAGATGAAAGTCACTCGGCGCTAGCTCGGGTCTAAATGGCGGTTGATCAAAAACATCCCAGTGAAATTGCTCCAGCAGCTGCTTGGTGACGGCATTGTCATGCATGAGCACAACAAAAGACAGCATCCCACGTCGTTTGCTTTGGATGGCTCTCCGTAGTCTATTCAAAGTTTCACAATAAGATGCAGCAGTAATTGTGGTTCCTGGCATCATAAACTCCACAAGCAATACACCTTTTTGATCCCAGAAAACAGTAGCCATATTCTTGCGGTTGTTGAAGGTTTGTTTAAATTTTTTCGATTTGTTTGGTGAATTTGTGTGTATCCACTGTTGAGACTGTTACTTAGTTTCTGGTGTGTTATACCTAATCCATGTCTCGTCACCTGTCACAATGGATTTCAAAAAATCTTCCCCATCAGCCTTGTATCGGCCGAGAGACGACAAATCCGATGCCATTCGGCGTTTTTTGTGTTCGTCAGACATTTTGGGAACCCATCGAGCACAAATTTTTTTGTAGTGTAACTGCTCAGTGACAATATTGTATAGGGTAAATCTTGACGTTTCTGGAAATTTCTTTGACATTTCAGTTATTGTAAACCTACGGTTCTCTTCAACCGCTTCGTCAACTCTTTGTACAATGCCGTCCGTGACGACAGACTTGCGTCCTTGACCCCCTTCATCATGCACATCACTTCGACCATGTTTAAACTTTCTATACCACTCACGAACAACACCATCACTCATAAAGTTTACTTCATACAAGAAACGGATGACGGATAACACTTCGCAACTCACACTTGGCGGGAGCGTCAATAAAGGCGGGCATGTTGTCACGTCTACAGCTCAGCACCGAATAACAGCAAGAACTTGACAGTGACATAGCGTGTAGAGAGGAAGATGCGCCGTCGCCTACTACGTATATGAGTCACCTGCCGGCCATTGCGCGTTTGTGCTGAGCGACCGGAGGTTGAAAAACGGTTCTCGTATATATATATATATATATATATATATATATATATATATATATATATATATATATATATAATGTATAATATATGCTAAAAATTTAACCACATATTCTACGTCGAAAAATAATGTAAAAATATCATATTAACTATGGTTCAAAAATGCATCATAAGGGTGCTACGGCCCTCTAAATATGGTGCCCAAAATATCGTTTTTAATTTATAACTGTGAAACCGTACATGATACAGACTTAGCATTTCGTACACCTACCATACTTTTGATGCTAAATACAGAAGAAGGCAGACGACATTTTAAACAAATATCTTATTTAAAAAAAAATGTCAAACTCAAACGTCGGAAAAAAAAATTAACCAAACTACAACAATTGCTCAAAATGCATTCCATTGTCTTCAATGCACTTCTGACAGCGTCGTTGCATAAAATTAACAGCGGCAATTATTTGATGTCTGTTCTGACGAAGGGTTTCGAGTGCTTCATTTATTGTAAATATTAGTTCATCTCGTGTATTGACTGGTGTTGAATACACTAAATCGTGAAGAGTACCCCAGTAGCCAGTTGCAAAAATTAATTCTTTTAGGAAAATCTTCAGGTTTTACATCCTGCACTGGTTACAAATGAAATGCCTTCCTTCTGTCACGATGAAGGGTGCTAAAAACTTTCCCTATTGAAATCCTGATATTTTGTAAAAATATTAAAAATTGTAAATTAAAACACTTAAATCAAGCGACAATTATTCAAATTTGACTGCGCTCTATTAATACATGGGTAAATGTCAAAATAACGAATTGTAATAATTTCTCATTTTGACATTTTTGTAAGGATTGAATAGATTTATTTTCTGATTTAATTGTTTCATCTTAATTGCAAGTTTTGATTATTTATATTGTTTCACCTTAATTGTAAGTATTAATTGTTCATAATTTTTTCGCTTTAATTCTAAGTTTGATATTTTAAAAATGCCAAATTTATTTACAAGCCGAGAATACGCGGATATTCATTACATTTATGGTTTCTGTGGTGGTAATGCTGAAGCAGCCTGTAGAGAATATTCAAGGCGTTTTCCAAATAGAAGATGTCCTCATTCCCGAGTGTTCGTCAATAGCCATCGATGTTCACGGAATATGGATTGAAAAGAGCTCCGAAGGAAGACGATCATTGGAATGAGCGACATAGGAATAATATTCTTCGTTTGTTTAACGGGAATCAACATCTGAGTATCCTCCGTGCCGTTGGAGGTTTACGAGGACAAAATATCAGGGTTTCAATAACGCACCCTTCATCGTAACAGAAGGAAGGCATGTATTTGCAACCAGCGCAGGATTTAAAACCTGAAGATTTTCCTAAAAGAATTAATTTTTGCAACTGGCTACTGAGATCTTTTCAGGCAGATAATACCTTCTTTAAAAAAATTATTAGGACTGATGAGGCCACATTTACGAGAAGAAGTGTAGTAAACTTCTATAATATTAATGTTTGGTCACATGAAAATCCTCGTGTAATCACACCTCGTATATTTCAAACTGAATTTAGCGTTAATATTTGGATGGACGTTTTACACGGCAATCTGTTAGGACCTGCAATACTGCCTCCTCGACTAAATGCAGAAGATTCGAATACTTTCTGGAAAACGAATTATTAAATTATTTGGAAGATGTTCCTATTGCTCAAAGGCTAGATGCATGGATACAAATGGATGGTGCTCCCTCTCATTACTGCTTGCGGGTTTTCAACTGGCGTAACACCAACTATAATGGAAGATGGATAGGACGTTTACCTCAGAGAGCCAATCACGATTACGTCCGCTTAAATGTTCCAGCCGCTTGGCCTCCTAGATCGCCAGATCTAAACGTTCTAGATTTTTTATTTGGGGTACTCTTAAAGATTTAGTGTATTCAACATCAGTCAATACACGAGATGAACTAATATTTAGAGTAAATGAAGCATACAAAACCCTTCGTCCCGCTGTTAATTCTTTGCAACGACGCTGTCAGAAGTGCATTGAAGAGAATGGAATGCATTTTGAGCAATTGTTGTAGTTTGGTTAATTTTTTTTCCGATGTTTTGAGTTTGAAATTTCTTTTTAAATAAAATATTTGTTTAAAACTTCGTCTGCCTTCTTCTAATTTCTACATCAATATTCCTTTAAATAGTTTTTCGAGTATAATGATAGACTTGAAGTCCCATTTATTTAAGAATGTTGCATTTTTCGAGAAAATATTAAGATAGCTTTTCTACGTAAAAAACTCTGAAAATAAATAATTATTGCTCAAAAATGTAAAAAAATTAAATCTGGAAAAGTTCTAGATAATTTTATACTTCACGCCCCCAGTTGCGACGCCCCTGGTCATTAGATTTCAAATCTCATTTTTGATCCATAGTTAATGTGACATTCTTACATTATTTTTCGACGTAGAATAATGTGGTTAAATTTTCAGAATTAAAATTCTAAACACCCTGTATTATATCTTGTGTTTACTTTAATCTATACAATGGTGGTATCGTAAGAAACCTTATGAAAATGTACATTCTCCAAAACCCAAATATACAGGGTGTTGCATTTGAAAAAAAGTTTTTGTGAATTTTGCCTTAGTTAAAAACACGCTTATTAAAATACACGTTTTTTTTTATCATGCGTAACATGAAATCTACATTAAAATATCTATTTTTCTGTGAAAACCCGATATCAATATCTCAAATATTTTGGGGATTACAAGTGTCCGGAGTATAGCCCTTTTTTGTGCAAGTAACTCCCTTTATCGGGAGAAGGTTGAAAACAACCCCATATAATTTGGTGTCAATTCGATTACCTTAGTATGAAAGTTGACTATCTCCTGTCTCAGTTTCCATCTTGCGATATCTCAATTGTAGGCGATTTCAATGTTCATAACTCTAATTGGCTTCAGTTTTCATTACTACAAATCCCGCTGGTCATAGTGCACAAACATTTGCTATTTCATGTGATCTCACACAAATGATTTCTGAACCCACAAGAATCCCTGATAACCCTAACCATACTCCACATCTTCTGGATCTCTTTCTTACATCAAACCCTCTTGTTTATAAAACTTCCGTTCTTTCGCCTTTAGGTCTTTCCGACTATTGTCTAATCATTTCTACTGTACCTAATTCCACTGTTGTTCGCAAAACCGATAGAACCTTGTGGTGTTTTAAGTCAGCTCGATGGAGTGATTTACGGGATTTCTTCGCAACCTTTCCATGGCGTGAATATTGTTTTAAGTCGTCCTCTTCTTCGGACATCGCTCTTTCAGTATCTGAAATCATCCTCATGGGAATGGAGTTATACATTCCCAAAAAACAGTACCGTATAGGTCATTCACGTTCCCAACCCTGGTTCAATAAGGCTTGTGCTGATGCAATATCTTTAAAAAATAAATATTACATTAAATGGAAATCTAATAAATCGGTCGACAGTCATGTAGAATACATTGGTGCTAGAAATAAATAACAATAACTTTATCATTTTACTATTACTATTAATACTAATTGAGTACACCGCAACTCCACTCTGATTAAACCTATGGTTTAGAAATGCAGGTCTGAAAAATAAAACAATTGTATTACGTTTATCGCATTTAATTATTAATAAAATAAATAAGTATCCAATAATTACTAAAAAAACTTGCTTAATGAATTAAGTGCTCAAAATGGCGACCGCCAATCTCCATACAATAATACAAATTTTGCTCAAAACGGGTTCTGACGTTTTGCAGCATAGTCACAGTTAATAAGCGACATTCTTCTAGAATACGTCGCCGCTGATTGTAGTGCGGAGGAGCGCCATCTTGTTGAAACATTAATTTTTCTTCCTCATAATGGTCATCATGTTCAACAATGTCAACAAGTAAGGGATGAACCAAATTTTGAAGTAGCTCTAAATATTTTTCTCCGGTTAAATTTCCGTCTAGAAAAATAAGACCAGCCACACGATCTCCAAAAATGCCAGGCCACACATTCAATTTTTGAGGAGTTTGAGTGTGAATTTCTTGGTAAATTCCTGGGCTATTATCTGCTCAATAGCGACAGTTATGTCGATTAACTGTAGAATTCAAAAAAAAGGTGCACTCATCCGAAAAACAAACATTAAATAAAAAATTTGCATCAACAGCCATTCGAGCAGTTATAACTTCGCAAAACTCGAGACGGCGATCATAATCATTTTCATTTAATTGCTGCACTAGTCGAATTTTGTAAGGATGAAATTTGTGGTGTTTTAATATTCGCCGAATGGTTGTTCTTGCAATATTGGTCACATTAGTCAATTTTCTGGTGCTTATTGTAGGATCGGCACCTCAATTTCAGTAGGCTCATTCCTAACTGGATATTCACCAGCAACATTTTGTTTCTTATTAGCTACGGATCCAGTTCTACGAAATTTTTCAGCTAGCTCTAGGACGTACTTTCTGCAAATATTCCTGTTCGGGTGCCGGTTATTAAAAATTTCAGCAGTACGGTTGCCACATTCGTCGTTCTTGAAGAACAAACTTATTATTTCAACTCTTTCTTCGATAGTATAAGTCATTATGTTTAATGAAGTTTATCAAAATAATTGGATACGATGTACAAAAACTAATAATATACTTCTACGTATAAGATAAAACTCAAACAGAAACACGAAATGGTTTATTAGTCTACAAGAACACAAATAATAATATTAATCCTCAAATAACTTTGTTTAAACGTGAAGAGGTTGTTTATAAAACACACGTGTACAACAAAGTAATGCAGTTTGTAAGCAAACCGAACACCTGCAATCTGTCCATAATGTTTTGAATCGTCAAATTGTGATATTGCGATAAACGAAAGAGCAATTGATTTGTATGCCAATGTTGAATTCCGCTCTCAATATTCAATCTGTACATGCGTCTGCGCAAAATACTTAGATTGTACAAAATCAAATGATAAGATATTTCTCACAAGAAAGACTGAGCGCAGGAAAATGTCGCCGAATGAACATCTACGAAAATGAGCAAAAGTTGTTCATCTATTTAATTTCACACCACTTGTGAATTACGGCCGTTGTGAAGTACATCCAGGAGAACCAGTGACTTCAACGCTAATATTCAACGGGCAACATGTGAATTTTTCCGCAACACTTGCACAAAATTTTAATTAGGTTTTATAGCCAACACCAATTACAATCGCTTTTTTTCTGACCTGCATTTCTAAAACCATAGGTTTAATCAGAGTTGAGTTGCGGTGTACTCAATTAGTATTAATAGTAATAGTAAAATGATAAATTTATTGTTCTTTGTGTGAATATCCAGAAAATTATGTTTGAAAAGGTCAACACAGCTTTTTCAATTGGCGTACAAATTAAGTAAGATTGCGAAACGATGCGTTAGTTTAACACACACAGTTTATTAGTTTATAATCTAATTTAACGTAAGCAATACTCATTTTTCCTAACGTAAATTACATAAAAGCAATAAAACTGTTGATTTCTGGTTTACTTTTCATATTTTCTCACAAACAATCGACTTTTAAAGTTTGTTTTTCTGAGCTTTAGCAAAGCAAATTTTTGTAACTTTGAGGTTAAATAACTTCTAAACTAATCGATAGAAAATCAAAAAAATGTATGCAATAGTTTCAGGAAAGCAAGACCTTTCAAATGAGGTATCACTTGCCCTATCTTCCCTATTCAAAATCTTAGGGTTGTTATCATAGCGCAAAGGGGTAAAATAATTTTAAAATGAAAATTATTGCAAAAGTTGTCCCCCTCGAAAATAAAATTGACCTGTCTGAGCGTTTTCACCAGATCTTATTTTCCTAGCCACAAACTAGTCTGTTTCGTTTTCGATGGCCCACTCTGTATATACATATAATTAAAAATACCTGAAGGTTTACTATTTCTACGGCACCATAAGTATTTATTACTTGACGCCTTTCTGGATATTTGTTTAAATATATTATTTCGGCTTCAGAACAATTACGTTGACACAAAATGTAACACGTCAGTGTTTTTTTCATTATTTGAAAAATGTACTCCTACCATATTGTTTTTAGGTAAATACAAAATGTAATTAACTCAAAGACCACCAAACAAACGTAATACGGACAACAATCGATTATGACAGGTAGGTAAACAAAATGCAAAGCCAACTTATTTTTATCAAATGCATCAGTACGACGGAAGACGTATTTTAACTGTTTAATTAATAGTATTTTCACTTAATACATACTTGTGAATTATTTTATTCGCAACAGGTATTAGAAAATGAGAAACCATTATTTTATAATAATTTTACAGTTTTCTAATGTTTCTAGTATTAGTTTTAAGTGTACGTTTTCGATGTTTTACATTGAATATGAATTTTCTCATCCGAAACGTATCAAAAATATAAAGTGTGATATATCGTTGAATTCAGAATCAAAAAGAGAATTTAAATATGGTAAAAATAATGTTTTCGTGTATTTAAAAAAATAAAGTTGATGACGGTTGCTAACAAACGAAACGTTGTATCAAAAATTGAATAACAGCATTAAGTAGAGCTAGAAAAATGGCAATGAAAATGTGTTCTTCTTTACTTGATAGCTCTTCAAATAAGGTCAGAAAAAAATAAAAACGAAAATTAGAAAATTCAATTTTTTTCAAATATCTCCAAAACAAAAAGAGATATTCGAGTTCTACAAAGACCAGAAATACACCTCTGAAATGCGTAACTTTTGTTCTATTTAATCGACCTTCCATCTCTTACCGTTTCCGAGATCCCCATAGTGGGCATCCTAATCTTGGACACGGTACATACATATACACAATATATATATATATATATATATATATATATATATATATATATACAATGTGCGCATACATAACACACGCACGCAAACCACCCACCACACACACACACACACACACACACACACACACACACACACAAACACACCCGCGCGCGAACTTAAATTGACCTTTATAAGGACCACAAATACAAATCTGCAACCTCCACGCGGTGCATGTCGGGTAATGCCAATGCAGATGGTAACAATGCTTTTATTACATATATGGATGCAGTCATGTTTGAGAGCGAGAACGAATACTTGACAGTTTGACACTTACGTTTACCTGCTGAAACTCCGTTTTAACCCATTCTTGACTTATGACTGCAGCCCGATGGTAACTATTTAGATCAATGAACATGGTAAGGCTGGTTAGTTTCTCAAGAGTATGTTTGCAAGTGAATAGACTCACATATAAAAAAGGATGTATAAATATATAGCGAGTGTTAACGTGCGTATGAGCTGAATTCTCAGATTTGGACAACTTCGATCGCCTGTAGGTCCAAAAATCGAGATCATTGAGACTCGCGGCCATTATGACTTTTGATCAGGGCGACCAGAAGAACATTTTCCCAAAGAATCAACGCAATCGACCGAAACCCATTTTCCTATCAAAAACTGCGGGGTACTTTGATATTAAAGCTGCTTATGAACATTAGCTAGTGATGAAGCGTAACTTGTGGATAATGTAATAAATGATGATAAAGTGAAAACCACTAACTATAAGTACTAATTTTTATACTATAATGCTAATTATAAATAGTAATTAATTAACTCTTACGCACATTGTTCAAACAAGACAAATAACCTTTATTTTTATTAATTTCTTATATCTTTTACTCAATTTACGAAAAGTATTTTTTTATTATTTAAATTAAAAAAAAAAGTAATAGTAATGTATGGCGCATCAACGAATTTAAATGGCGAAACTTCTAACAACAAAATTTATGCTTCTTTTCAAAGTAAGGAATTTATTGTTAATTCTTTAAGCAGTTTTCATCGTGAGTTAAATACAATGTTTCTAATTGAGCGTTTTCATGTATTCTATACATTTTTAGACATTAAATATCAGACATTAAAAAAAACTTACCTTCATTCCAGCATTACACAAATACAAAGTACAAACAAACTAACTTGTCTTCTGGGCGGTTTATTCGTTTGCGTGTGTATTTTAATGACTATTCGAGTAATAAGTGCTAGTAATTAAGATATCTTTTCATACCACCTTTAATATACAAAAAGTAGGTAAAAGTAAAAAATTTTATTGCAAGCAAACAATTGTTTGAATTTCGAGAAATCTCTGTTGATTATAAAAATTACATTAATATCTTCAAACGCGCAAGTTAAAGTTAAGCGCTAATGAAATGAATATTCAAAACGTTTATGAATACTCCCAAATGGTGTCTGTCAGATTCTCTGAGTAAATTAAGAGCTTCACAAAAAAATGTAGGTGCACTAAAGACATAAACGTGATGTAGGTCAAATCGCTTCTTCCGCACAAGTGTCACTATACAATTATTCAGTCTCTCTTATTCACCTAAAGAATATTAATATTTTTTAACGTTATTTTATAGGTATTTTCATTTAAATCCTTGCAATCAAAATCATCAAAGACAGCACCTTTTTTCTATACCACAGTTTCAGTAATACTCATGTATGTATAAATTTCAAAGAATAAAAAAGCTGTATAATTTTTATTTCGTCGAAGTTGTTTAACACAAAAATCAAGTACTCAAATACGCAATTCAAATTTGGGTTGGTTCGAAACATACAGCGCTTAATAAAAACAAATAAGTAAGCAGTTTTCTTAATAAATTGTGTTAAAAATCGTACTGATACCATTTATAGTCCTTTGTTTACAATTCGATGTATTATGAGCATCTGCCTGCTTTCCTCATTTGGCTAAAGACCTCGTTACCTGAAACAAAAGGAACAACAGTTAGAAAAGGGTTCAAAAAGCGTCTCATTTGTATTGGAACTAAATAAATTAATAACGTTTCTTTGTGTAACTAGGAGAGACTTATTAATTCGGCCCGAATGTTAAAGCACGAAAGCAAGCAAGAAAAAAGTCACTTTATTTTTATGTTGTACACAATTTAGTAACAGCTATTTCATAAAGATTAAATAAGTATTAAAAGTATTAAATAAGTAATTCAAAAATAAAACCATAACTATACATTAATTTGAAACATTATTATTATGAAACCCTTGCCCAACAAGAGATTGCAAAGTATGGGGCAATTTAAAAGAGTTTGAATCAGTCGACTCAAAAATCGTTCCCACCTTGTATTTTGGTGATAGCATTACGGAGTGGTTATAACTCTATTCATTTGGCAAAAAGATCTTGAAATGCTAATATAAATTTGTGACCCTTCTTGGAGCGTGGGAATGACCCAATGAGGTCCGTACTTATGGCATCCTAAGGCTGACCGGTTTTGGAGAAGTACATTTCTCCTGAGGGCTGCTGTATTGAAGATTTATTCTAACTGGAAATTACGGGAGTTGGAACATAGTTAATTACATATCTACAGATTCCAGGCTTGTAATAATGTTTGTATACTCTGGACGATATGACTTGGGACGGGCGTATCACGGCATTCACGTTGCACTTCAGTTCGTTGCGGATGGAGTACGCATAAGTTCAAGCTGGGGTTTTGTTACCTTTTATTAGTAAACGTTGAAGTTGATCAGGATGCTCCGTTACTTATTTTGATGAGGTACCTGCTCTATAGTGGCAATGGCTTGTGGAAGCATCTCATTTTGGTATGCACGAAAGAGTACATCTACTACTTGGTTCATGACTCCTTTCCTGTATTCTACATTGAATTGATACCGTTGCAGATCGATAATTCAGCGTGAGAGGCGTCATGGAGGTTTTTCTTGAGTTCTCGACAGTATGAAGCTTCTCTGTTCTGTTTGGACTGTAAAATGTAAATACGTAAAGATGTAAATATCCCGTCAGTTTCAGAATAGCGTATACCACGTCAACATACTCTTGCAGAATCGTAGGAATAGTTTTCCTCCGCAGGCGACAAGGCTCGGCTGATGTCCGATATCTTCTGGACCATGCCTAAGTACAGCTCCAAGTAAGTGCATATTGTAATGTTGTACATTCTCCTTGTTGGTTTCTTTTTTCAACAGCTGGTTAAAGGTTTGGAGAGCAAATTGGCTCACGCACCTTCTATACCATGAAGTCAATCCTAGGAACTGGCGGAGTTGTTTTGGATTTATGGGTGGTTTCACTCGTGTGGTCGTTTTCACCTTTTCTAGATATGGTTGTGTACCGACTGCTGTGACTACGCGACCAAGATATTTTAATTGTGTGCGACAAAGTTGACACTTTTCTAGTCGTAGTTGTAGCTCATGTTGGCGGAGGTGTGAGAATACTTCCGTTAAATTATCAAGATGCTCTTGAAAATTTTTGCTTGGAACAATATCATGAAGGTAACAAAAATCTTTACCTACTAGTTCCGTTCCTATTATATCAAGGAAATGTTGGAATCTAGCGGGTAGAGGGTGCAATCCAAAGGAAAGGATATTGAATTGGAAGAGACCCCTTCCTGGGACAGTGAATGCTGCAATTGGCTTGCTACTCCCTTCCAAACGTATTTTCCAGTAACTATGTTTCAGGCTAGTGTCTTATGTCTGGAATCTCTGGTCTACATGACAATAATTTAAACTTTACTGAAAAATAAAAAAATGAAAGCTGCGTGGAGAATTATCAATAGCCTTAAAAATGTTTCTATCCCCGAACAGCCAACATTTGATGCGCAAGAATTTAATAATTATTTAGTTCTTTTATCAAATAAGTCTCTAAAGGTCTCTGTTGAAAATTTTAATCTAAAAAACAATGTTGATATTGTAACTAAAATGAATCAAAACATACTTTGCATTTCATTATGTTTCAGAAATTGTCAGATATATTATTCAATCTCTCAAAAGTAGTAATACAAGAGATTTCTATGGTGTTTCCTCTAAAGTGGTTAAATTTAATAGCAGTATGTTAGTAAAACATCTTTGAACAGACATTTTTTAAATCGAAATTGTTACCGCGATAGGAAAGTTAATTAATGGGGTTCAACATATTTTATTAAATATTAAGTCATTATTTAAACATGGTTTTGAGGATGTTTTATTGTTGTAATTAATATTTGACTAAGGATTGAAAAACATGTGTTTGAGGTTTGACTAGCAGGTGTACACTTAAAAGCTACTTTACGGAAGGGGCGTAACGAATCATTCGAAATTTTTATGCGTACATTCTTGATGTAAAAATGTCACTAGTTAGTAATTAATTACGTCCGTATACACTGCAATCAAAGACGTCTTTGTTTGGTACGTTAAAACTTGAGACCTAAATGTAGCACTTGTTACGGGCGAATTCATATTTTTAAAATTAAGATGTCGTTCAATAATTAACATGAAACTGTTCAAACATAATAATTTTTTGTTTTTTTTTTTGTTACTTTTAGAAAATGGGGGTTGATTTCGGGAGTAAAGGTAGTTAGTTTGAAATCGGGGGACAAAGGAGTTACAGAGAGTCGACGGAGCCTGGTCGAGTTGGTTAATTAAATACCTTTATTGTAAACAGTTGCCTTTAAAATATTTATTGCGGGTACATTTTCTTTTAAATTAGCCAACGCTAATTTGTCTTTTCTTACGGGTGTTAGTTTTAATGTGTTTTTCAGATATTGTCGTAACCCAGACGTACCCTATCATGAAAACGTGTAATTTGTACTTGTTCGCATTAATGCAAATTCAAGAGCCAAAACAATAGCTAAGGGATGCACCTTAATTTGACTGATAAGATGCTACTATTAATTGCTTAAATTGATGTCACTGGGAATAATGCTACACCGGCTAATGTTAGGCTTACTCCAATTAATAGCTTAAATCTCCCTTACTGGCCGTGATTAAATAATCAGAGTTGATTTACAAATTTGATCTAGAACTCGCAAAATTCTAACCTGATTAAAATAAAAACAGTGATCGTCTAGGGGGCAAATAACCTACGTTGTGTAATGTGCAGGAGATAGGGTCGGATAAGGTTAATTTGTTGCATAAGGTGGCAAGGTAATTAAATAAAACAAAACTACAACTGAGATAAACGAGTTGCGCTACCTGGTGATTCGCTCGTCATCCTATTTACATCGGGAGAAAAAGAATCACCAAGAAAACTCCCTTTATTCCAATAATAATCACACAAAGAAAAAACCAAAAATAAGATAACACAAGTGAATCGCAGTCAAAGGGTTAAATAGGTATCAACACTACTCTATCGGTATTAAAGGCGTACAAAATCTATCCCATTGCCTAAAACGACGTTTAATCACAAATAAACATAAAATCAGGTCTATAAATGGTATTCAAATTAAAGCAAAAATAAACAAGTAATAAATAACAAACAGGGGATCCCTTTTGGAACCAATTCCTGTCTGCTTTTAGTTAAATAATTACATATAAAGCATTATACAGGGTGTGGGACTATCGGACATAAACAGAACACAAAAAAAACAAAGGACATCATTAAATCAAGTTAAAAAGGCGTACCTTACAAAATTTAAATATCACCAAAATAAAATGCAAGGCAATTTCAATAACTACACATAAAGACAATAAATATAAACAGTGTGATGGTATCCACAATAAGATCGTCAATCAATCTAAAAAAAAAAGAAAAGGAAAAGTGTAATCCCGATCATGTGGCCCTTTTGTTTAACCAATCAGGGCGGTTATTAACAACAAAATACATTAAGCACTCTAGTAATACATATTACAAATTCAACCTACATAAAAAAAAATAACAACAGAAAATTAAACAGGTTACAGATTATTTAAGTAGACACAAATGAAAAAGGGCAAGTACGTTACACATACAAATTTGTGGATACGAGCACAACAAATGATACACATGTACAGTAACAATGAATGATACAATGGATTACACAGAAGAACCATTCGAGGCCAACACATTAGATACGCAGTGAGACAAAGTATAACATCTAACATAAAGTCCTGCAACACCGATTCACCAACATGATTAGTACGTATTATTACAAATGCAAGATAATAACGCTCTCAATTCTTCTTAGGCATAAAACAAAACACAAAATATAGACATATAGGCATATAACGGTAACAAGAGGGACATTTGGATAAATATATAAGTAAGTAGATCATTAGTGTCAGCTTCTGACTTTATACCTATGATCGTTTGTGGTTTTATCGTTATAAATACAGGTTGGAATTATCAATACACAAAATAGAACACATAAAGAGAGAAAAGAGAGCGTGCTTCGCTATCCTTGCGTAATTTCAATGAATACAACAGTTTTGCAGGTCCGGGTTTCAGTTTGGCTTGAACAATTTAAATGAGTAGGTAGAATGACCTTTTCTGTGTAATTTCACAAACCGTAAAATCTTTTCTTTTACTTACATTATCAATGTAGGTTATCCTTTTAAGCTTTCACCAGCACAAATGTTTAAATACTCAGATTTATCGATTAACACAAAACAACGAAAAGAAGGTCTAATTAAACAAACACCGAATCGATGTCAAATCTTACTCCCGCACGCTTTGAAAATTCTAATCAAACTCTCCTTTCTAAGCACAACAAACCGTCTTTATTCCCTCACCCCCTATTTTCTATATCAACTAACAAAAGCAATAAAACTATTTCGTGTGAACGCGTTTGACTTTAATTATAAAAGAAACATTATTTCTAATTAACATGTGCAATCAACCGTAGAAATCCTGTATTTAAACTATCACATTTCAACTCATTTTATTTTCAAAACGCCTTTATAAACATATTTAGTGATTTGTCTTGCCCTTCGATAAAGGCAGTTTATCCTGCACCTGCAACTTAAAACATCTGGTTGGGGGCCGCCCTCAGTTAAAACCCTACACAAATTTCTTACAACAACAAAGAAATACAAACCATTCTCAAATAACAATTATTATATAATAACCTTCAGTAATTAACTTTTGCTATCGCGACAACAATTTCAATCGGAATATTTTCAATGTATTCATCAAATTTTCGTAGTGTGCTACCTACAATATTAATCTATAAATAATAGTCGCCCTTTTTGAAATTAAACCGCGTATGTTAACGCTTTGTGTCTGTGATCAATTAAAGGAATTCAAGTGTAAGTAGGGATTTATATATAAATTAAGGCTGGCAGCAAATAATTTTACAAGCTAATATAACGTATTAGAAATCGAGCATTGCCTTTCAAAGGTATCTCATTCGCACGCGAGCTCATTAAGCTAAAATGTGCTAAAATACTCTTGTATTTGTGTAAATGAACATTGTTGTTTGTTGTTTATATTTATATTTGTGTAGAGGTGGGCCTGGAGAACGGGTACAGGATAACCCTTGGTTACTAATTGTAATGGGCAATTGCCAAATGGTTACATAGTCCCGGTTCCAGATGACCACTAACACCTCGAATTCCATTTTTATTGTATTTATTGTTGTATATGTGAATGTGTAACCTGAGAAAGGGGCGGTGTATTTTTCTAACGCACTCAAACTTATATATCGGTCACGATGTTATGATCTTACTTACCCTTGTAAGACTTTGTTTTAATGAGTTTTTTTTGTGTCAGTTTGTTAAGTAGAATTGTTTGCCTGTGAACTAATTTCTCTTTATATATAATTTATTGTAACTGTACACATGTATTTTGTGCTTCAGTAATCACTAAACAATTGTGTACGTGTAAATTCCTTGTCTATTTTCTTTTGTCCTTGCCTTTACCTTATTATCACCTGTGCAATTTTACTGCTGTTGTATTTTATATGTACCGTAATTTGCATTATTGTTTTATGTGCTTATTTACTTAAAGACCGGAATGATTTGTTTTAAAGGACCACATGTTTGGTATTACGATTTTTATCCTGATTATGACACAATTTTGGGTGTGACTACATGGTTTTTTATTGTGTTTATGTGTAACAAAACTGCTTTTTATTCATTTTTCTCTTAATGTTATAATTTTGTACGCACTTTAACCTGATTTAATGGTGTTTTGTTATATATTTAACCCTTTCATTGTTTTTTTGTGTTATTTGATTTATTAATGTACTTGTGCAATTACTAATTTATGAATAAAGTGGGTTTTATTGGTGGTTCTTTCCCACAATAGTACATTAACGAGCTGAACCACCATTGCTCAAAACTCGTGAATTTTAATTTGAGTGGTTTCATTTTTTACCTGCCCCACATCATGCAACACTTACCTGATCCTGCCTATCTAATTCAAATAGTACAACGTACCTACCACTAGACGGCCAATTCGTTTGATCAGATTTGAGGTTTGCGAGTAATTAGACTTGTAAATAAATTCTAATGTTGTGATTATTGCCAGGAAAGTCAAAGTAAGTCAAGCAATTAATGTAAGTAATAGTAACATTATTGTCAGTACAGTCGAGATAGATCACTTAGCGATTGTTTTGTTCTTGAATTTGCATTATTGCGAATCAGTTCAATTTACACTTTTCAAGATAGGGTACCTGGAGGACGCTACAAACGTTTGATATACAATCAAATAGTACGTTTCTTTGAATTTAATACATTATTTTTGTTTTTTGTTCGCAAAGGACAAAATACTTCAGATGCAGTAGCCCACTGTATTATCTATACTTTAGATTGTTTTGAAAAAGGCGAATTTTCTATGGCTTTGTTCTTAGATTTTGCTCGAGCTTTTGATAGTGTGTCAGAGGAGATTCTAGTTCAGAAATTAAGACAAATTTATTATTTTGACACTCTTAGTTGCAAATTAATTTACTTTTACTAAAAAAACAGACGCCAAGGCGTAACAGTAAATGATAAAACATCAAATTCTCGTTTATTGACTGTGGGAGTTCCCCAGGGACCAATATTGGTACTACTCTTTTTAATATTCATTAACTATTTACCACCTAATTTGTCTAACATCAATCAATGTTTTCTGTATGCAGATGAGACCACATTAATTATTAATTATAGTGATCTTGATCAAGTTTTACACAAGGCCCAAAATGCTTTAACCGCGAAAAAACAGTGGAGCCAAAATAATCTAAATATTATCAAACCGAAATACATAGTATTACTTTTTGCTTTCTATTCTGGAAGATAATTTGTAATTTTAATGTTTTTCACACGCTTGCAATGTACCAAATATTCTTTTCGTACACTGATAGTTTAGTGATGTTTCTTTGACATAAGGATGAGATCTCTACTTCGTACACATGTAGATGCAATAATATCTGGTGTCGAGCAACACACAACTTTCCAACCTACAAAACGAAAATTCAAAAAAAAAATTTAATAACAATATTTTTAGGATAATTATGCAACCTCTTTTATAATAACTTCATTACGAAAATACGCAACATTGTAAAAACAAGAACAATAATTTGTCAAACAGACATGGACATGGGCACGGACACGGACGCGGACACGGGCACGGACACGGACACGGACACCAACACGGACGCGGACACGGACACGGACACGGACACGGACAAGGGCAAAGACAAGGACAAGGACAAGGACAAGGACAAGGACAAGGACAAGGACAGGGACAAGGACAAGGACAAGGACAAGGACAAGGACAAGGACAAGGACAAGGACAAGGACAAGGACAAGGACAAGGACAAGGACAAGGACAAGGACAAGGACAAGGACAAGGACAAGGACAAGGACAAGGACAAGGACAAGGACAAGGACAAGGACAAGGACAAGGACAAGGACAAGGACAAGGACAAGGACAAGGACAAGGACAAGGACAAGGACAAGGACAAGGACAAGGACAAGGACAAGGACAAGGACAAGGACAAGGACAAGGCAGCAGAGGACAAGGACAAGGACAAGGACGAAGGGCAGAGGACGAGGACGAGGACGAGGACGAGGACGAGGACGAGGACGAGGACGAGGACAAGCAGACGAGGACGAGGACGAGGACGAGGACGAGGACGAGGGACGAGGACGAGGAGGACGAGGACGAGGACGAGGACGAGGACGAGGACGAGGACGAGGACGAGGACGAGGACGAGGACGAGGACGAGGACGAGGACGAGGACGAGGACGAGGACGAGGACGAGGACGAGGACGAGGACGAGGACGAGGACGAGGACAAGGACAAGGACGAGGACGAAGGACAAGGACAAGGACAAGGACAAGGACAAGGACAAGGACAGGAGAGACAAGGACAAGGACAAGGACAAGGGACAAGGACAAGGACAAGGACAAGGACGAGGACAAGGACAAGGACAAGGACAAGGACAGGACAGGACAAGGACAAGGACAAGGACAAGGACAAGGACAAGGACAAGGACAAGGACAAGGACAAGGACAAGGACAAGGACAAGGACAAGGACAAGGACAAGGACAAGGACAAGGACAAGGACAAGGACAAGGACAAGGACAAGGACAAGGACAAGGAGACGGACAAGGACAAGGACAATGCCAAGGACAAGGATGAGGACAAGGACAAAGACAAGGACAAGGACAAGGACAAGGACAAGGACAAGGACAAGGACAAGGACAAGAACAAGGACAAGGACAAGGACAAAGGCAAGGGCCGGATAAGGATAAGGGCAAGGACAAGGACAAGGACAAGGACAAGGACAAGGACAAGGACAAGGACAAAGACAAGGACAACCACAAGGATAAGGACAAGGACAGGGGCCGTGACTAAAGAAAAGGACATGGACAAGGACAAGAACAAGGCCAAGGACAAGGCCAAGGACAAGGGCAAGGACAAGGACAAGGACAAGGACAAGGACAAGGACAAGGACAAGGACAAGGACAAGGACAAGGACAAGGACAAGGACAAGGACAAGGACAAGGACAAGGACAAGGACAAGGACAAGGACAGGGACAAGGACAAGGACAAGAACAAGAACAAGGACAAGGACAAGGACAAGGACAAGGGCAAGGACAAGGACAACGACAAGGACAATGACAAGGACAAGGACAATGACAAGGACTAGGACAAGGACAAGGGCAAGGAAAAGGAGACGCAGACGCAGACGCAGACGCAAACGCAGACGCAGGAGCAGGCGCAGGCGCAGACGCAGACGCAGACGCAGACGCAGACGCAGACGCAGACGCAGACGCAGACGCAGACGGAGACGGAGACGGAGACGGAGACGGAGACGGAGACGGAGACAGACGCAGACGCAGACGCAGACGCAGACGCAGACGCAGACGCAGACGCAGACGCAGACGCAGACGCAGACGCAGACGCAGACGCAGACGCAGACGCAGACGCAGACGCAGACGCAGACGCAGACGCAGACGCAGACGCAGACGCAGACGCAGACGCAGACGCAGACGCAGACGCAGACGCAGACGCAGACGCAGACGCAGACGCAGACGCAGACGCAGACGCAGACGCAGACGCAGACGCAGACGCAGACGCAGACGCAGACGCAGACTCAGACGCAGACGCAGACGCAGACACAGACACAGACACAGACACAGACACAGACACAGACACAGACACAGAAGTTTTACATACAAGTGGGTTTGAAGTAGAAAAGAGGTCCAGATGGTGTGGACTCTGGTTAGGGTTATCAGGGATTGTTGTGGGTGGCTAATTTGTATGAAATCATATGAAGTAGCAAAAGTTTCTTCACTATGACCAGTAGGATTAATAGTACATGAATATTAAAGCTAGTTAGTATTATCAACATTGGAATCTCCCCGAATTGAGATATCGCGGGATGGAAGCGGGGACCGTCAACTTTCAATCGGAGGTAATCGAAAGTCTTTAAACTTACTGTCATTGGGAGACCTACAAATGCAACAGTAAATTTTCACTAATTTGGAAGCGGAACGTTTAATCCAAATCTCGTCGGATGTTTATTCTGCAAAGAAGAAATGTTCTTATAAGAGATGCTTTCATTGAGATAGGTATACACTGTACCAAAAGTTAGAGAAATTTCAAGTCAGAGTTTTTATAGGAAACCTGTATTTCAGATAGAAACAAAATGTCAGGTTTGAATTATTCAAGATGTTGATGATCAGCATTAAGATCAGACCTAATACCACGGATGTTTCAATAATGGATTAGAAAGTGAGTACTTTCAATGACCAAAGTCACTTGGGCCCTGCCCTTATGGACATCCGAACGGGACAAGGTTTTACGTCTGACATTTTTTACCCCAGAAACCACAGCCATATCTTTAAGATTTTGGACTTTCAATCCGATAGGAAGACAGTAAGAGCGAGATGAGAAATAGGATGAGAATGGATTAAGGAGCCCATGGTAAGTCATGGGGTACACATGCCTCTCACCTCCTAATTTATGTTCAAAGGAAAACACATCGTTTCCTTATAAAACAGAGATTTAAAGAACAATAGGGTTGGGTTTCCAATTTCAAAAGATAGAAATAAATTATTGTAAATCGTTACAACATTTAAGTTTTTCCTTTATATAGAATAAATTTTAGTCCTGTAGTAAACAATATCATTTTAATATGAAAATGTAAACTTTCACCATTAACACTCATAATAAAATACTTATCTTTTTTGGGATTTTTTAATGGTGTACTTTAAATTATAAAATCTAAACGTTTCGATAACACTTACAGTTATCTTCGTCAGTAGTAATGTTTGTTAAAAATTGTTAAAGATGTAGTAAACAATTTTGTCAAATTTGAAAAATTCAAACATAAATATAAGCCTGCTATTAATATAACAGTTTGAGAAACGTATAAGCCAACTATAAAATTGTAGTAAAGAATAACTAGGTCATTAAAATTAAATATTGTTAAACTGCCTCAAAGATGACAAACCAGAACACTCTCTACGACGAAAGCTAACAATGAAATTTGCCAGCCAAAAAAACACATTTAACAAAATTTAATCGAGTTATGATGTAAGTGTAAAGTTGTGAAAAACTTCAATTTTAAAATGGTAGAAACATTCACAAATCCAAACATTACATCAAATATTTTATTTGATGTAATGTTTGGATTTGTGAATGGTTCTATCATTTTAAATACATTTTCTTACAAGACAATGTGGAAGTTATAAATTTCAGAAAATGAGTCTGTTGTACTTCGTATACTAACAATAGGCTGCATTCATAAATGGGTTAAAATGTATAGTTTTAGTTTAGGTGTGATTAATGGGCATTACTTTTCATTATTACTTACATTGTTTGCAATAACACACATAAAAAGAAGAATTATTTTTATAAAGTTTCTAGTTAGAAAAAAAAAGAAAATGCTCTCTACTCATGTTAATCGCAACAAAGTACAGCATTTAATTACGTTTATGGGTATTATCAAACAATATCTCGGACACATTGAATAATACCACTACGTTATATCAATAATAATCAATGGTTATACGTTGATGATTTGTAAAATAAACTTAACAAAGTATAAGATTAAAGAAGCTTCCTGAAACAAACAAAAACAAATTTGTAAGCACTTTATACGTACTCTCATAAAAGGCAGATGTTCACATAGTGTCAATATATACCTTGGACCCATCCTCAAAAGTACTTTAGGCAATTTACCCAGACAAAAAAAGTGCTGCTATTTTACGGGATTTTAAATTCCATTGAAACTTATCGAACGATTTTCCTTTAAATCTGTTCACAAGATTGTGCTACTTTTGTACCGTTTTCGCGTCTATTACATTTCCTTTATCTCAAAAAGCACAAAAAACAAGCAACAAGAAATTGTGTCTGTCAATTAGTTTAGCAATTGCTTGACTCCTGGTTCAAGTATTAAATTATAATTACCAATGAAAAGCCGTAAAAATATGTCAATGAAATAGAATTATGTTCACTGTTTAACATCACATAACACTTAAGCTTTATTACGATTCAACAATTTGAGACAATCAATCTATACACCCCAATAATGTGAAACTTTCGTATACCAACTTTTCTTATCCCTATTTGATTAGAACCGAAATAGCTTGCAATTCTGAAGAAACCTTAAAAGCATTCCAAAATAAATGAAACGAAATGTAATCAAGTGTTGCTTGAATTAGATTAACCCGTCTATTCGTCGATTATACTTGTTCATTTAATAAATTAATTTTAGCTTCTGTATTTCTCTTTCTATTTAAGTAAACATTTACGAGTATAAACTTCAAGGCTTGGACAGAGTGATTTTAAAATTTCAATGCACGTTTGAGTTATTAGTCAATTATAAAACATATCTATTTCATGTATGTCAGCGATATTTATACTTATAAACTTTTTACACAATAGAATTATATTCAACACGTTGACTGCCACGCTGGTCCCATGGGACCAGCTTAAGAGACCCCTCTAGGGACATGCTTTGAGCAAATTCTAGCTCAGGGACCATCTCGTATTTAACGACCTCCTTTACAACAGCCAATTCGGCTTCCGTCCCAACCGAAAGTGTCACGGCTGTGTTTCTGGACATTAAGCAAGAATTCGGCAGGGTCTGGCACACCAGTCTCCTGCACAAGATCCGTAACCTCAACCTTCCCGGCCCCTTCTCCAAACTCCTACTCTCGTACCTGACCAATCGGTCAGTTCGGGTCAAAGTAGGGAAAACCTTCTCAGATCATTTCCAACCTACAGCAGCCGTACCGCAATGTTCTGCCTTAGCCCCGATCCTCTATACTATCTTAGCATCTGACATTCCCGAAGTCAAACAACCCGGAGTAGTCGTTGCTCAGTTTGCGGATGACACCGTCATCTGGCCGGTTAATCGGAACAGCGAAACGGCCTCCGGTCTTATATCTAAAACACTTCGGAACTTCTCCAACTGGGCGAACCGGTGTAGAGTCTCCGTCAATTCCTCCAAAACCCAAACAATCCTCTTCCGACATCCTAATTACACCGAAGATAAGTTCCCAAAGCTTGCCTCCAGAAATGTTTCCCTCACCCTAA
This sequence comes from Vesta saturnalis, assembly GCA_036346205.1. NCBI lineage: Eukaryota > Metazoa > Arthropoda > Insecta > Coleoptera > Lampyridae > Vesta > Vesta saturnalis. The sequence continues at coordinate 15,284,491 of JARFJB010001883.1, read as the reverse complement.
TCCAGAAAAGACTCACACTCCAAGACGAAGTCACCTACCTAGGAATCCTCTTAGACTAGAACCCGCAATTGGCTACCAGATATAAAAAGAACACTCAATAGGATTAGAAACCGCGCAAACCTACTGGACGCCCTCCGGGATAGAATCAGAGGTTACTATCCTAAAACACTTCAACACACCTACAAAACATACATCCGCCCTGTTATGGATTTTCGAGCACCCATATACACCAATATAATCACCAATTACCTTTCCTCCATTGCCTTCTGTGAACGCCAAATTTTTAGAGGCATACATAGGTTACCTCTCAGGTATCCTAGTGACCGCAAAACATAGCACGCCAATGTACCACCAAACACACACAGAATCAAAACACTTCAGAAAAACTTTGAACATAAAAGAATTTGGGGCGATAATATCCCAACCAAAGAAAACCTTACCACTCCCTACAACTACCGTTTTCCCCAAATCCCACGAAGAAAACCTTAATTAAAATTCAAGCATCCCCCCGAAATCCTTACACAGCTCCTTGACGACTTCCCCGAGGAGATAGAAGAATTCATAGATAACATCCCATATGCCCTCCTCATCCCCGTCTGTTCGTTGAAGCACGCTACACCCCACTGAAAAACACACACACTTAATCCAATTAACGCATTATTAAATATTCAAATAAATATAAATCTTTTTTTTTACACCAAAAATAACCACATCTCATGATTGGAAACTATACAATAACACAAAACATCGCAACAGCAACAAGCAAGGATTGACCAGGGCTGAAGAGGACCCCTGAATAGTCTACGACTAAGACATACATACATATATATATATATATATATATATATATATATGTATATAAGCTATAACTAAGAGATTTCTAACCATAAGCATGAGCATACTAACAAAAAAAAACATGCTGGTCCAAGCAGTTGGCTCGCTGTGGAACTGTTGGTTGATTTTCTGTTGGTTTTACTAGGTTTGTGATGTCTGCGGTCCCCTAGTTACTTAAAACAACTATGACGGAAATTTAATTTGCACCAAACAAAACATTATAAAATGAATCCTAATTCATCATAAAACTTATTGAACTAATAAATATAACGTAATTATTCACAGTATTTTTCATTATAGCACGATAACCACAACCCTCGCAATCATCGCAGTAAGCTCATTGTTTTTCTCATAGAAATTTTTTCAAAACCTTACTTTATGGTTGCGTTCTCCTTCTTTCTTTTTCAAACTGTGAATTCGTCGTTTTTTTTTTGGCAGTAGTTCATTTTGGTCGTTTGGTTCATTTGTTCCTTCGACGGCATTCGCAAGATGTCCTTTTACCTCTTTTTTGAAAGCTATAATACTGATACTACTTTGGGAAATTGCTTATATAAAATAACTGCATTAACCACATAAGTTTTAAGTAATAGTTCAAATGCAATGTTTCTGTACCATTTTACAGACCTACGAAGTGGATTAGAATATGAACTCATTTGGTCGGATAGATCCACGGAGCTTTTTCCGCGATTGTAGTCTATTATGACGTTAGGTGCCTGTTTAACTTTCCATTCCAAGTGCTTTCTATCATTTCAGCGTCATGCTGTGTGGACAACATTAGTATGTGTATTTAGTCTTTCTACTTCAGTATAAATAAATGCATTAACCACAGAAGTTGTAAGTAATAGTTCAAATGCAATATTTCTGTACCACTTTACACACCTACGTAATGGATTAGAATATGAACTCATTTGGTCGGATAGATCCACGGAGCTTTTTCCACGATTGTAGTCTATTATGACGTCAGGTACCTCTTTCGCTTTCCCATTACTATTGCTTTCTATCATTTCAGCGTCATGCATGATGGACAACATTAGTATGTGCCTTTAGTCTTTCTACTTTAGTATAAATAAATGCATTAACCACAGAAGTTGTAAGTAATGGTTCAAATGCAATGTTTCTGTACCACTTCACACACCTACGAAGTGGATTAGAATATGAACTCATTTGGTCGGATAGATCGACGGAGCTTTTTCCACGATTGTAGTCTATTATGACGTCAGGTACCTCTTTAGCTTTCCCATTTCTATTGCTTTCTATCATTTCAGCGTCATGCATGATGGACAACATTAGTATGTGCTTATAGTCTTTCTACTTCAGTATAAACAAATGCATTGACTACAGAGGTTGTAAGTAATAGTTCAAATGTAATGTTTGTGTACCACTTTACAGACCTACGAAGTGGATTAGAATACGAACTCATTTGGTAAAATGGAACAAAATTAAAAAAATTTATGGATCCATTACCAAACAAAAGGATGTGCCAAAAATGTTGAAACTGAAACTAATGTTTTGGAATATTCAGATTTCAAACCAACTGCATCTATTAAGGAAATAGGTATGGATTGTGGTGTTCCTAAAGAAGATTCACAGTCGCTAACATTAATGAAATATTTATACAGTTTCTCCTTAAATTTCAATATATTTTGTAACTTACTTTAGAAATTGCTTTGTTATTTGAATTAGAATTGTTATTTTGAAAAAGTCATTGCTCTAATTTAAATGTACCTCAGTGTATGACGTTATCGGATTTTATTCACAAACTAGAGAGAATTGCCTTAACTTAGGCGGCGGTATGCACCTCAAAAATTTTCACACACACACACGCATACGCTCATGCATCCGTATACGCACACGTACAAGCACATGCACACGCACACGTACACACACTCATACGCACACTCGCATGCGCGCGCACTGGCACGCGCACACGAACACGTACACGCACTCGTACACGCACACGCACACGCTCACGCACACGCACACGCACACGCACACGCACACGCACACGCCCACGCACACGCACACGCAACACAGCACGCCACGCACGCACACACACGCACACCACCACACGCACACGCACACGCACACGACACGCACCACGACACACACGCACACGCACACGCACAGCACACGCAACACGCACACGACAGCACCACAGCACACGACACGCACACACACAGCACACGACACACACACACGACACGCACACACACACGCACACACCAACGCACGCACACACGCACACGCCACACGCACACGCACAGCACACACGACACGCACACGACACGCACACGCACACACACGCACACGCACCCACACGCACACGCACACGCACACACACGCACACGACACGCACACGCACACGCACACACGCACACGCACACGACACGCCACGACACGCACACGCACCACACACACGCACACGACACACGCACACGACACCACGCACACCACGCACACCACGCACGCACGCACACGCAACACGCACACGCACACACGCACACGCACACGCCACACGCACACGCAACACGCACACGCACGCACACGCACCACGCACAGCACACCACACGCACACGCACACGCACCGCACACGCAAACACGCGCACACGACACATACGCACACGACACAAACGACAGCACACGCACAGCGCACACACACAGCTACAGCCCACACGCAACGCACACAGCACATCGCAACGCACACGCACATCGACACGCACACGCATACGCTATACAGACACGCAGACACGACGAACAACGCAATACGCTACGAACGATACGCACAACAAGCACACAACGTACGAACACAGCAACCCATTCGCAGACGCACACGCATTCTGCGCACTGCACGTCATGTTACGACTAATACGCAAGTAACGCGATGCATACGCTACATAACTGATCATATCAATATGACTGCCAACAATTATGATACACAAACGTCGTAAGAACAAGTTCCATTTCGGAGGATCGATCATTATCTTGTCGACTGCAGATTACTATATGTATATAGTATTAACGGTTACTCGATACCTAATAGTAAGTATATATAGTAATGAATACGCAAAAGTAAAAAATATGCTCAATATCTACATAAAATTGCATTATCATTCCTTATCTTGTTAGACGCTTAATCTACACTAGTTGTTGCGTAGGCCCATTACACTGGGTTACCGACTAACACGCTAAATAGGGTAGAGGATTTTAGTGAGATGTGAAATATCTAAAATATTGCTTCAAAAATAACACTAACCCAAAAATAAGTCGTAGATCGATAACGCTTTTACCTTCGGTGGACGGTCAGTTGTTATCAAAATTGTCTGAGAGGGGCGGGCGGTGAACTGCGCTTGGACTATCGTGGTATAATCGGTTTACTCGAGCACCAATCTAGGTGAACGGTGTAGTGGCCTAGAATTCTCTTCGCGAGGGATTAACTGGTCAAAGCGGGCCAAGTAGCGTCAGTGAAGAAGTCGGTCTTCCAGGGTTTTCGAAGATTTAAATCGGTGCCGGTGCCTAAGACTTGTGTCGCTGTTGAGTCAGAAATGCGCGATTTCGGTGGAATGAATTCAAAAATAATTCAGTTACATAAAAATAAAACTCATGGTACCGAGGTCGTGCAAAACACTAAAAGAATAAATTGTACGCGTTGTAAAAGACAACAACGCGAGTTGTCAAACGGCAAGAAAATAAATAAATACTCTCGGTTACGGCACACAAAAAAGTAATTTAATGTCGTTATTGCATTTAACGGTAACAAATAAGATTAATGTTGTTCCGGCAAAAAAAAAATAATACTCGGAAAAATGGGTGGCTACGGTGCGAGGACTAAACCTCTAACTAATTAGGGCAACTGAAAAAAAAAACGCACTATGGTGCTTGGTGATCTCAATTTACAAAATAATTCTTCCCCAATGGTGGCACAAAGACTAAAATTAAGTTTCTAAAATTATTATATATATGTTTAAATAAGACAATTTTTTTAAAACTTGTGTAAATAAACGTAAAAATTAATTCAACGTTTCGGGAACGTCCTTTGTTCCCTTTGTGTACGTTGAATTAATTTTACGTTTATTTACAAGTTTTAAAGAAAAATTGTCTTATTTAAACATGAATACTTGTGGAAATCTAAATAGAAACATATATATATATATATATATATATATATATATATATATATATATATATACGCGTTTGCTTATACGTATGCGTGTGCATGCGCGTGTGCGTGTGGGTGTGCGTGTGCGTGTGGGTGTGCGTGTCGTGCGTGGTGCGGTGCGTGTGTGTCGTGTGCGTATGGTGCGCTGTGCGTGGTGTGCGTGTCGTGTGTGCGTGTGCTGCGTGTGCGTTGTGTGCGGTGCGCGTGCGTTGCGTGCTGTGCGTGCGTGTGCGTGTGCGTGTGCGTGTGCTGTGCGTGTCGTGCGTGGTGCGTGTGCGTGTGCGTGTGCGTGCGTGTGCGTGTGCGTGCGTGTGCGTGTGCGTGTGCGTGTGCGTGTGCGTCGTGCGTGCGTGTGCTGTGTGCGTGTCGTGGTGCGTGTGTACGTGTGCTGTGCGTGTGCGTGTGCGTGCTGTGCGTGTGCGTGTGCGTGTGCGTGTGCGTGTGCGTGTGCGTGCGTGTGCGTGCGTGTGCGTGTGCGTGGGTGTGTGCGCTGTGCTTGTGCTGTCTGTGCGTAGGCGTATGCGTACGTGTACGTGGTGTGTGCGTGAGTGTGCTGTGCGGTGCGTGTGCGTGTACATGTGCGTGATGCAGATGCATGGCGTGTGCGTGGTGCGTGTGAAAAGTGTTTGAGGTGCATACCGCCGCGCTAAGATATGCATATGAAGTGCGATCGTCGTGCTGTGTACATGTGAATAACCAGATAACATGGGCATACACGTGAGGTACATGTGTAAAATTATAGCAATGACTTTGTCAATACCGCCGCCTAAGATAGCATATAAGGCGATTTCTAAAGTAGTGAATAATATACCCGATTAACATCATACACTGAGGTACATTTAAATGTATAGCAATGACTTTGTGAAAGTAACGAGAATCTTCTGATTCAGAATACACAACATCCAATTTCCTTAATAGATGCAGTTAGTAAAATCGGAATATTCCAAAACATTAAGGTTTCAGTTTCAACTGTATAAATATTTCATTAATGTTAGCGATCTTGTTTGGTAATGGATCCATACGAATCTTCTTTAATTTTGTTCCATTACACCACAACCCATACGCTATGTTCGGTTGACGTAGATGCAGTATAAGTTTGAAAGTATAACTCGGAAGCTATTCCTAAATCACATTCGCTTGAATCAGTTTCAACGTTAACAACATTTGGTACATCCTTTCTGTTCTGGTAGTGGATCCATAAATTTTTGAAACAGTTCTATACGCACTTCTACAGTAATTACCAAAGCAAAACGAACTTAGTAAGATTGATAAACGTCGTTCCATATAAGTTTGAAAGTATAACTCGGAAGCTCTGCCTAAATCACGTTCGCTTGAATAGTAGCAAAACAACATGTATTTTCTTTCTTCAGTGGAATACATTTTGGAAACAGTTCTATACGCACTTCTACAGTAATTATCAAAGCAAAACGAACTTAGTAAGATTGATAAATGCAATAATTAAACTTAATGATATTTGACAATGCGTTAGACTATTGTTTTTACTGGACGATATTCAGTTGTTTTATCATATCCATAGCAATGTATTTAATTAAATCATTTTTTCTTAATTTTTGAAGTTTTACGGATTATTAAAATTAAATATACAAAACCTTATATCGTTGAAATCAGAAAAAATAAAGAATTTAATAAGCTAACTTTCGCTAATGGTTGCTATTTAAAAAAGGTAAGTTAGGGTTGTAACTCAAAAAGCAGTGATTAAAACATTTTTTTGAGTGGCGCATATAATTAATCTTAAAATTATTTATTAAAAACCTCTTTAAGATACCGCATTTTTAATAATTCACAAGCCAACGTTGATTGAATATTTTAATGATTTACAGTTTTTCTCAAATAAATCGGGAACTTGGCAACAATGGTCAGTTATCTTGCCGGGTTCTAAATCTTCATGTAGTTTTGCCCAGCTTTGCTAAATTAAGCAACTTTGTATCTCTTATAATAACAAAGTTACCCATACAACGTAGTGAGATTTTTGCCACCGTGTATGTAAAATTCAAGGTCCTGACAGACTGATATACCAACGCACAGCCTAAACCGCTGGTCCTAGAGACATGAAATTTGGAGAGTGTGTTCTTTGTGAGGTGTAGGTATCCACCCCTAAGATGGTGAAATCGGGGGTTGAATTTTTTTTGTGAAACGTTATTCTATGGGTCGATTGACTCGAAAATTGGTACACATACTCTTCAATTAAAATCATAAGACACGTATATCATACAATTTGAATATCGCCTCCATCACCCATTCTCAGATCACAGCTACGGGTATGGCTGGTATATGATAGAATTATATGTAATATAGAGAATTCCAGATGCAGTAAGAAGTCTACGTTGACGTTAGAAGTATTTTCCTTTAATTCATAACCAACAGATCTTACATAAGAAACCCTATAGCGCAATTATTTCAAAATATTTTTCTTCGGAATCTTGTTATTTTATTTACTATACAATATAAAAAAAAGTACCACTAATGGTAATATAGACTGACACATAAAAAGTTAATCCTAATAAAAGGATTTTCGTCACAATAAAGCTTTATTTTCTTTTTGCTTATAAGACACTACAGTTAATACTTTAATGTCAAGGCAAGTACAAGACAAATAATGTACTAACAAAAAATTTTATATATCAACTTACTCACGTACGCTTGTTTATCAAATCTTTAACGAAATCCCTGCGAGGTTTAATCACTTTCAAAGTTATACCAAGAAAACTGATGTTTATTGGCAAGTTCATAAAAAAACTGCTGAACTCTAAAAACTTTACGTTACCTTAATAATTTCGACAAATATTTTATAATCGAATCATCAGTTTCCATTCCAAACTACTACTACCAGATTAAAAAGTTTAGTCACCTGACTTTAAACGTTTATATTTCGAAAACTATTAGACCGACTTTAATCAAAGAGCTTGCATCATAATCGATATTTATTTCTGTGTAAGTGAACGTAATTTGATATTTGTTGTTATACTTAGCTAAGTACTAGAGCGAAATAGATTCGAGAAAACACCATTTTTCACCACTCTTCGCGCAAGACCAATATCTTCATGAATTAATAATTAAAACACTACTATAATTAATGGACTGCCTTCATTTTTAGGTATAAACCAAACTATACCTTTGCTTAGAGGTCGATGCTGATTTCATCACTTTCTATTATTTAAAAGCCGTGTAATCAAGGACAAATGCCACGCTTGTTAACTCCCTTATTCTAAGCGTTATACGCAATACTTTTACAGGATGCTACACATTGAAACCAATAAATACGAGAAGATCGACTTTTTCTTAATTTATATAATTCCTAACCAAAGGATACAATTAAATTTTCGTTGAACAAGGATAACGTCTAACTTCACGCAGAGGTAACAGGGAAAGATACCTGAACGCGCTACCATGTGTTGCATCTACTGAGAAACCGCAATTTATATAGTGCAGTAACAACAGTAATAATTTATTCGCGGTTAACTTGAAAAGTTTTACACATAACAAGAATTGTCATTAAGGCTATTAAAACATTAAAAATTACATTAACAAATATGATTGCGTAGAGCTGATTGTGCAAGTAGATAGTGCACCTTAAGTAGTCACTACTGTTAAACTTATAGTTTAAAAACTCGTTAATATTATAGAACGATTTATAAACTAAGAATTTTATTTTTCTGTAAAAAAACAATATGACGGCCTTCTGGTTTCACCGGAAATGACACAACAGCTGTAAATGGAACACCCTGTATATTTTTACATGTTTGAATTCTACGGCTTCAAATACATACAGTGCATCTGCCAAATGTCCACTCAAACGCCACTTTATTTTGACAGAGTCGGTTTCAGGAGCATGTTGTGTTAATAAAAATTGGAAAATTAATAATTACTGCTTTATTTAGGAACTAAGGAAATCACTATGTATACGTTTTACTGGTACTTGAAAAAGCTATGTAATATACAGGGTGGCCTATATATGTTTCTATTGGGAAAAGTGAGTTTCAGTCAAAAAAACAGCAATTTTTTATTTTAAATTTATATAAAATTTAAATTTAATCGTTAAAAAACTTCACAAAAATTAATTATTAGGAAAAATAACGCTGTGAGGTTATTCTACGTCAATTACCTATAATTTAGATGACGTCATAGCGATCTAAAATTAAAAAAATATTTAAAAAAATAAAATCAAAATGGCGCATGAGTTAACATTTGACAGATGAACTGTTTGTATTTGAACCCCTAGAATCCATATATGTAAAAATATACGGGGTGTTCCATTTAAATTTTCAGCTTTCGTGTCATTTCCGGTGAAACCGGAAGTCTATCGCATTGTTATTTTATGTAAAAAATTTTCAAACTAGCACTAATATAACCCACCAAAATTTGAACAAAATCTAACGACCAGTTTAAAAGTCACAGGGGTTGCCTCTATTTGATGTACAGCTGGTATATATATATATATATATATATATATATATATATATATATACACATATATACATATACATATATACCGGATGTCCACGAGATCACTTTCTGGCTGCAATTTTTTTATTTATCTATCGATTTAAATGAAACTTGGCAGGGTTGTTACTCTAACCAAACGTCATTTTTATGAATTTTTGACAAGCACTTCCGACTTCCGGTTTCACGGGAAATGACCTTAACTTTTGATTTTTAAATGACACCCCTTGTATATTTTTTGTTTTTCAGATTCTGGAGGTCATTTTACGGCCGATTGCGTAATATTTAAATTGATTTTTTTCCAAATGTAATTTTAAAATTGAATTTTATTTTCTCATCCAGAGTGCCATGACCATCTTAAAATCATTCTACATACTTAACTCACTTCCAGAAAAATGCAAACTCACTTTTATCTTTGTTAACTTTTTTACTAGAACGTTCTAAACTTTATTTTTGCCGCATTATGGGCGCGTCTGAGAGTTGTTTTTAAAGCAGCACAATTTTAATGCATTGCTTTGCGTATTTTCCCAATTTTTTCAGACAACGATTGAACAATAATAATTTAAAACAGTGTTAAAAAAAATTAATAACATCAACAATATAACATTAACAATAGGTATTAGATTATAACTTTTGGACCTTTTAACCACCAATTAAATTTTCAACACGAAAAACGTTGTTTTCTACGACATTCCTGAGTATGTCGGGGGTAATGCTAGCAAATGCCTCTCGTATACGGTTTTCTAAGATGTTAAGTGTTGTTGGCGGTGTTCGGTAAACAATCTCCTTAATATGACCACACAAAAAAAAAGTCAAGAGGTGTAAGGTCAGGCGAACGAGGAGGCCACCGGATCGGTCCAAATCGTTCTTCTAAGTAATTTCTCACAACAATAGCGTTGTGAGGCGGCGCACCATCTTGTTGATAATAAAGGTGTTGATTATTTATTTCCAACGGTAATTTTCAGTTTCATATTGTAAAAAACCCAAATATCGTTCTACATTTAAATGTCCTTGGAAAAGAATCGGTCCCACAATACGAGTACCAATTATTCCAGCCCATGCATTTACTTCAAATATCTCTTGAAAATTACCTTCCATCATTCGGTGTTCATTTATCGTTGACCAATATCTTGTATTTTGCCGATTGAACATTCCATTATTGATAAATCTCGACTCGTCAGAATACAAATTAGAATTGGCTAGGCTATTATCGGCATCGTTATGTTCCAAGAACCAGTTGCAATATTCCAGTCTTCTAACAAAATCTCCCTCGTACAAATGTTGGTGAAGCTGGTACTTAAATGATTTGTATCCATGTTTCTTCAAGATCTTTCTTGCTGATTCTGCGCCAATGTCTAATTCAAAGGCAATTTCCCTTGTGGATACTGTGGGGTTTTGAATGGCATATGCTATTACATTTTCTTCCGTTTGTTCATTAATAATAAAATGTTGTTGCAAATTATCTGGTTCTTGGCGTATTTTTCTTATAAGGTAGATAATGTATTGTCTTGTAGGATGATGAAGACGCTCAGGATATTCTTGCCGATAAACTCGTTCGGTTTCCGCTGCATTTTTGGCACAATGTCCATACATAATAAGTATATCAACCTGCTCACTCTTGGTAAACATTTTTGTTAATTTTATAATTAAACTAAGTACAAACTTTAATTTAATTTTTAAGTAAAATATTAGATTTATGTTAATAAACAACAACCTTTATTATTACCTGTCAAACTTTTAAATTTATCATAGTGTTTCCATGGCAACCTAGCCACCTATTGTTTTCATGGCAACTCTGATGTGCTGTGACATAAGAAGTGTATTTTATTAATGAGTAAGACGTAAATATAAAAATAAAAATGTTTTAAATCGAAAATGGGTAAAAATGACAAAACGTGTTATACGTCATTAAATTCGTTTTAAAATACTGCATTTAGTAGTTTTATGAAAGTGGTATGCTTCTATTTAATTTTTTTGAGCTACGGCAAAAATAAAGTTTAGAAAGTTCTAGTAAAAAAGTTAACAAAGATAAAAGTGAGTTTGCATTTTTCTGGAAGTGAGTTAAGTATGTAGAATGATTTTAAGATGGTCATGGCACTCTGGATGAGAAAATAAAATTCAATTTTAAAATTACATTTGGAAAAAATCGATTTAAATATTACGCAATCGGCCGTAAAATGACCTCCACAATCCGAAAAACAAAAATATACAGGGGGTGTCATTTAAAAATCAAAAGTTAAGGTCATTTCCGGTGAAACCGGAAGTCGGAAATGCTTGTCAAAAATTCCTAAAATGACGTTTGGTTAGAGTAACAACCCTGCAAGTTTCATTTAAATCGATAGATAAATAAAAAATGGCAGCCGGAAAGTGATCTCGTGGGCACCCGTATATAATATATATATATATATATATATATATATATATATATATATATATATATATATATATATATATATATATATATATATATATATATATATATATATATATATATATATATATATATATATATATATATATATATATTGCATATCTTTGGAAACTATAACAGATCGAAAGATGGTTAAATGGAGACAGTTTTAGAGAATTTTGAGCCACTAAAATTCCATTATGAAATCAAGGCTATCACAAATATTTTTCAAAATATTCGAAAAAAACTGAAAATCGACCATTTTTATTTTTAGCTATATCTCTTTTATTTGAACAGATATAAAAAAATAAATTACACTTTGCCATTGCCACTTTTTATCCTCTATTGATGGGTGAGAGAAAAAAATTAATCCGACGTTCCGTCGATTAGAGACCATCATCAGCTTTATTTTTACATATGGGGCGGAAATTAGCTAATGGTATAAAATGATTCCTTTTTTTATTCTAAATCCAACTTAATGATAATTCGACGTTTCGACCCTCATTCTTGACATTTTCGAATATTTCTTTTTTTTATGAAGCATTTTTGAAAAAAACTACCACAGCAATTTATTCTGCAAATGTACATTTATTTCAACTCATAATTCATAATAGGACGTTTCGATTCATCAAAAGCATAATCAAGAAATCTCTTATGAACAGTAGCTACCTATTCGTAGATAACTATTTATTACGATATCGAAAAAGCCTTTCCACACCTTTTGGAACGATCGGAAACTTTTTTCAAAATTAACCATCAATTTTCCAGCAAGAATATGGTATGGCAATGAGAAACAGCTTGTCTCTGTTTATGGCCAACCTATTCATGGGTAAATTTGAGACAGACTTAAAACACGATTTGCCTTACACAGTTTGGATTAGATACGTGGATGATGTGTTTGCCACCTTTAATACTAAACTTTGTAAGGTTGAGAACTTTTTAGAAACTTTAAATTTTAAATTTCCGACAATCAAATTTACCTTTGAAATAGAGGAAAATGACAGTCTCTTGTTCCCTGATACTCTGGTAACAAGAAATGGTAGTAAACTAGACACAGATATTTATCGTAAGGAAACTAGCACTAGAAGATTCATAACCAATGACTCAAATCACTGTAGACAATACACACTTGCGGCTTTTAATTTTTGTTCATAGATTGCTTAATTTTCCTCGTTCAGTTCAAAATTGTAATAAAGAATTGGGCACTATCAAAGAAATTGTTGCATACAATGGGTTTTCAGATGAAGTGGTTATGAATATAGTTACGAAACAAACACATAGGATGGGGGTTAAGAATACAACTACATTAGGTAACGCTAGAGAACAAATAGAAACAAAGTATGTAAAATTGTCAAACTATCCTGGTTATACAAAAGATCTATCTAAAATCTTTTCCAAAATTAATTTGAAAGCAGTCACTACTGCAGGTAATAGTTAGGCAGTCCAAAATATCAAGTGGATAAGCAGGATAGGTCGGGAATTTATAAGATTAATTGTAAAAATAGTGAACAAATATATGTGGGGCAAACTAAACGACCTATCAAATTTCGCTTTAGAAAACATTTAGCTCATATAAACTACTAACGTTGGGACAAGTCTGCCATAGCCCTACATATGTTTGATAAAAATTATGTCCCACGCGAGTGGCAGCATCACGAATGGATAATCTGGCTTCTCGTAGACCGATTATTCCACCATGTTCAAACTCGGTTAACTGATGGATATTTGCACGATGTCGTACAGGAAGCATTATTTCAACTTTAATGTGTTTACTTATTATGCTTACAAACATGTTTAACATTGACACTTAAGTAACTAATGTCAAATGAAAAGAAAGAGTTTCTGTTTCATTGTCGATGATTACTTTATTAATCTTTATTGTATCTTGCTGAAATTTTTATCGTTTCTTAATAGGAGTAAAACACACGTTTTTTTTTTAATTTCATTAAAGTGCATCATTTATTTATGGCCGCCAGTATATTTATGAAGGTTTAAAGTAGAGGGTGTTGAAAAATTATACGATTTATAGTACCTTTTTGTAAATAGAATTCAACAGTTTTAAAACTACGCCAATTAAAGACTTAGACATATTTTAACAACAATATATCAATTGTTAAATAGCAAAAAAAGGCAAATCGGCCCCACCAGGTTTGTAAAATAAGCCTTCAAAATGTAGTGACTAAACTTTTACTTTGATAGTAATGCGGTGTGAAATACGTTATCTGTCTTCAAACCAAGCCACGAGAGAATTCAAAACTAATTAAACTAATTGCGTCTTATTTACACGAAATAGTAAAATTCAATTGAGTAAATACCGTATTCAATTTTATTACAATCTCTTTTCTTCTGCAACACTTAATAATATTGGGAACATTGAAATTGTCGATTTTCAATTTAAACCATTATGAAATTTACATTCAATTTTTACGTTTAATTAAACATCTCGGGTTCAATAGGTACGATTTGAAGTTGTTAATGTCTCCCTAGCACTTTTTGAACAAAAATTTCGTATAACTGGAAAGGAAATACTGAAGAATCTTTTGTGTTGAATGACAGTGTTTAAATCTAAATTAATCAATAAAATAAAATTGGAAAGACTAAATTCTTTATATTTATTCGTTTATAAAATGCTCTGTTTTTGTTATTTTCAAACGTAAATTCCGTATTTATTCTTACATAAATTTTCTGTGTAGAATAATTTAATTCTGCTTGTTAAGTTTAACATTTATACAGATTTTCTTTGCAATTTAAATTCTGGGATTTCCACTCTGCAGTTTCATTTAACGTTCAAATTTGCTGTTACCAACATTAAATATCTAACTTTATTCCAAATTATAATGACAAACATACAATGAACAGTGGAAGTACAAAATGGAAATTAAAAGAAACGAAATAATTTTAGTAACATTTTTTTAGAATAATTATGCAGGTTCTTTTATCAGTTCTTTACGAAAATAAACAACATTGTAAACGCAAAAACAATAATCTATGTCAAACAGACGCTTAAAAGTTCATGACAGATAGCGGTTAATAGACATCAAGATGCTAACTTAAATTCAAAGTAATGAAATAATTTTAATTTAAATCTTTTTAGGAACTATGCAACCTCTTTTTTATACGTTCATAACGAAAACAGGCAACATTGTAAAAACAATAACAATAATCTTGGTCACAATAACGTTTAAAGCTTCATGGCAGATAGAGATTGATATAGTAATTTTCGCGAAGAGCAGTTGCCTCACTAATATTAATACTGTCATTGGACTCCGATGTTGTCAGATTGTGAAAAATAACAGTATGACAACTGTCAAATCTCAGCTTCGGGGGTTATGTTTATTTTATCACAATAATAATATCAATATCAGAAAATATGTGTTATGTCAAATGTTTACTATCAGATATACTTGACAGCAGCGGACAGAATTTCCAACCTAAATCAGTTCTATCGGCATCCTCTCGTGCACAATATGCGGGTTTTAAAGGTGGTAATGAAACAAAGTTAGTTATGACGCAACTGCTCTGAGTCGTTCGTGAAAATTAGTACAGACATAAATATATGTTAACGTAAAAAAAATTCCAAAGCAGCCCGCTTCTATAAAAATAACGATAATACAGCTTCAGCATTTTCTATCATATTTATTAAAAAAAAGTTTATAAAGAAAATTTAGTTTTAAATTACGCGTCATATCAAAAAATTGCATAGGACATAATTAATCGACATGTTTAATGTCTGTATCTAGGTATGTTTATATCTTTGAAATATGCACCTGTTTTAGAAATATTTGATAAAAACCAAAAATTGCCCCTAATAACCCCCCGCCCCTGCCGCTGGATTTCTACGAAAATCTAATCAGATCTAATCCAATTGAAAACAAGCTTAAATACAAAATTTTAAGTACGTATGTGTTTACGTTCAGGAGTTATCGTAGATACTAACATACATCCACACACAGACATCCAGACATGAACGCCGATCTTAGCGAAACTTAGCCAAAAGTTATAAATTGAGCTAATGAGTCTATTTAGGGATAGTGAAAAAAAATCGAATGCATAACCTATACCTACATATGTACATGTAGGTTAGAAAGTAAAAAGAGAAGCAGGCAAGGCATATAAAACAAGAAGGCATATATATATATATATATATATATATATATATATATATATATATATATATATATATATACCTCTAAACATCTAATGGAGCTCCTTCGCCTATCGAGGATTAGAAGACGCAGACACAGCAACTATGAAGCTCCCGAGAAAAGTAAGCGACAAACAACGGTTTTCATACTCTTACGAATAAAGGACAGTTTGTTCCAGTTTGCAAGAAAACCTTTATGGGTACCTTTGATGTTTTAGGAAAAAAAGTAGATGAAATTTCATCTACTTTTTTTCTTAAAACATCAAAGGTACTCATAAAGGTTTTCTTTTAATTATTAATAAGAAAAAACTAGGCGAGGCTTGTCTTTCTGAGAGAAGAATCTGTCGTAAGATGTCCAATTTTCCTGAAAAGGACCATCAACTTGTAAAGGATCACATTAACTCTATTTCACGGGACGTTGCTCACTACACACGCACAATATCAAGTAAAGAATATTTAACCCTTTAACTGCTCTAAACGTACATATACGCAAATCAAGTTACTGCTCCATACGTATATAAACGCAGTACACTTTAACTTGTACAAAGTAATACTAAGGCCTAGTATTTTGTCAATATAAATTTTTAACATCAAATGTCACTTGGCTGACACATTTTGTAAAAAAAAAGTTTCATGTTGACGCTCCAGACGTATAAATACGCCGAGAGTTCCCCACCCTCACGTCTGAACTGCATTTGGTTTTTTTGGTGCAACACAGGCAAGCGGCAGGTTAACGAATCGACATTGTGTGCATTCAACGATTACTCTGTTTGTCCGTAGCTGCCTGTAGTGTCACCTAGTTGTGTATTTTCGTTATGGCGCGTTATAGTAAAACTTTTTATTGCACTGAACAAGAACTGGAGGACATTTTAGCAAACAGTGACATTGAATCGGTTGCGGATGTGGCTGATGAATCGGATGAAGACGCCCAAGATGAAAGGGCCTCGCCAGAACCTTCGTTTGTGTCTCCTGAATCGTCAGATACTTCCTAGAATTCGGACTGTGAGGATTCCGTTGACGGCATTCCACCCAAAGAAAAATTCAAAGGATTTAGCCTGGCGTGAAAAAGATCTAAAGCCGGATATAAACCAATTTATCGCAAGCCATTCGGGTTGTTCTCCGGCAAGTGGCCTAAATGCAAATAGCTCTGAATTATATTGTTTTCAGAAATTTTTCGGTTAAGGCATTGTTCAGTATATCGCCGAGCAAAGTAACATATACTTTGGGTTTTTAACCTCCCAAGGGATTCCTCCCACTAAGTCTACGTTGTATCGATTTGAAAGCACGAATTATGAAGAAATCTACTGGTTTATTGCAACAAACTTAATTGTGGCACAAGTAAAGAGACACTCCATTACCGCCTATTGGAAAAGAAACAGTAAGGTAGCTACACTCATATTTCACCAAATTATGCCCAGAGATCGGTTCGTTCTTCTCCTTCGAACGCTATATTTTGTTAACAATAAAGAAAAAGCACACGAAGAGGATAAATTATGGAAGATCGAAAAAATTGTGGATCATTAAAAAAACAAATGAAAGAAACATGGGCTATATATTAGATTTCATAATTTATACCGGAAAGTATAGTAACCTGGACGCAATAGATGATAAGCTTCTCAAAAAGGTGGGAATATCAGGTAATTTTGTTCTAACTTTAATGAAACCTTATCTTGAGAATGGACATTCTTTGTTTATATACAACTGGTAGGTAAGCCCTAATCTTTATATGAACTTACACGAGCAAGAAACCAACGCATGTGGGATCGTGAAAAAGAATTGGAAAGGAATGACAACCCTAGAAAAAGTTTTGGAACGTGGAGAGACGCAATACAAATCTACAACGAGACTTTCAGCTTAGAAGTGAAAGGATAAATGTGAAGTATTCATGTTGACTACAATGTATTATAGTGAAGTTGTCGGTTCTGGAAAAATTGACAAACAGACTGGTAACAATACCAAGAAACCTCTGTGTATTCTGGACTAAAACACAAATGTGGGAATCGTTCCAATATGATGCTTAGCAGTACCGAATGTGTAAGGCGTGCAGTAAAGTGGTACCAAAAGGTATCCTTCCACTTACTGGATATTTTTCTTTTAAACGCCCACGCTTTACATCTCATTGCAACGGGTAAGAAAATAAGCCTGGAAACATTTCAACTAAAGGTTGACCAAGTTCTGGAAAAATACCATACACCTATAGGTGTCTATCCAACAGGAAGAAGAAGTTGTAAAGAAGATAATTCCCTACATTTGGCAGCGTCTATAAAAATATCGATAATACAGCTTTAACATTTTCAAGCATATTCATTTAATTTTTACATTTATTTTACTTTGCATTAAAAAACTTCGTAAAGAAAATTTATTTAAAATTAAATTTTGTTTCAAAAATACGTCAACACTTTTTCTTATAAAGTTAATCGTTATTCAGATAATGAAAAAATTTTAACCAACACTTTTTCTATCTTAGGATTTTTTGCTGCTAAAATTACGCGTCATATCAAAAAATTGCATAGAACATAATTAATCGATATGTTTAAGGTCTATATCTAGGTATTTTATAGGTTTAAAATATGCAGCCGTTTTAGAAATATTCGATCAAACCAAACACTGCCCATAATAACCCCTCTCCCCCCTCACGGCCGCTGGATTTCACCCAAAACCTAATCAGCTCTAATCCAAATGAAAACATGCTTAAATACAAAATTGGAAGTACGTAGATATTTTTGTTCTGGAGTTATCGTGGATACCAACATACATCCACATAGATATGCACACAGGCACACACACAGACATCTAGACATGATGGCCGATTTTGGCGAAACTTGCCCAAAACTTGTAAAATGAGCTATTTAGTCGATTTAGCGATAGTGAAAAAAAGTCAATTGCATACCTACATGTGTATATGTAGGTTGGAAGGTAAAAAGTATCCACATTCGATAGTCACATACAAGTATTATAGAAGTGTTTTTAAGCAAGCATTTCCAAACCATGCATTTCACCGCCCAACAGTAGGTAGCTGAATTGCGAAATCAAAGCAAATATCGAAACAAGTAGGACTGCAACTGTCCACCTAGAGGTCATCAGTGGAAAGCTCAGAAAGCTACAGAGGTTTTCAAAAAAGATACTATTACCTCCCAACAGCCAAGCAGCAACATATGCTGTTTATCCATGGATCTAGAACAAGTTTTGTTCATTCCAACTCCTGTTCACAGTGATATGTTCTATTTGTCTCAGGTTTCCTGCTGTAATTTTGGCGTACACATTGGAGATACAAATAATGCCTGCATGTATTTGCGGCAGGAAGGTTTCTCAGGAAGATATGCAAACGGAATTGCTTCTGGCGTATTACATCTTCTAAATGATGGTGTTACGCAAAAAAAACTTGGTTATATGGGGGAACAGCTGTGCAGGCCAAAATAAAACAAGATTATTTTGTTGCTTCTAGTATTCTTGGTACCTAATGGTTTGGTTGATTCTATATAACACAAATTTTTAGTTAGCGGCCATAGCTTCATGGTCAATGTCAATAACGGCCACTACTAACTAGCTTAAACCACATACTATTGTTACTTAACGGGTTACCTCCACTTTCTTTATTACTGACTCACGCGTTTAATTACTGAACACTTTTAATGGAATATTTGCTGTTTCATTGTTAAATCTGTTTCAAATTTCTTAAAAGGTGAACACTATTATTTCCTTTCAATTCACACTTAAACCTTTTATTTGCTAATGTTTATATAGGATTAACCCCCAATGAGGGTTATTGCAGTCACTTTTATACATACTGCAGAACTAAATTTTTACAAACAAAACCCCAGCACTTACCATACTAAGGTCTCTTAAAAAGAAAACGTGCGGGCGAGTTGCCTTAACGCAAGCTCCAACCGAGAGATTATCTCCTTTGCCTCAATTGGGTTCTCGCTTTTATACCCAAAATTCTCGTGTCACTATTAAAATTCACCTATCATAATCGAGTATTCCTTGCGCCGCCGTTACCCGGACGGAACAAACGCAAACCAAAATAAGAAAAACGTAGCCACCTTGAATTTTCTTACAGACATACTCACAACTCAATGTAAAAGCCATTATTAGTGATCATATTCACTCTGTATATTATTCAGATCCTGACTCAACCTTTCATGAAAATTTCGCATGTTAGCGATTCCTCTTTCCGCACAATTTAACACCCTCCAACGCATTTACCCTTGAACATGTAATATTTTACATTATTGCTCAACGTTACATTTATACAAGCAAAAATATGCATACATATTCCTTACTGCACATTAATACAATATCAGTATATCATAAACTCACTCACTCATACGTCTACATCCATTCTGTTTATACGTATTATTTTGTACACAGCAGCAAAAGACCAGTGGCAATCCGGTAGTCTTTTACCACCAGTGCCGTCTCAGTAAGAATTTTCCCAAAACATTATTTTTCAACAAAATTTAATGGTTTCAACATAAAAATGTTTCTACAACATTCAATTATTCTTTTATCTGACGCACAATGTTCCGTTAAATTATAGTGGCGTATCATTTACACCAACTTACATTCTACATACAAAAAAAAATTCGCCAAACTCACATTTACATTCAAAGTACGTTCCATACGTTATCAAAATACTGCATTTACACGATGCGTCAAAATAAGCTTACATATTAACTGCGCTTCTTGTAATTTTAACAGATGTATAAACCACTGCATAAAACCAAGTCCAAAGTATACCCAAATCAAAAACAAATTGTAATGGAATATAGCAAACTTCACTTTGTTGAATATGTGTAGGTGTTGAATAATCTGATTTTGTTATATGTTCAAACAAGAGAGATAGCAAACCCGTATGCTTAAATGAATTTGTAGATGTAGGTTTTGTTTTGTGCTAAATATAATTTAAAGTTACTTTCCAATGTTTGAGGTAGACTGATTTAGCACAGGTATGCAGGTACTCGATAGTTTGTAAAAATCATTATTACGTACAGTTTCGATTATACAATGTTTTGGAATGTAAGATTGGGTTCGTTGTTGTAAGCTAGACGCACCTGAGCGAAAAGCGATACATACACTTGGATGAATAACGTTATAATTACTGATTTTGGAGAGGTTTGGTATTTTGTGGTATTAACACCTTAACTGCGGTATTGATAATCAGTGAAAATACAATGTCGATGAAGATATTACAGTTTTACGTACACTAAATAGAATAACAATATAACAGTTTTAATGTGAACACGCAGGTTGGTTACATCATCTTTGTTACGCAACGGGTGATACAAAAAAAGCAAACGAAATTAGGCCGTATCTTGATAGTTAATTCAGGTCTCATATAGCTTGTAGTGGGTTAAAATTTCGGAGCGTACGAAGTAGTAAATATCATGTTTCAAGCTATGAAACGCTAGGAATTTCTTCGGGTTCATTGTGGTGCGGTTTGGCCCGGGTTAATTTTTCATAAACATTGACGGTTATGGCTGGCCGTAATCCTTCTCCTTTTTTGTTGAACTTCCAAAATATAATAGTTTGCGTTCGCTGTTAGATATGCAGCCCTATATTGTGCCATAAATCAGACATTTGTGTGAGGGGAGGTTTTCCTGAAATTCGTAGGCGCAGTAATTGCCGTGAGAATTACGGATACATGCAAACTGTTTTGCTATTAAAATAATAGCGTCCTAGTATTAGGTTTTCAAATGCCAGATAAGGAAAGCCACGATTCTGTAGATCTCTTAATCGAATTAGCGGCGTTATCGAAAATGATTTGATCTATTGCTTAGTAGGTCAGTATTCGGGTGGCTGTCGCGATAAATAATCTGCAAATAGTTACCCATTGGTGATTTCTGGGTTCCGAGTTGAAGTGGTCCAGTTTAAGGTAAATTGCACTGTTTATTTTCCAGCCTAGGCCGGCAAAAAATACTAAATTACAGTTGGTATTCGTAGTAGTGTCAGAACTGATAGAATATTCGATATAATCGACGTTTGACATAACACAAAGCCTAATCGCGTTACCGTGTACGTGTACGCATCCGTTATTATGTCGTTATTAGTTCCTTATAAACTACAATTGCATCTATTAATTATTATAAAGTTAACAAATTAGTAAGGTACCTACAAAAATCTAGTAGTTTCGTAATAGTATTTTTTAGGTTATATTGATTACTGTCAGTTGTCAGTATCACCAACTTAATTTCAACAGATATGAAATTTTAAATAAGTACCACAATTTTGTTTATTGATTGTAATAACACTTGTTGACGCGGCACAAAAAATCTTGTGTATCACCCTGCCATAAAAACTATTCTTGTAAGGGAACAATTAAGTAAACGACTTGTAGTCATCCTTCATTGTTCGCAATTTCTTTAGAAAATAATATGGGCAAACCTAAGAAGTGTGTGGATTAAGTATGCAAATAGTTACGTATTCACTTCACAAATTTGGTAGGTAAGGACATTTAACTGACATAATACAGATGAGAGAGTGAACACTGGTTTTGTACAAACCTTACAGAGTTGTGAGAATAAAATTATGGAGCGTGTATTCTTTTGTTTTGTCTTGCAACGTTGTAATTTCAGATTCCATCAGAAAAGGATCAAAGAATCGTAATCATAAGGGTGAATTCTTAGTAGGTTCATTTTATTTTCCCTATGTAGGCTGTGCTCGAGTTCTGTGTTTACGTACATTTACCTGACGCTATGATAGGATGTCACAAGAAATAATTTCACCAAATTACGGTTCCTGTAAAAGAGATTTTATACACATATGACGACGCACGACCATCCAATTGAATATGATCGACTCATTTCGGATTTACTGTCACTATCATAAGTGCCGTTTGTCATGTGGCAAATGAAAATAATGGACAGTATTGTTTCCTAGTAGTGTTCTTAGAGTATTGTGTGATTTGAAGGTTGCGTCACTATTCTTCTTACCTGATAGTAAGAACCATTCTCGTAAACTTTTTTCTATTTGATGACCAAGTAATACCATAACGTAACACACACTAACTCCGGTGTTGATGACTCGAACCTTGAAAACAAGATTATCTTGCTTTCGATGCTAAGTGATTTTTGCAGATGTTGATTTGCGCTTGACCACATGTTTTTACGTTCTCACACTTGGGCACTTCATGTGGGGAGCTTTAAAACCTAGACATATTCATGAGTTGGGGATGTGGCCAAGCTGAACCTATTAAAGCTGTGATTTCAATTAATGTAATTGTGAAGTGAAAACATTAAGTCAGAGGTAGATTATTAAGAATCGGATACTAGTTTTGGTCATTTGTAATTTTAAAATTGAGCGGTTTTAGTTTAACATATTACAAGGGGTACAACATTAACGCAAGCTTGTGGTTGGAATAAAAATAAATAGAAGAAGCAGGTGACAATTTTCAACAAATCATAAATTGTAAAGGTTTGTATTACGTTCCAAGAGCTATATAAAAAGTAGACATTTTGCATTTAATTGTTATCACGGGGTACATATTTCTATATGTACTGTACTATATATGTACTAGTGGGAGGTTTAACCTGTTTCTTGATATTAATATGTTTGACCGTGAGGTTTTACGTTTATTTACACAATGTCCGTTAATGTTTATTTCATACTGTTGTTTGTTGCTAATTACGATATTGGTTTTATATGTAATCAGATGACCGTGTGGGACTCAACCTTTCATATTTAGGCGTGGCTCCCTTACCAGGTACTCGTTACCTATGGCACTGTATGCTCTTTAGTTTAAACGTTACGCAAATGTAAGCACTTTTTTCGTGGTAAAGGAATGACATCATATCCAATCCCACCATTATTTCAAATTGATTGGCGATTGTTGTGCGCTCTGATTTATTTCTACATTTGTTACTTATTCCTGCAAAATTAATTTCTTTTCGTAGTTTATGTGTATGCTTAATTCAACCTGCTTATGTCTTGATGTGTAAGTAAATGGATTTTATTTACGAATTATGTGTGAAGCTGACCTCCTTCTCATAATTTAACTTTATGTGTAAACTGCTTTATTTTTCATTATATTTTCTATTTATTTAAACTACTTCATATTTTATTTGCCATACTTGTAAAATTAATTCCTTTTATTGTTTAACTTTGTATGTAATTTCAAGCTGGTTTATTCTCTCATTGCTGTATTTGAAAATATGAATCCTTTTATGATTTAGCATTGCCTGTAATTTTTAATTTGAGCTGTTTTGTGTTTCCTGTGGCTCTTTTCCTGAGAAATAGTGAACCATCCTTTCAAAACGGTAATACATCGTAATTTTAGTTTAACTTATTGCTTTTGTGATGCAACGCTGACATCGTATGGTTGTATTTCATACAACTGAATAATACAACGTAGAAATATAATCAAATGTCTGTATTCTGTAATATTTGAAAGATAGAATATAAAAATACAGAGTTCGCAAATTCTAGCTAAGGAGAAGAAGTATGTTGCTATCATCCTTGATATGATGAATGAGTAAAAGATGAAAGGATGTAACGGTAGTGCATACAATTATTAGTAATACAATTACAAAGATAAATACTTATATTTTGGATTTTTTAAATAGTGTATTTTAACATAAATTACACAAACAAAATACGTTTCGAATTACAGTTATCAAAAACAGCGTTTAAAATTTATAATACGACATGCCGCACCAATCAGTGTTTTCTGAAATTTATACTTGAATGGCTAAACAATATGAATACCTCAGAAAATTAACTCTTAAAAAAGTATAATAATTATGCTTTGGGTATCGATAAACAATTAACAGCAAAAGGAAACAGTTTAAATAATTTAGCAAGTACTCAATGAATATTACAGATATGGTGATAAGGTTGTAAAGAGCCAGAATTGGGTAAGACAAATTAATTGTTATTTTAATAGAAATTATTAAGATAATGTTTCAATAATAATTCATTTTATTCCAGTTCTTAAAATTGTAAATAATCAGCACTTTTTCGTGCGTACCAGTACAGTGCAGTGCAGAAACGTTGCGATATTTCCTACCTAAAACCCCACTCATTCGCAAGGTTTATAAGCGAAATTTTTAACTTTTACTATTAATTCTGTTTGTAGAACGCTTCCCTACAAATACTCGCCTGCCTGTCGGTTTGTAATAATTTATTACACCTGAAATTCTTTATCATACAGGGTGTTAAAAATTTAGGCGTTAAGGTGTACAACTTAGTTCATCCCTGGTAAACTAAACAAGTTAAATATGTTTCAAGGATACTATTTTAAGAGGCCCTTACTAGTGGCCATCATACTAGATTTTTATTAAATTATATCAAGTACTTCAAAACTTATTCAAGAAAAACTTATTTCCAGTGGCGTCCTTTAGGGGTTCACATCTCCGTAGGGAGGGTCTGGAGGAAAAAATTTATAGAAACTTGTCATGTTATTTTTTCGTCTTCTATCTAAATCCGAGAGATTTCCCACATTTTCCGGACACCCTGTACACACACACTATATATATATATATATATATATATATTTACTTTACTTGTTTTATTTATTTTAGATTTTAAACACGGTCATTATTACACTTTTTGCCTGGCCTGCGTCTTCTGGTTGACTCATCACTGAAGCATGTCTGTAAAAAAGCAAATAAAAGGAAAAATTAACAGATTTAAATCAACCTACTAAGCAACAATCAGCAATGGTTAAATTTTTGTGGGCATTTGCTCGTCAACCTCTTTTTACCATGTCTGGTGTAAATCTTGGCTTCTTAATTGGCCTGCGACATTTGAAACAGACTGCAGATTGTAGAAATTGACACAATGTACCCAGCTTCTTCCAATGGTTGTTTTACGGTATTTCCCCTTCGACATTTTAACACAATATTTCGTAGGATTCGTCTTCCGCTATCTGTTCTATTGTACTATTTGTAGACTGATTTGCATTAAACTTCTGATTGATTCTGTGCGCTGAGGCATGTGAAACGTAGCACCTTAGGCTATATTTTGTGTTCTTTAAGAAAGCTGCAATAGCAGCACTTTTCTCTTTTGGTAAGCTTTTTGGCTTCGCCATCTAAAAATAACACCCACATTTCAAAAGCGACATTTTAAACTAATAGTTCAAGTTGTAGCTTTGAGAACTGCAAACAGCTTCAAAAATTCCCGAAACTTGTATCTGTCAAATTATAAGCAATCAATTAGAAATCTATATTATCGACCGCTTCATGTTTCTAAATTTTTAATATAGAACTAACACTAACCCTGGAAAATGATTTGCTTGCATTAGCAGGCGAAACATTATGATTTATTTCCCAACGAAGGTAATTTTTTGACTGAGTCTATTAATTTGAGTAGGACTGTATACCTATATGTTCTAAATAAGTATCAATATATTTTGTTAATAAATTTAACTTTATATTTGTTCTGGTAACAGTAGAGAACAATGTTCGTGAAGTTGGCAACCAATCAGTAGCACAAATAATAATTTTATTACTAAAGATTTGTGCCATTATGTCCCGGAACCATTTCAGTTACGAAGATATAAGTTGGCGTGCCAACTTCACGCCTGGCACGCCACTAACCCGCACAAAAAGGTAGTACATTTAGTGTTTTATGTAATTGTGCCGTTGACAATTGATAATCAATCCTTGAAACAACTTAACTCAAATATATATATATATATATATATATATATATATATATATATATATATATATATATATATATATATATCATATTAGCAAGTTGAGAATTTATCGGCAGCCTTTGAAATAACTCAAATACTGAATATCAGTACAAACGAAACTTGACAACTGGTACTCCACTTATTAGCACAAACGGAAAAAGCTCGCCCGTTTTAGTGCTTTATGAGTACGTATCTCAACCGTTGAGAACTTATCAGCTCAAATATTGAATATATGAAATGGTGTGCCGACTTGACTCCTGACACGCCACTTATCATTACAAACGGACAAAGGGTAACATTTTTGTGCCGTATGAGTTCGTATGTGCCGATGAGTATTTATTAGCAACCCTATAACAGAAAATACTGAATATTTGAAATGGCGTGCCAACTTCACATCTGGCACGCTACATCACCGACGCAAAAAACGATAGATTGTTTATGAGTACGTACCTGTGCCGTTGAGTATTTATTAGCAACCATTGAAATAAGTTCGCCACTTAAACGGAAAAACGGATGACACACTGTAATGCCCTATGAGTACGTATCTGTGATGTGTCTTTATTAGCAACCGATAAAATACAAAAATATTGAGTATTTGAAATGCCGTGTCAACTTCACACCTAACACGGCTGTTACCAGTACAAATGGAAAAGGCAACACATTTTAGTGCTTTATATATATATATATATATATATATATATATATATATATATTACTATTAATTCTGTTTGTAGAACGCTTCCCTACAAATACTCTCCTGCCTGTCGGTTTGTAATAATTTATTACACCTGAAATTCTGTTTGTAGAACGCTTCTCTACAAATACTCTCCTGCCTGTCCGTTTGTAATAATTTATTACACATGAAATTCTCTATTCGAGAACATAACCGCCTGACCCGCTCTTAATGCAATTTCAATTGAATTAAATAGAACTTATTGTTCTATAGGATTCTAGCACTCCGAAGTATAACCAATTTTTACGAAAATAGTGGTAATACCTAGAAATTCCTGTTAACAAACTATCCTTAAGAAATTGACGTCAAAGGGGTTTTGCGTATTATACTGGCCTTAGGTAGATTGACTGGTTAACACCGGCGGTGACCGGGACTATTATAGGACTTCTTTTAGTTAATGGGGCTACTATAAGCCACGTCGGGTTGTCCGATCACGCGCTATAACCTCAGAAAGCGGCAATTTACAAATCCCATCCTGAACCCCTGTATACAGTTCTATATATTCAAAGTTCCGATACAGCTTTGAATAAATAGAATCTCTAAGATTCGTTAATTTAGACTATTGAGCCCACTGGTTTGGCTATTAACGAGATTATAAACGAACAGGGACTATTATAGGACTTCTTTTAGTTAATGGGGCTACTATAAGCCACGCCGGGTTGTCCGATCACCCGCTATAACCTCAGAAAACGGTAATTTACAAATCCCATCCTGAACCCCTGTATACAGTTCTATATATTCAAAGTTCCGATACAGCTTTGAATAAATAGAATCTCTAAGATTCGTTAATTTAGACTATTGAGCCCACTGGCTTGGCTATTAACGAGATTATAAACGAACACCCAATATATCCTGAACCCCTATATATAGTTCTATATATTCAAAATGTCCGTTACAGCTTTGGATAAATAAAATCTCTAGAATTTGTTGATTTAGCTCGAGCTCCTAGCTTGGCTATCAACACTTACAATTTATTCCCCCTGTATATCACGAAAATCCACCTGAATATCAGGTCCAAATTATTACCGAAAACAAAACCTAAATTGTGTAAAAAACATTAAATTTATACAACTAAAAGAAAGTAAATTTTACGGTTTACTTCAAAGTAAAAGAATTTCTATTTTACAATAAGAAATCCATTACATTAAAAAGATTTATTTGCGCTTTAACAATTAAAACTTTAAGATAGTTCTTCTTAAAGAAAGTAAAAATTCCATTTCGCAAATAAGCAGCCCCATTCAATTAGTGCAAGGAATCATCCTCTTTATACAAATAAAACGAAGGTCAACGTTCCATTTTAGTATTTTGAATAAACTCTTATCAGTTTTCAAGAACACATTGTTGAAAATATTTCCTGTATCATATGAACCATTACAAACCTTAAATTGCAAATTCCAAACATTGAAAACCACTTGTACATATTTGATTGTATATATTATTTATAGTTAATTTAGAATTAGTCTTTCCCTTAGTCCGTGTGTACAGACCCTCAAAATTAAACAAACCAAATACCACCGTTGTCTAACACGAATTTGTATTAACACTAATCGTGTAATTATCAAATCTCGTGTAGGGCCTGCTTTTCTTTAACCTGTTCCGTATTTCAAAACGTTACTTAACAAAATATAAGTAATAAAAGAGCCAGTCCACGATAAAGATTTGAAATACGCTCTAACCTAGAATTCAGCAACATTGTCTTAAGTTTATAAAATAATAGACAAAATAAACTTACCCGTGTAAATCACAGTAATCCTCCCGGGTTTTGAAGTGTACACACACCCTTGTATTATTTTCACCTGAACACCTTATATTTGTTTACAAAGAAATAAAACCACAATTATTTTATTTTTTTTGAACACTGCATTATAACGCGCTTGTTTACAGGAAATTTCCAAACCGACGACGAGCACAGATACACAGGCGACACCTGTCCCTAAACATTAAATCTTCGGATTTACCGCCGACATTTCAACGACACCAGCATTACTCTGATGTACGGTGAGCTCCCCAAATACCAGGCGCTGTACGAAGAAATTCCTTATAAATTATTTTGAGAAATTTTTCGTTTATTTTCCATCATTGTGTTTAACTTGAATACTAAATTGTTTTACCAGAATATGATTTTTTGTTATATTATTATTATAATTCCAGAAATTTTGTATGTATGTATTAAACCTGGGTAAGGAAATTGCTTAACGGTTATAGAAAGTCCAAAAACCCATTTCCCAAATTCCTGACTAGTCGAGGTTAAAAAGAAATCCACATAGTGGTAATTAGTAAGTGTAACTCATAAAAGAAACCTGCACAAAATGATGGGCCTTACAAGGTATAATACGGCCACTTAACCTTGCACGCAAGGACCATTCGTGCAAAATTTGCTTTTCTACAGGTGATATTATCTAGTTACAAAAACATATAAAAAACGTAAGGGCATGAATTCTGAGGTAGATTACCATACTTAATTATCCCCAAAAAGGCAGATTTTAAGCGCCAAGAAGTTCCGATAGGGAGTATACATGCATATGTATATAAAAGAAAGCGTTTGATTTTCTGCACAGAAAAAAATCTATATTCGGATTTTAAATCGGAAATAAATTCATTGAAGAAGTTAGCAGATACCAGTATGTTAAAGAGTAGCTTAAGTCTTCATTATTCACGTAATTCAAAATGATCCTTTTATATTTTAGGAAATCAATTAATAGAAATTATTAAATTAATAAAATTATTAAAATGTAGCAAGCGATGTTATCGTTCTTCTAGCAGATAGACTGGAAGAAAACAACAATCCAATGGCACGGTATTAATTTGTTCTTACACTATCAGTTAGACGGTGCTAATTTAACAATTTTTAGTAAATATAATTAGATTTATTTAAAGTTAAGTAATCTTTTCAATTTATACTTATAGTTAATTAAAATTGCTGAAAAATAAATAAATACTTATTCGCAATAATTTAAACCTAATATTTGTACACAGTAGGTGGATATTTGTGACTAAATGATTAAAAAGGTTTAGGAGTTTAGTATTTGAGACAGTCAGTCTCAACTGTCAATTGAAACGGCTTGAAAAACAAGTGCTATGTGAGAGACAAATTGCATTTGAATCTGGTTTATAGTAATAGAATATTCTAGTGGGCTTGAAATTAAATAATAAAACTTCATAAATGTTTTTGGTTTTGGTGCGTTAATAAAGTTAGCAGCACTACGGGTGGTTTTGGTTTTAGTATGTTAATCAATTTGGTAAAAAGCAGTTGGTTCCCATTTCGAATGTTATTTAAGTTGGTAGACCAATGGATGACCTTCCCCTTTTAGTATGTTGGTTAGGTTAGCGAAACACTTATTTGTTCCCCTTTGGTAGTAAGTGTGTATAGTGAAATATGGCTGGTTCTGCTTTTAGTATGTTAGTTAAGTTGACGGAATAGTGGTTTGTGCCCTTTGGTGTATAAGCGCTGGTTGTTACAGTTTGTTGGTGTGGTCCTGTTCTTCATGTTTTTCACGGGTAGAAGAGGCGTAAGTTCCTATACAATAGTGGCTTATAGTTTCTACTGGTAGTGGTTTTGATATTTCCTCGTATACATGAGACGTAAATTCTTGTACACGAATGTAGTAAGAAAAGGTAAAGAATGTAAGTTGTTTAAGTGTCCTTTCAAGATTCAGGTTGGCTCGAAGGACCATGTACAATCAGGTCGGTATCTCCTACTTGTGGCCGAAGGTATTAAAGACATTTAGGGAGTTTAATACTTGGAACAGTCAGTCTCAATTCTCAATTTAAAAATCCTGGAAAACAAGTACTTTGTGAACAGAAAACATTTCAATCTGTTTTATAGTAATTAAACATATTGCAATTCTGAAGATTAAAAACTGTCTCATTGATGATTTAATATAATTTACGTCAATTTTTTTTTTTAATGAGAGGAAGTTAACCAGTGCTGTTGAAATCCAAAAGCGCGCGTTTCACAATGAACGGTGAAGGAATGTAATAGAAATAATATTACACACATCACAAATATGACAACACAAAGTAAATAAAAATAACATTTAATAGTAAACTTTCAAATATATGCACGTAATTGTTATAGTAGTCTTACATATTTTATGAATTTGATTCTTGAACCAGTCATGTTTTATTGACGACGATAATTGTCATTGTATATTAAAATACCAATTAAAAAACCCAAATGACAATCACCTATTAGCATAAGTTTAAATCGTGAAAGTTCACGTTTCTGTATTGCAGCGTAATTAATGTACGTTTGTTAAAACAACACAGAACTCAGTACATTCAACAAAATCGTTATTAACAGTTTATCATATTTTTATCAGTACATGGATTATACACAGAGCAATTAAAACCAAAATTTATATTACAATCTGAGAAAGCCTGCGATAGTAGATAGTTAATCGTTAAATTTACGCCTAAGTATAACCTTTAACCGCCCCATTCATTCAAGGACTATAAGGATGCTTCTATTGATTTACAAAATTTTGCCCATTATTAATGCAAAGCTTACATGCTATACTTATAAACTGTCCTAATTTTTCAATGTAATTCCCTGCTACAAAACAGAAATTCGTAGTAAGTTGATCAATTTGGATTTGAATAATAAGTGCAAATGTGTGTATGAATAAATAATGTAAAATATAAAGTGGGCTCAGGCGGATTCCCATATTTATAGGTTTAGGATTGCATTAATAGTTCAAAATATTCAAAATTTATATCCCGAGACCTATGATTTTTGCCTGTTACTATGTGATCGACTGCTATTTGCTCTAAAATGTTTTAGACTTAATAATTTATCATTAAATGCCCGAGATCACAGCTCGAGGGCTTTATTATGAATTATTAATTCGATGTCGAAAGCATTTATAATTCAGCAAAAAAAGTAGCTAGTCCCATTTTAACAGTTAAAAGTCGTAGGCTGAGGGATAAACGTCAAGATTATTTCCAGAATAAAGTTTTGTTAGGTTATAATTTTAAATAACTTGACAGAATCTGTCAATCTACGCCGCCTATTACTAATCAGGGGGTATTATCCAGTAATAAAATTCATTCAAATTTTTCGCGCTTGTAACGCAGTCACGTGATATCAAATGAAGCGATGTTATTGGACAGATGTACTATTAGAGAAATAATCTACGGTAAAATACTTGATGTGCATTAGATTAGGGATAAGATTGTTTTTTTGGCACTCCGTTCACAATGTTTCTCCATACTATGGAAAAGCTCATTTATGTTTGGAGTACTGAATTAAGGAAAGGTAGATCAAAACGAATACTAATAATAAATGTATTGGGTTAAATATATTTATAATATTTTAAAATATATTAACCAGAAAATAATGCATACATCAATATAGACACATTGGCAATAATTACTGAAGCCAGTGCGAAAATGCAAATTAAAAACACATTGGCTTTATTTAAAATAAACTGTGATAATAGTGGAGAATTATTAAAAACAAAATTGGAATAATTTTTGGGTAAGTTTTAAATTTGTCAATGTATTTATTAAAACTAGCTTTCTCCCGCAAAATTTTGCATTTAGAATTAAATTTATTGATAATAATAAAATGCATAATAAGTTAAATACAAACGTATGTTTATGTAAAAATTAAAACCTTAAAATCAAATTCAGGCTCCGTTATTCCTTTCTACGCAAAATTACCTTGATATAAAAAAAAATCATCGATTGGTTGGCTCGCAATCTGCGTGAACTAAGTGACCCGATTATTTTAATATATAAGACTAGCTTTCCCTCGCAAAATTTTATGTTTAAAATTAAATTTAACGATGATACTAAAACGCATAGTAAGTTAAATACAAGCGTATATGTGTAAATGGACAACAATATTAGCGTCGGCTGCTAGACTTTTTCAAAAAAATTAAAACCTTAAAATAAAATTCTGACACCGTTATTTCTTTCTAAAGTCTGTCCAGAAACGCCACTGGAATCTGCCAAACATGTTGATTCATTCCTTCGCTTCATTTCTGAACAGATTATACGCAAAATTACCTTTATATAAAAAAAAATCGTCGAAATCCGTCAAGCGGTTTGTTACGTGTTTAATTGGAAAACGTTTCTTTTTGATAACGTTCGTCATTTGGTCAAATTTACTTACTAAAAATAGCAATTTACTCTTAGGTTGAATGATTCCAATTCAATATTTCGCAAATTTTTACGCATCTCTAATTGCATTTAAATTAACGTATGTAACTTTAATCCCTTCAGTGACATCTCTAAGATTTCGGATCATTTAATATAAAGCAGTTAAAAAGAAACCTGGGATCTCTTTGGGTCAAATAAGACATATACATGTAATAAATATATATTTTCTACACATTTTTAACTTTTGGCAACAATGATTTAAATATAAATTTTCTCAAGTTTGTAAAATTGATTTTTAAGGTGTTGGCCAATTTTTCTTTCTTCCTTTTTAAAAACGCCATTGATGGTGGATGTTGAGTTTCTAGAGAATTTTTCGTTTCTGGTTCTGAATACTGAAGCATCATTTTTTTGGAAAATTCTCACTTAAAGTAATACTTTGTTAAGTAAAGGTATTACTAACGCTTTTAAAACGCGGATATAATTGAAATTATTCATTCGTCCACATCTTCGGTTTTCGAATGTAAAAGCATTCATTACTAATTCTTTACATATCAAAACACTTCAATCGAAATTACGTTGAATGTTCACTACCGGCTCGTTTGTCACCTGTAAGAGCATCTCTGTACTACCTATGTAAGAATATCTCTGTACTACCTATGTACGAGCATCTCTGTACTACCTATATACGATCATCTCTGTACTACCTATGTATGAGCATCTCTGTACTACCTACGTAAGAGCATCTTCGTACTACCTACATTTCTAACGGCATTCCTTCTTAAACTTTCTGCTCACATTTTACTGTTACGTTACATCCAAAGTACATCATTATCGCTGGAAGGCATAAGAGCGTTGCTGACATCCATGACCATATACGTGAAGGCTGCTAGATCATTGGAATAGTACCCGAAATTTGCAAGATCAAATAAGTGTTGGTTTCAACAATAAAGGTCAGATTTTTTTTCGTATCACCTGGTTACACGATTGTGTTTACAAATTTTAAAGACACCTAGGAGGTTCTTAGTGAATTTCTACAACGAAAATAAATGTACGGATATTAATTTTGTAATCAAATAATTGACAATTGTTACCTCTTAATTAAATTTATATATTTAAGGTGTTTCCAGCAGTTCACTTTCACAAAATCCTTTTATCTAAAACGGTATATTTATATTCACTAATTCAGTTTTGAATATCTGTGCACCCAATCGCAAGTAAAACTTCAATTGAATCATTAAAAGTTACTTGATAGACCGCACCTAATCAGGGTCAGCTTCCATTTTGACTTAATTAATTCTAACTTCTGTGGCTATATTCACCCAACGATTTAACTCCTGTTTTGATTACAATATACCGGGTGTAACGATTATCTGTATTACGTGAACTACTGCAAATGTTAAACATTTAATTTCATATGAATTTGTAATTTTTTATCTCGTAATCTTTATGTGTTATGTACATTACTTTTCTTGTGGACAAGGTTATTCGGGACAGTTTATTTCCTATAAATTTCTTGATTACTTTATTTCTAACGGTAGTTATTTACTGTGGACTGAACAAGCTTTCCAATTTACTGTATACTGTGTGAAGCGTAAGGCAAGCAAGTTCATTAATTAAATTCTTTTTATTTTTTTTTCTTACTAAACATCCCAATGGGGTTATGTGTTGAATTAGCCAATTCCGAATACGAACAGTAAGATCTTACAACGGCCGGAAGAGAGCATATAATAATTTTACTTTTTTTTTATTTTATTGAAATTTAGAATTATACTTGCCGTGGGCACAAACTGAGGCTCACTACTTGCCATCGTGGGCTTTGGTGGAATGTTAATTTATATACATTTTTTTTATTTTATTATTTTGTCAGGATATCGACAATAAAAATTACTTTATCGGGGGAATTGTCAACTCATTTCTACTTCCTCCTTTCATCCTTATTTCTTTCTTTTTTTTGGTAAATCCTGTTTCAGGCTTTACAGGGTTTACTCTCCTTTCAACACGTGTTGAGTATTTCCTTATTAAAGCCTGTGGCGCCTACTCATATCCGGTTCTTATCTAACCACATTACTATTTCTTTAAGCTATACCTCCAAAACAACCACGCATCCGAGTGCTCTGTGGTCTTCCGACCGTACGCCTGAGCTTAGTCGAGCCCACTCATTCTTTTTTATGCCATATGATGATTAGACACGTCGCAGGTTGTTTGCGTGAACTAAATGGTCCGATTATTTTGATGTACAGGACTAGCCTCCGCAAAATTTTGCGTTTAAATTTAAGTTTAATTATGATAATAAAACGCATACTAAATTAAATACAAACGTATATATGTAAATGGACAACAATATTAGCGTCGGCTGCTAGACTTTTCAAAAAAATTAAAACCTTAAAATAAAATTCTGGCTTCGTTATTTCTTTCTACGCAAAATTATCTTCATATCAAAAAGAAATCATCCAAATCTGTCAAGCGGCTGTGTCGCAATCTGCGTGAACTAAATGACCCGATTATTTTAATATATAGGATTAGCTTTCCTCCCCAAAATTTTTCGTTTAAAATTAACTTTAGTGATGATAATAAATCGGATAGTAAATTAAATACAAACGTATATATGTAAATGGACAACAATATTAGCGTCGGCTGCTAGACTTTTTTCAAAAAAATTAAAACCTTAAAATAAAATTCCGGCTCCGTTATTTCTTTTTAAAATCTGTCCAGAAACGCCACTGGAATCTGCCAAACATGTTGATTCATTCCTTCGCTTCGTTTCTGAACAGATTATACGCAAAATTACCTTCATATAAAAAAACGTCGAAATCCGAAAAGCGGTTGTTTGCGAGAACTAAATGGCCCGATTATTTTAATATACAGGACTAGCCTTCCTCCGCAAAATTTTGCGTTTAAAATTAAGTTTAATTATGATAATAAAACGCATAACAAATTAAACACAAACGTGTATATGTAAATGAACAACAATATTAGCGTCGGCTGCTAGACTTTTTCTTTCTACGCAAAATTATCTTCATATCACAAAAAATCATCCAAATCCGTCAAGCGGCTGTCTCGCAATCTGAGTGAACTAAATGACCCAATTATTTCAATATATAGGATTTGCTTTCCTCCCCAAAACTATTCGTTTAAAATTAGCTTTAGAGATGATCATAAAACGCATAGTAAATTAAATACAAAAAAAATGGACAACAATATTAGCGTCGGCTGCTACACTTTTTCAAAAAAATTAAAACCTTAAAATAAAATTCTGGCTTCGTTGTTTCTTTCTACACAAAATTGCCTTCATATAAAAAAAATCATCGAAATCCGTCAATCGGTTGTCTCGCAATCTGCATGAACTAAATTACCCGATTATTCTAACGTATAGGATTATGTCAATATAATCAAAGTGCGAACGTGTTAATATTTCTTGAACTATTATTTAGATGGAGACTAAGCATTTACGTGAACTAGACTGATTCCTTTAACATAATTTTTCTTTACTAAAACATATTATTCAATATTTCATACATAAAAAAAGTCCTGCATAGCCTACCTTGAGGAAAAGAAATTGTGAATGAGGAGTATACGTAATTTAAATATAATAACGATATTAATAAAAATAATAATCTTTACTTGGTATAGACGTTCTATATTACATGTAATATAAGAATTTTGTTTAACCACGGCAAGTAAAAACACAATGTACCGTGTGGTGCATTAATAAAGAAGCCGGCAATATATGAAACTACACATCGAAAAATTTCAGGAAAAACATAGATAGTAAAAATGATCGAGAGAAATTGCTCAAATTAGTTTCAAGTGCCTGCAATTAACGCTAGGGGGCGTACACGAACACCAAATTAGAAAATCGGCTTTTTCTCTCAAATCGGCATTATAAGGATATGTCCTAAATAGTTGTATTATAAACTACATAAGCTTAGAAATATTTTGTTGCATTTGTCTCTATTTTGTTAAATGAGCGGAGGGGGGAGAGCTAAATGTTCACTTGAATGAAATATAACTGCTTTTTGTCGCAACCGATTTTAATAAACTAGGTCTCGTTTGAGTACTTCTAAACATTAACATTGTCGGTTTAGTTTTTTTCTAGTCGGTAGATGGCGTTTTGTGACAAAGCGGTGAATTTTTGCAATTTTCTCGAAAATTTTAAATGTAAGGGTATAATTATTTTTAACTCATGAAGGAGATCGTGAGAAAAATATAGAAATTGATGAAAACCGCAAGTCGATATCTCCTTTCATTACAAAGATATGAATAAAAATAAATGTAAAAATATATTTACAAGTAACAGAATTAGAGAACATGTTTATCTGCCATTAATTATTAAAATGTATTAATTATTAAACTATTAAAACAATAAGAATAAAATTGTATATATTAAATGTCCTCCAGGGAGGGGGGGGCGCATCTTTAATTTAGAACGGATGAGATCTATTTTTTAAATTATATGTTGGATTACGAATTTGCTTTTTATAATATCTGTGGCCCTAAAAAGTACCGATGTTATAGAAGCATGGTGTGTAACGGCGCTAACACTGAAAAAAAGTAATGACGCCCGAATGTTCGAATTGTCACCCGTACTGTTCAATACAGAGCTGCAGTCTCTCGCGCATAGACAAAATAACAGTCTAGTAAAAAAAACAAGCAGGCCTTGAAATGCCAAAATTAACATAAAACAATAGCACTTTAAATATTGCTTTGCGTCAAAATAATATTAGCTCCATTAAAGTTTTTCGTGTCTGAACTAGCCCTAGAACAGTACCGTACATAAAATTTACGTGTGGAGGTATAAACACTTATACTGCATTCACATATTTGGATTTACACCCCACTATAGCAGTGCCCTAGCGCATTTTTACCTACTACATGGTGCCGTGGAGGCAGTCAGTGTTAAATCGTTTTCGAGTAAATAGTGGTTATATGAAAGTCTAGACGTAAAATTTAGATGTCGATACTATTAACGTAGAAAAAAGTGGCGTATATTTTACGTGTCAATACTAATTACGTACAAAATATTAAATTTTAAAAATTTGCGGCTTTGTCACAAAACGCCATCTACCGACTAGAAAAAAAACTAAACCGACAATGTTAATATTTTATTAGAAGCAAAGAAACAAAACTTAGGTTATAAAAATTGGTTGTTTTTTTTTCAAGCTTTTAAAAACGACCACAACGCCAAACTTTACTACAACCACCAACTTTTATCATTGACCGGTACGCCCAACTTCACTCTAAGAATGACCACAACGCATAATTTTTGAATGTTGTAAAATTTTACCTGGCTACATGTACGTAACGGTGGCTAGTTGTGTCGATTAGTTATTTTGTTATTTCTAATCCGGTAAATTGATGCACGCTGAGATACCGGACTTAATATAATATTTACAATAATCAATCCGGTTTAAGGTTCGTTAGATTAAACGTTTATCTTGTCAATACGATTATGTTTAACTCATTAGGCGTATAAATA
Source organism: Vesta saturnalis (assembly GCA_036346205.1). Taxonomy (NCBI): domain Eukaryota; kingdom Metazoa; phylum Arthropoda; class Insecta; order Coleoptera; family Lampyridae; genus Vesta; species Vesta saturnalis. Next base: position 15,245,533 of record JARFJB010001883.1, on the reverse strand, counting down.
AATAATATACGTTTAAACCATTTTATTCTAATTATTCAAGGTGAATAGTGTGTAGGTAGCACACTACGAAAATTTGATGAATACATTGAAAATATTCCGATTGAAATTGTTGTCGCGATAGCAAAAGTTAATTACTGAAGGTTATTATATAATAATTGTTATTTGAGAATGGTTTGTATTTCTTTGTTGTTGCAAGAAATTTGTGTAGGGTTTTAACTGAGGGCGGCGCCCAACCAGATGTTTTAAGTTGCAGGTGGAGGCTAAACTGCCTTTATCGAAGGGCAAGACAAATCACTAAATAGGGCAAGACAAATCACTAAATATGTTTATAAAAGCGTTTTGAAAATAAAAATGTCAGTATTATACAAAAAACTACACCGCGGTCAAAGAAAAATTTGTTCATGAGTTGAAATGTGATAGTTTAAATACAGGATTTCTACGGTTGATTGCACATGTTAATTAGAAATAAGGTTTCTTTGTATAATTAAAGGCAAAAGGTTCACACGAAATATTTTTATTGCTTTTGTTAGTTGATATAGAAAATAGGGGGTGATGGAATAAAAACGGTTTGTTGTGCTCAGAACGGGGAGTTTGATTAGAATTTTCAAAGCGTGCGGGAGTAAGATTTGAGATCGATTCGGTGTTTGTTTAATTAGATCTTCTTTTCGTTGTTTTGTGTTAATCGATAAATCTGAGTATTTAAACATTTGTGCTGGTGAAAGCTTAAAAGGATAACCTACATTGACAATGTAAGTAAAAGAAAAGATTTTACGGTTTGTGAAATTACACAGAAAAGGTCATTCTACCTACTCATTTAAATTGTTCAAGCCAAACTGAAACCCGGACCTGCAAAACTGTTGTGTTCATTGAAATTACGCAAGCATAGCGAAGCACGCTCTCTTTTCTCTCTTTATGTGTTCTATTTTGTGTATTGATAATTCCAACCTGTATTTATAATGATAAAACCACAAACGATCATAGGTATAAAGTCAGAAGCTGACCCTAATGATCTAATTATTTATATATTTATCCAAATGTCCCTCTTGTTACCGTTATATGCCTATATGTCTATATTTTTGTGTTTTGTTTTATGCCTAAGAAGAATTGAGAGCGTTATTATCTTGCATTTGTAATAATACGTACTAATCATGTTGGTGAATCGGTGTTGCAGGACTGTATGTCAGATGTTATACTTTGAATGGTTTTTCTGTGTAATCCATTGTATCATTCATTGTTACTGTACATGTGTATCATTTGTTGTGCTCGTATCCACAAATCTGTATGTGTAACGTACTTGCCCTTTTTCATTTGTGTCTACTTAAATAATCTGTAACCTGTTTAATTTTCTGTTGTTATTTTTTTTTATGTAGGTTGAATTTGTAATATGTATTACTGAGTGCTTAATGTATTTTGTTGTTAATAACCGCCCTGATTGGTTAAACAAAAGGGCTACATGATCGAGATTACACTTTTCCTTTTCTTTTTTTTTAGATTGATTGACGATCTTTTATTGTGGATACGATCACACTGTTTATATTTATTGCCTTTATGTGTAGTTATTGAAATTGCCTTGCATTTTATTTTGGTGATATTTAAATTTTGTAAGGTACGCCTTTTTAACTTGATTTAATGATGTCCTTTGTTTTTTTGTGTTCTGTTTATGTCCGGTTGTCCCACACCCTGTATAATGCTTTATATGTAATTATTTAAGTAAAAGCAGACAGGAATTGGTTCCAAAAGGGATCCCCTGTTTGTTATTTATTACTTGTTTATTTTTTATTTAATTTGAATACCATTTATAGAACTGATTTTTTGTTTATTTGTGACTAAACGTCGTTTTAGGCAATGTGATAGATTTTGTACGCCTTTAATACCGATAGAGTAGTGTTGATACATATTTAATCCTTTGATTGCTTTGATTACTTGTGTTATCTGATCTTTGTTTTTTTTTCTTTGTGTGATTATTATTGGAATAAAGGGAGTTTTCTTGGTGATTCTTTTTCTCCCGATGTAAATAGGATGACGAGCGAATCACCAGGTAGCGCCACTCGTTCATCTCAATTACAGTTTTGTTTCATTTAATTACCTGCCACCTTATGCAACAAATTAACCTTATCCGACCCTATCTCCTGCACATTACACAACGTAGGTTATTTGCCACTAGACGATCACTGTTTTTTTTTATCAGGTTAGAATTTTGCGAGTTCTAGATCAGATTTGTAAATCAACTCTGATTATTTAATCACGGCCAGTAAGGGAGATTTAATCTATTAATAGGAGTAAGCCTAACATTAGCCGACGTAGCATCATTCTCAGTGACATCAATTTATCAATTTATCAGTCAAATTAAGATGCATCCTTTAGCTATTGTTTTGTCTCTTGAATTTGCATTAGTGCGAACAAGTTCAAATTACACGTTTCATGATAGGGTACGTCTGGGTTACGACAAGTGTTACGCATAAATACCAAGTATCGAACCACGACCCCGTCTTGTTGAAAGACCCGATTGAGTTAGTCAGAGGAAAATTAAAACAAATCAATTTTAATATCTATATCTAAAGATCAATAAATATTCCTGTTCAGGAATTGTTTGTGATACCATAGTTGCGTCAAAATTTGTCTTCATCGACACAAATGCATTCGAGGATACCAGATTAAGCGATATCCCATTTATTACAGTAGCACGTGAGAAAAAATTAATTTTAAGATCAGTAATATCATTTGTTGCGCCAAATCAAATTAATAGTGATATTGGGAGTTATGTCGCCTATTGCACAAGAATTTATTAATTGTGGGAAAAGTATGACGACATGCAATAGGACATATACATTGTAAAAATTGTTATTATAGGACATACCTACCTTTTCTTTATTTTAGACTTAGAAATTTGTGTTAATACATTTTTTTCTAACGATGAAATTGTACGTATCTACATTATTCTATATTTTTTAGGAAGGAAATTTATTCTTTTCATATCACCCTTAAGAATCATTTTCACGAAACCAGCTGGCCGTGCTATGTAGCACTAAGGGGCACTAGCGAAGCACTAGCGATCCGCGTCGCTCCCATTGTTGGTACTTTCGACAAGGGTAGGAAGCCAGCACTGTTCAGGGTGGCCGTTTACTCGAAAACGACTGGTCGTGTTGATGCAAGTTATGAAGCACTAACGAAGCACTAACTACCCGCGTCGGTTCCATCGTTAGTGCTTTTAACGAGGATAGAATTCAACACTGTCCAAGGCGAGGTCTTTTTCTCAAAAATCACTGGTCGTGTTGGTGCAAGTTATAAAGCACTAAGACGCATTAACGAAGCACTAACGATCCGCGTCAGTCCCATCGTTAGTCCTTTCAACAAGGGTAGAAAGCCAGCACTGTCCAAGGGGCGACCGTTTTCTCAAAAATCACTGGTCGTGTTGCTGCAAGTTATGAAGCACTAAGACGTACTAACGAAGCACTAACGACCCGCGTCGATCTCATCATTAGTGCTTTAGTTGGCCGTGCTATCTTCACGTACTTGATTTTTAAATGTTTCTAATAGCATAAATTGTATTTGGACAGGCAAATAATTAATAAAATTTGTAGACCAATAATTTGGTTCGTTATGAGACGTACATAAACGAAATTGTTCTAATCTTAAGTCATGGTTAGAACGTCTATGGCTTGTTTCTCTGGTTGTTTCTCATTTGTCTTAACGTAAACCAGTGTTTTAATAAGAACGTAGCTTTACTGAATTTATTTGCCAAGTAATTATAATGACAGTCCCATCTTAAAGTGAAATCTAGCACAACACAAATTTTACATTTGTTTCCAGTTTATGGTTTAATTTTAGATTTTTAGAGTCAAAACGATACTATATGACTTACTATGGTTTAACAGCAACTTGTTTGCTATAAACCACTCATCTGCGTCTCTCCATTTTTTTACTTTTGTACACCGATTGGACTTCTGACTCGTGGCTACAACTCATCAGCAAAAAGTACAGTGACAAAATCGCGAATAAAACTAGGAAAGTCATTGGTATAGGTTAAGAACAGGTCTTAAAAACGACCCTTGCGAAACACCAAATTTGATGATTGTATGTCAAAATATTGAATAATTTGTAGTCTGTTAACCAAATATGATTCAATAATTTTAACAAACCGATCACTAAAGCTGTAATGCCGCAATTTAACTAATTATATGTGATGAGACACAATCAAATGCTTTGTTTAAGTCGCAAAAAAGAGATATTGAACCTTTTTCGAAATATCCAAGCGCTCTTTTCAATAGCAAGTGTGGTATTTTTATTACAACTAAATCCAGACTGTTTCCTGTTAAGTATATTGTAAGATTCCAAATAAGCAAGTATTCTGTTTTTTTTTAATCTTTGTAAATATTTTTGAGAAAGAATGCAGTATGGATATCGGTCTATGATTAGAAATTTCATTAATGCTCCCACCTTTATGTAATAGAATAATTAGTGCTGTTTTAACACGTCTGGAAGAACTCCTTTAGAGAAACACAGATTTATGAGCTTTGTAATGAGAATAATGCAGGCGTTAACATGCTTTTTTATTAAATAAGTACTGATTCCATATATATATATATATATATATATATATATATATTGTCTTACTTGAATTCAGTGATGAGATAACATCACGAACTTCATTATGGTTACAAACGGAATTTCCAGCGTTACGCTTAAGTTTACATCACAAATCTAAATAAGCTCTAGTTTACTTTTTCGACGTGTCTTTGTTATCTCATCAGCAACGCCAATAAAATATGAAATGTTGATGTTTGAATTACATTCTCGTGTGGGGTTCAGTGTACTTCAATTTATTATAATTGACTGTACACCACATCGCTGTTTTGGGATAATTTGATTCCTTAGTAAATTGTTCATGTGCAGCAATTTTTGTCTTTTTCAGATCGAAAATCTGTATTTCCGTTTAAAAATGTTTACAGATTGTTTAAAATTTCCATTTTATGGGTGCACCCCGCTAATTTCTCTAAAAGTTGCAAATTTTCGCATTGGGTGTTAAGTAGGTGTAAACCATTTGATGTCTGTATCTACATGACGAATTTGTAATTTTTTTTCGAGAAAACATAAATCAAAAGTATTAACAAAATTATTTACAAAGATACTAAAGATATTGTTGGAATCTGCACTAGAATCTATATAATCCTAACCTAGCTGGTTCACAATATTATGGAAACGATAAGAATCACGTAATGTTATCGGTCTACATGTTGGTGATTTTTGGTGTATTACAATTTATTTTTAAATTAATTACAACTTGTTGTGCCAAGTGGTCTGATAAAAACGGATTTATTAGGTTACCTCTCAAAGACTGCAAGGGGATATTTACTAAAACATTGTCCAAGCAATTATCTAAGCTGCTATTTTCGTAAATGAACAAAGCCATAACACCTAAACAGGTCATTAAGATCCTTACATGTTTTTGTGTTAAAATTTACATTAAAATCTCCACATATTTAATTGATGTCAATTTTCTATTTGTGAATGCTTTTATCAATTTCAAATTCAAGTGTTTCAGAACTTTACACTTACATCATAATTTAATTAAATTTGCTCTTCGATTATGACATTTTTCCCTGTCAGCCTTCGGCCATTAGAGGGTGTTCTGAACTGTTATCTTCAAGGCAGCTTAACAATATTTAATTTATCAAGGATCTACTTTTTCTTTACTAAAATTGTATTCGATAGTTGGCTTTATACGTTTATCAAACTATTATATTAGTAGCAGGCTTATGTTTGCGTTTTCAAGTTTCATACTTCATAAAATGGTTTGTACATATTAAACATTTATAAAAAAATTTTTTACTACTGAGGATGATAACTGTAAATGTTATCGGAACGTAAAACCAAAAAGGTAAGTTTTTTAAATATGTGTAATAATGGTGAAAGATTACATTTTTATAAATAAAAGAATGATTTTACCTTTTTGCGTTAATTACCGAAATTTCACTAATAATACTCTTGATTAACAGCTCTGAAGTTGATCATTTCCGTGAAAAATTGCATTTTATGAGAAAAAAACCATAATTTTAAGAATAATTTTTTTTAACAATTTATTAACAGTAGGTACAACATTTCGAGAAAACTGAAAGTATACAAATGCAAAATAATGCAACAATCTTACCACCATGTTATTTACCATTCTAATGTATTTAAGTGAACGAAGCCCACGTAGAATACTTTCATTCGTTTTTAATTCAATAATTAGTAATTTGGAATTTATTACTTGCATTCGTTTCAAAATGTTATGCATACTGTTAATAAATTGTTAATGAAAATGATTCTTAAAAATAACGTTTTCTCTCATTGAATGCCATTTTGCTCGGAAATAGTTGAGTTTAGAGCTATCAGCCTTTTTGGTGTAGAAGGCATGGCCCGTTCTAAGGCGCTTCTTAGAATTGCATTTAATGCAGTGGCGTAGAGATTAGGGGGGGTTGAAACCCTCAAAATACCCAAAATCCACGCCACTGAATTTTCAAAAAACTTTATTTTGCGGTGAAAACAAGGGACTTAATGAGCACAAATTGTGTATGAGAGCTGAACATCATATCTCAAACGGTTCTCGAGATATTGTCCAAAAACTGAAAAAAAATTCAACGGTACGTCTGAGCGTATAAGTTCATAGGAAAAAAAAGTCTTATTTTTTCATGTAGAATCACATCCTTCTCTAGGTACATGCTAGTTTCGGGCACCCGGTATAATTCCAAATAATTCTTAATATGAAATGCTAACAAATGTTATCTACCATTTATATATAGTATAAAATTCAACGTCTGATATGTAAATAATAAATTCTGAATAAAATGGCAACATCTATTGACAGTTGCTAAGTGGCTGCTAGGGAAGCTGTGAGTTTATTTTACAGCTGTGCGTTTTCTTTTACCGTGCGTAATAGGCATCTTACATTGATTGTCGACTGTGTGTTTTTGACTATTTACAGTAATGGTCGTAGGTAAAACACTTTTTCCGACGACCGCTATGAAATGTATTGAATTCTGCACCGTTTTTTGTTACTGAAAGTGGGAGATTGCGAATGGAGGGAGTTACTGTGTAAAATATAAAATCAATCAATCTGATTGGCTGTCAGCGATGTTGAAAATTTTAATTAATTATGAATTAAAATTTTCAACATTGGTAGTGCTGTGAAGTTATATTAATGTAGTAATTGATAATGTGTTTATTTATTAATAAATTATATAAACTTGTTAAGATTAACTTAATGACATGACCATGTACGTTATTGGATAGTTGCCAAGTGACTGACTTGCTGTACCTTGACATCTCCCCTTTTAACAACTTAAAACTATCTTATAAATTTAACCTATCTGGCGGCTTAACCCTTCTACCACTCCTGGTTCTTACTACATTGGCGTTATTCTTTAATCTATTGCTATCTTCTGGTTCAACATCATTGTTTACAATTTGATCACTAAATTTAACTAATGGTTCCAAAATTGTATAATTTCTTTCACCATCATCACTATCGCTATTTAATTTTAAGATTGACGGTTTAATAAATTTTCTGTTCCTAACATATACATTACCATTCTCTAATCTAACCTTATACCTACGCACATCAATCCTTTGCAAAATGTGACCTCTGGTCCAAGTTGACTGAGGTTGTATTTGTATAATTACATTTGTACCAGGGAGCAATGGTTTTAATTCCCTAGTGTTGTGATTGTAATAATTACTTTGTTTATACTGATTTTGTTCGATTCTTTGATTTATTTTATATGTATTTACCAATTAGGTCCTAATTTATTTATTGTAATAGGTAGCAGGGTGTTTCTCGTGTTTCTAGACATTAAAATTTGTGCTGGTGAGTAATTTCCTAATACTGGAGTATTTCTTAACTGTAATAATGCTAAGTAAATATCTCGTTTATCTTCCGTACATTTTTTAAGTAAATTCTTAACAGTTTGAATGTGACGCTCTACCATTCCATTGGACTGACTATATCTAGGAGATGACACTATATGATCAAAACTCCAATTATTGGAAAATATTTTAAAAGAATCTGATGAAAATTGTGGACCACCATCTGTAACTACTATTTGGGGTACTCCATGTCTAGCAAAAATAGTTTTTAATTTGAATATTACAAAATCACTAATTGTACTACTCAAATTTTCTAACTCTATAAATTTAGAATAGTAATCCACAACTAATAAGTATTTATTTCCACTTATCTCGAATAAGTCACATCCTACCTTGTACCAGGAATTGGTTTTATATCATGTGACTTTAACGGCTCTGATTTTTGACTTTTGCGTATTTTGACACAAACCACACGTGTCTACTATTTGTCTAATTTCGTTTTTCATACTTGTCCAAAAGACAGATTCTGCAGCCATTTTAATACATTTATTTGCACCAAAATGACTGTAATGTATTTTATTTAACATTTTTTTCTTAACGAATATGGTATGACTATACTTTCACCCTTAAAATTATTCCATTGTTAACTGTTAATTCGTTTTGATAAGTACTATATTTCTTGAGTCGACTATCTAAAATCCTACTGTTGTTTGGCCATCCCAACCTAATGACTTTAATTAATTCTACTAATTCTTTATCCTTTCCCGTTTCATTTTTTATTATATTTAAGTAATTATCTGAAACATCTATTTGTGATTGAATTAAGCATACCTGAGCTTTAAGCTCTTCGTCCCAACTTTCAAGCCCTTCAGACTCATTTAAAAACGCTCTTGATAATGCATCTGCAATTACTAGCTCGAACCCTTCTTATATTTTAATTGAAATGAATACTTTGTAGTTGTATTAATATTCTTTGTAACCTAGCAGGACATTTATTTAGTGGTTTTTTCATAACTCCTAATAATGGTTTGTGATCTGTTTCTACTATAACTTCTTTACCATAAACAAAATCATGAAATTTAGTTAATCCAAACCATACGGCCAACAATTCTTTTTCAATTTGAGCATAATTGGTTTGAGTTTGTGTTAATGCTTTCGAAGCATACAAACAAGGCAAATTGTTTTGCATTAAGGCTGCTCCCAAACCTGATTGACTAGCATCCACTGAAACTATTGTTTTCTTATTCAAGTCATAAAATTGTAATATTGGACTTTGCGTTAGTTTAATTTTAATATTAGTAAATGCTTTCTCAGCAGTATCATCCCAAATAAAAATATTATCTTTTTTTAACAAGTTTCTGAGCGGTTCATTACTTGATGCAAATTGAGGAATGTATTTACCTAAATAATTTAGAATTCCCAATAATCTCTGAACATCCTTCTTATTGGTAGGCGTGAAACTCTTTAATTGCCTTCAACTGATTATCATCTATTGTTATCCCTGACTCGCTAATTACGTGACCCATGAATTTAATTTTACTCTGATTGAATTTACACTTATCTTTATTGTATTTGACACAATGTTCTCTAGCTGCATTTAATACTTTTAAAAAGCTTCATCATGTTCTGCCTGATTTTTACCATACACAATAATATCATCAATATACACTTAACATTTTCAAAATTGAATATTGTTTTAAATTTTTCACTAAATACCTCAGGAGCACAATATAACCCATATGGAAGACGAAGAAATTTATACCTTCCATAAGGTGTACCAAACGTACATAAATTTGTACTTTCCTCATCTAACCTAACTTGATAAAAGCCTTGAGAGGCATCTAAAACTGAAAATATTTTGCTACCATTTAATTGGCTAGTGATTTCCTCAAATGAAGGAACGCTGCGTGTTCTCTTTTATAACTTTGTTAAGGTGTATAGGATCTAAACAGATCCTCAGTGAACCATTACTTTTCTTGACCAAAACTAAAGGATTTACCCAATTACTAGGACCTTCTACTTTCTGAATTATATTTAAATTGACTAATTCATCTAAGGTATTTTTAGTGCATCCTTTAATGCAAGTGGTACTTTCCTTATTGGTGAAATTATAGGTGTGGCATTGTCAGTTAATTTAATGTGATATGTTTCTTTAAAACAACCAATTCCTTAAACAAATCGTTGTAATTATTTATATCAATTTCTTGCGTCAAGACATTAACTCTTTTAATTAAATTTAGGTTTGAACAAACCGGTAGTCCTAATAAAGACTCTGAATTTGACTTTACAATGTAATATTCTATGTTATATAGATTATCCTGATAATTACACGGTAAATTACATATTCCTTCTATTTTAAGTAAATCTCCTGTGTAAGATTTTAAAATAGCCCTAGTCTTTTGATAACTCTTTCAGAATAACCTGTTTTATTAAAATCATTTCTAGTGAGAATATTAACCATTGCTCCCAGTCCAATTTAAACAATATTTTACAGTTATTTAATTCTAATTCTGCATACCAACTATTAAAGTGCTTATTTACTAAACCAATGACATTTTCTATTCCACCACTCACAGCATTTATATGTGTCTTTTTCTACACTTATTTCCAAAATGATTTAATTTACCGCATTTGAAACATTCCTTACCAAATGCATAACACATATTTATGCCGTGAGTTCTACCACAGTTTCTACAATTAATTATTTTTTACCCTTTGAGTCTTTGAACGATGTCTTGCTGGAGTGTTACTTCTTTGTGATTCTTCGTTTTTTCTGTTGGTCTGCTTCTTGTATTCCATTTAACTTCATTGATTAAAGATGTCACTTCTTTGTTCTCCATGTTTCTTGCTTGCATATTGGACAGCTCATGTATTGACAAATCTTAACAGCATCGTCTAACTTAATATCGTCATTTTCTAGTAGTTTCTGTCTTAATTCACCATTGTTTATTCCACAAATCAACATGCACTTAATCATTTCACTCTCAAGTCACCAAATTTACAAATAGATCCTTTCATTTTTAATTCAGTAACAAATTGTTCTAGCGTTGAGCAATTTTGTCGAACATAAGAACTTATACCGATTAAATGTAATATTAGTTTTAGGGAGAAAATAGTTATTGAATTTATTTATAACTACCTCTAAATTCTCTTGTTCTTTTCCACAAATTGAAAAGTGCCGAAAATTTTATGTAATTCTTCTCCTCCAAAATGTAACATCTGAGCAACCTGAATTTTTCCTTCTTTTTATAATTTTCTGTTGCAATTAAATATACTTCGAATCTTTTAAGCCAGATTCTCCATTTGTCCTCAATGTTTCCACCAGTAAAATCCAAATTTGGAAGTACATGTGTCATTTTTTTTTTTTTATATATATATATATATATATATATATATATATATATATATGTCCAAATTTGTCAGTTGTATTTAATTCAATGTATTTAATTTTCTCACCCTTACTATATCTCTCAGTTTATAGGGATCCTGTTCGCAGCGCCATGTGAAGTTATATTAATGTAGTAATTGATAATGTGTTTATTAATAAATTATATAAACTTGTTAAGATTAACTTAATGACATGACCATGTACGTTATTGGATAGTTGCCAAGTGACTGACTTGCTGTACCTTGACAAGTGCAATCATGGTTACCAATGAAATTTGACATTTGTCATTTGTGAATTCTGAGACTGACGAACATATCCAAGTAAAATAGTTCCAACTTTGAATAAAAAATGGAATTTAAAAATAATGAAAGCGACAGTGATAATTATGAAAATCTTACCCCTCCGGAAATCGCAGAAAAAACCGCAAAAGCATGTGAGAATTTGTTACCATCAATGTCGAAAGAGCGTTATGAATATGCTTATAAACCATTCATGGACTGGAGACTTAAAAGTAAAGTAAATTCTGTTTCTGAAAAAGTATTACTGGCATATTTCGGCGACCTCAGTGCAAAATATAAATCCAGTACGTTGTGGTCAATATATTCCATGCTTCGAGGAACCTTAATAACAAAACATGATGTCAACATTGCTCCGTATCCCAAGTTAAAAGCTCTGTTAAAGAAGCAGTCAGTAAATTATGTGCCAAAAAAAGCAAATGTTTTAACTAATAACGACATCAAAACATTTTTGGAAACAGCTCCTGATGAAGTATTTTTATTAACAAAAGTATGTAAACATGACATTCGAATTTCAATTTCTAATCTCAAATATTTTTAGACGACCCTTATTTTTGGAGTTTGTGGATGCATGAGGAAAGGTGAAATTTATAATGTCAAACTGGGTAATGTTAAAGATGTGAATTCAGCATTAATTGTTGATGTGCCTTATACCAAAACTAAGAAACCGAGACAATTTGTTATTTCAGACAATTTTTATAGTGTCTGTAAAAAATATATGAATCTGCGACCCTCAACAATGACTGACAAGAATCAAAAATTCTTTATCAATTATCAAAAAGGAAAATGTACTAAACAATATGTGGGCATTAACAAATTAGGCAAAATAGTTCAAGACATTGCCAAGTTTTTGAAGCTGCCTAACCCAGAAACATATACAGGACACACATACAGAAGAACATCAGCAACAATTGTTGCTGACAAAACTGGTGACCTTCTAGCCCTAAAACGCCATGGCGGATGGCAGTCCAGCGGAACTACTGAAGGTTATGTAAATGACTCGATCAGTAAAAAGATAGAAATCTCGAAACACATTGTTGAAGCAGTAGCATTGACTTCTGGCACCAAACAGCCGCCGTTGCGTGAAAAAGCTGCAGCATCCACTTCTGGTACCAAGTCGCCGCTGCTGTGTGAAACTTCATTAGTGGTTCCTGAGGTGCTTACAGAAGATCGTTGTGCCGCGCAAAAAATTCAAAATTTCTTATCTACAGAAGAAAAACACCGGGTTCTAGCACCAATACATTTCCAAAACTGTCAAAATTTCACAATTAACTTTAATTAATAAAATAATACCAATTAACTTTAATCAATAAAATAATATACCTACTTTTGATTTTTTTATGGTGGTCGTCGGAAAAGTATCGTGAAAACACGTGTTGAAAAGTCGATTTCACACTTGTTTGCCTTCGGCTCGTGGCTCAATCCTGCAAACTCGTGTGAAATCTTGCCCTTTCAACACTTGTTGTACAATATACTATTTTGTAATCGTTACGTTTAATACATAAACAAAAAAGTAGTATATAACTAAATATATAAACTTTTTTGTTTATGTAGGTATTTAATTTGACATTTATCATCAAATATTTCAAAATTTAATTTTTTTCTAATTTTATGAAAACGATTACAAAAAATTTTATTCGCAACGCGTGCGCTGCCACATTTTGGTGTAAAAAGCGCACTAGTTACGAAAATAACTATTAAAAAATATTTCACTATAAAATAGATTGCTATCCAGATATTGAAAAAACTTGAACGAATACTTAATTTTCACATTTGGAGCGCGGGTAATATCCGTTTATAGCCAATCTATCCATGGATAAAATTGAGAAATACGTAAAACACAGTTCTCCGCATTTTCCTAGAGTTTGAATTAAATACGTAGATTATGCGTTCGCTACCATTAATACTAAAATTGACAGTCTCCCTTTTCTTACTCTGGTAACAATAAATAGTAGTAAACTAGACATAGACTTATTGCAAGAAAACTAGAACTAAACGATTCGTAACCAATTCCAATCACTGTAAACTGCATAAGCTTGTGGCTCTCAATTTTTCGGTTAATAGACTACTTAATTTTCCTATTTAATTTCAAACTTCATCACAAAGAATTACTCACTATTAGAAAATGCTACATACAATGAACTCAATACACTCTTCGATGTGCTTGGTGCACAGGAAGTTGCGACTTCTAATGGACTTGCTAGAGAATGTTGAGTTCCTGGTGATGATGGAGTGTTAGTCTTTGGTAATGTTGATGGAGTGTTAGTCTTTGGTGATGCTAATGGAGTGTGACTCTTTGGTGATACTGGGAAGGTAGAAACACTGCCTAAAACTGGGAGAGCCTCACTTGTATTTTCTTCTGCTACCATATGAGAAGAAACCGGTAACAGATTGACTGTAGCAGGTCTATCTGTGGCATATGATGGAGAAAAGGCAAATTCTGAATATTTTGCTGTACTTACAAAACCAGCCTCAATATTCGATGGGGTTAGTGGCAATGATAGAGCTAGTTTAACTATGCCAAGTAGGACGTAAATCGCCTTCGTTTTTCCCGGATTACTTCTCATCCAAGCATCAGAATTTATATTTACTGCCTTTTTGAGGGGACCATAGACTAGTCGGTCCAACGGTTGCAATTTATGCGAATAGTGTGGTGGTACCCACAAGACAATAATCCCACTTTCCGTACAAAAATCTAAACATCGTATGCTCATATGCGAGTGGTGGTTATCAAATAAACGTAACACTTTATTTTCCATCGAAGCTTTAACATACTTTTGAAAATGATGGAGGTATATCAAGAACTCTTCTTCTTGCACCCACCCGCTAGAATTTCCTGCTCCAATACATCCCGCTGGACCGTCACACATAAAATGATCCTTGTACCTCAACCGTGGAAAGATAGAAATTTGAGGTACGCTGTTGCCAATTGCGTTCACAGCAAAAGCTCTTTCACTAGATGTTAGAACGCCTACCTGCCTGGTTCCTTTTTCGACTACCATTTTAACAGGGTTTTGAATCGTGGTGACTCTCGTTTCATCAATGTTGTAAAAATATTTAGGCTTCAATTTATACCTATTCATTACCTTTGGCATGTTGTAATAAAAAAGCGGTCCGTTTGTGACATTAAAACCAGTTGCTCTTGAAAGGCTTGTGGCTTGAGCGCCCTGGTTTGAAAGTTCTGAGTTGCGCTTCATAAACCCGGAGTACCAATCTTCTCCTGCCATGGCATTTTATCTCCATGAATCTAACATGTTTAAAGAATATTTCATGGCCAATTGAAAAAGTAGTTGACGTATTATATATATATATATATATATATATATATATATATATATATATATATATATATATATATATATATATATATATATATATATATCCCAAAATACTGTTTTTTGTTTACATCAAATACTCGTCTCACACAACGATAACCCATGTCAGAGAAGAAATTGATTCATTATTAGTTGCCTGTTTTTTTTCTTCATGAACATACTCAATGACACGTAGTGGAACCCAAATTTAGATGCTACGGATCTATAGAAGTGCCATTATCAGTAACCTTCTTATAAGCTTCTTCGTACAACGAAATGGGCTTTAAACCCCTCTCCGTTTTACTAATTCTATCTTAGGAATTCTAAACTAAAGTAGGCACATTAAATCTAATACAAAAAAAATGATCGGGAACAATTGAAACACGTTTCAATCGTCCCCATGTCATTTTCAATTGTCCCCGCGACACATTCCTAAGTAGATGAAAAATCTGGAACACTAGAACTGTGGCAGGACCTGTAACAAACAAAATACACCCACGTATCACATAAAAATAAAAAACGCCGAACGTGTTTCAATAGCTACGCTATCACCATCAGTGGTGGACTAGGGCGAATTAAAGAAAATTTCTAATATATATATATATATATATATATATATATATATATATATATATATATATATATATATATATATATATATATATATACACAACGTGTCCAAGATAACATTTCCAGCATGGGGATCTCGCTTATTATAAAAGATACAGATTTGGTTAAATTAGATGAATTACTCCTAAGGATTAGTGAAATTATAGGACACTCTCCAATTTCCAAATTTCCATGTATTTTAAGACTTATGGCAAGAAAATGAAAAATATCAAATTTCTTTTCTTGTAATATCTTTGTTATATTAGACATATAAATTTTATTTGCACTTTCTTAAGATATTTTTATGCAGAATTTAAATATCAATTTAGATTTTTTTGCACTTTCTATTTTTAGTTTCAACCCTAAATTAAATTTTTCTTATGGAACGACAAGTCGGCTTTGAATTAATTGATCGTGTTTTTATCCTCTTTACAATGATATAGCACATGTACTATCTATTTTAAAACAACAAAGAAAATTTAAAAAATGTATTTTATTAAAGACTCTAACAATAAGCAGGCCGTGAAACATAAAAACACAATCGAGTTTAATGTCACTTAAAAATTATTCGTTCCAGAATATTTTGTGTCAAACGGCTTTATTTACTAATACTGAAAAGTTTGATATGTTGAGTTGTTACATCTTGTCTCATAAAAACAGTATAGAAGCTGAACGGATGTACTTGAGGCTGTATCCTGAAAGCCCAGTGCTCGTACGTACAGAAATTTGGTAATTAATTTAAAAGAATATGGTTTTTTTCAAAACCTACTAGAAATACGAAATTACGGAATGAAGATGCAGAACTAAATGTGTTACAATCAGTTATTG
Source organism: Vesta saturnalis (assembly GCA_036346205.1). NCBI lineage: Eukaryota > Metazoa > Arthropoda > Insecta > Coleoptera > Lampyridae > Vesta > Vesta saturnalis. The sequence goes on along the minus strand of JARFJB010001883.1, from coordinate 15,229,253 downwards.
AAAATCCTTCAACATCTGTTAGAGAAATTGAACATAACACTGGTATTTCGAAAACTACATCACAAAGAATTTTAAAACGTAACAGTTATCATCCTTATAAGTACACCATTCTGCAGGGACTTAGAGATGGAGATCAGGGGAGAAGATTACAATTTTGCCAATGGTATGTTAATCAATGTGAGAATAACGATAATTTTCCAGCTACGATTTTGTGGTCTGACGAAAGCAGATTTACAAATAATGGCCTTTTCAATCGACACAATGTTCACTTTTGGGACCGTGAAAATCCTCACGTTGTTAAGCTGCATCAAGTGAGATTTGGTTTTAACGTCTGGTGTGGCATTTTAGGCGCTAAACTTATTGGGCCCATATTTTTTAACGAAATATTAAATAGTGAAAGGTATTTGAATTTACTACAAACTGATTTAGAAAATAAACTTGATGATTTACCACTGATTGAGAATATTAATATCTGCTTCCAACAAGATGGCGCCCCACCCCACAATTCAAACATCATCAGCGAATATCTTAATAATCGGTTTCCAAATTCATGGATTGGTAATCGAGGGCCGATTTTATGGCCACCCAGATCTCCAGACTTAACGCCCTTGGAATTTTTTCCTTTGGGGCTACGTAAAAAATCGGGTGTACGTACCAACATTTGAGAATGCCGAAGATCTTCGTGAAGCTGTTCTTGCAGCATTTGGTAGCATTAAACGCCAAAAACTACGCAGAGCAATTACGTCGACACTACGCAGGGCACAATTATGTTTAGAACGGAATGGTCAATTGTTTGAACATCTTTTATAATTGGATAATTATCTCCAATACTATTACCTGCTTACCTCTTGTTGTTATCTATTATTTGTCGTTTTCTCATGTTTTACGGCCTACTTATTGTTAGAGTCTTTAATAAAATACATTTTTTAAATTTTCTTTGTTGTTTTTAAAATAGATAGTACATGTGCTATATCATTGTAAAGAGGATAAAAAACACGATCAATTATTTCAAAGCCGACTTGTCGTTCCATAAGAAAAATTTAATTTAGGGGTTGAAACTAAAAATAGAAAGTGCAAAAAATCTAAATTGATATTTAAATCCTGCATAAAAATATCTTAAGAAAGTGCAAATAAAATTTATATGTCTAATATAACAAAAAAGATATTACAAGAAAAAGAAATTTCACATTTTCTTTTTCTTGCCATAAGTCTTAAAATACATGGAAATTTGGAAATTGGAGAGTGTCCTATAATTATATATATATATATATATATATATATATATATATATATATATATATATGTGTATATATATATATATATATATATATATATATATATCATCAGCGAGTAACGCTTCGTTACCTAATGTAGTTACGTTCTTAACCTCCTGGGTGTTTGTTTCCTAACTACGAGGGTGGTTCAGGAAAACAAGGCAATTGGTTTATATTTAGTATATTTATTTTTCGACATAATCGCCTTGTAGCTCTGTACACTTGATCCAACGATGTTTCAACTTTTTTAACCCATCCAAATAATAAGATTTTTCGAACAAAATAGGCCTCTGTTTGCGCAATGACTTCTTCATTTGCCGGGAACCGCTTTCTACCAAGCCATTTCTTCATGTTTGGAAAAAGAAAAAAAGTCGCAGGGTGCCAAATCTGGTAAATATGGTGGATGGGGCAACACTTACTACCGTAACTCAACGAGTTTTGCTGTCGCAATTGCCGATCGGTGGACCGCGGCGTTGTCATGATGGAAAATAATTTTTTTCTTCGCTAGGTGTGGCCTTTTACTCTTTACTTCAGCGTCGAATCGGTCCAATAAATTGGCATAGCACTGACCCGTTATGGTTCTTCCCTTCTCCAAATAATCGATTAAGATAATGCCTTGCGAATCCCAAAAAATTGTCGCTAGAACTTTTCCGACTTATGGAATCGTCTTTACGTTCTTTGGTGCACATTCACCGGCAGAAAGCCACTGTACTGACTGACTTTTGGTTTCCGGTGTGTAGTGATGGATCCACGTCTCATCAACGGTCACATAACACCGCAGAAACTCACTCGGATTACGCTTAAACTTGTCCAAACATTGCGTTGAAATTGTCACGCGGTTCTGTTTCTGATCAATTGTCAGCAGTCGCGGCACCCTTCTGGCCGATAGCTTTCTCATACCCAATTTGGCGTGCAGGATATTTCGTACACGTTCAATTGAGATGTTTACCATCTCAGCAATCTCTCTTATCTTCATTCCGTGGTGTGATAACATGATATCATGCACTTATTAATCATTTCATCCGTAGTGACCTCAACGGGGCGGATCTTCGGCCACGTTTAAATTCATTATACCAGTATCTGATGGTAGTCATCGATGGTTCATTATCGTTGTAAACTGCTTGCAACTTTTCACTGATTTCTACACACGTTTTTCCATCCAAAAAAATAAATCTAATCACTGAACGGTATTGTTCTCTTTCCATTATTGAAAAAATACCTACACTAACTCACTTTCAGCAACTATAAAAACTAAAGTACTTGATGAATGCCGTTAAAATTTTGACAGACGTGAACTAAAGAATAGTAGTCAAAGTTGGTAATGCAGATTTTCACACAAAGCGCCATCTGTCGCCAAACACGGGTACTTATCATACCTCCCTCGTATATTCATAACCACTTCACCTGAAAACCTATTGTATGCAGCAACTCATTTAATAGTGCGCAATTCTTTATTATAATTTTGAACTGAAAGAGGAAAGTTAAGCAATCTATAAACAAAACAGTTTAAAGCCGCTAGTTTATGCTGTCTACAGTGATTTGAGTCATTGGTTCTGAATCTTTTAGTTTCCTTACGATAAATATCTACATCTAGTTTACTACCATTTCTTATTACCAGAGTATCAAGGAACGGGAGACTGTCACTTGCCTCTATCTCATAGGTACATTTGATTGTCGGAAATTTAGAATTTAAAGTTTCCACAAAGTTATCAACACTACAAATTTTAGTATTAAGGATGTTGGTAGGAGAGGTTATGAAATTTACTAGATAACCATTTGGACAGCAGATAAATAGGTGAATTAAAATTAGAAACAATGGGTCGCATAGCATTACCTGGTTTATGAATCTTAGGCAAGTAATACATTCTAAGTAGAAGAACTCGTAGATTCAGGTTCTAATTCTGTCATTACCAAAGATCCACTTCCTAAAATGATTACTTCAACTAAGACGGTTTTATTGGCATGTAAAAGAGGTGTGGATGACTCTCTTAAGTTTCGACTAACGGTATCCAATCCGGTGCTGCCTAGAATGTATTGCTGTTTTGGAAAAACTTAAAATAATTTTTCTTTAAATGGGTGTGTGAAATAGAATTTTTTTAATTGTGTATTTGTCACATTTAATTTTTATTAATATAATATATATATATATATATATATATATATATATATATACTATATATATATATATATATATATATATATATATATTAAATGTTTACAAGAAACAAGAAATGTAGAACAGCTTCCGTTTTCGAGATTTCGCTATAATTAATAACAAGCCATGAGTCACAATTGATATTTTATTCGTAGGGGAAAATGCCAACTTATTTCAGACGTAAAGTTACTACTACTTTTTTAAATGCAGTAACACAGTTTGTACCAGAAGTTTTACTTTTAATTTAAAAACAAGGTATTAACAATTCTATAAAATAAACAACGTTGTTAGCTATAAAATCTTTGCAAACTTGTTGAAAAAGTGAGAAAACTTTATGGCATGCTTAACAGCATTATAAAAACTTACACTTCCGTATATCTTGCCAATTTCCGTAAAGAATAAGGCAAATAAAGGTTTTAATTCCAGTACCATATAAAGTGATAAGGCATCATCAGTTCCCCAGATCTAAATCTCAATTACTTTGCTTAATCTCAAAGCCGTAGAAATTCATACAACAGGAACGCCAAGATTTTTTTTATTTTTTTTTGTAATTAAAAATTTACTTTATCTCAGATTTATTTACCCTTTTAATTACCTCAGTAACATGAAATGATGATCATGATCATCATTGTTTTAAGATGTAATTTAAATATAAGAAATGGTCGTAACTTCATTAAGGCGCATAATATTCAGTAACAAATTTATTTTACGATTCCGACGTTAAACCTTGTAGTGCTTTTATAGAATCAGCTAATTGACAATTTTAAATTAATTCCGTCTTTTTCTGACTGCATTAAATAGCTGAATGTTAAGTAATCAGAAAGCTTTTTACAATTTATAACAAAGCTTCTTTGTTTCTCTTGGGATTATTAAAGCTTACACGCTTATAATTGCTTTAAAAAAAGCTCAGACAGTAGGAAACTAATGAATTATAGAAAAAGGCTTATTAGGAGATAGCTTTGTAGCAAATTAACACAAAGATCCAATGTAGATAAACTTAACAATTGATGTTACTTATAACTTATGTCAGGTCACGATCTGAAAACGTGTATCCTGTACATATTTCTTAACATAATTATGTTATCCATTATAATAAAAATAAGATATAAATGGTAGATTATTTTATTATCAAGAATTTCTGAAAATATGAAGATATCTTTGACGAGTTATATTTATAATTCAAAATAAAATACTCGGTTTCTAATTAATTTTGACAAACTTTATACCTATGAACTTTGGGTTTTAGAGCGAGTTTGAAAATTGTTATGCCTGTTGCGTAGGCAACACACGTTGGTTTAAATTATAAGAAATTTGGCAACATGGTGCGTGACAAATTGAATTTCAAGTACATTTAGAAATGTGATATTTTCGGAAATTTCTGGTTGGTTTAAAATTACCAGGTGACTTCTTTTTGGTTCTTCTTCTTCTGAAAAAGAACGCCATTTTGTGAAGAAAAAATTGCGTTGTTAGAAACTAGGTATGAATTTCTTTCTGTAATTCTTATAAAAATTTATTTAATAAAAGTTACACACAGCGTAGTGCTGGTTTTTTTAAATCTCCATAATTAGTAAAAAAAATACAATACTAAGTAATTTAGTTTTCGTTTCTAAAGTTTCTTAACAAAAACTTCAAGTCCTGGCAGGAGGTGAGTAAAAAATTTTCTTAACATTAGTATACTTTTGCCATTGAACATTTAACTACTATCGGTTTCAAAACGCAGGGTAGGTCAGTTTGAAAGCGAATAACTTTTTTAATGTATGCCCAATTAGTAGATATACTACCCCATTCCTGTCCCACTTTTGTCACTAGATTTGTCACCAGATTTGTCACCAGAAAAGTCACTAGATTTCTAGGTTGGTAACATTGCTGGGTGCTAAGTCAAGGCCACGTTGTTGGTAACGGGGCTACGTGTTAGGTTGGTAACCCTGCTAAGTCAAGGTCAAAGGTAAAAGTTGCAAGGTAATCAAAATAGTATTCAAGGTCGAAGACTTACGGTGGTGTCATATTTCTTAGAAATATAAAAGGTCAAAAGCTAAAATAGAAATTGCCAGGTAATCATAAATAATTTTCAAGGTCAAACTTTTTAGCGGAAATATAAATTTTGGAGCTGATCATCATATTTATAGTCAAGGTCAACAGTAGGTATTTAACAAGTTTAAGCATGTCAAGCATGGTCAAGGTGAAAAGCTAAAAATAGAAATTGCAAGGTAATCATAAATAATTTTCAAGGTCAAACTTTTAGCGGAAATATAAATTTTGGAGCTGATCATCATATTTCTAGTCAAGGTCAAAAGTAGGTATTTAACAAGTTTAAGCAAAGGTCAAAGCTAAAATAGAAGTTGCAAGGTAATCATAAATCTAAAAATAGTTTTCAAGGTCAAAGGTTATTGACCTACGCTGGTGTCATATTTCTTAGAAATATAAAAGGTCAAGGTGAAAAGCTAAAAATAGAAGGTTGAACTTTTAGCGGGAAATATATTTCTTATATAAATTACGCGTATAGGTATACGGATCCTAACTCACCGTGCACGTACGCGTTCCCCGTTTCAAGGTCACAGGTTAGTAACATTGCCTATTTCAAGGGTAGCAACCCTGCTAAGTCCCCGCTTCAACGTCACTAGAAAAGTTACTAGGTTTTGATTATCCTGAAGGTCATTGCCCTCAGTCTCAAGCAAGTCTATGCATGTTTCAAGGGCACGCCCTATTCTGAGAAATCAAGAACAAAGGGGTTGTTTAAAGTCTATGCTTTCAAGGCCACATGAGAGAACAAAGACGATCTATTGTTTTGGCTGAGTCATAGCTTCTGAAGTTCTAGAAAATCAAGAACAAAGACGATGCATTGTCGACGGTTCAAAGTCTATGCTTTCAAGGCCACATGAAAGAACAAAGACTATCTATTGTTCCGTTATTCTAAAAATAGATTGTTATCTCAATTCTAGGAAATCAATAACAAAGGCGACCCATTGTCAACGCTTCAAAGTCTATGCTATTTTCAAGGTAAAAGAACAAAAGCGATTCATTCTTCTGGTCGAGTTATAAAAATAAATTGTTATCTCAATTCTGAGAAATCATGAACAAAGACGATGTATTGTTCAAAGTCTATGCTTATAATTTTCAAAGGTAAATGAACAAAGACGATTCATTGTTCTGGTTGATTTATAAAAATAGATTGTTATCTAAATACATCTCTTTCAAGAACAAAGGCAATCCATTGTCAACGATTTAAAGTTTATGCTTATAAGGTCACACCTCTGATAACAAAGACAATCCATTATTCAGTTATTTTAAAATAGATTGCTATCTCAATTCTAGGAAATCAAGAGCCCTGAGGTGCATGTTTCAAGCAATGTCACGCCCTCAAGTGAGCTAAACAGGTGGCCGTTCCCTAAACAGGTAGCCGTTTCCTAAAAACAGGTAGCCGTTTCCTAAAACAGGTAGCCGTTTCCTTAAACAGGGGTCCGTTTCCCAAAACAGATAGCTGTTTCGCAACATTTCTTAGAAATGGTCAGGGCGAAAAGCTATAAATAGAAATTGCAAGGTAATCATAAATCTAAGAATAGAATTTTCAAGATCTACTCCACTTGAAGGTCACGACGATGATCTCATAAGCTATGCATAAAAAGTAGGTCATGAGTTCATTGAAGGTGAATACTCCACTTCAAGCTAAAAATAGAAATTGCAATGTCAACATCCTCATCATATTACAAGGTCAAGGTCCGAAGCTAAAAATAGAAACTGTAATGTCATCATCATCATCATCATCATCATATTACAATTCTTAGAAGTCTAAAAAATAGTGTGTTCAAAGGTTATTGATCTGTATATCATAGCTAAAAATGCCCGGTTCAAGTCCTCACTAAAAGTTGATCGCGTTACATCTAAAAAGTATAGTGACAGCATGATCGTTGAAAGTAGCTTATGCGCGTAACCAGATATGTATGGTAATCAAAGAGATGGTTCATATCTGCACTAATGTAACATAGTGGGGGTCGTTTAGAGTAACAATATAAGGAAATAGTGTAATGGGTAGTGAGTGTTGTGTTAAACATGTGGATGGCATACGCTCAAGAGCAATGGACCAAAGCAACTGACCTGAGAACAGCGGTGGAACGCTTGAAGCAAGAATTTTCAGCATTAGTATTCGATGCCGAACATGAGGCGGTTTACGGGCGAGGTGATAAAAGTGAAGCGGAGTGTAACGTCCTAGTGAAAAAGTATGAAAAAGGAGTAAAGATATGTGAAAAGTTTTACATTTAAAGGAAATATGTAGAACATGTTTTGTAGAAGAACTGAAAGCTGCATCAGTTTTGCAATGAAAAATGGATGGCATCTCTTGATGGTAGTAGTTCATCCTCATCAGATGCAGATTAGCCTATCGATACAATTATCAAAGTGCACTCTCCCCTCTAACATCATGATGCAGTAATATATATAGGACAGTTCCGGTGTCAACTATAATTCATAAGCGTTCTCGAATCAATAAAGATGGATCTATCTGCATTGAACAGTAGCACTTTCTGTAAATCCTTCACGAACGTAAAAGACGCAAAATATAAAGTGATTGATCAACACAAAGTATGGGAAACATATTATCATTGAAACCTAGAACTTTAAGTGCATACTTACCTTAATTCATAAGCGTTCTCGAATCAATAAAGATGGATCTATCTGCATTGAACAGTAGCACTTTCTGTAAATCCTTCACGAACGTAAAAGACGCAAAATATAAAGTGATTGATATGAATACTATCAGTATGGGAAACATATTATCATTGAAACCCAGAACTTTAAGTGCATACTTACCTTAGGATTTTATGAATAGTTCAAAAGAAGATCGCATTGAAAAGTTTAAGCAATATCTGGTTGAGAATGATGCATTACCAGCGCCGGAACTGTAGGAAAGATGACTAATTTAACATTTCTGTAAAAATAATAACATATATATCTATGTATAATTGTTTGGAAATAAATTATATATTTTTGTTGCAAAAAAAAAAAAAAGTCTTCTATTTAGTATATCATAATGAAGAGAGCTGCTATTGATGAGACAAAAAAAAAATGTAGCGTGTGTCTGCAGCTATATTGGCTAAGCTCTTCAAGGTTAAGATTTATTGGTATCATATTACAATTCATACCAACCAATCTTCAAGGTTAAATTTTATTGACAAGGTATTGAGAAGGTATAATATTACAGTTCTTATGTTAGACTCTTAAAGCTTCTTAGGAATAGCAAAATAAAATATACATATTATGGTAACATTTTGTAATACCTTTACTGGAGCATATCTATTTATTATTTGTTTTTCGCATTCAATTTTCGTTTAATGTGGTCCACAAGATATCATCATCATCTTTCCTAATAGGTCATCGCTTCATTATATTGTATACTAGCCATACATTCAGCTTACTTAGAGACGTTGTCCGTAACTTATTACAAACCTAAGCAAACCCCGAGGTGTTGTCTATGCATGTTTCAAGGTCATCAAGCCATGTCACACCCCCTAGAGCCCTGAAGTGGTCTAAACAGGTAGCCGTTTCCTAAAACAGGTAGCTGTTTCCTAAAAACAGGTAGCCGTTTCCTAAAACAGGTAGCCGTTTCCTAAAACAGGTAGCCGTTTCCCAAAACAGATAGCTGTTTGGTAACCGTTTCCCTCGAAGGTTATACGAGAGATCCATTGTTCAGGTGGAAATAGATTCAACATCTCAATTCCGAGAAATCAGGAACAAAGTGGGCCCATTGTTCTAGCCAACGGTTCAAAGTCTATGCTAACAATTTAGTGATGAATGAACAAAGACGATCCATTGTTCAGTTATAATTTCTAAAAATAGATTGTTATCTAAATACATCTCAATTCTAGGAAATCAAGAACTAAGACGATGCATTGTTCTAACCAACGCTTCAAAGTCTATGCTTATAATTTTCAAGGTCACACCTCTGATAACAAAGGTGATTCATTGTTTTGGCAAAAGCCCTCTGATGCAAACTATTTCTCAGGTTATAACCCAGCCTATCCATCTAGGTCAACAAGTCAACTTTTAACATTCCTTGGAGGTAAAATTCTAGGAAATAGCAAATAAGAGTTCCTATTACTGAATTCTAGTAATATAATCAGTTCGTGGAAACAAGAGGTTGTTGTCTATGCTGAATATCAAGGTTCCTGTATTGGCTAAACGTTATGCTTACAGTATCTGGTGGTTGGAAATTCTCAAGGTCTCCAAGAAATTTTCAAGGCCATATGTCCTACAGACCGATCTTACCCGACATCATTCGATCGAAATGTAGCCGAAACCTGCAGGATCAATTCTAAACGAGTCATGGAAACAAGAAGAATGATAGGCTAATATCATGGTTATTAACTAAATTGTAATAAAAAGCGTGGGCTCATACAATAGTCATCCAGGATGTTTCTCCAAATATAGATAACCGTTTCCCAAAACCGACGGTTGTTTCTCAACACAGGCTAAACTGAACTAGCTCAAAACCTAAACATCTGGTCACGAGGGTTAGAAATCCCAATTCGTGGAAGGTTCAAGTACAATCTGAAAGTAGTTTTATATTATAGAAAAAGCTAATCACCTACTTTGGGGTAGTACTGATAGGTAGTAGTTTCTATAAATCCTACTTTTTGAGGTAAAGGTAGCTTTTCCAATAGGCTTATCATCTAGGGGTGCATTTCTGACTCGAGAAAATAATGAATTCTGGGATTTATTTCAAGGTCAAGTGAGTTTTCTCGTTATGCCAGAACGCGCTCCACGTCTCACTGACGTTTGAAGCATGCTTGTGGTGGGGATTTAAATTTTGGAGTCACTCACCCTCTGGTGGTGAAATCAGCTTTGGAGCTCTTTCAAGGTTAAACTGTAAGCGGGAGGTTTAAAATGTTGGAGTTGGTCAAGGTCAAAGCTAAAAGTTGCAAGGTAATCATTCATATAAATCTAAAAGTTTTTGAGTAAGTTAGCAGTTTTGAAAGGATGCATGTTTATAATAAAAGGCTTCTCCGGGATTGCATTATTCAGTAAACTTTTATTGCTAGAAATGGTGAAAGTAATAAGAATGATAAGAAGAAAAAGAATTATTAAGTATTGACGAGAGGAAGAAAAGACTCGAGGTGTTAATCAAGGAAATAAAAAATTGAGGGTAGATTTAGAGCTGTATGAGGTAAAAGAAAATGATGCAACTTCAGTGAATGTGCCATGAAAAAGGTGCATTATAATTTGAATGAGAGATGTATTAGTAAATAAGTAATTACGGTAGTAATGATAGTTATATGTAAATATATATGGTTTTAATCGCTTAATAAATCACAACTCGATAATCCTTTACCCAAAAATTCTGAATTTTCGTATATATACCCAATAAGTAAGAGCGCCAATGATAGTAGTTTCAAAATTTGTAAAAACCCAAAAAATGTGATAAAAAAAAAAAATGTGTTTTATGATATATGTAAATATATGGTTTTAATCGCTTAATAAATCACAACTCGATAATCCTTTACCCAAAAATTCCGAATTTTCATATATAGGTCCAATAAATTAGAGCGCCAATGATAGCAGTGTCTAAAATTTGTTAAAACAATAAATGTCATAAAAAATTTTGTTTAACTAATAATATTGATATGTAAGTGAACGTCGTTAAGGCTTAATAAATCGCAACTCAATGTCCTTTACCCGAAAATTCTGAATTTTCGTATATATATATATATACAATAATAAGAGCCAAAGATAGTAGTTTCCAAAAATTTGTAAAAACAAAAAATGTGATAAAAAAAAATTTGTTTTATCAATACGTAACTGAACGTTGTTAATTTTGCAATTCACCTTTCCGAATTAATTTTCTTCTCATATGCCTACACACACTTTATTTTTTAATTAAAATGAACACTGAAGTTTCTTATCATGATTTATTAAATTATTCAAATTATGTAGGAAGAAATGACCCATAAAACTTATATTACAAAGAAAGAAAGAAAAGGTCAATAACATTATCCTGTTATATGAAATGTATGTCAGCATTTCTGTATGTGTCTATTTTAAAATAAATAAATACACTCTTTTATAATATCAGATTAATTTTAACTCAAAATTTTGAATTTTTGTATATATGTTGAATAAATAACAGCGCAAGGGATAGCATTAAAATAAATTTAGAATATAAAAATTTCAAAACAGTCTTGTGAAAATAGTACATAAAGGTTGAAACTTGCGTACATTTATATTTATATTTATTTATAAATCAGTAGTCCTTTACCCAAAAATTCCAATTTTCGGCATGTAGACTAAACACGTAAGAGCGCAAAGATAGCACTCAAACTAAATCCTAAAAAAATGCGCTCTTAAAATTTAAATTTTGCTAATTAGCAAAAAAAATTTTTTCAGCGCAGTTGTGTTTTAAATGACAATCTATCATTTGATGTAATAATTTTTCGAAATATGAAAAATTACACTAAATTAGCCAATTCCATTTGAAACAACAAAAAGCACTTAAAACGCACCTTTTTGTACGTAAGCTCAGAAGAAACATATGCATGCAATTTATCCATTTAATGTATCTAAATGCTCTTTAAATTGCCCAATTCAATTTTAAAACAACACTTAAAACATGACTTGTAATTTTCGGTGCAGCGTTAATAATCATTGTAGGATAATGAACGCAGTTATTTTGCTGTAAGCATTTGAACATTCTATTTCTATGTCATCAGTTTACATTACAATTTGAAACAGGTTTGTAAATGTTTGAATACATCATTTGTAGATTTTAAAATTCTGAATTTATTTAACTGGTATCCTTTGCGCTGTTATTTATTTTCTCTACACAAAATTGAGGATTTTTAACTTAACCATTAAGCTATTATGATAAAAGAGTATATTTATTAACATATAATTATGATAAAAGTATATTTATTAACATATAATTGATTGTTTACTACTACATTTCATAATGTTGTTCACCTTCTTTTGTAACAGTTTTATATTGATAATTACATAGCAGTTTAATCATTAGAGTGAAAAATTAGGAATTTATTGTAGATAGACTGAACAAATAACAGGTGTAAAAGATATAACAGTTCCAAAATTTTCTAAATACTAAAACTAATGATTTTATTTTATGAAATAAAGTATTCACACCTGAAACGTAAAATTGACAGTTGGATTAGTAAAAGAGGACCTTCAATTTTTTTCCAAATTTTTTTAGTTCTATCATTGGCGCTCTAATTTATTGGATCTGTATACGAAATTTCAGAATTTTTGGGTAAAGGACGTTGGAGTTGTGATTTATTAAAGTTAACAACTTCAACTTACATATAAATTTACATTGATAAAATTCATCTTTTTTTATCACATTTGGTAAATTTTGGAACTGCATCATTGGCTCTAATTTATTGAACCTGTATACGAAATTTAAGAATTTTTGGGTAAAGGACATTGGAGTTGTGATTTATTAAGCAGTTAACAACTTTAACACATATAAATTTACATTGATAAAATTCATCTTTTTTTTTTTTTTATCACATTTTGGTAAATTTTGGAACTGCCATCATTGGCGCTCTAATTTATTGAACCTGTATACGAAATTTCAAATTTTGGGTAAAGGACATTGAGTTTTGATTTATTAAGCAGTTAACAACTTTAACACATATAAATTTACATTGATAAAATTCATCTTTTTTTATCACATTTTGGTAAATTTTGGAACTGCATCATTGGCGCTCTAATTTATTGAACCTGTATACGAAATTTCAAATTTTTGGGTAAAGGACATTAGAGTTGTGATTTATTAACAGTTAACAACTTTAACACATATAAATTTACATTGATAAAATTCATCTTTTTATCACATTTGGTAAATTTTGGAACTGCCATCATTGGCGCTCTAATTTATTGAACCTGTATACGAAATTTCAGAATTTTTGGGTAAGGACATTGAGTTATGATTTATTAAGCCTTAACAACGTTCACTTACATATCAAAACTAAACTTTATCATTAATAATGAAATTTTTTTCACATTCTTTTAGTTTTGAGAATTTTTGGAGTGCTATCTTTTGCGCTCTTACGTTTTAGTCTACATGCCGAAAATTGGAATTTTTGGGTAAGGACTTGATTTATAAATAAATATAAATATAAATGTACCAAGTTTCAACCTTTATGTACTATTTTCACAAGACTGTTTTGAAATTTTTATATTCTAAATTTATTTTAATGCTATCCCTTGCGCTGTTATTTATTCAACATATATACAAAATTCAAAATTTTTGAGTTAAAAATTAATCTGATATTATAAAAGAGTGTATTTATTTATTTTAAAATAGACACATACAAATGCTGACATACATTTCATATAACAGGATAATGTTATTGACCTTTTCTTTCTTTCTTTGTAATATAAGTTTTATGGGTCATTTCTTCCTACATAATTTGAATAATTTAATAAATCATGATAAGAAACTTCAGTGTTCATTTAATTAAAAATAAAGTGTGTGTAGGCATATGAGAAGAAAATTAATTCGGAAAAGGTGGTGCAAAATTAACAACGTTCAGTTACGTATTGATAAAACAAAATTTTTTTTTATCACATTTTTGTTTTACAAATTTTTGGAAACTACTATCTTTGGCGCTCTTACTTATTGGGTATATATATATACGAAAATTCAGAATTTTCGGATAAAGGACATTGAGTTGCGATTTATTAAGCCTTAACGACGTTCACTTACATATCAATTTTATTAGTTAAACAAAATTTTTTATGACATTTATTGTTTTAACAAATTTTCCTATCATTGGCGCTCTAATTTATTGGACCTATATATGAAAATTCGAATTTTGGGTAAAATTATCGAGTTGTGATTTATTAAGCGATTAAAACCATATATTTACATATATCATAAAACACATTTTTTTTTATCACATTTTTGTTTTACAAATTTTAAACTACTATCATTGGCGCTCTTACTTATTGGTATATAACGAAAATTCAGAATTTTTGGGTAAAGGATTATCGAGTTGTGATTTATTAAGCGATTAAAACCATATATTTTACATATAACTATCATTACTACCGTAATTACTTATTTACTAATACATCTCTCATTCAAATTATAATGCACCTTTTTCATGGCACATTCACTAGTTGCATCATTTTCTTTTACCTCATACAGCTCTAATCTACCCTCAATTTTTTTTCCTTGATTAACACCTCGAGTCTTTTCTTCCTCTCGTCAATACTTAATAATTCTTTTCTTTCTTATCATTCTTATTACTTTCACCATTTCTAGCAATAAAAGTTTACTGAATAATGCAATCCCGGAAAGCCTTTTTATTATAAACATGCATCCTTTCAAAACTGCTAACTTACTCAAAAACTTTTAGATTTATATGAATGATTACCTTGCAACTTTTAGCTTTGACCTTGACCAACTCCAACATTTTAAACCTCCGCTTACAGTTTAACCTTGAAAGAGCTAAAGCTTGATTTCACCACCAGAGGGTGAGTGACTCAAAATTTAAATCCCCACCACAAGCATGCTTCAAACGTCAGTGAGACGTGGAGCGCGTTCTGGCATAACAGAAAACTCACTTGACCTTGAAATAAATCCCAGAATTCATTATTTCTCGAGTCAGAAATGCACCCTAGATGATAAGCCTATTGGAAAAGCTACCCTTTACCTCAAAAGTAGGGGATTTATGAAACTACTACCTATCAGTACTACCCCAAAGTAGGTGATTAGCTTTTTCTATAATATAAAACTACTTTCAGATTGTACTTGAACCTTCCACGAATTGGGATTTCTAACCCTCTGACCAGATGTTTAGGTTTTGAGCTAGTTCAGTTTAGCCTGTGTTGAGAAACAACCGTCGGTTTTGAAACGGTTATCTATATTTGGAGAAACATCCTGGATGACTATTGTATGAGCCCACGCTTTTTTACAATTTAGTTAATAACCATGATATTAGCCTATCATTCTTCTTGTTTCCATGACTCGTTTAGAATTGATCCTGCAGGTTTCGGCTACATTTCGATCGAATGATGTCGGGTAAGATCGGTCTGTAGGACATATGGCCTTGAAAATTTCTTGGAGACCTTGAGAATTTCCAACCACCAGATACTGTAAGCATAACGTTTAGCCAATACAGGAACCTTGATATTCAGCATAGACAACAACCCTCTTGTTTCCACGAACTGATTATATTACTAGAATTCAGTAATAGGAACTCTTATTTGCTATTTCCTAGAATTTTACCTCAAGGAATGTTAAAAGTTGACTTGTTGACCTAGATGGATAGGCTGGGTTATAACCTGAGAAATAGTTTGCATCAGAGGGCTTTTGCCAAAACAATGAATCACCTTTGTTATCAGAGGTGTGACCTTGAAAATTATAAGCATAGACTTTGAAGCGTTGGTTAGAACAATGCATCGTCTTAGTTCTTGATTTCCTAGAATTGAGATGTATTTAGATAACAATCTATTTTAGAAATTATAACTGAACAATGGATCGTCTTTGTTCATTCATCACTAAATTGTTAGCATAGACTTTGAACCGTTGGCTAGAACAATGGGCCCACTTTGTTCCTGATTTCTCGGAATTGAGATGTTGAATCTATTTCCACCTGAACAATGGATCTCTCGTATAACCTTCGAGGAAAGTTACCAAACAGCTATCTGTTTTGAAACGGCTACCTGTTTTAGGAAACGGCTACCTGTTTTAGGAAACGGCTACCTGTTTTTAGAAACAGCTACCTGTTTTGGAAACGGCTACCTGTTTAGACCACTTCAGGGCTCTAGGGGGTGTGACATGGCTTGATGACCTTGAAACATGCATAGACAACACCTCGGGGTTTGCTTAGGTTTGTAATAAGTTACGGACAACGTCTCTAAGTAAGCTGAATGTATGGCTAGTATACAATATAATGAAGCGATGACCTATTAGGAAAGATGATGATGATATCTTGTGGACCACATTAAACGAAAATTGAATGCGAAAAACAAATAATAAATAGATATGCTCCAGTAAAGGTATTACAAAATGTTACCATAATATGTATATTTTATTTTGCTATTCCTAAGAAGCTTTAAGAGTCTAACATAAGAACTGTAATATTATACCTTCTCAATACCTTGTCAATAAAATTTAACCTTGAAGATTGGTTGGTATGAATTGTAATATGATACCAATAAATCTTAACCTTGAAGAGCTTAGCCAATATAGCTGCAGACACACGCTACATTTTTTTTTTTGTCTCATCAATAGCAGCTCTCTTCATTATGATATACAAATAGAAGACTTTCTTTTTTTTTTTTTGCAACAAAAAATATATAATTTATTTCCAAACAATTATACATAGATATATATGTTATTATTTTTTTACAGAAATGTTAAATTAGTCATCTTTCCTACAGTTCCGGCGCTGGTAATGCATCATTCTCAACCAGATATTGCTTAAACTTTTCAATGCGATCTTCTTTTGAACTATTCATAAAATCCTAAGGTAAGTATGCACTTAAAGTTCTGGGTTTCAATGATAATATGTTTCCCATACTGATAGTATTCATATCAATCACTTTATATTTTGCGTCTTTTACGTTCGTGAAGGATTTACAGAAAGTGCTACTGTTCAATGCAGATAGATCCATCTTTATTGATTCGAGAACGCTTATGAATTAAGTAGTATGCACTTAAAGTTCTAGGTTTCAATGATAATATGTTTCCCATACTTTGTGTTGATCAATCACTTTATATTTTGCGTCTTTACGTTCGTGAAGGATTTACAGAAAGTGCTACTGTTCAATGCAGATAGATCCATCTTTATTGATTCGAGAACGCTTATGAATTATAGTTGACACCGGAACTGTCCTATATATATTACTGCATCATGATGTTAAGAGAGTGCACTTTGATAATTGTATCGATAGGCTAATCTGCATCTGATGAGGATGAACTACTACCATCAAGAGATGCCATCCATTTTCATTGCAAAACTGATGCAGCTTTCAGTTCTTCTACAAAACATGTTCTACATATTTCCTTTAAATTTAAAAACTTTTCACATATCTTTACTCCTTTTTCATACTTTTTCACTAGGACGTTACACTCCGCTTCACTTTTATCACCTCGCCCGTAAACCGCCTCATGTTCGGCATCGAATACTAATGCTGAAAATTCTTGCTTCAAGCGTTCCACCGCTGTTCTCAGGTCAGTTGCTTTGGTCCATTGCTCTTGAGCGTATGCCATCACATGTTTAACACAACACTCACTACCCATTACACTATTTCCTTATATTGTTACTCTAAACGAACTATGTTACATTAGTGCAGATATGAACCATCTCTTTGATTACCATACATATCTGGTTACGCGCATAAGCTACTTTCAACGATCATGCTGTCACTATACTTTTTAGATGTAACGCGATCAACTTTAGTGAGGACTTGAACCGGGCATTTTAGCTATGATATACAGATCAATAACCTTTGAACACACTATTTTTTAGACTTCTAAGAATTGTAATATGATGATGATGATGATGATGACATTACAGTTTCTATTTTTAGCTTCGGACCTTGACCTTGTAATATGATGAGGATGTTGACATTGCAATTTCTATTTTAGCTTGAAGTGGAGTATTCACCTTCAATGAACTCATGACCTACTTTTATGCATAGCTTATGAGATCATCGTCGTGACCTTCAAGTGGAGTAGATCTTGAAAATTCTATTCTTAGATTTATGATTACCTTGCAATTTCTATTTATAGCTTTTGCCCTGACCATTTCTAAGAAATGTTGCGAAACAGCTATCTGTTTTGAAACGGACCCCTGTTTAAGGAAACGGCTACCTGTTTTTAGGAAACGGCTACCTGTTTTTAGGAAACGGCTACCTGTTTAGGGAACGGCCACCTGTTTAGCTCACTTGAGGGCGTGACATTGCTTGAAACATGCACCTCAGGGCTCTTGATTTCCTAGAATTGAGATAGCAATCTATTTTTAAAATAACTGAATAATGGATTGTCTTTGTTATCAGAGGTGTGACCTTATAAGCATAAACTTTAAATCGTTGACAATGGATTGCCTTTGTTCTTGAAAAGATGTATTTAGATAACAATCTATTTTTAAATCAACCAGAACAATGAATCGTCTTTGTTCATTTACCTTTGAAAATTATAAGCATAGACTTTGAACAATACATCGTCTTTGTTCATGATTTCTCAGAATTGAGATAACAATTTATTTTTATAACTCGACCAGAAGAATGAATCGCTTTTGTTCTTTTACCTTGAAAATAGCATAGACTTTGAAGCGTTGACAATGGGTCGCCTTTGTTATTGATTTCCTAGAATTGAGATAACAATCTATTTTTAGAATAACGGAACAATAGATAGTCTTTGTTCTTTCATGTGGCCTTGAAAGCATAGACTTTGAACCGTCGACAATGCATCGTCTTTGTTCTTGATTTCCTAGAACTTCAGAAGCTATGACTCAGCCAAAACAATAGATCGTCTTTGTTCTCTCATGTGGCCTTGAAAGCATAGACTTTAAACAACCCCTTTGTTCTTGATTTCTCAGAATAGGGCGTGCCCTTGAAACATGCATAGACTTGCTTGAGACTGAGGGCAATGACCTTCAGGATAATCAAAAACCTAGTAACTTTTCTAGTGACCTTGAAGCGGGGACTTAGCAGGGTTGCTACCCCTTGAAATAGGCAATGTTACTAACCTGTGACCTTGAAACGGGGAACGCGTACGCACGGTGAGTTAGGATCCGTATACCTATACGCGTAATTTATATAAAATATATTTCGCTAAAAGTTCAACCTTCTATTTTAGCTTTTCACCTTGACCTTTTTATATTTCTAAGAAATATGACACCAGCGTAGGTCAATAACCTTTGACCTTGAAAACTATTTTTAGATTTATGATTACCTTGCAACTTCTATTTTTAGCTTTGACCTTTGCTTAAACTTGTTAAATACCTACTTTTGACCTTGACTAGAAATATGATGATCAGCTCCAAAATTTATATTTCCGCTAAAAGTTTGACCTTGAAAATTATTTATGATTACCTTGCAATTTCTATTTTTAGCTTTTCACCTTGACCATGCTTGACATGCTTAAACTTGTTAAATACCTACTGTTGACCTTGACTATAAATATGATGATCAGCTCCAAAATTTATATTTCCGCTAAAAGTTTGACCTTGAAAATTATTTATGATTACCTGGCAATTTCTATTTTTAGCTTTTGACCTTTTATATTTCTAAGAAATATGACACCACCGTAAGTCTTCGACCTTGAATACTATTTTTGATTACCTTGCAACTTTTTACCTTTGACCTTGACTTAGCAGGGTTACCAACCTAACACGTAGCCCCGTTACCAACAACGTGGCCTTGACTTAGCACCCAGCAATGTTACCAACCTAGAAATCTAGTGACTTTTCTGGTGACAAATCTGGTGACAAATCTAGTGACAAAAGTGGGACAGGAATGGGGTAGTATATCTACTCCAATTGATGTGAGATCTTTGCCGTAGACATATAATAACACTCAGAAAATATACATTTTTTAGGCGCTTAACTTTGTAAATAAAAAATTAAATTATCATAAAAAATGTAGTTTTGCGGCCCGTGCGGTTTCAGTGCTCGTAGCTTCCTTATTTTTGTCATAAAATTTGCGAAATTTTAACCAGTGACATATGAAAGTAATATAAAGGTAACTGCAATTTCAAATTTTGAAAAAAAAATGACGTCTTCTCGATACGTGCAAACTTCGCTCTAAATGCAAATCTTTTCGTTTTAAGTGGACGGACATATAGGTTTTAATTGTTCTTTAACGTCCGTATTAAAGTACACGCATTTATTATGTAGATTAATTCCAATTAATAAATAATTAAATTCTCAGACGAGAGAGAGAACGGTTTAAGTTGGACGAGCTTCCGATCGACGACTCAATACGAATGCCGTCGCATGCACGATGCACAAAATCGAGCTTCACACTGCTAAAATGAACCTTCCTTAAAGAATGATATTATTTTATCGGTCGATTTGTTAAGAATATTAATCAATACATCTGGTGTGAGCACAAGGATTTTTTTTATTTATATTATGCAATTTAAGGTACAAATTAAATGAGGACAGCAGAAACAATAAATAGTAAACTACAAAATTAACAAATAATATGAAATTGGAAAATACCCTAATTTAATGCACTTTCTGTTATATTTTTATACGCCTTCATCACACAAAAGCTTTCTAAAAATACGCCATTTCTTTTGGTATACATATATCTTGGTGAGTTTCTTTTATTGTTATTCCTTCATGACGAAACTCTCGCTATATAGACATTTACTCAAGCTTTAGTGAAAATTTATTAAGCTATACTCACATAAGCGCTCATTGGTTACAGCTGGCAATCTAGCTTCAATCTTTTGTTAGCTTCATGTATTATCACGTTGCACTTTTCACAAAAAATTGTAGTGTATTTACACAGCTGTTATATCTTTATACCTATTGTTGCAGGAAGCAAACAGCTGATTACAATCTGAACTTTGACACTTACATAATTCAACGGTTACTACACAGAGTGCTTCACAGTATATGTTATATTTGTACTTTTATGAACGAAACTGCTTATGTAGGGTGACTCATATCAACATTTTTTAGATTCTTGATGTTACATGGTTAATGCATGTTTATGTGTCTTACTTAGTATAATTATCTACAATGTAACTATGTGTCAAGAAACGCTATCGTAGTAAGGAAGCTTATTCATTTTTTTCTTATAACTATTGCTGCTCTCAGCCACTGGGTTATACATATTTGCTTAACACTTTTCCGTAATTGTAAGAGTTCTAGCGTACGCTTTTGATATATGATTATAAAAATAGTAGCTAACTAACCCTTTCTGTCTTTTTTTTGCTGTTTAAATTTAAATTGATTTGTGAGTTTAAGAAAAACGCAATGGCAGACATCAGGCTGAAATATTTTGGTTATTTTATATCGGGAGTAAAATTACTATTCATTTGAATTTGTTGTGCCTTTGATTTCTGGGATCCACGCTAGATGTCGGACAGTACATGAATATTGTATAGTTATTGCTTTCTATTTTGGGTTATATTATAGGTATGGCACTATCCAGAAAGGTAAGTGTGTTACTATTACATCGTTTGGGTAAATAGATATTTCCGACAAAGGGTTTTTAAAATTTTGTTCGCACACCGTATAGCTATCCAAACCGATAACGATTGTGTTAGGATTTATTATACTTTATACACTGCTACCACTATCTATCCATATTATTGGGTCTGTACCAAGAATGTGTTAAACTACCAGTAGTTGTTTCTTTATCACTGCAGTCTAGGAGTAAATTCCTAGCCGGATCCATTCCCTTCTTGGGCTGTGTCCAACACTATTTTAACTGTAAAGTATCTCTTCCTGAATCGTAACCCTTTTCTTGATCTAAGGACGGTATAAAAATAAATCAAGTGGTGTCCTTTTAACCTTTCTGTGTATCTACGCCAGCCACACGACTACGCATCCCAGTGCCTAGCCGACCGACTAACCTTCCGGTCTAATCCCTATGTCTTGTTACGGCACACCGTTCTCTTTTGGCACAACTGTCTCTATGAGCATGTAACAACCTATATTTTAACAACTATTATCGCTGTCGTGAATAAAATAAATCGATATCTGCAATTGTTAGTACGAAAATTATTTAGTGAAACTTTTTTATTTTACTACGACGGCTGCAATTGCTGTTGAAACATGTAAACATACATGGCTAAGCATTTTTAATTTAACATAATATGTTGCATTGAACGAATTAAAGGTTAAAGCTCATATAGTCGTAAAAAGTAGCCGTGTTGAGAAAACACTTGTGCCATTCAAAACTTTCTGGTTTCTCGCTCTTATTTTCGCATTTACGTAACTTTGCTTCTTTTACGTGTTAGGATTGCTTATTAGGTACATGTAGTTTCTTTTAATTAACGCTGTTAAATTTGTAAATATGTTCTTAATCATGTCTCACGGTTAAGGTTAAGATTGCTACTTCAGTACGAAATCCAGTCTTATAAAATCCTGCTATCCTGGAAGATAATTCTTAAGGCATTTGCTTGAACTAAATTTCCTGTTTTATAGTTAATTTTCACCTAAATAGACAAACTCAGTTTACTATAAACCATCCGTTCATAAATAAAAACAGATTGTTTATTTAAAATAGTTTCCCCTGATTTAAACTCCTAAAAATGTTATCACCCAAACCTAACACAATTTATTTAAATATTATAAATTTTCCTGTTCATCTCCTTGTAGAGTTCCGCCGCTATTAATGCAATAAAATGTTGCATTAATGCCTTACAACTGTAATAAAGAGAAACGTCAATTATTTACAAACCAAACTTAGATCTTCTTTAATAAAAGTTAAACCATGTTGATTATAATCGCTAGTCCTCTGAGAAAACATCTAAGTAACGTGAGGTCTCCTCTTAAAACTCACCACTTTTAAAGTTTTCCAAAAATCCTGTAATTTGTCTTTGGATCCCACCAGAGAATATCCAAGAGCCAGCCGGAACATATTTCACTAGCCAGGTACCCCGTAAAATTAGTGCTGATTAATTATGTATTAACGAAGGACCCAATTACTTTACATTCCGAATGTAAACGCTTTCCCTTAATAAAAGCCCAATTGTTCTTAATTACCTCAAATAAATCGTTATGCGTACCCCAGAAAGAGTTCTAAATATTTTACAAGAAGGCGAACCTACGCTCGTTTTTATATTAATGGGACCAATTGAATATAATGGCCTGCAACAACTACAAAAGCATTAACATTTTCAGTTAAAAATTCGTATTGTACATTAACTGCGGTTAGGTTAATTTTGTAATTATTTCATGTACATTTTTAAGTCCGGCCCATCCTGCAATGTTAAAAATAAGTTTGCACGTTAAAATAGTTCAGAAACTAAGAATTAGTTATTGTCCTGTACATAGTAAACGTAAGCGTTAAGATATCAGATATAAATACGTAGATTTTTAAGTTTAAAAGTTATCCATTTTAGTTTTTCTGACTTAGTGCAATTTTATTGAAACTGCTAATGACGTACAAAAAATATTCTTTTAATAAAATAGAACAGAGAATAAAACTGCACTTCAAATTTAAAGTCCCTTACATCTCATTGCTTTATCTTATCACCAGATTCGTATCCAAGAAATTTAAGTAATCTTTTATACCGCATAACTCCGATTTCAATAATATCAGACTTCATTAGGACGCCCTCCCCAATCCTTGATTGGAGAAATTAAAGTAAATTAACCAGTGAATGATTTCTTTATTTTACCACTTTGTTCCAGGATTTGCGGATATTTTTGTTGTTATATGTACATGTTCATTTAAATACTTATTACCTAACATTACAACTAGAATTCCTTAAGAGTACTAATTAAATTTTGTTATTACCTGAAATTTTGTATGATCACAATAAAAGATTTTGGAGTTGTACCTACCAATGAAAAAATTGGAAAGGGTCTTGGGCCTATGGAATGAATTGTCTCTTTTAATATAGCTACCCGATACATCAACATATAGTAATTCCTATGTATAAAATGGTGAGGTGAAATATTTTAAGAACTGTGTCGGTCAAGGATGAAAAAATGAGGTATGCGTGTGGTTTCTAGAAATCCAGAACACAAAGGCCAAAGGGAGCGCGAAATTGGGGAAATACTTAAAGAAATTGATATTAGAAACAGGTATAACGATTTAGGCTAGTTTAAATAAGCCGAAAGCTATAACTTGCCAACCATTAGATTTTTGAGCACCCTGTGTCTACAACCGCGAATTACGTAACTAGCTCAGTTTGTAGAATAATTATCAAGAGCCCAAATCGAGGCCATAAACCGGCATTGTAAATATGCGCATAAGATCGTCCTCGTCTCTATTAAAGAACTTCCACGATAAGGCATTAATCACAGCTTTAATTAAAAGTGTAATAATTAACTATACAATCTCTCTTATGAGATGATCCTTCCTTGCTATATAGTGTTAATACGAATCATCCAAAAATCCCTAGTACTTAGTTCAAATATCAATAACTAATATATATTTAACCACAGTTGCCGTTCTCGGCATTTATAACAAAAATCCCTGTAGTTTGTAAATACCATAAAACATATCATTAAAAATTATTATATTATGTAATTTAACTCTAAAACATAGTTTAAGTTTTAATTCAGATATACGTGCACGTATGAAAGCTTTCTGGCCTCATAAGTAGAAAAAGGTCAATGTGGGGTTTGAAGCATTTCAAAATAGGAAAGTTATGTAGTTGAGCAGGAGTTTTGAGGCGTTGAAAGTCCGCGAGGGTACGTGATGACGCGAAGGGGTTAAAGAGAGTATGATATGAAGTGTATCCAGATGAGGATGTTGACTTAGTAATCTACCTCGGATTTATTATGTTATATTATTTATATTTATTTATTATTTTATATTATTTAAAGCTATTCGCCTTAGCAAATTATTTTTGATTAATTACATCAACGGCCCATTATTATTGCAGTGTGCAGGACTTAGTTATTTTGGATACAGTAGAGTTAAGATCCTTCATTTTAGTTCAGTCAATGTATATTTATGTATACTGAGTAGTATCCTGAGTGAGTAGTCGTTTAGAATGGCCTACGCGGTCATGTGTTGTGTTTTAGTATGTAAGTTAAAAAACTAAAGTATGGAAACCTCCGGACGTTGTATTTATTAATATAAATATTAATAAATAGATTAATATATAAATATTATTTCGTCAAGGGAGAAGAAATTGACATTTATTAATTAATGGTTGCTTGGAAAAGCATATTAAAATTACTGAAAAAATTACCTAATAGGAAAATTGACAATTATGTCGTGCTACAATTACGTACAAAGATGTTAGAATATAAAGTGCAAGATAAGGAGCAAACTTCAATAAAAATTTCAAAAAATGCAACGATTTGTTTAGAGCTTGGAGATTAGATAACAGGAACTGGGACGATTATGGAATTCATCAACGAAGCATGTAAGTAAGGACTATTTTACTGTTTGTTTAATTTATTTAGTTTTCCCTGAAATTATGGGAACGATACAAATAATTATTTTGTATATTTTAATAAATAGTGGTATTGAGTGGTATTGATTAGTATTTTGAATTTTTGCCGTTCATTCTCCCATTCTGCTGTTATTAAAGTTTTGCAGTTTGTGCAGAATAAAATATCGGCGTATTTGTTTTACGATCTTCCTTGATCTCCTTGCAGTTTGAGTAAGAACCACGACCATACCATTGAGCTATGTCGGGACCCTACACTTTGCCTGTACGGGCTGATTTTCTGTTGAGTGTCATGCCTCTAACACAGCTATCAAACATTCTTCAGCAAATAATAATGTACTATTTTCAACAACTCAAAAAATTGAAGTTGAAGAATTATTTAATGATTTCGTTCTTCAGTTGCAACTGTTAACGATTAGGGTAAAATACAATGACCCAGCGATAACGTAAGGCTCGAACACGTAAATAGCTACAGTTACTACAGTATAATTCGGTCACGTTAGCTCCTAATGGTGAATGATATGGACAAGCTTATAGATACAACAATGTAGGGCAAATAAAATGTAAGTTCTCTTTGAAGTGATTTGCACGCAATAAGAATGCAAGGCAGACAAAATGTCTATTTTTATCAAAGTGTGGGTGGGAACAACAAGTGGATTACAACCTGTTATATACACCTCGTGTTCTAATTGAGGTCTATTTTCAAAACCATATAAAAGTATATACTTAACGTCAAACCTTGATTGCAAACATAAAAAGATGTTCTGTGTTTTGACCGCACTGATAATAATTGTTACTTTTGTAAGTAATTGTTCCTGTTTTCGAGTAACGTTATACAGGTATTGACAATTGAATTTATTATGACATACCTTTTGTGACATAAACATCTATTTTTCAAAATAAATATTTGCAGTTAAGCTTCCATTTCTAACTTTAAACGTTTATTCTTTAATTAAACATTTTAGAAATTTTATGCAAAAATTAAAGGACCCAAGCGCAATCTATAGCATATGACCTCTCCGCTACCTTCACACGGCTTTTCGTACCCTCCTACTCACTTTTTCATCCCGTAGGCCAACCCCCTATGGTCCACATAACTGCCAACACAGCCGCTTCTAGTTCCGCCAGAGCGTTGCTCAGAAAACCCCTAAGTCGTCGAATGCTAAGTCCACAGCCTACCGCTACACTACTAGAATAAACACGACCCTTATTGGAATCTCTCCTCCTTTATTTTCGACTTCATAATACCTATCCAACATTATTTCAGCGACCCAAATGCATCTACACCACAAAAACCATCGCCGAGTTCTTACCTACTCCTGCGTAATCAGCAATATAAATCGCGACGTTACAGAGGAGCGAATCCTGAAAGCCATATCCCTTTCGAAAGCATCAAGGATAACCGTCCTCAGCTACAATCCTTGAATACCTGGTTGCACGAGGTGTACGGCAGACACTACCCGTGAGAGCCCTTCCATGTCAGGTAACCTCTTCTAAAATACTGCGCTACCTACACGCAGATAGGGAATATTACCGAAGAGTGTTAAATCTCCCTTATGTGGTGATTCCCATAAATTCTGCTCCGAACAAACTCCTAATTACAATAACTGCAATGGACCGCACCACACCTATTCCTACGATTACCACAAGTGCCGTAAGCTCTCCTATCTGCTCCCTGAACCGAGTCGTCCTCAAAATCAAACGTTCCTAACAACACGCAATTCCTTGCAATCACCCAGTACATTCGTAACTGTTACCTTATCCCTTCAGGCTCTCTTTTCGAGTCGTTGAAAGGATATTTACCAAATC
Organism: Vesta saturnalis; assembly: GCA_036346205.1. Taxonomy (NCBI): domain Eukaryota; kingdom Metazoa; phylum Arthropoda; class Insecta; order Coleoptera; family Lampyridae; genus Vesta; species Vesta saturnalis. The sequence goes on along the minus strand of JARFJB010001883.1, from coordinate 15,201,964 downwards.
CTCCACACTCAGTGCAAAACCTTCTTCCATAAACAAGTTACCGCGTATTCCATGGGTGCGTACATACAAGTCGGTTGTCAGGTCATTTCCTAAATTCTTGTCATTTCAAAAATGTTTTAAAAACAAACAATATTACTTAAAATCTCCTTGCAACCGAAAAAATCAAGTACTTTCAACTACCGAAAACAAGCTATTGGATAAGTGTGCTGTACACTTTTCCAATTACCATACTTTCCTTCAAAACAGTAAAGTACAGGGGTCAAGAAGTGCTGCTCTGGTCATGAATAACACATCCCCTTCAACTCTGTTTGACCTGCCTCAACACTTCCAGCAAAACCAATAAGCAACAGTTACAGTTTACTTTCCGCAACCAACAATTATAGCAATAATTAGCTTCCAAATTGAAGAAGTATAAACCTTAAAATAATGTTGTTTAAATAATGTGCCTCTGACTCAGTGGTAGATTAAGATAGGGAGAGTTCTAATACATAATTTAATTAACCTACCTGAGATGCTAGTTGCCTCTTTATGCTTGATTGTTCCCACTTAATGGCATAAAATGTTATTAAAAATTATGAATAAGATAATAAATTCTCGAGCGCCATGTTATCTTTAAATCAGGAAAATAACAAAACCCTAAATAATGAACAATAATAATTTTCTAAAAATAACAAAAATTAACAATGTGCAAATAAGTTTATTTACTCCATAAATGGATTGTTAAGGAGAGGTACGAAAAGGTTTTAAAGCTAAGCTTAATATATATAAAATTTACCACAAAATTCCTCAGCATAATATTTTCTATGGACAGCTTCCTGTGATTAACTACGGATGCGGAACGGTCAATCAAGATGAAAGCGTTTCTACTTCTTTCTTTCTTACTCTGGATGTTTTATTGAATTAAACTTGCATTTTAATATTATATTATTATTTTTTTCGAAGAAAACTTGTGTAAATAAGTTACTTAAGAGCCATTTGTAATATAAATATAAGTACGTAACATAAAAGTGCAAAATAGAAGTAAAGTAGAAATATTAACGTGTTTAAAAATTAAAAGGTGGTGGTAGTATAGTGCCTAAAACAAACAAATGCTTAATTTTAAACTACAATGAGAAAAAAAGCAACTCACCACCCAAAATATGATGGCACTAATATAAAACATTAAGTTAGAATCATTCTTATTGCTGTTAACAGTCAGCATAAACTAAACTAAGAAAAGCTTTCTCAATAACTCAAGCGTAAAAGTTTTCTTGCGTTGCGCTGTTACATAATATAAATCAAATTTTTTTAAGAAAGGGAACTAAAACTATTTATGTAATATTACACACAAAAGATATGTTATATGAAATGCAAATTAAGTTGCCAGTTTTCAATTTTATATGAAAATAATTAAAAACTCCTCTAATTTTAAGCCAAATAAATTAATGATTTTAGATTAACGTATTTATTAATACAACCCCCAAAAAAGGTTGTTACACAATATTTTTCTCTTGCTACAATCCTTCAACTGAAAACGTTTCGATTGAACTCCTGGAATTCGTTTCTAGCCTCCCAAATGCTGTGGAATAGAGGAAACTCAACACCCTGCACACTCAGTTTGAAGAGACACTCACTAAAGCCTATGGAAGAACGTTGTCCGTTTTACTGCTTAAACTTTCAAGTCTTAGAATCCACAGCAGACTGCCTACCTACTTCGATTACCTAGGAGCGTCTATAGTAGACCATATTCTCTGTCTCAATCTCTTTTTAACCAATTCGAGCACGAATGTTATCTAGGACCACAATAACTTCAGACCACTACTCCTCTAACAAACATACTCATTCAGGATTTTCTCAAAGCCAATTCGTATGTGTTCCAAGAACAAATCTTCAATCACAATATCTATGAAAAGCTACTTTATTTCTCACAATCCTCTGCTCCAGTACAATGTGAACTGGATCAAAAGCAAGAGCCATGATTACCGCCACTTTGTAAGATCTAGGGATTCGACTCTCAAGGCAGAATACAACCACTTAAAAGCTATAATCCGCAAAGAAGCCCAAATAATTATCGAAAATAAATAGGTAGACTAGCTCCAAGCTTGATTTCTGCAGCAGCCAACTCTTCTGGAATAAATTTGATGCACTGACCAGAAGAAAAACCACCCCAAATCACCCCTCAAACTCCTGCAAGGTAACTTCATGTCCACAAACCAGGGAAATGACGCCCTCTTTAACGATTCATCCTTCAACGACAATTTCAAGAAGGAACTTGATCAGGACATTTTAGACTTCAGCAACTTAATCATACCCGAACTCCACATTAATCGCGCAATGCATTCTTTGTTCCAATTACCCCTCAAAAAACGTAATCATACTTCAAAAAAGAACGCAACTCAGTATCAGGACACGTCAGCCTAAACAGACAAATTCTACAACAACTCCCTTCCTGTAGCTATCAGAATACCTACAATAGATGCACTAGCTATTTCTTACTTTCCGACGGCCTAGAAATCGGCTTCTACCAACAGCAGACATTTTCATGGTCTACTTTGGTCCCTTGGCTAGACTACACTGAGGATTCGACATCCCACGGTCGACTTCCCGAGACGCTCTGTAGTGCAGTTTGCTGAAGGCACTGCGTTCTAAGCAGTTAGTTACATCAACGCGAGAGCCTCCTCCTCATTTTTAACACCCCACAGAACTTCTCCGACTGGGGAAAGCGGTAGAGAGTCACCGTAAACCCTTCTAAGACCCAAGCGACCCATTTTCGTCGCCCAAAGTACTTCCAAAGGGAAAACCATTGGGTCAAATTAGGACACAAGGCCAAACCGTATACCTAGGAATAACATTCACAAAAACTCTTAAATAGAATACAGAGCTGCAAAAAACACTGCGCCGAGTTTGTATCAAAGCCAATCTCCTCGGCGCTTTAAGCGGTACTTTTGGAGGTTGCTTATAAAACCCTACAGCACGCCTACATACATATATATATATATATATATATATATATATATATATATATATATATATATATATATATATATATATATATATATATATATATATGTACTTAAAACCTTAGAACTCTGTAACTATGCACCAAATTAATTTTAAATAATAACAATAAGCTAGTCGTTAAAATTTATTGAATCGATTTTAAGCTTCTTTGTCTATACACGGTGTAGGGTTCACACCTTTAATTACCTGTACTTAACTAAAGTTTTGTTTAAAGTTCAGGAACAGAAAAGTTTTAATTGCTTTCTCTTAAGCTTATTAGAAAAAGGTACAATTTCAATTATTAATTTTACGTCAACTTTCAAACTAAAGGCATTGTCTTTGCTGTATGAAATTTAAGTTGAAGTAGATCGGATTTTCATATATAAAACAGCTGTTGGTTTTAAAACAAACTTTCGAAAGAGTCATTTAGTAGTGTGCAACATTTTTGTTTATTGTAATTAATAATCACTTCTAGTTTTATAAATAGTTACCAAACAATATTTACTTTGTTCAAAGTGTATTAGTAAAAATGTAGTTTCAGTACTTAGAACGTCATTAAATACATAGGTTTATTACATATTGTTTATATGACTCAGTAATTTCTACGGCGATATTCACTAAATCTTACCGGGGTCAAACATTTATGTCTTAAACACCTATCTCAAACCTCAGATCAAGTATTTAAGTTATTTCGACTGAAAATGAAATCAAATCTTGCTTTTTACTTCTCAATTCTATCTCCACTCTGAGGGTTTGACATTTAGGTGTTAAACAATTAGGTGAAATTTTAATGAGTTGCCTCTTTTACTCCATACTCTGCACATCCACTCTGACCAAAAATTACTGGAGTCTAGAAATTTTAATTCATAAATACTTATTGATTTGTGCATCGCGAAAGTAAATTCACGTCCACAGCTGTTCAAACAGATAAAAGGTTGCTATAAATGTAAGTATCGGAATGTTTTATAAATAAATTAATGTTTATGTATATATATATATATATATATATATATATATATATATATATATATATATATATATATATATATATATATATATCACTAAATTGCGAGTAAATATAATTTGAAAATAGTCGGACCGTTCAAATTTGACGACAGTGGAGTTGCCATACTGTTATGAGTATCCGCCGATCAATTACCAAATTATTTTTATATGTTTATTTTTTTGTGATTTTAATAAAGTTGTTTTATTTGTGTTTGTTTAGGCGAATGAATACGCTTTCTTTTGTGTATAGTTGTGTATAAAAGCCCTTCAGACGATTAATATAATTTTACAAATATGAATTGACCCGTATGCAGATTGCCTGTTATTTTTTTATTCTTATTACTGTATATCAAAATTCATATTACGAAAATTTGTCCAATTTATACTTTCAACGTCATTATTATTCCTTTAAGGTGTTAATTAAAATAAGGTAGTTAAGATAGATGATTTTGGGAATTTCAACCTTGCAAGAGCCATCCCGATTTTATTAATATAATTTTACGTAAGAAAGGTTGTGCTTTACTCCCTGCTGGAAGTAGATTTATTTGTTTGTAATTTGACAACAACTGTACCAATACTCTGATTGTTTATTTTTTATTGTTATAATATATGAATAGTGTTAGTAAATTTGACACTACTATTTCGTTACTGAGTGTAATATTATGTGACTTCATTACTTCTTCACGGCGTTATTATTTATGTGGTACTGAAGTTAAATTTTGATTACATTCAAGTTACTGAGTAGTTAATTTTTTTAAGGAAATTTTTTATTTTCTCAAACTCACAGTGGCAACGTTAATTTTTTTATGATTTTGATGAAAAGTATTAACGTAATAATTGGTGAGAGTTTTCTCTATTAGATTATTCGCTATTTTTGTTTTTTATAACTTTATTTTAAGATACAAGGTTTCATTAAGATTTAACGTAACGTAAAAGTGGTGTAAATAACGTTGATGGCCGATCAGCTGGTCCATTAGCACGTCATTTTATTGTGATTACGTGCAAATATTTTGAAGTTTTATAAGAAAGGGCGGATAAAAGCTTTTAATTTGCTGATTCCCCGGGGTTTTAAGCGACGTAAAGTAAGTAAGTTTTTTATTTGTTTGGAGCTTAGCGGTGGAATACTCGCATATAGATATTTAGATCCCGATAGTGACGATTATAAACAATCTGGCGCCCATTTAATCATTCTATTCTATTTAATTTATGATTTTCCTCTATTGTGTCATATATTACGAGGTATCCTAATGGCAAAATTAATAACACCCCCACGCCCGCTAAGCTACCAGCCTCTTCCTTGTCTGTTACTACCATATTCGTCCATAACAGTATACATTTAAAACTACAGGAAATTTAGATAGGCGTGTTTTAGATTCTTAAGTAGAGCCTTTGGTCCCAAAACGTCGTTTAGCGTGATCACAACCTACAACTAGTGCTGATCCAGATTATACTTTCAAAGGAAAAATTGATTTTTACGAAAAAATAGTTTCTCCTGAAGCTAATACAGCATCTTCAGGGAGTACAGTAATAAAAGCGGTAGAAACAGATAATCTAATTAATTCAGAACCGCAAACGATAAGAAAAGTGGACATACCCACGGTAATTACGGCAACCTCGAATATAACATTATAGCAAGTAAACGCTACACCACCCATATTTCCTAAAATTATTACTCCTGATATGAACGTTGTGCAGAAGCAAATGATTGGTCAAACGAAATAAAATCATTCATTCCGGTACTTTTTTACGAGGATACGCTTGTTTACATGATATTCCCAATACAAAAATGACGCAAATAATTTAGACAAAACATGGGACGATATTTTAAAGGCAGTTCGATGTTACTTCAGAAGTACTTCTTCTTCCTTATTATCAAAAAACAAATTACGGCAAAGAAAACAACAAATATACGAAACAGTATTAAAATGCTATTATGATTTACTTCATTTTGCACATCAAGTTACGCCTACAGTTCTACCCGAAAATATAGATGTTTTATAGAGGGCTCGCAACCAGGCCTATAGTTGGAATTGTATTAATATGCCCTGCTATGGATGATATCAATAACGAAAATTTTAGAGCAGCAGTATTTAAACAATTACATTTACAAGAGTGGTATTGGTGATACCATGAATCACCAAATAGAAAATTTTTATTCCATTGCAACAAAAGCTATAAATACAGACACGCAAATTTCAGACAAGTACCATCAAAAATAGTAATTCATTCGCAAATGTACACAGTACATAATAACAGAAGGAATTTTTCACAATGAATTCTCGTACTAGGGATGGTAGACCAATTCGTTTTACATGTAACAGAGCGAGTCATTTATGCAATTTTAATTTTAATCAAATAGAGCACTATATATATATATATATATATATATATATATATATATATATATATATATATATATATATATATATATATATATATATATATATATATATATATATATATATATATATATATATATATATATATTATATTGCATAATCGTGTACGAAATGTGCGTTCACTACCATTTACGAATAGAAGTTTTTCTAATAATTCTTACATGAATACAACACCCCAAAGGGAAAAATCACCGTGACGGTCAAAATCACCTCATCCAAAAAACGACGACCGCAGCATCGGTCGCACAAACTAACGAGAGTTAATCAAAAGATCGGTGCTACATTCCTATTATACGAAAATGTATTAAATATTAAAGGTAGAACTAACAATAAACTCTCAGAGATTTCGACAGATACAGGGAGTTTCTATAATGTAATAAGTAGTCATGTGGATAGTAATATAGAACCCTTGGGTAAACCATTAACATTACAGGCAGCAGGGAACTTAGGAATACCTGTAAAAGGAACAACTAGGATATTTAATGTATTGCTAATAATAAAGTAGACGCAAACTTATCGTTTAATACTTTTGCGAATAAAATTGTATATACTGACACAAGATAAAAAATACAAAGTTACAATGGCCGTAGACGCCATACTAGACATAAATGAACCAAACGATTTATTGGTGAATATCGATTCGAGTTTACCACCCGAAGACTTATGTAAACGTTTTTCCTAATCAACTCCTGAATTTTGTAATAAAATATCGGTTATTGTTACACGATCTCCTTATAGGCACAAAGGGAAATTCTAAATAACCTTGTAGTTAGTAGTACGAAGTAAAATTAAAATCTTTTCGGGCACAAGTGTAGGGATTTTAATTTATAGCCAAACATACGAAGATAACATAATGGGCAAACTGGAAAAATAAGAAGAAAAAAATGAAAAAAATTTTGTGGAACAATACTCAAGGACTTACAAAGACAACGTTGAGATACGATTTACACAATTAAGACTAGAACACGAGCTAATGACGTGTCTATTCATGATCATTTTTTTTATACAGCAGTGATAAGGCCACCCACGTTATAGACTTACAAGGGTTTAGGTGGTTACGGAAAGAACTTGTCAAAGAAATAGCAACACTCAACCTAAGTTCAAACAAAATTACCACATTCCATTTCAAACTCCCATACGTCTGGGATAATCTAGCCGAGGAAGAGATGGTCTCAAACGCGTGGCTAAGTCATTTCCACGGGTTTCAATGGGAAGAGAGTCACATCTCCTATTGGTTACTCACGGCGTTAATACGATCTGCCGTAGGGGAAGTGTACTATGTGCGGAACATAAGAAACAAGAAACAGTTCTGAGCGACATAGTATGGTAGCATGTAAACACAGGGCGCACTGGAAAATCACTTATCAGACGTTGTGGTCTTCAGAAAATTGTACGCCCAGGAGATTCATAAGTGTAAATCAAATAGCTATCAATGTCATTTGGGAGATCACTTAGGAAATCTTCATAATTTAATCCATGGTGAATTAAACATTTTACGTTCAGTATCAATCCCTGAGTTGTGAGGATATTTTAACTACCAAGCCAAATTGGGACAAACAGGAGTATCTGCTATACGAGAAAAGCGCGCTTTAGATTTTATAGGCGATTTTTTCATTATGTTACGGTATCGTCACGGAACGTAAAACAGATCAATTAACACCCGAACATCATCAGATACAAGAATTTTTAAAACATATCAATTCAGGATTACGACAAAATTTGAAATACGAAAAACTGTCGAGGTGGCTTTAACATATTCGAAGTTAATGACTTTAGCTGTATTTATCCTAATTTTACTACCATTAATATGTTTTTGCTGCTGTTATAAGTCAAGAATAAGAATTAGGTCCAGAGCAGATCATAATAAGGAGAATTTCTTGCCTGCAGTTCCCAAAAACACCGCCAAGAAAGCGGAAGAGATTAAGTTACAAGTAGCGAATAGTGTGTAAGATTCTCTCAGACCATTAGAAGTTGGTAATGTGATTGTCGTCACTAGATCACAGGCGCAGAGCTTAGTAACAATTCCAGCTATTGGTTATTTATAACCAATAAGAATGACAATGGAAACAAATGAGGCCGGTATCCACTACTACTAGTATCAAGTATACAGGGTGGGCCAATAGCGCGTGGGTGGAAGATTGTGGGTTTCATAACCCATTACGTGCCACAGTCCTCGCTTGAGCACGGATTTTTAAGAATTTTATTCGAGTACTTCGCAGAAATATATGAATAGAATTTTAGGATTCCCGGCTAAAAGAGGGTTTCAGGTAGAGGTATAATGCAACAGTTTGTTGGTAGTGTTCGCAGAGTTAACATACAATTTTTTTTTTAATTTGTGCTTAAATGAGAACACTGGGCCTTGTAGTATTGTTGTATGGTATTATTTACACTCCACAATTTTATCTCAATTTATAATTTTTAGACTCATCATGAGCCGGAAAGGTTTTAAAAACTTGGAAGAAGCTTATGAATTTTATTCTGAAGAAATTGAGGGTGATATTCTGGCATTACCTCCAGATGTTGATGAACTTACGGACGAAGAAAATATTGATGACGAGGACACAATTCTACCAATTGTTGATGATATTTCGGGACAAGTTGAAGTGTTTGTTTTTGATGCAATAAGTGACGAAAACCCCACTACATTGGAAGTAGAAGCTGCAACTTCGTCAGAAGTCAGAAATCGAAAGCGTTCTCAAAAAGAAAATATTCCCACCGCCAAGTGGAAGAAAGTAAACCCAGATTATGGTAACTTGACTCGGGGAAGTACAACTTCCCAAAAACACAATTTGTTGATGACATCACTACTGGACTTCACACCAGTAGATCTTTTTGAACAGTTTTGGGACTTATGTGTGTTTGATCTTACAGTAGAAAGGACGATGCGTTATGCCAGAAATAAAAAAAACAAGCACAACTTCACTACTACTCCGGATAATTTAAAAATTATAATCGGCTTTCTTACCTTCTCTGGATATCACACATTTCCAAGCCAAAAGGATTACTGGTCTGACGCGAAACATTTAGGGATATTGCTCGTTCGCAATGCCATGGATCGTAATGCTTATTCATTTTCATGATAATGACAAAGCAAGTGAATATAAGAACGACAAATCATTCAAAATTAAACCCCTAATAGATTTCAAAAATGGTATATCTTTCACGAGAACTTATCCATAGATGAAATGATAGTCCGATATCTTGGACACTGTTCACTAAAACAGCTCACCAGAGCCAAGCCAATACGTTTCGGGTACAAATTGTTTGACACTTTGTGGAGACGATGGCTACTGTAACAATTTTTCACTCTACTGAGGCAAAGAGAACTCCTGTAACTCTTGGATATATAGTTGTAAACAATATTTTATCTATTGCCAAATATCCTACGAGCCATTGAATTTACTTTTATAACTTTTTTTACAAGCTACAGCTTGTTAGTTGATCTAAAAGATAAATGCTTTAGAACATCTGGAACAGTAGAACAATAGAACAGGAAAATGTAGTGTCAAGTCTGACAAAGATTTGCAGAAAGAGAGGATCGTATGATTTCAGATTCGACAAAAATCAGCAAATCTTAATCGTTAAAGGGAACGACAATAAATGTGTTGCAGAGGGGACAAATTTTGACTAAGTGGAACCAATGGCAAACGTTCAGCGTTGGAGTAAACAAGAAAAAACATGTTACGGTTTCCCAGCCCGCTACAATCTCTAACTACAATAAATATATATTAGGCGTTGATCAGCATGACTGGCTTTTGTAGAGACACAACATAGCGATTCGAGGTCAAAAATAATACTGGTGCTTGTTTACTATGATGAGCGATATAGCTATAGTAAACGGATACGCCTTATTCAGAATGATTCATGCTGGCGATCAATTTCTATAAAAGATTTTAGAAGAGCAATTGCGCTAAACTATTTGAAGTTAGGACACGGGAAAAGAATTGTTCAAGGAAGACCCACAAGTTTGCCTACAATTTCTGGAGGTACCCTAGATCATAGTAGATTTGATAATGTTGGCCACATTTTGGAGAAACGGGAGAACCAGAGGCCCTGCCAATACAAAGACTGTTCTAGAAAATCAAGGACATATTGCAGAAAGTGCGATGAAACCTTATGTATTCCATGTTTTCCAAATTTTCATAAAAAATAGTTTTTTTCATATTTTATGTCACATTACTATAAATATAAATTATCTATCAAAGTGTTGATTTCTTAAAAAAATAATAGATTTTATTTTATACGTGTAGTCCCACTGTCCTCAAACGAGCAAACACGCAAAATTTCTTTTACGGTTTTTTACACTTTTACAATGTTTCTAAATACTCGTTGCAGGTGTTTTGAAAATTATGTCGAAACGCCAAAAGTAATAATTTGGGACTTAATGGGTTAAGGAATATTTCTAAAGTTTGCTGATGGGATGTGGTGGGGTATCCTGAAGGCTACAACCTAAAATATTTCACATGAATCGCAAAATTTATACAGTGCGGTTTATATCAAAGTTGCAAATTTTTTTAAATCAAACCCTCTGTATATTATTGCATATTTGGATTCCTTGGTCAATTTTAGTGCGACTTTATGTATCACACATAGTACCTAACACGAATCGTTTAGCCGCAATTCGTCATTTTTAAAAAAGTAGATGTCTGAAAAAAATTAAATATCGCTGTGATCACAAAACTTAGAAGGCCATGAGTCTGCGAGTTACTAGACATGAAATGTACAAGTGTAGACCGGACAGTCAAATCCGAATTCTTCTTGTGTTTAGAGAACTTACTTCGTCACAACGGACGAGCGTACCTTCCACCGCAATGGATTTGTTAACCGGCACAATTTTCATTATTACTCAGATCAAAACCCTCACTATTTCCGAGTTCATAGTCAAGAGAAATGGTCGATTAACGTTTGAGCAGGCATATTCAGTGCTTCAGTTGTTGGTCGCTTTTTCTTCGACGTACTCTAAATTCGAATTTGTACGCTTTTGTACTCCTCGATAATAAATTATTAGGACTCCTTGAAGATGTACTGTTCGCTCAAATTAGGGGCATGTATTTTCAGCAAGATGGTGCACCTCCACACCGTGCTCTTGTAGTAAGTGAATGGCTTAATACTACATTTGTTGAAAAGTGTACAGGAAGGTATGGACCAACAAGATTGCCAGCGAGATCTCCAGATATTTCTCCGCTTGATTTCTTTTTGTGGGGGTACGTTAAGGAAAAAGTGTATGCTGAACTACCAACCACTGCGGAAGGATATGAAAAATAGAATACGAAACATTTTTGCAATTATCAACCCAGTGACGTTAAATAGGGTTAAACATTCACATTTTGAACATTCATTAAAATTATTTTTATTTTTATTTTAGATTGTAATTTTGTTTTTTGTGTTTATGTTTTTCTACTTAATAAATAACGTGTTATAATGTGAATCGTTTTTTGTTTATTTTCCACGGGATAATACAAAATAGAAATTGTAAAATACAGCAAATCTACCGACAAATTTATATCGCTGAAAGGTAAAAAATTTCCGCATATGATGCAAAAATGAAAAAATGGACGTTCCATTTGAAAAAATCAAGTTTCCATTTGATTGAAATTATCTAAATTGAAAAAGTAATTTCTCCAAACACAAGAAGAATTCGGATTTGACCGTCCGGTCTACGCTAGTACATTTCATGTCTAGTAAAATCGCAGATTCAAGGCCTTCTAGGTCTTATGATCACAGCGATATTTAATTTTTTTCAGACATCTACTTTTTGTAAAAATGACGAATTGCGGCCAAACTATTCGTTTTGGGTACCATGTGTGATACATAAAGTCGCACTACAATTGACCAAGGAATCCAAATATATAATAATACACAGGAGTTGCATTAAAAAAATGTAACTTTGATATAAATCGCCCTGTATAAATTTTGCGATTCAAGTGAAAATATTTAAGGTTTGTAGCGTTAAGAATACACCACCACATCACATCAATAAACTTTAGAAATATTCCTTAACAAGCCCACAATGATGAGTATTGATAATTATTGTATAAAGCAAGTAAGTAAAGTAACGAATTTTTTTACGAAAAACTATCCAAGCACTGATTAAAAATTTTATCAAATGTTCAAGTTAACCTGTTACCGCTGAATTGAGTTTTTCTGTAGTATTGAACTACAAATTGTTTTCTTTTTGTGAGCGCTCGCTTTTAGAGAAGTTTCAATAGTTTGACCCTGCTGTTCTCCTCGACCAGACTATACACCTGTGCTCCTTCGGCTCATAATGACCCGAACTCCTGAAATATGAATTAAAACCAAAATAACAACAATTTTTGTACATTTATTAACTTTATTTCTCTAATGCAATGTTTTTTATGTGAAACGTGAAACTTACAATAAATTCAACCAAATTTAAATAAAAAAATAGGAAACGGAATAAAAAATGTCTAATAATTGATATGATCCGCTACTTCTTACAGTCGGGACAATAATAGGTCACGTGTTCTTTACACAAATATTTTTTACACTTAATGTAGGTCATATTAGTTTTGTTATCAAATTTAGAAGGGCAAAATTTGCAGAAGGTGCGGTAGATTTTCCACCAATGGTTGTTAAATAGCTGTTACAATTGCAGCTGCTTGTTCATTACGGGGAAGATGTTTTCTGGACGAAATGTAAGGATTTACCAATTGTTTGCCCAGTTGTCTTCTTTTGAACAAAAGATTTCTATTCCAGTCTGGATTTATTTCGCGACATAAGACGAAAGCATTATCTGGTATCTAAAATGCTGTAAAATAAGATTATGGGCCATCGATTTGTTTTTAGTTTGCATGTGTATGCACCGATTAGCTGATATAATGTATCAACTGCTCCTTTTGTAGAATTATAATCAAATGTAATTTGTGGTTTTTTGTCTTCTCAGTCGCTTATTTGTTTCTGGTTATGAAAGGTACTCATTAGAATGACCTTCTTGTATTTTTTTGAAATATAAGACACAACTGCGGTATCTTTAGTAAAACAAAATTTGAAACTATGCACAACGTTATTTACTTCCATGATAGGTAGCTCAGGCTTGCTTTTCCTGACAGTCCCTAACATAGTAATATTTCTTTTCAGAAGCATTTGACCCAATTTATACGATGTAAAGAAATTGTCACAAGTTACATTCTGACATCTTAGTCTATGAGTAAGGTCTAAAACTACTCTCAGCCCCTGATCCTGCTCAGGTTTTCCCCCAGGTGGTTTTCCCGTATATACTTGAACTTCTAAAGCATAAGAACTTGCACTATCACAAAGCGTCCATATTTTGATGCCATATTTTACTGGCTTGCTTGGTATATACTGCTTGAATGGACAACGACCTCTAAATGCAACCAGCTGCTCGTCCACCGTTACGTTTTGCCCAGGATTGTACAATTTTGGTAGTATTTCAGCCCATTTGTCCCAAAATTCTTTAATAGGAGCCAACTTATCACATAGCCTTCTTTCTTGACGATCTTCTTTATTATCAAACCGTAACACCCGTGATATATAATAAAATCGTTTCAACGACATTGTTGCGCGAAAAAGAGGTCTGCTTGTTTCTGCATTCCACAAACTTCTGGTAGATTCATCATGCGATCTGTAAACTCCCCCTAACAGTAACAAACCTATGTACGCCTGCAACGTAATGTCATCTAATTCTTGCCACTTGTCACCGTACACTCTACGACCTTCGATGTTAGTTATTTTCAAAATTATATTTTCCAAAGAACTATTGAAAAATAGCTGTATCTAGTTGGACCTGGAGCGACTTTTATGATGTTTGCACTAGTTGCACGCCCTCATTGAGAAAATGGATCTAACATCCAAGTTATGGCATTAACTTTAGATTGAACCAATTGAGCAGGTGGCATCAATTGCGTAGAATTTGTCCGTCCAGCATCGTCGAAAAAAGCATCGTCTGACTGTTCATAATAACTATCTTCACTGATATGATCTTCCTCTTCAGAAGCTTCATCGTCACTAACGTCACTCAAATTATCAATAAGTTTTTCTAAGTCTTCACCACTAAGATATTTTTTTGTCATTATTGTTATTTCAGCACTTTAGAATAACTAATAGTACGTACAACAAACCGCACTTTACTCTGCAACGTAACAAACAAAACTGTCGGTTGCATACTGCGATATGATATTTATACCTGCTGCAAGTTGCAAGTCTGTTTCTGTTTCGACTTGCACTCGCGGCTACAGACCTGCCGAAAATGCTGTAGTAACTCGCATAGGTAGGTACATTTGAACAAGCATGTGATGATATGCATATTATCTATCCTCAAATTTCAATATGAAATGATTGGAAATACAAATATATACGTCCTACTAGTGTATTACAGCCTCGGGTCATAATGACCCGATGAACATCAATGTAACAATCATGTTTAAAAGAATAAGGAAAAAAAATTATTAAAACAAACAAGCCACCTCATTCTTCAATGGATTAGAAACAAAGTCATTAACTACGAAGTTTAGATATTAATAAACAAAAAGTTATCTAAACATCAATTTGATATCGGGTCATATAGACCCGAAGGTAACACCAGGGTTAAAATAATCTGCTTTATTCTTAAGGACATTTCAATGCAGCACAATTAATGCATTACAAAAACAACGGTGAAGTCAATAATAGTGTAAAGCATCGATGTAAAATGAATAACCATTTATAGGAAATGATAAATTAAAGTTAGATAACGAATGAAAGTAGATATGAAATTTTTTTTTTGTTGTGAATCATTTAGTGATAATGAAGTGATAGAAAGGGATGATTTTTATTACAGTAGTTTTTATCTAATCGGGAATACACAACTTGTGGCAATGAATGTAGAAATCATTTCCGGTATATATCTGGAACGCCTACCAAACATAAGTTTCTACCAAACATTGGCACAGATTATATTTAAGTTATATAAACCACAAAGCATAATAAGCAAATTTCAATGTCGAGAAATATTTTGCTCACAAAATCAGTGTGTTTGTTATATGATGAATATAGAGTACTTGTTAGTTAAAATGAAAGAAAGAGATTATGTAATTATACCAGAAGTTGGGTATCCAAACCTGATGAAAGGTATTGTACGTAATAACTTGACGTGTACAAGCGCGGAACTTAAATATTTAAATACCTAGCGTTATCACTGCAACCGAAAGCGGAAGGAACATAGTAAAAATGTGTCAAAGCAAGAAATTGCAAATAGATGTAATTCCTAATAAACTAAGAGCTAGGTTAGAAAATGCTATATACAGTGTGTCCAAAATTGGTCTGTGCAGTATTGCTATCTTGGAAACTATAAGAGATCGAATGCAGAAAGTTTTAGAGAATTTTGACCCCACTAAAATGCCATTCTGAAATCAAGGCTATCTCAAATATTTTTCAAAATATTCGAAAAAAACTGAAAATCGACAATTTTTATTTTTAGCTATATCTCTTTTATTTGAACAGATATAAAAAAATAAATTACACTTTGCCATCATCAACTTTATTTTTACATATGGGGCGGAAATTAGCTAATGGTATAAAATGATTCCTTTTTTTATTCTAAATCCAACGATATATAACACTTAATGATAATTCGACGTTTCGACCCTCATTCTTGACATTTTCAAATATTTCTTTTTTTATGAAACATTTTGAAAAAAAAACTACCAAAGCAATTTATTCTGCAAATGTACATTTATTTCAACTCATAATTCATAATAAGAAGTCTCCACTCATCAAAAGCATCATCAAGAAATCTCTTATGAACAGTAGCTACCTATTCGTAGATAACTATTTATTACGATATCGAAAAACCCCTGTGATTTTGGAACGGGTAGTTAGATTTTGTTCAAATTTTGGTGGGTTATATTAGTGCTAGTTTGGAAATTTTTACATAAAATAACAATGCGGTAGACGTCCGGTTTCACTGGAAATGACACGAAAGCTGAAAATTTAAATGGAACACCCCGTATACTTTTACATATTTGGATTCTAGGGCTTCAAATACAAACAGTTCATCGGTCATATGAAACATTTTTGAAAAAAAAAACTACCAAAGCAATTTATTCTGCAAATGTACATTTACTTCAACTCATAATTCATAATAGGACGTTTCGACTCATCAAAATCATCATCAAGAAATCTCTTATGTACAGTAGCTACCTATTTGCAGATAACTATTTATTACGATATCGAAAAAGTCTTTCCAAACCTTGTCTTAAACAATGACAGATAAATAACTCTTTTATTAAGTTTAAATTTAAGTAAACACCTAACAATATACTTACTTCAAGTGAAAATATTTAAAAAAATGTGAAAAATCCTATTAAAACACTTAAAAATTAACTACAGCTAAATAACGAATTCGATTATTGTAAATTTCTGGTAGTAGGCTTTGATGAGTTTAAAACAATTATTGTGTAACAATTATGTTATCTGTCAAAAGACTACAATAGTTTCTCAGATTTTAATGAACATTGTTTGAAAATGGCGTTAAATTGTTCTAACGAAGAAAATTTTGATATATTAGTGTGCTATATCAAAAATGAAAGAAATGCTACCAGAGCTGGTGATGACTATTTTCAAATGTATCCCGAAAGAAGACAACCTGGCAGAAATCATTTTAATAATGTAGTGAGAAATTTAATGGAATTTTGAGGTTTTGAAAAACCACGTTCAAAAAAGTATGCCATCGATAATGAGAATCGCAACGGAAACATTTTGGAATGTTTTGAGAAAATCCGAAATCTTCAGTACGAAATTGTGGCACGAAATTTCATATTCCAAAATCCACTTTACAGAATGTTTTGAAAATTGTTAAATATCATCCTTACTAGCCAAGAGTTGTACAAGGCCTGCAAGAAGGTGACTTTGACAGGAGAATCGAATTTTGTAATTGGTACCATCGTAAATATCAAGAAAATCCTGATTTTTCTGATAAAGTTGTATGGACAGATGAGACCCGTTTTACCAACTGTGGACCCGGGAAAATCCACATATTCGCGATCCACGCCGACTTCAAGTACGATTTGGTTTTAATGTGTGGTGCGGAATGATCGGTAAGTAATATCTTTGTTTGAGTTAATTGAGTAACATTTAATACATTAACTACGACTCATTTTTTCAATATTCCCAATTAATTGCAGGAAATCGTCTGATTGGTCTATTTATTTATGACCACACGTTAACAGGGCAACCAAATCATTCCATCCATTCGTGAAGCTGTTCCCCCTGATGAATTTAATAATTTGTGGTTCCAACAAGATGGATGCCCCGCACATAATTCAGGAAAAGTCGGAGCATTTTTACGGGAAATTTTTGGTGAAAGAATAATATCCAACGGTGATCCTGTGCGTTGGCCTGCTAGGTCTCCGGACCTTATCCCATTAGACTTGTATTTATGGGGATATGTCAAAAATGAGGTGTATGAGTTTGATACCCCAGAAAATAGGCAAGTTCTGGAACATCGAATTATTGATATTATTGAAAATATTAATCGTAATACAATACGTCGAGTAACCAGAACTGTCGCAAAAAATGTGAAAAGTGCATTGAAAAAAATGGTCGACATTTTGAATAATAGTATGTAGAACTAATGTCGGTTTTATAATTATCCTGTAAAATACATTTAATATTAATATAAAACACTATAAAAGTTATTTGATATTGTAGCGTTGTAAAATGTATTATTCATTGCTAAATATGTTTTTTAATTACTTTTTAGTCATAATTTTATGGTTTAAAAGAGTAACATTTAACATAATACCCTAATAACTACTATGTGTTTTTTGAATATTCCTCATTATTTCACTCCTTTGCTTGAGCAATTCATTTATGAATACCAAGTAAACATTTGAGTATTTTTAAGACAATTTTTGGAAAGGCTTTTTCGATATCGTAATAAATAGTTATCCACAAATAGGTAGCTACTGTTCATAAGAGATTACTTGATGATGCTTTTGATGAGTCGAAACGTCCTATTATGAATTATGAGTTGAAATAAATGTACATTTGCAGAATAAATTGCTTTGGTAGTTTTTTTTTTCAAAAACGTTGCATAAAAAAACAAATATTTGAAAATGTCAATAATGAGGGTCGAAACGTCGAATTATCATTAAGTGTTATATATCGTTGAATTTAGAATAAAAAAAGGAATAATTTTGTATCATTAGCTAATTTCCGCCCCATATGAAAAAATAAAGTTGATGATGGTCTCTAATCGACCAAACATCGGATTAATTTTTTTCTATCGCCAATCAATAGAGGATAAAAAGTGGCAATGGCAAAGTGTAATTTATTTTCTTATATCTGTTCAAATAAAAAAAATTGTCGATTTTTAGTTTTTTTCGAATATTTTGAAAAATATTTGAGATAGCCTTGATTTGATAATGGATCAAAATTCTCTAAAACTTTATCCATTTAACCGTTTTTCGATCTCTTATAGTTTCCAAGATAGCAATACTGCACAGACCAATTTTGGACACACTGTATAATGTATCTAACACTAATTATGTTTTAGCTATACGTTCGACATCAGCCCTATACAAATTACCACTAATTGTATGCATTTTGTCGCCCAAGACCATATTAATTGGGTTACACTTCCCATTGCTGCAGAAACGAC
The DNA here is from genome assembly GCA_036346205.1 of Vesta saturnalis. Lineage (NCBI taxonomy): Eukaryota > Metazoa > Arthropoda > Insecta > Coleoptera > Lampyridae > Vesta > Vesta saturnalis. The sequence continues at coordinate 15,182,962 of JARFJB010001883.1, read as the reverse complement.
TCAGCAACATACAATTGAAGAAAGTGATTCCCTTGAACTACGCATGGCAGAATTACGCATGTTTGGTCAGCATGTCCTCTACAACAATGGCCTTCGTAAAAAGTGACAACAACTGGACTATTCTAGTACCCCAATGTGATCCCTACAATGAAGAGATATGTTTTGGTCATGAACATTTAGGTACAAACACTCTACCAGTGTCGTGCATCAAACAAGTGTTACAGGGAGGCTCCATTAAACAAATTATGTCCACTATGTCCATTAGTTTGCTGAGAAACAGGAAATGATAGTCAATTCCTTACCCAGATAGGCAGCCAAAAAACGTACATCACTCCTAAATCATCTCTACGATTGCAGTGTCCACAGATGACACTTACTATCGAAGTACCGCTAAACATAGGTGCAGTATCCGTGATCGTCCCTTGCCAATTATTTGCAATTATTCCAACAGCTTGGTCAAGGTTTACCGAAATAGCACCACCAGGACAGAATAATCCAATAATCGACAACCCATTTAATTATAATCCTTTCAGTGATCTTTCCTTTTTCATAGAAACTCGAAGAAATCACCCAACGAGCGGGAGTTTACGACAATTACCGCCTACACCCACTACATTGCCAACGGAGCATGACTACCTACAACCCATCGCACCAATACCACCAAACCCGCTGTTAATTGCCGAAAATCCAGTTGCCAACAGTGAATTAAACACATCGTCACCAGGTCCAGGTTTCAACAATGACATTAAACTGAATAAAAGTGAACGAGTGTACGTGAAACCATGATGTAAAAAGACCAGGTGTAACAATCCCAAAGATCGCAGTAGTCATTTTCTCCGGCCAATCAGAGATTTATCCAAAATACAAAAAGCAACAAGACATATTCCTTTACAACTCATGAATTGATATAGAAATTGATTTTTTTTCATTAATTTATTAAGAATTATATATTTTTATTAGTTTATGATTATTACAATTTTGTTTACATATTACAATTTTTTTAATTTTGTTTGCATTTTTTGTCAGTGTGACTAATTCTGCATTTGAATATGGCGCTACATTCTGAATAAAATTTGATTGGCTGTCGTCTATTCTTCGCCGGCCATTATGCGCAACGCTAAATCTAGTCTGTTTACACCATCCGTGAAACTAAATTGCATAGTGACATGACAGATTTGTAGTGTATTACTGACAGATAAACAATTAACTCTTACCGATAATAGTGGTTAATTCAATAAGCAATATGAATCACTACTTTCTTCAAACACTACACAAGGACTGACTAATGTATAAACGTGAACTTTTTACACTCTTATCAAGCGCGGTTTTCCTTAAACCTGTGTTAGTTATATAACACAATATATTCAAAATTTAATCTTATCATATTTTTGTTTGTTTTATCTCTTTTAAATGTTAATTTAGTAGTATTAGAACCGGTTCCATAAACGCAAATCAAATTTGTACTCAACTGCCATCAAATATTTCATTATCAACTTTGATTGGGTTGCTGAAAAGATAATTAACTCTTTGTTAAGTGATTATAACCAAATGGTAATTTGGTGGCCATTGCGTTGGTGAATTTGTGGTAGTTAAATACCTATTAAAATTCAAATCAATTGGTGTAAATAATTCAAAGGTAAGTTTTTATGTATGTTAAAAAACACCAAAGTTTGAATAAAAGCGGTTAATTAATGGTAAATGAACTGGATTATTATTAAAATACGTTAAGCGCCACCACGGCCACGGCGATCCCCACGGACCGTTATGTATTTCGTTATTGATGAAGACCTACAACCCAAGAGAGCGCTATGAGAACAAATTGAACAATCAAGGTGGCCCGCTATGGTCTATAACATTTGCCAGTACTGAGTTTTGAATTTTAGACAACTCATTTGTGTAATCAAGCAAAGAATGCGAGCGGACCGAATTAACGCTAAATTGAACTTTTTAGTGGTCCTGCTGCTCATTATAAATAGTAAAAAATAAACGTTTTTATTTTTCATTCAATTATATGAAATGATACAACCATCATTTCCCACATGTCTTCGCACCGCGGTTAGGGATCGCTGTGGCCTGTTAAACTTAAAAGATATTGCTTGACCGCGACGGTCCCTTAGTAAATTTTTTATTTTTTTTAACAAGATGAACTCAAAATAAGTCTCTTGGCACCTGGATGACTTGTATTTAAGTAAGTAACGATTAAACAAAAAAAATCATCTTACTATAAAATTGCCTTGACGCTTAACATGTTTTAAACAATTAACAAACAGTGTCTTGCATACATTTTTATACCTACTGGTACTGAAAAGTCTTTGTTTGAAGTTATTTTTATTACCGATCACAAGCAATGGGGTTTCCATATTACATTTATACATACATCCTTATCCATGGTCATATCCCGTTATCTTTTACTGGTATGCCCCTGTAATTGAAAATAAGGTGACAGGCACCGTTTCTGTTAAAGAAAAAATGAAGTGTTGGGAGAAAATAAAAAAAGGGGTCTAGGAATATTGTAGGTATATATATATATATATATATATATATATATATATAAGGAAAAAAAAATTTTTTTATTAACTAATTGCTTAGTGTTATCAGGCTTGCGGCTAACTAGGGTCTTAATACGTTTAAAACTCTTTGATATTTGCCAATATTTCGGAATCTTTTTATTTTGTTCCTTTATCAAGGCTTCTACAATAAAACAATGTTAAAACAAGTCAAGTTGCTTACGTTACTTACATCTAAGTTATTCTTTAAAAACTAGCTGGTTGTACTTCATAGATAAATTTACATTTTTGTGATTATTTACCATTAAACTGTCATTGTTAATTGATGATTAACAGAAGCTGGAGTTACATTTAAAATTAATTAAAACATTTTAATTTTTATACATGACAGGAACATGTGCTTGCATTGTTACAATTTTTCTGTCACGTTGGTTACATTTGATTTTACTTAGGTTAAGTCACTGATATAAATAAATGCGGCAAATTTGAATTCATACAATAACTAATTGTCTTCAACATTAAAATTAAGGATGTAAGAATATACTGCTGACAGTTGTTCAGTATCCGATTTGTGATTCATAGCGTTACCCTCTTTTTTTATGTGGCACATTTCCAGAAATAATCTGGATTTGTATACTTTTTCAAAATTAAGAATTTTGACATTGTTGAAATCGGGTTGATGATTTAGTGTTCTACTGTGGTTTGCAAGAGCACAACTGTTGCTTTTTTTGTCAATTCTACAGTCACTTCTGTGTTGTGTAACCCTATTACGCAGCCATTGTGACGTCTGTCCTATGTAAACTTCCGTGCAGTCAATGCAAGGAATTTGATAAATGACATTAGAGTTAAGCAACATTGGAGTGGTATCCTTGACTTTAGAAAACAATTTGTTGACAGTTTTAAATTATATTTGCTAATTTTCATGTTGAAGTCCTTAAATACATTTGTAATTTTGGGTGTTAGATTTTTTATGAACGGTAATTTACAATATCTGGTGTTGTTCTCTTCCAGGACAATAGGACTATTGACAGCTGCTAGAGGAGTACTTGTATTAAATATTAGTTTATTAATGAACGCTACTGGATAGTTGTTTTTGATCAAAATTTCTTTGAGTTTGTTTAAATTTTTTTGACGGAAGGTTGGATGTGAAATTTTTGTAATCCTGTTTTTTATTCCTGTAATGATATTAATTTTCTGTTGTAATGGGTGGTACGAAAAGTAGTTTATATAACGACCTGATGCCGTTGATTTTTGATACCAATCTATGTGAATTGTATTGTTAGCTGTTCTAATAAGTCTGGTATCCAAGAAGGAACACCTCCATTGGTTTCGGTTTCTACTGTAAATTGAATATGATTATTGAATTGGTTGAAAGTATTTTTGATTTCATCAATTTTGTTGTCTGGTACGGCACATATTATGTCGTCCACATATTTCTTAAGAAAAGGAAGTTCAAATGATAACAACGGTATGCTACAGTTTAAAAGTTCATCCATCACTATCGTCGCAATAATAGGACTGAGAGGCGAACCCATGGGGGTACCAAAAATTTGTAGAAAGTACTGGTCGTTGAAAACAAAATAACTGTTGCTAAATATAAATTGTATTAAGACCCTAGTTAGCCGCAAGCCTGATAACACTAAGCAATTAGTTAATAAAAAAAATTTTTTTTCCTTAACATTGTAACGGCTGTTACTTCCCTCAACTTATATATATATATATATATATATATATATATATATATATATATATATATATATATATATATATATATATATATACAGTGGTGTGAAAAAGTCCTGCATCACCTCTTAAAATTAATGAAAAATGAACTGTAAAGCACTTTACGCGAATGCACTTCAACTATATTCTCTATATCAGCTCTATCTTAACTAAGGACTTAATCACAATGATAAAATAAAAAAACATTGAAGTAACTTAGTAAAAAAAGGCTTTATTCAAAATATCAAAAAATTACAAAAAAAAAAACGTATACTGCATTATGCCAAATATGATCTTAATTAACTAATTTTAGTATTTAATCGGCCAACCCTTGTTTTTGATGACTAATTGACATCTTTTAGGCATGGAATTCACCAGTTTTTCAAGTTCCTCCCTAGTGATGCAGTGATTCCAGGCGTCAATTAGAGATTCGATGAGGGCGACCTTTGTCGTTGGATTTTTTCTCGATATGATTTGAGATATCCTGTTCCACAAGTTTTCGATAATTGATAATTCCATTCATCTCCATCCATGATTAAACAATCTTAGCTCTATGGCAAGGTGCGTTGTCATCTTGAAACTGAAAGCTTTCTTCGCCAAACAAATCGTTTCCACTTCGCAACATTTTGTTCTGTAGCACTTCCATGTATTTTGTGGCATTCATCATTCCAGAGATGATGTGCAGGCGACCAACTCCTCGGAAGGACATGCAACCACACACTATAACTGAGGTTGGATGCTTAATTGTTGGAATGATACATTTTGGCGAAAATTCTTCCCCTGGAAACCTTCTGACATACGTATTTCCAGCATGATTATTGATGTTAAAAGTTGATTCATCACTAAATAATACTCTTTGCCACTGATCTGTTGTCCACTTTAGATATTCCTTTGCCCATTTCAAACGGTTCAGCCTTTGCTTCCCGGAAAGTAATGGTTTCTTACGTGCTTTACACCCTCTCAATCCAAAACTAATCAGTTTTCTCCTCACAGTGGAAGTGCACACACTTATACCTGTAGCTTCACTCCATATTTTTGTTAACTGGGTGGAATTGAGACGTCTATCTGCAAGGCTTGTTCGTCTTAAGACAGCATCATCTCGAACGGAGGTTTTCTTTGGTCGCCCACTACGCGGTTTGTCGTCGATTTTTCCAAACTCTGTATACTTTTTAATGATCCGAACTACTGTAGATTGGTTACATTTTACTAATGACGCGATTTAGCGACTAGAAGCACCTTGGTTACGATGAAAAATAATTTCAAACTGCGTTTGGTCTGATAATTTCGTTTGCTTCGGTTTAGAACACATTTTAACTTTCTACACGAAATGCAAAAAGTGTATAATGGCTTAAAGTATTTTCAGCCCATATATACTAACAATTTAATGGAATTATTTTCTTCAAATTTACTTTAAATAGATTGTAACGACTTCCCTTTACGACCTAATAATTATGCTATTTTTGGAATTCTTTAAAATCTGCTTAATTGCCCGATTTGATTAATTATAATGACATCATTAGCAATAACACTAATGATATATGAAGTACAATCAGATAATTCAAGGTAGTTAATGAAAGAATTCGAAAAATTTCTGTTAGAGTCCAAAAACCATTGTAGACGTGGGTGATGCATGACTTTTCACACCACTGTAATATATATATATATATATATATATATATATATATATATATATATATATATATATATATATATATTATATATGATTTAATACGTGAAATTAATATTTAATGGCTTAATTTTATTATAATAGTATATACTTGAAGATAGGGTTCAATTGCTTTTTAATTTATAGTTGGCAAATAAAATAAATAAACTTTAATCCTTTTAAATAATTAATAAAAAAAAAATGTAAATCATCAAAATCTTTTTCGTTAAATCAGAAGAAATGTGTATTTTACACCTGGAAATATTCATATAAATAACTAAATTGTATTGTGTAATTAGTAGTTTCAATGTGAAACAGACTTCGTGGGAATTTGCACAAATTACGCATGCGTTGCGTCCTTACTAAGTTAATTAAATGCAGCCTGTCAAAAATTTCACCAAAGGATCGAAAATTAGTGAGTGTAATTTTGCTTTTGTTCAAAGTAAAATTATTAATTTTTATAATTACACCGGTTCATTGACTTTTCAGATATTGATACATGTCGCACAAACATTTATACATTATCAAAAAAAATAAATACAGGACATCAAAAAAAATAATCAATGCAATAGGGTAACGATAGAGAAATTTAACTCACATGTGTTGTTGCAATTTCCCAATAATGGTCACGTTAACTTGTTCTATATTAAAACATTGGACGTAGACTTCTTTCCATCTTTCGATGATACTGCCTTGCTGTTCAAAATGGTGCTGCTTAATATTCCATAACTTCGTCCAAATCCAATAACGGCTGAATACTCTTCCTCGTGGTAAATACGATGTACTTAAAAGGCTCATATACTTTCAGACAAGCAGTTTATTTTATTTATGTATTTAAATGTTGTTTTAAATATTTAATAATTTTTCGGATTTATCCTGTATTTTAATTTTATGTAGATTTTTATATTTACTTGCACTTTTATTTTAGATATCGTTATGAAGTTACATGTATTGTATAATCTCCATCACTTTCAACAAAATAAACATCAAATCCAAAATAACTGAAGGATTTTATTGACATAAAAAAATACACATCAGCCGATGTTTAAACACGATTTTAAAATGAAACTATTACAATGTTATCGACAAATATAATCGGTAACCTTAGTTTTAAATTTTGTTATAGGTTAAAACAATTGTTTCTGAGATCTCAACTCTACGTTGATCGCGTTTCAAATCCGATAATGTTAACGAAAATTGTAACTTACATGTTAACAAAAACAACACTAACACTATGACTTGTTAGTCACAAAAAATTACAAAAGCAAGAGAATGCAAGAGCAAAAAGCAAAAGGCAAGAGAGTGAGAAATCAGGAGCAATTCCTTTTATACTTTTCTCCTGGATACCAAATTTTCAATTTTTTTTCTACATTACACACAAAAGATCCTAGCATCTGATTGGTCTAAACAAAATTGTTAAATTAACTAAAACATAAATTATGCCATATCTTTTTTAAATCAAAACGGATTTGCTTTTTAAATACAAATTTGGAATCAGGGCAACTTGCCGTATAAAAAGACACCCTACTTCGCTTCGAAGATTTACGTTTTGACAACTTAAAATTTAAATTTACTAATATCTAACAAATTTTACATTTTACAACTAAACTAATTACATATTCAAATTCTACATAAAAATCTGTATCAGAATACATCTATTTCAACACATTTTACTTAGTTTTAACAAAATTTCCACTTTCATATCTATATTTTAGGCAGTTAACCCAACTTTTCTAATTTTATGTTTAGATTACATATTTATTGTTAATTTCTTTGTGAAAATGAGGGAAACCTACTATTATATGTTTTTATAATTTATTCTATACTTATCCTATAAAAACTATAAATTTGTAAAATTCTTAAATATAGTACTTAACCTAACTTAATATAAATTACTTTTAACTTGCGTTTTAACCGTCTAAATCACTTGAAATGTTCATCTAATATGTTCTTATATCCGTCTCTAACACAATTATTGTTTATTTGTACTCCATAGTTTTTAATTTTGTCATTTCACATTATCATATTGTTTAAACATTTTTGTCAATTTTGGTATACAATTTGTAATTATATATTAAATATCACACTGCACAAATGTTGTTCATGTTCTTAGTTATGTTTCTAAGTCACTACCACTTATTATGCACTTTTTAAACACTTTGTCTGTGAATTACTATTATACTGTGTTCGTACCTAACCCTTTTTTATAATTCATAGAGTTTATGCATTGTACCTATTACTATACATGTTCTACATATTAGAATTATCGTACTTCATGTGATCAATATCTGTCATGTGATTAAAATGCTTAAATTAATTGATTAAAATGTGAAATTACTTAAATATGTTAAACGAAACTAATCGTACACACTAATATGAATCGTGTTGACCTTTCTCACATGCTACTGATATAGCTCATTGCTTTTATGAATATAACAACCTTGTGCATAACCCACAAAGCCTGTTTTGTTACATCAAAACCATATTTTTACACTCGTATACTATTTTTTCTTTCAAAACGAACAGTATACTTCTGCAGTTTTATTTAACTTGCATATTATATAGAAAAAAATGGGTCTTCCAACTGCTGAAGAAATGGAAGAATGTGGGTTCTACCACCTCATCCACATATCGTCGGACGTTCATATTGCCTCGGATGAATACCTAACGTGACCTACTCCCATAAGTTATAGCACATGCCTCGCCACAGAAAATTCAACACTTTGACGCTCCGCACGTCTTCATCTAACACTCATACGACTATCATGCATCCCCAAACGTAATCGGCATTTATCAGTGAACACCACCCTATGCCACTCTTGGTTCCAGTGCCGTTTTAACCTACACCACTCCAAACGTTGCCGTCGATGTTGAGCCTTTAGTGGTAACACAAGATGTGGCCGATAGGATTGTAAGCCGAAAGCTCTGATTCTGTGGTGAACCATTCGAAGAGTTACAGAACAACCTTCGTCATCTAACAATTGATCGGCAATTGATCTGGTATTTGAGAATGGGTCTCTTGTTGCCATAAGTTCAAGATGGCGGTCCTGCACCTCATCTGTTTCTCTTCGCCCCCCAATGCCTCTTCTGCAACGTTCCTGACTCTCCCTAGTCGATGCCTGATAGCAGCGGATAGTGTAGGTTTGGTTTCGGTTAAGGCGATTTGCGATTTCTCTGAACGAAAAACCACCTTTGCACAAACCAACAATACGACCTCTGCCGAATTCGCTTAATTGCCTTAATTTCCACGTTGCCGCACTCTAGGCATAATCACACCCTCAAAGCAAACATTCACAAGCGAAAACAATAAAAAACTGAACACAATCTCGCACAACATACATCTGACAAAATTGGTCGAAAAAACTGAACTACGCCATTGCCACTTGATCCATATGAATGAAATTTTAACCAATTGCTACCTTTCAGTAGTTAAACGTTTCTGTCAAGTTTGGTTAAAAAATTCGTACCCCTTCTTGGTGTCGCAATTTCCATGTCAATGAGTAGTGCACATAAGACTTAAATTATTATAGAAAAAGACAGGAGATGGAGGTTACATCCCAATCTTACCAACAGGAGCTGATGCAATTTTGGGAGAGCTGTTCGTGAATCAGCTTCAGTAGTTAAACGTTTCTGTCAAGTTTGGTCAAAACATTCCTACCCCTTCTTGGTGTTGCAATTTCCATGTCAGTGAGTAGTGAACATAAGACTTAAATTATTATAGAAAAAGATAGGAGAATGAAGTTACAGCCCAATCTTACCAACAGGAGCTGATGCAATTTTGGGAGAGCTGTTCGTGAATCAGCTTCAGCTTTTACAAAATAGTTTTGATGATGGGGCACTATACTTTGGTTCGTAAACTAAAACATATAGTCATGCATTATTTTTAATGTAACTTTTTATAATATTGAGATTTATTTTCAAAAAATTCATTTGATTTTAAAGTACCTATATTTTTTTCTAGGACAACAGCCAACCTGAAAACCCTTCCTCTTCCACTCGAAAACCCAGAAATAAAATCGCAGTATCAAAGAAAAGCGATCTATGTATAAAAAAGAAAAAGATAAAAAAAAATTATTTTTAGTGAGTTTAGAAATTAATCATAAACAAAGACCTTTCCAAAAGGAATTAAAATTAAAAAATTTGCAAATTAGAAAAGCTGAATTAGAATTAAGAAAAACTTAATAATTAATTTCCTTGCCAATAGAAAAGTGGTTTTTTAGTTTTCATTTTAGTTTTATTATAAATTGTTACAATAATAAATAATTTTTAAATTTGTTCACCACCAAAGCATTAATATTAGTCAAGTTGCTTTGGTGTGTGCGAATCCTTGAGATATTACAGGCTCACATTCCATTAATATAAGTAATCTGATTGTAATCTCATAACATTTAGAATTTACATCAGTTCTACATACATAAAGACAAAATTTGCTTCGATTGGGGCTTGAATCTCGATGGTACAGATGGTTAGCGCGGTATTCTAGCAAAGTACAGGTCGTAGGTTCAAATCCTACTCGAAGTAAACTTTTTATTTATATATTTAATAAAATTAATAATAATTTTTGATTACATATTTACCTTCGAACTTATTCATTCATAACAAAAACTTATAATACATTATATTTTGAAAGTTCCAGTCGCCATTGATATATCTTTTCGTTTTTAATTTTTGAAGCATGTTTTTGGTTAAACATGAATGAGACTACTTTCTGATTTGTAATAAGACGAAAAGACTTTCCTATAAGAAAATGTCTGCACTTCTTTACAGATTATGCTATGACATATGCTTCCTTCTCAATAGCAGAATGTCTACGTTCGCTTTCAGAAAGTATTCTTGAGAAGAATGCGATAGGTCTACATTTTTGAGATAATGATGCGGCTATAACATACTCGCTGGCATCAGTTTCAACTGTAAATGGTCCAGGCCCAATAGCATTTACTTCTGACTGTGCCGTTTCTTGTTTCAACTTTTCCAAAGATCTTTTGTTCCACAAGACATGCAAGTAGTATTATAGGCTGGACATTACTTACGTACATGGCGCTTGTTACCGGAGAAATAACAATTGGCTTTGTTGTTGGGGCGAGTAGAAGAGATTGCGTTTATGTTCGGAACTGAATGAAAATTTTTGCTAATTACTTGTGCCATTTCCAGAGATCTTGCTTGTTTGTATGTGTCGATTAAGTGTAAGTCATTATTCTCCAGTAACCTTCAGCGAATGACGTTTGAAGTTAAACCTGATATGAATGCGTCTCGAACTGAATCATTCTCATTTTGTACAGCGCTTTTATCTTTAAAATAACAATCCTTCGCCAACAGTTTTAAAGCTTGTAGAAATTAGTCAATATTTTCTTCATGCTGCTGCATTCTTTTAGCTAGTCGATGTCTGGCTAATATTATATTGGGAGGTCTGGTGAAGATAGTATCAAGTCTTGATATTGCGGTATTGTAGTGTCACTTATTCGCCAATTACTACCCTAAATTACTTGTAACCAATAATTTACATTATCCTTACCCAAACATTTTTGTGGCATTCCGAATTTTATTGACAATGCCAGTTTCCATAGGCACAGCGGAAGGATCGTTTTCCAAATTAAAAATCACTAAAAACTATCTACGTTCTACTACTACCATCTACTATGGTACAAGAAAGATTGGAAAATCTTTCCATCATTTCAATCGAGTCTACTTTAATTCACGAGTTATGCAATGAAACGTTAATACACCAATTTTCAAAAAAACAGCGCGTAAAGTCCAGTTGTGTTAAAATATGTTCAATGTTCCAATAATTTTGTTTAAAATTTTTGCATTTATGAATAAAATTTTTAAAATGCAAGATTACTGTATAATGTTATTTGAAAAATAATTTTATCCATTATCTAACATCCCATGTTAATTCATTTCTATGAACAGTTTTGATCATTTCGGTAAGTGTTCGTATGATTTTAACTTGAAAACTTCTAAGCTGAATATATGCAAGACAGAAGTTAAAACAAAAAAAAATTTACTATTCTATAACAGGGTTTGTTATTTTTTTTATAACAATGTATAGAGGCGCACTTTTTATTTTTGCATGACGACGCTCAACAAAGTTGACGCGCCTCTGGTTTTCCTTTTTTGTAGCATAGATATTACGTTCTAAAGAGCATAAAGCTTTGCTCGCTTTGTTATCAGCTGCACTATTACACTAATTAAATAATTCAATACGTTCATAATGAGTCAGCTCTCCTTAGGGATAAAATATTCTCCCGTACGGCCTTTGATATTTGTATTTGCAGCTTGAGCTTCCACCTTCATATGAGAGAATGATTAGGAGTTCTATAAAGAACGATTTTTTTTATAAATAAGGTTAGTTTAATTCCAGAAATATTGTAGCAGAAACGAGTAATAATTTGACAGTGTTAAGACGTTACGTGTATTAAATTACATTTTACGTTTGAAGACATGTAAGCGAAAGGCACCATGTAAACGACTAAAGAGCCCATATTGCATTTGGAGATTAAGACAGAGTATACTTGGTAATTACATTGTTATTGCAACACAATGTTGATATGCAAACAAATTAAAACGTCAAAAACTGATTGATGTTTTCAAAATTGTGCTAGGATTAAATAAAACAATTACGTAAACCACCGTACGGAAGACTTTCTGGCCACGCGTCTCTGGAAATGATGCAGCTCAACTTACAGAATTACTTTCTCTACCTTAGTAGATAACTACTATCACGCACTGGAACTGAACAAGTTGTTGAATATTACCGTTGTATATGCATTATAAATAAGACAACGCTAGGTTACTTTTAAACTACATCGTAGGATGGAGTGCACATTCGAAGTGAAAATACCAACTCTTAAACGCTACTACATTTCTTGTAAGGTTATTTTAACGCATCACGTATGTGCAGTATTTTGATAAAGTATGTAACGTATTATGAGTGCAGCTGAAGTGAGTTTGCATGAACAGATTTTTTTTTGTGTATGCGTAATGTAAGTTGGTGTAAATGATACGCCACTGGGTTTTTAATGAAGCCTTAGTTATCGTATGAAGGAATATTTGAATGTTATAGAAGATTTTCGTGCTGAAAGCTTTAAATTTGGTTGAGAAATAATGTTTTGAGTAAACTTTTATTGATACAGCACTGGTAAAACTACTGGTGTTTTGCTACTATGTATGAAGGAATTTGAACTAATGAATGGTTGTAGACGTACGAATGAGTGAGTTTGTGGTATATTGAAATTGTATTAATGTGCAGTAAGGAATATGTACGCATGTTTTTGATTGTGGAAATTTTTGGCAATGTTGTGCAATATTGGTAAATTGAATGCGTATGTGTACGTAAAGGAACATAAGAATGGGATGGTTTCGCGAAAATAATGCGGAAATAAAATTCGCGCACATGCAAGATATATATGAAAAGACGAAGAACGACCCGGTGAATATACTGAATGAATGTGGTGATGATAGATGATTTACTCGAGGAGATTTTATTTCACGTAAAATAAATATGGCGGCGGGTGTTGTATAGGGTAGCGTGGTTAATTCCATGTTGGACATTGTTACGCGATGTAGAGACGCAGTAAATACGCTATTATGATAGGTAGATTTTTAATTTAGTACGAGATTCATTTAGAAAGGATGGCTAAAGGGACATAAGGGAGTGCCCATCTTAAGATAAGAGAGAAGCTTAAGCGTTGACGAGAGCAGACGTCGCTCGCGCTGAATTCACGCTTAAAATGTTGTAGTGCGGGAGTTTTGTTTATGAAAATCGTAATGTGTGCAGCGTATAAGCAGAACGACTGCAATAACCCTTAGTTGGATTGATAATAAGTAAACATTCATAAATAAACCAAGTAGTAAATTAAGGGTTGAAGGAAAAACTATTTTATATTATTTTTCTTCTATAAATTAAAAGTGGTTATGCAGATCTGAAAGTTAAACAAGTATTTTCTTAAAAGTGCTTAGTACAACGCGTGACATTACAAAAGTTTTATAAGCTTAAAGTAACTACTTAAGTTAATTGACCGAATATTGTAAAGATAGCTTAAAGAAGTGGTGGTTTTATGAACGTTCGAAGTATATTCGTACAATCGTCACCAAATACAATTGGATTGTATAAAAAAAACAAGTAAAAGATAGAGAAGAGCGGACACCTATACATAAATACGATGTTATGCTAAATTAAAGAAAAACAAAAGGACCATGAAGACATATGAATGAAGAACTGTTCGCGGATGCGTTAAAGGAATACGGTTGTTGTGTGTGTGTGTACCCAAAGTGCTGGTCAATTTAAAGGCCCAGGCAAATAAAGGATTACTATCACCGATTAAGTGGACTACATATCATACCGGCAGAAAACGGATTAAATGACGTTTATTATAAGAATTAGCTATAAGACTTATTGACGAATACGAGCACGACCACATTTTTAAGATAATTTTCTTTCTTTGCTTTGACGATTACTCATTTAAGTTAAAATAAAAAAAATCGAGCTGTATCGATATTTTTGTATATGTTTAGTTCTAAGATTTGGGGATTTTTTTTAATTCGGGCTATTTGGTGGTTTCGACCACGGTTGTGTAAATATTTATCCACAATATATGTACAGAGTCTTTTCATTATTTCGTTGTTTATTTGTGATATTGACTTAACTGGTTACATATTTTAATAATTGAAAGTAATCTTCACCTTATTTTATTTTGGAGATTAAGGATCGATCAGACATCTTGTATCGTCCAGATCGTTCACAAAATTTCATTAAAAATTGGAAAGTAAAGCAGAACATTAGTAACAAAATACTTAATTTTGATTTAGTATTTCCATAAATCAGAACGTTTACATTTGAAGTGATAAAGCATAAATATATTTATGAATGTCTAACTACGATCACTAAAGTTGGTATTTTAATAAAATATAAAGAAATCATTAATGAGGAAAGCACTAATCATTCTACCGTTAAGTTATTTAACAATTAACGAGTAGTTTTCATTGAGATAACGAATACCATTAAATCGTTTCGTTTATTCATTTTGCGTTCGAGGTTTTTCTAAATTGGGCATTGACTATTTATTTAATTATAAAAATTCATTAACCGTTGCAGAATTAAATTGGTAGACATGCGAGGGACATTTTGAATACTACATAAGTTAATGTTTTATTTTTATGAATTGGAGTTTCCATTTATACAGGGTGTGTTCAGTAGGTTATAACGACCCGTGCATCACTAAATTTTATGAAGTTTTTAGTTGATTTGCTTGGAAATGTATTTGACTTTGAGAAGTTAGTGTATGCGTTTATTGAGTAGGCTTCAATCCTGTTTTCCACAATCAAACAGGATTAATTTACCATCTCGCCTAAGACGATTTATTTTAGCAAAGTTTAAGATTGTGGTGACCCCAAGAGACATCTTTCCGGACTGAGCTGTATAAGTTGTGAATTTGTGGTAAGTGTAAGGTGTTTGAGCTTGTTATTCAATCATTTTACTCCTTATCTCGACCCGCCTATTTCCACTGTAGCTGGCTTGGCAACCCGCTTACTAATGTAAGCCTAGTCCGGAGTGGACGTGTAACAATCGCAGTACAGAAAATTTTATGGATGCGGTACATATCTATGTATATCTTTCTATTAACTATTATTTCCAATGTAGAGAATTCATTATATCTTTATTTTTTGATGCTGCGTATGTAGTTAGGTATGAAACCGTCAACATATTACGTAACGTAAAACTTCCAAAAGCAACTTATTCTTTCGTCAGCGCCGTGCTTTATTTGGTCGTAATGAAAATATAATAATACTACGATCCGCTAAAGGTAATGCAACTATTACATTAAATATGAACGACTATAACATTAAAGCAGAACAACTGTTGGATCACAGACTTATGAGGAACTACCAAAGACCCTACAAAAAAATTTCTTTTGAAAACTAAGGAACTTATTAAATATCCAAAGGATATAATAATTCTTTTTACCACTCAATACCTTTTTTTAGTAGAACAATAAATTCTATCACTAACTTGATGGTATACCAATGAGTAGTCCTCTTAGTCCTGTTATAGCTAATTTTACATGGAAAATTTTGAAACGTTGCGTTATCAAATGTACATAAAAACCCTTTAGTTGAGTGTAGATATGTAGAGGACACATTCGTTATTCGAAGACATAGAGAAAAAGCGCTACACGAATTTTTCATTTTTATAAACTGTATTCATCAAAGCATTGAGTTTATCATGGAGAAAGAAGCTTGCCACTTCTTGACATATTAATCTAAAACTATAATTCACTATTTTTTACGGTTTAACGAAAGCCGACACACGCCAAATAGTAACCATCATAAATTATCAAAACTATCACGTCAAAAATTGAGTAATTAAATCTTTAGTTGACCGAGCTAAACGAATTTGTGATCCTGAATTTTTGAAAAATAATCGTAAATATTTAATAAAATTACAAGCTATAGGATATTCACTTAAAGATATTAATAGTGTTATTAAACGTGCTAGACATAACGATAAAGAAAAGCTAGTGTTTACTGTTGGTACTAATGTTACAGATAGAATTGAAAAAATCCTAATTTAATATCACCTAAAGATATTTCAAACCCATTGTTGTCTTCCGGAGTATATAAGTTATCTTGTTCTTGTGGAAAAGTATACATTAGAACCCCTAAACGTAGCTTTAATATAAGACGTAAAGAACATGTGCGATTTTGTGGATTAGGTCACCCAGAGAAATCTGCGGTAGCTGTGTATGCTTAAGTAATGTAAATCTTAACATTCAGTTTGATAACATGGAAATATTTTCAGAACAAACTCATTATTACGTTCGTCTACAACGTGAATCCATCCTAATAACTTCAATAGGCAAGAATAAAATCTCCGTTTAAATAGGTTTTGGCCTCTTATAATCAAAAAAGAAAGGCACAATAGTACGTTTTAAGTTTTAATTTTAATTTCCTAGACCTTGATGTAAATGCTTCACCAGTTACATGTTAAGTTACTTTGGCACTATAATAATTTAGCATATGTAGTAGATCATATTACGACTATAATTGTATTAACAGCTCTTACTAAAAACTAGCGCTTTCCGTGAGGATGAATCAGATTCAGAATTCGAAACTTTTATGTATACACACACACACACACATATATATATATATATATATATATATATATATATATATATATATATATATATATTATATTATGTCCAAGATAAGGAGGGCCACCATGGGAATTTCGGAAACGGTAAGAGATAGAATTTCGGTTAAATGGGAGAAAAGTTGTGCATTTTGGACATTAGTGTAATGACATTTTTAAAATGACGAAATTCCTAACCGTTCCGAAGTGACGCAGAATGAAAAGCTCTTCTAGCATGTATAAGAAAATCTGGACCGGATTTAAAAAAACAAATTTTAATGATGGTTACTCAAAACGAAACGTCGGATTCCAATTTGCTGCATGCCATATTAAAGAATGTTAAAAAGTATCTGAGAAGGTTCTCTTACTTTTTGTTTCACATCAACCACAAAGCGAAATCGCGAAAATTTGCTTTTTGTTGGAAATGGTTCGGAATTTCGTCAGTTTAAAAATGTTATTTTACTAAGCTCCAAAATGCCCAACTTTTCTCCCATTTAACTGAAACTGTATATCTTACCGTTTCCGAAATCCCCATGGTGGCCCTCCTTATCTTGGACACAGTGTATATCGTTGTTTTTAGTTTTACGCGGCTGCTGCTTCTGGGTTTCTCGGAGAGGATAATCGCATATTACTTTTAGTCTCTATGAGACTGTTTTTCCTCGACGACGTTTCGACAGTCACGTTCAGTCATCTTCAGGTTTGTAACTTTCAGCTTGTAGTCCTTGTTAGTCGAACTGTACTGATGTCCGGTGTTGCTATTTGCTTCTTATGTACTTCCTGCTTTCCCATTTCGTCATCTCTTGCGCAACATGTAAACGCCACCGGACACACAATCAATTTCCACAAGACCAAATCACTATCCAACTTAAAACATTTTACATCCAGAATAATCGAAATCGAACAGAATCCCAAGAACATGAATACAAAAGACAAACAAATATCAACGAAAAACAAACAAATATCAACGAAAAACAAACAATCCGACTCTAAAAAGAACGTGCAAAAATGGACAAAGTAGTGAAAGCGGAAAAGGTAAAATCAAACGGAAAGAAAAAGCAACCAGCAACACCGGACATCAGTACAGTTCGAGTAACAAGGAGTACAAGCCGAGACTAATAGACCCGAAGATGACAGATGTGGCTCTATCGAAACGTCGTCGAGGAAAAAACAGTCTCATAGAGACTAAAAGTAGTAGTGCACGGTCCAACACCGGAGAAACAAGAGAAAATATATATATATATATATATATATATATATATATATATATATATATATATATATATATATATATATATATATATATATATATATATACCGAGATCGAAAAACGGCCACAAAATTTGAATTCATCAGATGACACTCAAGAGATTGCCACCAACCTGGAAACCTATTCTTAGGAAACACGCAGTCACGAACAAAAGAAAAAGGAGAAATCAGTTAGAGAAGGAAAGGAGAAAGTAGAAGTGAAAATGAAAGTATCAGAACAACGACCAATAACCAGGGCATCGACCAAGAAAGTCAACATACAAATACCGCCGACCATCAGCGACGACCTCAGTTCAGTTGGAGTTACCAGGAGCATAACACGGTGACTAGAGAAAGCAGATGAGATTCTGTTGAAACAAATTTCGGCGGAAATAGTACAATACGGTATTTATAGGAAGACAACTGTAAGTGCTAGGTTAATTCAATTGCCTTCCCTTTTTTTAAAAGTAAAATTTTCACTCCACATTCTTTTTATCAATCGAATTAATTCAATTTTGCAGCCGTGAGTTTTTAATTGGAAAACATGAAAATGGTACATTTCAGTGCAATCCGTAAATAGATTATATACAAGATTATTTGTAATTAATTGAGTAAACCAATTTTTGTCTTTTTCCGCTAAGATTATGTACATAGAGCCATTTTACACGTAATTAACCTCAAGCAGGGGTTTTAAACGTTTAATTACTGCCCCAGATTTTTAAAGCAAAGCGGTCCTCTTTAGAAATATGGAGTATATAACAGAATCTTTGGGCACGGGTTAATTTGTACACAGGTAATTACCAGGAATTAATATCAATCAGGGGTTAAAACCTCTGGGCCTTAAAATATTGATTGCTGCATATTGATTCTAAAGCAAAACGCGGTCAACTTTAGAAATTGAATGTTTGGGGTATGCCTTAATTAACCTTTCTCCTTTAGGGAAAATAAATTATAGTCTGAACTGTTCCTCAGACGTTGTTTATTTACTCTATCAACTAGAAAGAAATGCTCTAGTAGCGTTTTCACCAGCAAAGGGATGTTACTTACCAATTTTGTTTATTTTTCGGTAAGTATCGTAGCAGATTGCTTCCAGTGTGAGGAGTTAAGAGAAAGTGAATGCAGTAAAGCAAAAATTCTGGTTTTGTACAAGAAATCGCGTTGAAATTTTTGACAAATCGACGCGTTGTACATGACACATTCGTTACTACTTCTTGCGCGCTGTAATAAAAGTGAAAATTGTTTAACATTATTTACACGACTAAATTAATTAATTTTAACAGACTGTTTTTTCACATTAATAAAAATAAACTAGATTCCCATTCAATTTGTCACCGTCACAGCCTTGTATGTTGAAATTAATTAAGTTATTAGCAAAAAAAAAATGTGAATTGTTAATTGTAGTGACTGCTACCAAAAGTTGTTTCCAGCAGTTTCGTTTCTTTTTTGATTACCAGATTTGAAAATCCATTTAATCGGTATAATAAAATGAAAATGAAAACAGTAGAATGGGAATGAATTTAACAAACACTAGGCATAAATACTGGCGTAAGTTAAACACTCAGTATTTGTCTGATATTTTTTTCATTACTAGTGCGACTTGAAAGCATCGCGTCACGGCAGCCATACAGTAGTTGGCGTTATATATATATATATATATATATATATATATATATATATATATATATATATATATATATATATATATATATATATATATATATATATATATATATATATATATATATATATATATATATATATTATCAAATGACCATTAAAAAATGCCTTCTTGTTTTGTTTATTAATATACAGGGTGAATTATGGATCTTCACCAAAACAATGTTTCGTCATATCTTTTCAATGATTAAGTCGATTTGTTTCATTTTTTGGTGAAAGTGTATATTCGTGTCTAGCAACTAACTGACATATTCAGAATTAAAAAAATCCAGAACCGTCTTCGTGAAAATTTTTGGGACTGCTTCATATCAATACTTCACCCTGTATATGATTTCTCTAAAATCTGATATAATTTCAGAGCGCATTAGTTAAACCTGGGTATTTGAATTTTTTGTTACACTTACCTCACATTTTCAATTAAAGATTCATTTTAGAGTCAAATTGAAAATTGGCAATAATGAAATATGTAGTTTTCTTATTTTTTTGAGAAAAAATCATGTTTAATTATTTTAATCGGAATGAAATGAACAAGACCAAGAAATGTTTATTCATAAATTCAGAAAGTCCATTACACATTTAAACATTCGACAAGAAAAGTGTATTGAGACACATGGATTTCATTTTGAACATCTTTTATAATCGTAATACTTATTAAATTTTTTTTTATTTTGTTCCACATTGTTAAAACTGTTTTATTATTTGGTTATTGTTATTTATTTTATTTTTTAATTTATGAATAAACATTTCCTGGGCTTGTTCATTTCATTCCGATTAAAATAATTACACATGATTTTTCTCAAACAAATAAGAAAACTACATATTTCATTATTGCCAATTTTCAATTTGACTCTAAAATGAATCTTTAATTGAAAATGTGAAGTAAGTGTAACAAAACATTCAAATACCCAGGTTTAACTGTCTATTAATGCGCTCTGAAAAAGTATATCAGATTTTAGAGAATCATATACAGGTGAAGTATTGGATATGAAGCAGTCCCACAAATTTTCACGAAGACGGTCACCAGGATTTGGTAAATCTGTTTGTACCACCGACTATTAATAATAGTCTACTAACAAACAAAATGGGAAATTTTGCGAAAACATGTAAAACTATACAGAACTATACAAAAGCTTAAGCGAAATAAATTTTTTGAAATGCAACACCCCGTATATATTTTCACATTTCGATTCCCCGTGAAAAGTAGATACCAATTGATAATAGGTTTCATAGCCATATTTGAAAATATTGACATACAGAAGAACAAATAAAATAAAATCCAGAGCAAATAAGAAAATACGAATGGCAAATAAATTCTTTAACTGATCGGAAAACTTAATTAACAACTAAACAATAAAATAGTTCCCTACACCTAAAAATAAGTTGACTAAGTAAACATAAACGAATAAAATCATAAATTCAAATTAAATGTTCAAAATTCTGACCACGCCTAGCTAAACACTTTGCAATTCGCTCGGTAAACGAAAGATTCACTCGCAACAACATTAGAGGAGGATGCTGTTTTTCTTTAACGTAACCCCAAAGAAAGAAATGAAGGTGCGTAAGATCCGGTGATCTGGCTGGACAGTTTTGGACACCACCTCATCCTATCCACCTCATCGGATAATTTCTATCGAGATATTGCCTAACGTTGATTGCATAGTGTGGAGTGGCGCCATCCAGTTGAAACCACCTCGTACGAATATTATCTACCTCGATATTTTCCAAAAGCACGGGCAAATCATTTTCCAAAAACTGTAAGAATCTTTCTCCAATAAGACCCCCATCAAAGAAAAAAGGGCCAACCACATTAAAATTCATTGCACCACCCCACACATTAACTGACCATCGATGCTGGTGATCAACAACTCTTAAGATGTGTGGATTAGTATCTGAATAGTGATGATAGTTATGTGTATTAATATTGCCATTATTGTGAAAAAATGCCTCATCCGTAAATAGAATGTTATTAACAAAATTGGGTTCTTCATTGACTTTAGTAGTTACCCATTGGTAGAAAAATTCACGATTTTGAAAATCTATTTCCCTTAAAGCTTGATGTTGCTCGATATAATAAGGATGCAATTTGTTTTTTTTTTTGTTGATAAAGCTGCGAACTGTATTTCTATTTAGGTTTAGGCGTGTACTTAGTTCTCTGGTACTGATTTGCGGATTCTCTATAAGAGATGCCACAACTTGAAACTGAATTTCTTCATTTGGGCTTGTTTTTGCGCGCTTGGGATAACACTTCCATAATTTATAAATCACCCAGCTACATTCATAACGATTCTTTCCGCGGTTGTCTACTCTGTGGGTATCGTTCACAGTACAAACGGGTAGCCAACAAAGCATTTCTTTGAGCATCGGCGTAAATAAACATCATTCCTTGCAAAAATTCATTTTATACAAAAATTGCCAAAACGACAATCCAAAAACACACAAACTAATGGAACAATATTTTAATGATTATACAAACGTCAAAACAATACATGCAATTGTTCCTCTTTATTGCAAGCAGCTAGCCTACCTGATTTGTTTTGTTGAATTCTATCGTCATGGTAAATTTGTATTTTAGAATATTTTTACGTAAAAGCGTCAATATCTCAAGAAGGGTCCGTCCTATGGCAAAAAACCTATTATCAATTAGTATCTACTTTTCATGGAGAATCGAAATGAGAAAAAATATACAGGGTGTTGCATTTGAAAAAATTGAGAAAAATTACATTTCGCGTAAGTTAATCATTCTGTATAGTTTTACATGTTTTCGAAAAATTTCCGAGTTTATTTGTTAGTAGACTATTATTAATAGCCGGTGGTATAAACAGATTTACAAAATCGTAGTAACAACGCTCGCATCGTGGTTCCAAAGTTAACTCTATTTTGGTACCAAAGTGACAATATCTGCAGAAAGGTTATACAAATTTCTATACTTTTATTCTAAATGTACCAGTGAATCAAAAAATGCAAAAATATACAAGTGTTCCATTAAAAAAAACACAGGTCTGGGTTGGCATATTTTTGTGAATTATTTACATAAATATTTTTAGAATGTAGGTCCAATGATCATGTATTACCACACCAATCTCTAATAGTTAAGGAGAAATCCTCCGTCCACGCAGTAAACACCCACCCTGTATACAAAAGTTTAACTTATCAATAATGCATGGCTTTCTATAATAGGTATCAAGGGATTGATTTGGTCTAACAAAGTATCTTACCTTCTTGCGTTTATAATAATTTAGATATACGGTCGGAGAACAATACCCTGAGGATATCTTTCACAATGTAAATCTTATTCTAACCACCATCGTAATCTCTCGAATCTAAGGTAAGGGTAAAGGTTGAATTAAATTTTACGCTCGAAGAGATTGAGTATAACCATAAAAAAAGTACTTATCTTTGGCGTAAAACCACAAAAAAAAACTAAGCAGAAGTAAGATACCTTATTGTAACGCATATTGGCGTAGAAAATGGAGATGATGTTCTATTAACCTAAAATCTCATTCTGTATAAATTAGTGTTATATTACTATAACCCCATAACCCAATAGTAGTTACATAAAGGGGTTTGCTGATTAATGATCTAAATCTAACTAGATTTGTAAGCTACCTTGTTACCTAAACTGCCTAATTAGCAATTTTCATTTGTTTAATTTACATTTGCTCTTGTTGTGAAAGTAATGCAAGCGGAAAAAGTTCGAGAATAAAAAGTACGCTTAACAAAACTTTTCATAATTTGCATTAAATTTAGTAAAACAAAAAATTTAATGCATGAAATAATTCTTAAAATGTCGAATTACGGATGGTTGCTATCTGATGTGTTAAAATATTACCAAATTATAACAGTTTTGAAATGTGGAATTCAATAGAAAAAAGGTGGACTTAAATCAAGATTGGTTAGTCGAAGTTTATAAAGAAAAAAGGTGAAAGAATGGAATTTTTTGAGCCGAGATTAACCATCTTTTAGTTCTGATTTTTATAAAAATGTATAATTTATACTAGAAACCTTATTTTGGAAATACTCGCTCTGTTTTAATGGATAACGCAAAAGAAATAGCTTTTCCTTATAAAAGCTTAGGTTATCTTTTGCGATAGAGACTTCGGGCTTGATTCATAGTTACCTTTGTTTATTTTTAGCCATCTTTATACGAAAGATGTCTTGAATTATTTATTTCACATTTTCGATTAATCTTTTCAGATTAAAAATTTAAACATTCTGAACAGCCAACAAAATGTAATGCAATCTAAATCTGTATGTAAGCAAAAACGTTACATTAATAAATACCATGTAACTTAAAAAGAAAATGTCCAGTCAATTATAAGAGAATGCTCCAAGCTTTGGGCTGTCATTTTTTTTATTTAACCCTTTCGTCCCTGAATATAAATATTAACCCAGGAATAAGTAAAGTGTGACGATTTCGTTAATTTCCTTAAGAATGATAGGTTTCTACCCTCAGAATTTATTTTTTACCAGTGGAGTAGAGGGATGCAAGTGGTACACCAATGTACCAGCAGGGTTTTTAAGTGGTACAATTGTGTACCATCAGGTATAAAATAACTCGGTAAAAAATGTTGAAAATTTATTCTTAGCCAACTAATTATCTAATTTACGTGGTATAACTTAAAACATTCCTTGCACAATCGAATATTACATTTCTGGCATATAGTTTTTGTCCGCTTCTGGCGTTTCTCCTCGCTACATCTTGAACATCTTCTTCTTGTCTGTCCTTCCACGGGAAGATGCAAGGTTCTGCGCCCTAAATGTTCCTCTTTTTGCTTGGAGGTCCTCTTTTTGGAGGAGGTAACGAAGTATTTTGTATGCCCTCAGCTATCAGTTCTTCGGCAAGTGTTACGAGAAATGACAGGAATGGTGCTTTTTTTTATTTTCGCGCCTCAAGTCATTATAGAGTATCCAATCATTTACTGCACACGTTCAGGCAAGTATAAAACACTTTTTCCACCATTTATTTGACTTTCTGTTATGATCATACAATCCTACAAGTTGATCTGCTCTGTCAACTACTCCCATTCCTTGACGATAAAATGAGATAACATTCAATAGGTTGCCGTTCTCCAGTTTTTGTTCTTTTAGACGCAGTAGCCAAATCGGGCATATGGCAATTACTCATAACTACCACTTCCTTTGTGTCTTGCCATTTCGTACATAATAATCCACTGTTAGTAGATCGAAATGTAAACTGTTCTCGTTGCAGCAAAATTCAATCTGTCTAATAAATGAACACTTGTGAAGAATCGGTCAAAACAGAGCACAATATCTTTGTCTTTGATAGTAGACGCAAGAGATTTTACCACTCTTATTCCAAGCGACTGTTCATTTTCTCGTGTAGAAGATTCTTTGCTACAATATACGTTCAGATCATATATATATATATATATATATATATATATATATATATATATATATATATATATATATATATATATATATATAAACCGAACATAACATCAAGCCATAACTTTATTCCTCTTTTCGTCGGCTTAGCATATATTGCTTTAGTGAGGAACGTTTAATTGCGTCATACTCTCATCGATGCTTTGAAAAACACTATCTTGGCGGCATTTTGAAAATGTGTATTTCAGGCACGACAAGAGCCCATCAATTTAGTAAGATTTCGATGGAACAGATGGTTTGTTCGCTGAAGCAAAACAGAGTTTCGAAACTACAATCATGAATGTATGTCGGGACATTGCTTTTTCGATTTCACGATTACTTAGTGACTATTTCCTCCTCCAATAGTGGTTGATACCGGGTAGCTTATTGTATGACATAAATATACAATCCAGTAATTTTTGAATTTCGCCTTTATCGGTGAGCTTCTTTTTACTTTTTCTGTCCTTATTCATTCTATCCCGGTGCTGGTTGGTACATTGTACAATTTGCATGTAAAGTGAGTGCGGAAAAATTTGATAAAACATTTGCAGTGGACTCAAATGTAGGGTAATATTCTCACTTTACAATTTCTATCTAATGGAAGAATTTTTGCAGGAACAAAATTATAATTTGGATGAACCCAGTCTAAAATACGATTTGCTTCGCCTGAATTTGTTTGGTTTGCTTGAGGTTCACTTTCTAGATTTTCTTCCGCGTCGCCCATTTCATTGTCTGTTACACTAACAACAGATTCTTGAACTGGTAAATTATTGTTCTCTGGTTCACTATCACTGTCGGCTCCACTGTCACTGCCAGGCACATAATCATCACTGGATCCAGCGGAATATGGTTCCTCCTCCTTATCTGAGAAATCAAAGTCTGACAAATGTTCACCGGCGTACTGCAGTTCCTTTTGTGTCACTAATCGTTTTCGGTCCATGATAATCCTAAAAATGCATTCACTATGAACCTTATGGTACAAATAGGTACCGCCAAAAAGAGCAAAAAGCAAGCTAATTTGATAATAAAAACAAAATATACGTACCATACAGATGATCGTTGTCTATTGAGATATTATGTATTCCCGACGACTAAATTTGCGTTAAATTAACGTGTTTTCAACAGGAAAGTACTCTTTTTTATTAATACTTAATACTTAAACCTTCTACCACATGCTCAAGTATAGCATTAATCTAACCTCAATATCAGAATTGCCTGTAAATATACGCTGCAGTATGCATGCTACACTCTGGTACACTTGCCATATCTGTATAATGTTTAGTTTGACTTTCAGGATTTTTAAATCTAGGTGGTACATATGTGTACCGATCGGGACGAAAGAGTTAAAGCAATAAAAAATATGTTTCGAAAGTGTCTAATGATCCAGATGTTACATAAATATGAAATGTCACCGGGTGTGAAAATTTTAAATACAATCATTTGAGATAATTTGTTTTCTCTTTCATTTTCCGAAATTTTGGTTTTAAACATCAAAGATTTAAAATTTTTCGTTTGCACGTGTTAATATATCGAGTATTGAAATTGTTTAACAGTTTTTTTTAAATGGTTAAGATATTTAGAATATGGTACTTAAAAATTCAGAGAATACATTTTCGTGCCGATTAAATTAAGCGTAATTTGAGAGGTATAGAATGTAGAGATAAAATTGTTTTTTTGGTTGCTATTTGAGGATGTTAGAGTTTTTTATTTTCAAGCTAAAATGTAGAATTCCAATTCGGTAAACACGTATAGGATTTTTTTTTTGCTGTCACTAATAATGTTAATTCAAGAGTTAATTACGTTTTATTTCGCAAATGTGATACTTAAAGTTACAACTAGAGTAGTGGTGGAATAGTTTTTGTGCAAATAAATGTTCTCGTTAATTTAAATTTTGGTGAATTTCGTTAAATGGATTTGAAATTGCATCAAGTAAAAGTGTATTACATTGTATAGTACACCTTTTGTGAATTTAAATTGTAAATGCCATCAAACTGTCGCCTTTTCTTTTCGATAAAGTTTTGGGTTTAAACAAAAAGTTTGGATTCTATATACGTTATTTTAAGGTTCATTATAGTAGAGTTTCGTTATCATAGGCATCTCATATTACACGAGGTACCTTTTGGAAACGCAGTTTCAATGGATGATATAATCTTTCAGTTTGGCTCACGAATTCAATTCGTTTTGGCGCAATTTAAAATTTTAAGTAGTAAATTGTTACAATTGGTTAAATTAAAATGTAAGGGGATAGAACTGAAGATGGCGAGATCTGAACGATGCTTAATTCAATCTAGTCCACAATGTAGTTCAGGGCTCATCCTTTGTTTTGCGATGCTGCCGCA
Source organism: Vesta saturnalis (assembly GCA_036346205.1). Lineage (NCBI taxonomy): Eukaryota > Metazoa > Arthropoda > Insecta > Coleoptera > Lampyridae > Vesta > Vesta saturnalis. The sequence continues at coordinate 15,155,287 of JARFJB010001883.1, read as the reverse complement.
CACACGAAGATTTGTTGGTTTGGTAGTAGTGAACTATTTACGCCCATAATTTTGGTGGATAGTTTAGTGAATTCGTTCCTCCCGAAATAGATTACCGTTATCGTTGTCGCGCAGCGACAGTTTCTCGTCCAGGGAATGGGTCAGTTTTGAATAAGTGCGTCCTTGGTTCGATCGGGAGTTCTGTCGCACCTTGTGTGCGGACCAAAGTAATATAGTTCAGGTTTTAGTTTTTTTACTGCTTCGTGTGTACAGCTGACCCGATAACAAATAATTCGCTGTAAATAAAAAGCTTTTCGATATTTTAAAATAATAAGTAGCTTAACTTAATTTAACTTAGCCTTCACGCCATTCCCTTACGGGGTAAGCAAAACAATCCCTGTTTCTTATTTATTTATTTTTCAATCACAATCTTTCACCATACTTTCCTATCTCCGCATACCTCCTTAGCTTCCGCACGATTCATACATTTTCTCTAACATGCCCTTTTATTTTTAAAGCTCCATACATCTACTACATTCAGCCAAGTTTTACGTGGCCTGCCAGGCACGGCCTTACCTCTAACCTCAGCCACATATATTTGCTTTATTAGTCTTGCGTTGTTCATTCTCTCAATGTGACCAAACCAACGTTATGTACTACTTTTATATCCATCCATCATCGTCTTTTCCTCGCCACACTCCGTCATTATGAAGTCATTATTTATCTTGTCCCTTCTCGTTTTAACACATGCGCTTCTCAGGAATCTCATACCCACGGCATTTATTTTGCTATCGTGCTTTTTTGACATACCAATGTCTCACTTTTATACAGTACTGACGGGACAAACACGCCGTTATAGATTCTTGGTTTCGCAGCTTGGCTCATACTTTCGTTTCTCATTATCATCCACATACCTCCAATCACTTTCCTTCCAGCATTGACCTTTTGTCCAAACACGCCGTCCATTATACCATATGCAGTAAACATTCTACCCAGATATACTAGCTCGTCCACTTTCTCCATAATTTCATCTTGCAGAGTAAATACTCTACTCCCCTTCCCACCTTGCCGATTGAACACCACAATCTTAGTTTCATTCACGTTTACCTTTAGCTCCGTGCTCTCACAGACTGTATCAAACTTCCTCAGAGCAGTTTGTTGCTAATCCGCGCTGTCCCTTAATAAGACCATCTGTATCGGTACATCCTTGTCTAACACATTTATCGATGTATACATTGAACAACCACGGTAACATCACACAGCCTTGTTGCACTCCTTGCTCAATATTAAAGTATTCACTCACACCTCCTCTCACCCTAACACATGTTCGGCTACCGTTATATACTGCCCTTATTCCGTTTATTACACGTTTATTTACGCCATATTCATTTAATATTTCCCACAGCTTCTCCCTATTCACTCTGCCGCATGCTTTCTCCAGATCTACAAACGCACAGTACAGCTTTCTTTTTACACTCAAATACTTTTCGATCACCTGCTGGAGAGTAACCATCTCATCGACACATCCTCTCTCGGACATGAACCCACCCTGCACATCCCAAATCTTAGTTTGTGTAGTTTCTTGTACTCTATCAATCAGTATTCTTCCAAATACTTTACCAGGCACGCTGAGCAAACTTATTCATATGTAGTTATTACAATCACTCTTGTTCCCTTTACCCTTATACAGTGGTACAATGATCGCGCTCTTCCAATCCCTCGACACTTTTTCCAGACATAAAGCATACATTAAATAATTCCACAATCGTCCCATACTATTTCGTTGCTCATATCCATCACCCCTGCAGCGTTCTATTTTGGGCCACGTTTTGTATTTTTGACACATTTCCAGAAGAGTTTTTTGTTTCCCTCAAAATCATTCTGCATTTTTTCTCCTTGCACAGCCATCACTTCCTCTTTACTTAGTCTCACTTCCTCCTTCGCTTCTTTGTTTCTTATTCTGTACACCTCATATAATCGCTCTTTCTTCGTCTCATCTCATCTCATCTTGTTTCTTACATACTGCTTTTTTTACCGATTCATTCCACCAAGCACATTTTTTCTGTCTATCTACAGTCGCCCTTCCACATATCCGCACGACACAATTGACAATTTTTCAAGCTTATCCATGCAGTTTCAACGTCAGTGTCTTTTGTTTGTTCGTTCCACACTGTTTCATTCTCATTAAACTCTTTACTCACAGCATCTGCGTACTTCATTCTCACAACATTATCGACTAGTTTGTCTACTCTAATTCTTGACGTTCGCACTACCTTTGCTTTCCTTCTCTAGACCCACTTTTGCCCTAAACACACTCTCGATACAACCAAAAAGTGGTCCGATCCACACTCCGATCTGCGTATTAGTTTTGTGCCTTTCACCAGGTTTCTAAGCCGTTCATCATACGTTATCAAGTCTATCATACTTTTAGATTCGCCTCTTTACCATGTATACATATGAACAATTTTATGTTTAAACCACGTATTGGATACAAACAGGCTTCTCTCCACACAGATGTACACCAGGCGTTCACCATTCTAATTGACTCTTTGGTCTCCGAACTTTCCTATAACGCATTCAGTATGTTCTCTCTGTACATTCACCCATTCTTTCATATCCCCCACTATCATCATTCTTTCGTTTGGCTTCAACACGTTTTCTCCTCCATTCCAGAAGTTCTTACGCTCCTGGCCTCTTTCTCTATTCACCGATGCATAGCATGCAATAAAAAAAATTCATTCTAACTCACATTACCCGGGTAAATATCAATTCGTATTGTTTAACACATCCTTTCGCTCTTTCACTTACGATCGCCCCAACTCCTTGTGCGTCATGCACTCCAGTCTCAACTCCTGACCATAGTGCTAGGCTGCCATCCTCCATCTCCACAGCATCTTTTCATTTGCGCTTTGTCTCCGATGCACACGGAATATCAAGGTGCCTTTCAAACATTACATTCGCAATTTCAAATTCTTTACCGCCCCTTGTAGCCAGGTTGATCCGAGTCAATTGTATTGTTCTCTTGGTTAATACCATAGCAAGCAGACCGATTACTGACTAAATCGTGCCCCGGACGATGTAGCATTCCCTACTAACGGTATCGTCCTACTACCGGACAGTTATTTGTCTACTTCCCCAACACGTAAGGAAGTAAAAAGTAGAAATATAGACTGAGTCAAGAAAAATATTAATAATAGAGCGTATACTTACTGTATGAATGTCTAAATGTACATATGTACATATACATTTTTTTCACTTAAATACCCTTCAATCACATCACCTTTCTACCAGATTGCTCCCTACGCGATTTCTGGCTCTCGCAGTTACTTATTTGCGACCAAATGCTAAAATTATTTTTTAATTTAGATTTCCGAGTTATAGTTAGTTCTTTGTTATCTAATTTAATATTTATTTATCAAATCTGTTTTATTATTGTCGCAAACCGTGACGACTTAACGTTTCCATCCTCTAAATTTCACATTCATTCAATTGAAGAGTAACAACAAATAACGATAATGGCCCTGTTAGCTCTCCCGACATTAATTGCCTAGTTTTAGGATTAATAAATTACAATTAAAATTAAACATAGTAACAAAGGTAAAAGTTATGCAACACAATGTTATAGTTAAACTTAGGATCACATATAGTATCAAAAATAAAAGTTGCATCAACCTTCAAATTCAGTTCAATGTCATAACAATCCTAAATATTATTTACTCGCCCATTTTATTTAAATAGGAATTTCACGCGTTACGAAATTCTACTGTTTAAATTATTATTATTTTTGTTCAGTAATATTCAAACCGATAAAAATCTATTCAGTAACTTCATACCTTAATTTAGAGTTTCGATTACAAATTGGAGCTAGTTATTTGTTTATTTTATCTGTTCGTTTGCTTTTTTGTACTTTGGATTACGGATTCGATCTAGTTATTTATTTTTATCATTTAGCTAATAAAACAGTTCTTATGACCATGCTTACGTTTTGTTATAAAAGGGGTTCATTACAAAGATGAATTACATCTGGTATTTTTCCTACAGTTACAGATACGTATTTATGATTGTTTTTTACCCGGTGCTACCATGGGATAAAATAAGTTATTCTTATTAATTCTCGATAATTCATTGTTATAGCAAGAATGTTTACCTGTTTAAGTTCAATTCTTAGACAAAGGGTGGTATTTGCGCTTTAAGTTTACTTTACAATTTTATGAGTTTTAACAATCACATAAGATTTAGGTTTAAAAGAGCCGTATTTTTTCCTAGAAATTCAATCCTATAGCAATCCTAAATGTTATTTTCGCGCCATTTACACGTTACAAAACTTCTGCTAGTTAACTTATTATTTATCTTTGTTTATTATTAATATATAAAAATCTGTTCAAAAGCTTACCCTTACAGTATAGTACTTTATTGATTTAGAGGTTGACATTTTAACACGTATTTGTCTCACTAACCGAAGATAGAAGCTACCTTAAACACGTCTTATCGCTTTGACGACCCGTCTTAAAGTGATAATAAGTGTTATTCAGAAGTTGTATATACCATGTTCATTTTAAAACTTACCACGCCCTGTAATTCAAAAACAACAAAACATTCAATAATCGACGGGACACGTCAATTTTTGTTTTAGGGGGGAACATTTTTGACAGTCAGTTTTAAAATCTCAAATGCAACTACCCCACTTGTTATACATCATTTGAAAGCCCCTTTCATTATCAATCCACCAGTGTATTCGTTTTGAAGATTGGATGAGATTTGAAAAAGTTATGGCCCAAAAACCACTTGGTTGATAAAAACTTTATTTATTGTATTTATTTTCATTAATAGTTAATGTATGGTTTAAATAGGTATTTTCTTACGTATTTATTTTTCCAGAATGTAAAAAATAAAAATATATACAAACTATGTTTATTAACAGTTACATTCAGGGTTATATAAAATATATCTTAAAAATAGCCTTATACTAATAAATCATAAAACTTATAAATACCTGTTACAAAATATAATACATCTTCTTGAGAACCCCTGGTATTGTAAAAAATAAATGCGGAAATGCAAACCAAGGTGATGTAATGCTTATATCAATGTTGCGCAATATCTCGCAATAACAATGCTTTACGTTGTAAACCTCATCAAAATGGAATTTTATTTCTCATAAATTTCTCTTCATGAAATTTTGAATCCAATGTTTATTGCATTCTCTCGAAAGTTCAGATAAAAATTGGGATCTAGATTTAGATCTGCATTAAAGGCAAAACGCAATCATAAAATGAAAGCGTACGTAAAAGTAGAATTAATTGTGCAATTAAAGTAGTAAAAGTAAAAGTGTAAAAGTAAAAAAAAAGAAAGTGTCTGCAAAAAGCAAATGTTTTAGATTTTAATATTACGAGTTAAATATTTCTTGCCATTAAATCAATGGCACTTTTCACAAAATTTAGGTGGAAACCCAAAAATAGCTTCCTGCATCAAACAGCGTACCACAAGAAATGAAGAAAAATGGACTTAAGATACACCAAAATGCAAATTAAGTTGCCTACCACATACCTATATTTCATTAATAATTAAAATTTTTTTCTTATATTTACAACTAAATGAACGAAGAACATAAATTACGGTATATTTCAATACAACTCAAAATGGGTTGTTGCACACCCCCTCCTAAAATTTGGACTCGGAGATCACCATAGCGGAGATTCCAAACACTAAGCTAATAAATGATTTATTAAAATCTAAGGAAATACTCAGTAAATGGTTTTCCGCAAATGTGGCAAATCGTGGTGCTTTCAAAGTGCTCAACCTGAGTGGGAGTTCAAGTATCCATAGGAATTATTTTATTGATTATTTCGGTAGTCTAATGTGCAATACTTTGAAGCTCTTTAACAAATCATTGAATGCAATCGTTTCTTCTATAAGTCTAAATCGTGGTATCATCAGCACAAAAAAGAACTTCCTTGAATTTTACCAACGAAACAAGATTTTTAGTATATGTCATTTCGGTAACATGAAAGTCATTTCGGTATTTACGGTTCTTTCAACAATAGTAAATAGAATAGTAAAGAAATACAAAATATTGATTTTAGAAGTTTATTGGCAATAGGTTCATATTCTTTTTTCACTACAAGCCTTACAAAATAAAGCATTATTTATAATAGCTAACTTAAATTTGTCAGCACAGTTCGAGTGGTATGTCCTAGCACATGAAATGCATTTTATTCCCATACTTTCATTTGAAAATGACCTCGTACAAATAAAACATAGTCCATTTTTAGTCATTTTGTTCGTCATATTTTTGTTTAATAGGGAATTATTGACCGTGTTATCTGGTAATAGCACTATATCAGACAGTACACGAATTTTTTCTGCAGGTCCACTTGTATGTTCACTAGTAGCTGTGAAAGTTAGTTAAAAGAAAATATTACAAAAAAAAACTAAATTATAGGTACCTAATACTGTTTTTTAGCATTCGTTAGTTATAAAAAAATAGGAAAAAGGATACAATTTCGTTCTACCAAAAATTTGATCTCCTGCTTCTTCATTGGAAAATGGCTGCATGTTGCATCAAAAGGGCAGTCAAAACAACTAGCCTGTCTCAGAAATAAAGAATTACGCTTTTGTCGTGACCAAGTAATTTGATGCATATTCATAATTGATGGAATTATTGAAATGTCTGTTGGTTGTTGTGTTTTTCTTTTCTGTATTTCGATTGATGGGACTTCCCAAATGTCAACCTTGCTATCTTTCATTTTCTCAATGAATAATTTTGCGGATGAAATATCTTGGCCTTGCAAAACTAGTTGGTCTGCGTTTCTCTTAAGAGCACCCCCAACACCATCCATTGGCCCCTTCCCATGACCACTAGCACTGTAATTCCATGTTAAATTTTCCAAATTTTTAAACAATACGGGCATTTCCGATCTAAGGAAAAAATATATTATTGCGGTTTCTATACTGGGATGTTGGCCCATCAGAAAAGAAGTGAACGGTTTTTATGTTAGGATGTAATGACGATATTTTTTTTTAAAAGGTGATTCAAATGTGCCCACACAGCGTAAGCCTGGTGATCTAGATTTTCGCTTACTGAACAGAAGCTAAAATTATTAATAGTATGATCCCGTTTATTTATTACATAGTACACGCCCGTGTGCAGTGACAACTGTTGCTTAGAAGCTCCAAAATGCATCGATTGTATTTCTGATGCGAATTTCAGAACATAATTTTCAGAAAAATCAATTTGGAGAACTATTTCGTTTTCTCCAATATTAGATTTTGTTTTCTTTAATTGTTTCATTTGATTTCTCATTATAAACAAATGTAATTTGAAAGTATCCATCTGAGTATTAAACATTTTAATCAAGTTATGTAGACGTGCTGTTTTCTTTAATTTTGTTATTCTGCGAACGCTTTTGATTTCGTTTTTAATATTTTTATTTTCATTAACTGACTCCCATTGCTCATAGTCTATTATTTCGTTTAAAATATTTCCACTTACATTAGTACATAATTTATTCATTTGACATGTGGCACAATTTCCAGACATACATTTTAAGCTATCCACATCGCAAACAGTATCAGCAATTAGTGAGTCAATTTGTTTTGTCCCAATAATTCCTTTGCTGAATAATCTAACCGCTAAAAGTTCGACATTGGCATGCTTGACACAACTACATGAATCTCTGTCACTTAATTTAGGGCGAACAATCCAGAACGGTTTCATCCTGCAAAATGTTTTAAGGGACAACTTATGAGAAGTCTCGTTGAGAAACTTTTTATAGAGTGTCTTTAAAGAAAACAACAACAATCGCTTCTGTTTTCGCACTTTATTTCTAGTTATGAAGTCTTTTTTGCCCGGACACATTCTGGAGTTCTCGTCTCCTTCTAAAAAATCGGCAACCATTTTCCTTAAGTTTTCCGTTATTGCGTGATTTCTTTTTTTTCTTTCGTACTGTGAAAAATTTAAATTATTTTGGAATTTTCTGTTCATTTTGTAACTAATAATTTTTCGTGTGTCCCCGATCAGGCGATATTTTCGGAACAAACCTCCGCTTACTACTTTACTGATTACCTGTTTGTTTTTTTCGTTCTGCACATTACTGAACTTATTATCTACTAGTTGGTCTTCAAGAACTTGACCAAATAATAGTCGCTTTTTTATTTTATCAGGAATCTTGTAGCCTTTTGTAATTTCTTTGACTTTAGAAAATGGTGACATTTTGTTTTCGATGACTTCGGAGTAGTAAGTCTTTGAAGACGTTTGCGATACTTATCAACAGTTCTTTTGAGGTTTTGTATTTTTCTTTCTGCAACACAAAGACTTCTATACACTTTTGCTCGATCACGTCTTACCTTATTTCGACCACTCATTCTTCTGGAGCTGCTTAATAAACTTGGGATATTTAACCTTACTTCTTCATGGTCAGATGAAGATGGTGTATCATTATTTATTATATTTTCTGTTGCGGTAATCAATCTCTTCTTTTCTCTATATCTCGCAGTAGCTTTCTTCCATTCTGATCTTTTCTTGCGTTTATCTCTCTCTTTTAAATCTTTAATGCTCTTCACCAACCCTTGCTCCTTCTTTTTTTGTAACGCTCTCTATCTTTTCGTCTTTTTCTTCTAAATCCTCTTGGGACATATTTTCCCGAAATGTTCGTACTCTGTCCCGAACCTGCTTTTTACCTTACTGTTTGAAGATTTCATTTTATTGATGTTAAAATCTAAAAAACAATAATAATTAAAGCACTACCAGTTGCATCAAAATCTGCACGTAATATTCTGTCCTAGCCATTATGTTATTATTTGTATTTCTATATAATATACCTAATATATGTGTTATTATTTGTATTTCTATATAATATACCTAATATATGTGTGTATGTTAGTACTTATACAAATTATTGACAAATTATAGAAATAACAGATCAAATCACGTTTTTTAACCTGCTTTTATGATGCGGTAACTAACAAATGTCACTTCCGTAACGCAATAGTCATCTCGGCAACGCTTTGTGTTACCGAAATGACACGTTACCGAAATGACGAAAACACTATTAAAGCAAATACATCAACCTTTCAATTAGGTTACCTTGATTTTAAAAGTGAGGTTAAGTTAACACCACATGGAACCTACTTGCTATCAACACAAATTCTTAATATAATCATGTTATCAAATCGTAAAAACCATTACCGAAATGAAGTACAATAAACCTACGGCCCTACATGATCCTATTTGATCTATATTTTACAAAATTTAATTATACAAATACTAAAACTTATACCTTACCGCTAACAGCATCACTATATGCTACAAAATCAGCACAGATAAAAATACTTCAACGTTGTTCTACAAAAGGTGGGGCCGCTGTTGTTTAATGTTACCGAAATGACGCAAACATTTTGGACGAAGAAAAACTCTAATTTTGTTTACCATGCAGAATTATATTATGGTGATAAAAACTGTTTTGATGTAGTTTGACTAAACTCAAAGTGAATAATTACATGTATGACTGTAAATGTTCCGTAGGAATTTTAGAAAATCTTAAGTGACTATAAATTTTGTAGTAGTGGGACAGTTACCGAAATGACACTTCAGTTAAAATTATTATAACTATGTATAGCATAATGGATATTATTATATTTAAATACCTAATTTAATTTAGGAATACCTTAATTGTTATAAAAATTTATTTAAAATACATATATATCCTTGCATACTGATTATGAAGTACGATGGACATCATTTGTCCTATTATATGACATTTACCCGGAAATGCAAACCAAGGTGATGTAATGCTTTATATCAACGTTGCGCAATATCTCGCAATAACAATGCTTTACGTGGCAAACCACACCAAAATGGAATTTTATTTCTTATAAATTTCTCTTCATGAAATTTTGAATCCAATGTTTATTGCATTCTCTCGAAAGTTCAGATAAAAATTGGGATCTACATTTAGATCTGCATTAAAAGCAAAACGCAATCATAAAATGAAAGCGTACGTAAAAGTAGAATTAATTGTGCAATTAAAGTAGTAAAAGTAAAAGTGTAAAAGTAAAAAAAGAAAGTGCCTGCAAAAAGCAAATGTTTTAGATTTTAATATTACGAGTTAAATATTTCTTACCATTAAATCAATGGCACTTTTCACAAAATTTAGGAGGAAACCTAAAAAAGCTTCAAACATCAAACAGCGTACCACAAGAAATGAAGAAAATGGACGTTTAGAATATCCGGTGATATAGCGGTGCGCGAAAAATTTGCGCATAGAATTAAGTTAAAGATATAGAACTATAAACCCTAAAAGATATGCACTTAAGATACACCAAAATGCAAATTAAGTTGCCTACCACATACCTATATTTCATTAATAATTAAAATTTTTTCTTATATTTACAACTAAATGAACGAAGAACATAAATTACGGTATATTTCAATACAACTCGAAATGGGTTGTTGCACACCCCTCCTAAAATTTGGACTCGGAGATCACCATAGCGGAGATTCCAAACACTAAGCTAATAAATGATTTATTAAAATCTAAGGAAATACTCAGTAAATGGTTTTCCGCAAATGTGGCAAATCGTGGTGCTTTCAAAGTGCTCAACCTGAGTGGGAGTTCAAGTATCCATAGGAATTATTTTATTGATTATTTCGGTAGTCTAATGTGCAATACTTTGAAGCTCTTTAACAAATCATTGAATGCAATCGTTTCTTCTATGAAGTCTAAATCGTGATAAAGAATCATTGTATGAACACTTCAAGTAGTAAGCAATGCTGAAGGATGTATGTTTGGAGTAAAATATCGTATTATTATCGATGTCCGTTAAATTTGTACACTTTTCCAAAATGCTTTCTAAATCTGCATAAATTACAAACGGCACCTTTTCCTGGAATGTGAAATTTTTGAAATGCAGAAACTTTACTGCTTCAGTGGGTAACTTGACAGAGCATCGATTAAGTTGATGCCAGTGAGTGATGTCTTTTTGTAGAAGGTGATCTGAATAAAAATGGTTCAAACATCGATAACAAATGAATTGCTTGTGCTCCTTATTCGATAGTTGTTTAGAAAAAAGAGCCGACATATTTTTAATCCACGTGAAATGATAAACAGTGTTATTTTTTGTATTAATATCATCCGCAGCTTGATAATTAGCAGAAAGTACTAAAAGATTTATGGGTTCCCTCGCACTATTTTGATTTTTACTTAATACAAATGGTAATATAACTTTCCCCTGAATGCAAAACAAATTAATGGAGAGGTTGCTTAACGGTACAATTTTTTTACATCATCTAGCTTAATCGGGAAGGGAATTGAATCATTATTCAAAACATCCTTAAAATGAAAAAAACTGTAAACTCTATCTGAATGATGTTGCACGGGATATAGTGCCGATACAACGGCCCACGGGAAGCAATACTCATCGTCATTTTTAACATTCACTACCGCATGCTTTACTGCTATAAAGTAGGTAACTGTAACGTAAGTTGAAAGGCCACCTCTAAATGGGACATAGCTATTAATATTCACCTTTAAATGTAATGCCCAACCGGAATCCCTTTCGGGAAACTCGTCTAATTTTTTCTGTAGTTTATAATAAACGTTTTCATTACACCACTTACGTAAACTGATCGCAAGATTGATGGCATATTTTTTTATGGTAAATGTCTTCAACTCGATAACGTGATTTTGAGGATGGACAAAATTGCAGACTAAAAAGACATTCACATTTAGCATCGATTGCCTTAGCATTAATTTAACCTTTCGTGCAAAACTATTGAATGCATTTTGTAAAAAAATAAGAGAGTCCTTGATGTTTGCTATATTGACTATAATTCCTGTAAGTAACTTACTATTAAAACATGAATCTAGAGAGTACCAACTTAATTTGCGTGTACGCTTTTTAGTGACATTGAAAATTCCACTACCTGTTTTCTCTGAAGCGTTCTTTAACTGTTTAACTCTTATAAGATACTTTAGCAATGATGGGGCGAGCGGAAAGACTGAATGAAGAACTGGTGGAGGCTATTTAATATTTAGAGAGTGCGCGGCAAAATATAGTGGAGACTGAAAATATATTGTGTACGTTGGAAGGGATGGATGTGTGATGTGTTTAATATGTTTTTTTTGGAATTTGTTTTCATTTTAAAAAATGAATGTAAATTTTTTTTTATATTTTTATTATTTCTCGTGAATTATTCTCATTATCCAAAAAAATTTACTACAGCTAAAAAAATGTGAGTGATAGCTCAATTTGCGCTAGAAAAGTGAAATGATCTACGTTAAGGAAAAAATTGAAAACATCTGGAAGTCTGACTTACTCATGTATAAATTTCTACATCAAAGTAAAGCAGTTTTTTTTATAAATTTAAGTGCATGTTGCGTTACAAATTTATTTATTGTAAAATATCATGCATATAAAGAAAGTGAAAAAAAAAAATTTAAAATGGGCTGTAATTGCGTATATAAATGGAAAATGTCCAAAGATACATTGTGAGAGTTAATATTACTGTATTTCATAAAAAAATCTATTTTAGAAAAAAAAACATATTGCAAATACTTTACAATATGTTAAACATTTATTATACTATTTCACATTTCCTATTAACTTGGAAAATATTAGAAATGTACGTTTTATATCGAATAGTGATCTGTAATGTTTCACAGTTAAGGAAGTCTTTTTTTAATAAAAAAAAACATTAGATGAACAACATATTACAAATATTTCCGAAATAAATAAAGGATTTCATTCTACATCAGTATTTATCTTAAAAATGTATTGATTTTATACAGTATTAAAAATGTGCATATAAATTTATACAAAATATCACAAAAATATTAGTTGCATAACATTTCAGGGTTAAAACTTCATTATTATGCTACTTTATGTATGGTGCATATTAAAATTAAAACTTTTCCTAACGTCACAATTTTATTATTTATTACATATAAATACAATAACTCATTTAAACACTACAACATATTAATACCAAATATGTTTAAATGTTTTTTATTTTCAAACTCATTCTTCTATTTAAAGGATTTTATTTTACATCAGTATTTATCTTAAAAATTTATTGATTTTGTACAGTATTGCACTCATATAAACTCATTTAAACACTACAACATATTAATACCAAATATGTTTAAATGTTTTTATTTTCAAACTCCAAGCTGCCTCATTCTTCTATTTAATTCATACACCTCTAAATCTACCTTTAAATCTTTAATTTTCATATCAACACCTCCAACCTCTTCTTTCGCTCAACAATAGTTAATACTTGTTCTTTTCTTGCATACTATCATGTTCGTCATTTCTGCTAATACTTAATAGTGCGCACCCAAGGAAGCCTTTTATTATAAATCCGCATCCTTCAAAACCGCTAACCTAGACAAAAATGTCTTCTTTTCATGAACTTATTCTATTTTTATACTTCTAGGAAATGTCACACGACACCCCTACAAGTCAATAATCTTTGACCTTGACCACTCTATTTTTAGACTTCTAAGAATTGTAATATGATGATGACGTTGCAATTTCTATTTTTAGCTTTGACCTTGACATACAAATTTCCCGTCAAAAGTTTGACCTTGAAGCGATCCAAAAGCTTACATTTCTCACCACCAGAGGGCGAGTGACCTTGAATTGGTCCAGAACCGGCCCTTAACCACTACTAATGTTGCAAAAGGGTATTCACCCGTATATTAACCATATTATTTTGATGTTATTGTTTATTTTATTCCGTTTATGCTATACAAGCTTACGTATGGCAGAATGTGTCAAATTTATGTGAACGACGTTATTGGTACTCATTTTGATCTTAACTAAAAGTAAGGTACAATATATTATTTTGGATAATTGGAACTTGCAAGCGTGAACCCACTTTAACTATTAAGTTGCACAAAATTGAATGGATTTTGACTTCTGTATCACGCTGATTATTTATCCTATCCACTGGTTAAATTTGTTCATAATATATGAATAGTGTTTATAAATTGGTTATTATTACAGTTATAATATTATTGTGACCCCATTCCTGTTACTGCGTTATTAATTACGTAGTAACAAATTTAAGAGATTACATATTTTTTATACGTGCAAGTTGCCGATTGGTTTGTTTATTTTATGAGAAATATTGATTTATGCAACTAAACAGCGACAACGTTCGTTGATTTGTCATTACTTTAATAAAAGCTTTACCGTACCGATCAATGAGAATTCCTCTATTGGAGTATTTGTCAATTTGAGTTTTCTTAACATAGTTTAATTCGAAGAGATAAGTTTTGAGATATAAGGTAACGTAAACATAAAGTAATTATAGTTATAAGTAATTAAATAATATAATAGTTAGTAGTAGTTTACCAATCAGCTGGCTTTTATCACGCCCTCGTTTTGCAGGTATTTGCAAATATTTTGCAGTTTTTTTAGAAACCAACTTACCGTCTGGTAATTCACTGAGTCAACTGGATTTGCGTCAAAAGGTAAGCAAGTGGTTTTCTCTGTTTGGGAACTTAGCTGTGAACTTTTCGTATTTAGGTACTACGACCCCTTTATTGACATTTACAAATGATTTGTGACGTACGTATTACGAGCTATCTTAAACGCTTAAATCAGTAACACGCCCGTTATTACCACTGAGCTACTGGCACTCTTTTCCTTACCTGTTACTTTCGTTCCACTGCCATTTTCGCCCGTAACAGATAAAGTTTGGCGTCCAACGTGTGGGGCTGTTTGTTTTTTTTTTTAATTCTGCAAATTTTAGGGTAGTTTATAGTAGAATTTTCTGGACTGTTTTTTTCTCGGTGGTATTTTAGGATAGCTTTACCTTATTTTTGTTTTGTTGATTGTTAAGGAGTTTCGCGTATTAATTTTAAGATGGGTTATAAAATGAATGTAGATCGGCTTGTGACTAGTGAAGTTAAGTATGAGTAGCCATTCGAGGCTGAGATTTAACATTAGGTATTACTGCTTTACGCGCTTAGTTAAGCACGCTTATGGATGAAGAAGGTAATGGAAAAATTACGCAGCGTCCAGAATACCTTTTTGATTTTCAAACTAACAAAGTTGCGATTGAGAAAATAGAAAACGAATCAGGAAAACTTTTGGAAGAGATCAAAATTAATCCATCAACGAAAATATTGTCGACCATCGAAACTAAAATTAAGCATTTATTAGGTCGAGTTAATAACTCTAATACGAAAACGGATATTGATAAAAATTAATGAAAGTTTGTTTCTTGAGGTTGCATTATTTCAGTCTAAGTATGAAATTTTGGATAAACGAGTTCTTTTAAAAAACAAGTAATGATTTCAAGGAAAAATATCGCATCATCGTATCAACCACAACTGGGATTGGCTGAAATTAATTCCGTTAACTATTTAATTAAGCACTGACGTTTAATGGAGGAGCGTGTTTAAGCAATGAACAATTATATAGCGCCATGTGGGAGAAGCTAGCAACTTTAAGATTAAGGAAGTGCCCATACAGGAGGTACTGGTTAATTCTCGTGAACCAGAGGTTAAGCGTACAGAGATTAATGATCATGGAAATAGACTTTTGTTGGAATTGCTAGAAGCCTGACCACATTGCGTCGAAAGGTCGTGAACCGAAGAGGAATCTATATTATTATCGCTTTGGGAAGGTAGATTTTACTGTGAATAATTTGCCTAAATGCTCGAGGTCGGGAAACGAACAGAGAGGACAGTACTTAATAGCCGCGTGTTGTCTTCCAAGATTTACGTGAAGTCGGCAGTGTTTTATAGCAGCTTAAAGTCAAAAAATTTTCAAAAAACAAAATTCAAAATTAGACTACGTATTTGATTTATTGGATTCTGATGAAAGGCCGTTCATTTTAGCTAAAATTGTTGGTTAAGAATTGTTAGCTTTATTACATAGCCTGTCATCGAACTCCATTACAGGTAGTAAGGGTTAAGAAAAATTGAATCAACTAGGAGTTGAATTATATAAGAGATTTACGTCTACTCGTTTGGTGGCTAATAGCCAATCGGTTAAAAGTATTGGATCCACTACCGTACCCATTGAGATTTAGGAGAGAATTGTGACTATTAATGTTACTGTCGTACCGGATATACCGCATCAGCTCATTTTGGGAGTTGATTTTTGGAAGCGAACAAATTTTGTCCCGGATTAGGTAAAGGAGAGTGGAGGTTTGAAAATTTGGAAACCATTGAGGCATTGAAGAGCCGAGAATCAGTGATACGTTTACGATTTGATCTAAGCAATGAACAAATACGAAAACTTGACGAATTAGTTAACGACTATTTTACGTCCATGGAGGGTAAGGAAGATTAGTTGATTACTTGGTAGAGCACAGAATTAAGATTAAGCAACGTTATTATCGTATATTGCCGTACATACATCAAATTGATACCGAGTTAGAGAAGATGCTGAAGTTAGACGTGGTCCAAAAGTCCACAAATGCTTGGTCGAGCCCAATTTTATTAGTTGAGAAGAAGAATGGGAGTTGCCGATTTTGTGTGGAGTTTCGGAAAGTCAATAAAGTTATCGAGAGGGATGTGTATCCGCTGCCCAATGTGTCGTCTATTTTAGATCGTCTTAGTGACGCGAAGTATAACGTATATTTCCAAAGTTTTGGCACAAAATATTATATTCAGTTTTATAAATAAATATGTTTTATTTAAACTTATAACTATCAAACATAATTAATAGACTTATAATTAACAAAATTGAGAACTTAAATTAAATGAAGTGGCCGTGATTTTCAACAAATCTCAATTTTCTACGAACATCTCCCATAAGGTCTTAGGCGGCTGTAGTATCTATCTCTCGAATTTTTCTGTAAATCCTCCGTCTTAACTTCCTTAATTTTCGGCTTGACATGCTCCATCATACACGTGTCTACTCAAAAGTGCTCAAAATTCTTCTATTAGGCGGGTCTGAGGTAGATTAGGGGAACTGTCGTTTCGTGGTACGAATGGTATGTTATGACATATCGTCTTCAGCTTGATGAGAATTCTGAATGTAGCGCTGACTATCCAATGCGTCGCCTCTTATATGCCCCACCTCGATGTCTCTCTTATAGGAATAGCGCACAAGACTAAAATTTTATCAGCAAATGTTGCCTTTTCTTTATATTTAACATTCTGTGGGCAGTTTTCTATGTTATCAGTATAGAAACCATCGTTATTCTTAATTTCTGAGTTATTTAGAGTGAAATATTTTTATGTTTTTATATGTTGTTGGCAAAATGTATCCGCCTTAATGCCCGGCAACATCGTGGTATCCGTGCCTGCTGGTTTGATGTATATTTTGGACATTTTGTTCTTTTTCGATATTCTTGGCCATTCCTAACCAACTCCCTCCAAACTGTATCCTTAGAAGTACTATACTCCCTTACTAATTTCCTGACCGACATTCCAACTCTATTTGTTACTCTTCTTACTAATCTGTCTACTCTGCCTTGGGTAAAAGGTCTGTGTCTTTCACTTTTTATTTTTATACATGATATACTTTGTTCACAATCCGCTATTGTACGATAAATAGTTCTGCGGGAAATATTTTGATTTTCGAATATGCGAACTATTTCACACTTAGGCATTTACCCAACTAGAGTGTAAATACTTTTACGAAGATCTAATTTGTAAGACATTTTAGTACAACTGCGTCCTAAACTGCACTGTCAAAGTGAAGACAAACTTTCAGAGAATTTTTGTTTCCCAAGCCAACCTAATATTTTATCATTCTCGCGTATTTTACATCCATTGGATTTTGTGCCAAAACTTTTGGGACATACGTTATATCGTCGTTGGATATTGCAAATACCGATGGCTGAAGATTCCAAACAATATACCGCATTTACCGTACCCAACAGGGGTTTATTTCAATTCGAGCGTTTACCGTTCAGTCTCGCTAACGCACCAGCGAGTTGACAAAGATTTATAGAGCGTGTTTTAGGGTTAGAATTAGAACCGTATGCTTTTGTTTACTTTGATGACACCATTATTTATACGCCTACATTCGAAAAGCATATTGAAGTTTTACAAGAGGTTTTTCGTCGCTTTTCAAAGGCAGACATTACGTTGGGCAGGGATAAATGTACGTTTTGTCAATCCAAACTTTGATATTAAGGTTACGTTGTTAATGCTGATATGTTCCCCCGTTGCGAACATTGTGGTCGCTTTCTTTGTTGCGCGCTCTGGTGCGCTTTCTTTATCGCGTTGCACGATTTTGTGCGTTTTGATCCATTTGAATCGGAATATCTAGATACGAGTTTTCTCGGATCTGATCTCTGTTATGATTTTTTGTTTCCCGAACAAGACCTAGGGTGTGTTAGAATTCTTAGGGGGCTGAATTCGAGTTTCGGGGAGGGAGTTGTAACTACCCTCTTGTCTCAAATTCCGCGAATGTGAGGTGTATAGTGAAGTGGAGGAGTGTGACTTTTGAGGGGTTATTTATTTTTGCTACAAACTTTATGTATCGGGCGGTATCACGTCACTTGCTTTTAAAGGGTATGCGAGCGGACTTTCTTGGCCAACATCACCGCAGTTTTCGTACTTCTTCGTACATTTAGTCCTAGAGTTGTTCGTAGGTTAGTGTTGTTCCTAGTTTTAGTTCCTTTTCGTAGAGTAGTGCTTAGTGTTGGATATTTTTCGAAGAAAACCATCATGTGAAGGGAGTGTCGAAATCTGCCACAGAATCTTTTTTCCTCTTTTCTCTCGAATTTACAGAAAGCCGACTCACACTGATAGCTACCTTCATAAATTATCTAACCACCATCCGCGTTAAAAGAAAAATTGGTGTAATTAAATCTTTCGTAGATCGAGCAGAACGAATTTGTGACCCTGAATTTTTGAAGGATGAATATAAATATTTAACAAAATTCTTACAGGATAATGGATATTCACTTACAGATATTAATAATGTTGTTACACCTTCAAGGCGTAACCTTAAATAAAAACCAGTTCTTAACGTTGGTACTGCTTTTCTTCCTATTATAGCTAATGTTACAGATAGAATTGAAAAAATTCTTATTAAATTTGGCATTAAGACTATTTTTAAACCTACAAGAAAAATTAAAGGTCATTTAAGATCACCTAAAGATGTGTCAAACCCATTATCATCTTCCGGAGTGTATAAGTTATCTTGTTCATGTGGAAAAGTATACATTGAAACCACGAAACGTAGCTTTGATACAAGACGTAAAGAACATATGAGGTTTTGTAGATTAGGTCAACGAGAGAAGTCTGCGATGGTTGACCATGCCTTGAATAGTCTAAATCATGACATTCAACTTGACAAATGGTAATATTGTCAAGACAAACTCATTATTATGTTCGTTTACAACGTGAAGCCATTAAAACATATAAACACCATAAGAATTTTAACAGACAAGAAGAAAATTTCCGTTTAAATAGGTTTTGGCATCTGATAATTAAAAAAAGGCATAATGATCGTCTTAATTTTGACTTTTGGTATGTCTAGGTTTTTTGCTGTTTTTCCTGGACCCTTGAGCAAATGCTTTACCAATAATATGTTAAATTATACACAATACTATAATTTAACATAAGTGGTTGAAATTAAGATTAAAATTAAAAAATTACAAAAAACGTTCTGCATTATGCTTGTCATTGTTAATAACACTTGCGCTTATTCACAAAGATATCTCTTTGTTAGATTTAACTGGATTATTTTATTTGATGTTATGTTTATATTTGCGAATGCCTCTATCATTTTAAATTTTGAAATTTTTCACAACTTTACACTTACATCATAACTTGATTAAACTTCGTTAAATGTGTTTTTCGGCTGACATTATTCATTGTTAGCTTTTGCCGTTAGAGTGTTTCGGTTTGTCACCTTTAAGCCAGTTTAACAATATTAAATTTATAATAATCCAGTTATTCTTTACTAAAATTTAAAATCTAATTGTATAGTTCGCTATATACGTTTCTCAAACTGCAATATTAATAGCAGGCTGATCATTATGTTTCAATTTTTCAACTTTGACAGAATTGTTTTCAACATTTAATAGATATCATTACTGACGAAGATAACTGTAAATGTTATAGAAACGTTCAGATTGTATAATTTAAAATACACCATTAAAAACCTCAAAAATATAAGTATTTTATTATGTATCTGTGTATCTGTGTATTTGTGTATCTGTGTATCTGTGTATCTGTGTATCGGTGTATCTGTGTATCTGTGTATCTGTGTACTTTACTGTGTATCTGTGTATCTTATAGTGTATCTGTATCGTGATCTGTGATCTGTGTATCTGTGTATCTGTGTATCTGTGTATCTCGTGTATAACCAAATGTAGTATCTGTGTATCTGTGTATTTGTGTATCTGTGTATCTGTGTATCTGTGTATCTGTGTATCTGTGTATCTGTGTATCTGTGTATCTGTGTATCTGTGCATCTCTGTATCTGTGTATCTGTGTATCTGTGTACCTGTGTATCTGTGTATCTGTGTATCTGTGTATCTGTGTATCTGTGTATCTGTGTATCTGTGTATCTTGTATCTGTGTATCTGTGTATCTGTGTATCTGTGTATCTGTGTATCTGTGTATCTGTGTATCTGTGTATCTGTGTATCTGTGTATCTGTGTATCTGTGTATCTGTGTATCTGTGTATCTGTGTATCTGTGTATCTGTGTATCTGTGTATCTGTGTATCTGTGTATCTGTGTATCTGTGTATCTGTGTATTTACTGTGTATCTGTGTATCTGTATCTGTGTATCTGTGTATCTGTACGTATCTGTGTATCTGTGTATCTGTGTATCGTGTATCTGTGTATCTGTGTATCTGTGTATCTTTCTGTGTATCTGTTATCTGTGTATCTGTGTATCTGTAGTATCTGTGTATCTGTGTATTTATCTTGTATCTATCGTATCGTGTATCTGTGTATCTGGTATGTACTGGTATTGTATCTGTGTATCTGATCTGTGTATCTGTGTATCTGTGTATCTGGTATCTGTATCTGTGTATCTGTATCTGGTATCTGTATCTGTGTATCTGTGTATCTGTGTATCTGTATCTGTGTATCTGTATCTGTGTATCTGTATCTGTGTATCTGTGTATCTGTGTATCTGTTATTGTGTATCTGTGTATCTGTGTATCTGTGTATCTGTGTATCTGTGTATCTGTGTATCTGTGTATCTGTGTATCTGTGTATCTGTGTATCTGTATCTGTATCTGTATCTGTGTATCTGTATTGTGTATCTGTGTATCTGTGTATCTGTATCTGTGTATCTGTGTATCGTGTATCGTGTATCTGTGTATCTGTGTATCTGTGTATCTGTGTATCGTGTATCTGTGTATCGTGTATTGTATCGTGTATCTGTGTATCGTGTATCTGTATCTGTGTATCTGTGTACCTGTACTGTGTATCTGTGATCTGTGTATCGTATCGTATCTGTGTATCGTGTATCGTGTATCTGTATCCGTTATCCGTGTATCGTGTATCGTGTATCGTGTACGTATTGGTATCTGTGTATCTGTCGTTTTTTTTTTTTTTTTATTGTGTATCTGTGTATCTGTGTATCTGTATCTGTGTATCTGTGTATCTGTGTATCTGTGTATCCGTGTATCTGTGTATCTGTGTATCTGTGTATCTGATCCGGTATCTGTGTATCTGTGATCTGTTATCTGTGTATCTGTGTATCTGTATCTGTGTATCTGTGTATCTGTGTATCTGTGTATCTGTGTATCTGCGTATTGGTATCTGTGTATCTGTGTATCTGTGTATCTGTGTATCTGTGTATCTGGTATCTGGTATCTGTATCTGGTATCTGGTATCTGCGTATCTGTCGTATCTGCGTATTGGTAACTGGTATCTTCGTGTTTATCTGTGTATCTGTGTATCTGTATATGCGTATCTGTGTATCTTGTATCTGGTATCTGTGTATCTGTGATCTGGTATCGCGTATCTGGTATCTGTATCTGGTACTGGTATCTGGTATTGTTGTATCGTATCTGGTATCTGTTTCACGTATCTGTATCTGGTATCTGGTATCTGCGTATCTGTGTATCTGGTATCGGTATTGGTATCTGTTGTCGGTATCTGTGTATCTGTGTATCTGTGTATCTGTGTATCTTCTGTGTACCTGTGTATCTGTGTATTGTGTATCTGTGTATCTGTGTATCTGTGTATCTGTGTATCTGTCGTATCTGTGTATCTGTATCTGTGTATCTGTGTATCTGTGTATCTGTGTATCTGTTCCGTGTATCTGGTATCTGTGTATCTGATGTATCTGTGTATCTGGTATCTGGTATCTGGTATCTGTGTATCTGTGTATCTGTGTATCTGTGTATCTGGTATCTGTTATCTGTGTATCGTGTATCTGTGTATCTGTGTATCTGTGTCATCTGTGTATCTGTATCTGTGTATCTGTATCTGTGTATCTGTGTATCTGTGTATCGGTATCTGTTCTGTGTATCTTGTATCTGTGTATCTGTGTATCTGGTATCTGTGTATCTGTGTATCTGTGTATCGTGTATCTGTGTATCTGTGTATCTGTGTATCTGTGTATCTGGTATCTGTGTATCTGTGTATCGTGTATCTGTGTATCTGTGTATCTGTGTATCTGTTGTATCTGTGTATCGTGTATCTGTGTATCGTGTATCTGTGTATCTGGTATCTGGTATCTGTGTATCTGTGTATCTGTGTATCTGTGTATCTGTGTATCTTCTGTATCTGTGTATCTGTGTATCTGTGTATCTGTGTATCTGGTATCTGGTATCTGTGTATCTGTCGTATCTGTGTATCTGTGTATCTGTGTATCTGTGTATCTGTGTACTTGTATCGTTGTATCTGTGTATCTGTGTATCTGTGTATCTGGTATCTGTTGTATCTTGTGTATCTGGTATCTGTGTATCTGTGTACTGTATCGTATCTGTGATCTGTGTATCTGTATCTGTGTATCGTGTATCTGTGTATCCGTGTATCGTCGTATCGGTATCGTGTATCGTGTATCCGTGTATCGTGTCATCGCGTATCTGTTATCTGGTATATCGTATCTGCGTATTGGTATCTGCGTATCTGGTACCTGGGTATCTGGTATCTGGTATCTGGTATCTGGTATCTGTGTATCTGTATCTGTGTATCTGTTGTATCTGTGTATCTGTGTATCTGTGTATCTGTTATCTGTGTACTCTTGTGTATCTGTGTATCTGTGTATCTGTGTATCTGTGTATCTGTCGTATCTGTGTATCTGTATCTGTGTATCTGTGTATCTGTGTATCTGTGTATCTGTGTATCGTTGTATCTGTGTATCTGTGTATCTGTGTATCTGTGTATCTGTGTATCTGTGTATCTGTGTATCTGTGTATCTGTGTATCTGTGTATCTGTGTATCTGTGTATCTGTGTATCTGTGTATCTGTGTATCTGTGTATCTGTGTATCTGATGTATCTGTGTATCTGTGTATCTGTGTATCTGTATCTGTGTATCTGTGTATCTGTGTACTGTGTATCTGTGTATCCTGTGTATCTTCGTGTATCTGTGTATCTGGTATCTCGTGTATCGTATCTGTGTATCGTGTATCGTATGTATCTGTGTATCTGTATCTGGTATCTGGTATCTGTGTATCTGTGTATCTGTGTATCCTGTTGTATCTGTGTATCGTGTATCTGTGTATCTTGTATCTGTGTATCTGTATTCGTGTATCTGGTATCTGTTATCTCGTATCTGTGTATCTGTGTATCGTATCTGTGATCTCGTGTATCTGTATCTGTTATCTGTGTATCTGTGTATCGTGTATCTGTGTATCTGTGTATCTGTATCGTGTATCTGTGTATCTGTGTATCTGTTGTATCTGTGTATCTGTGTATCGTGTATCTGTGTATCGTGTATCGTGTATCTGTGTATCGTGTATCGTGTACGTGTATCGTGTATCTGTGTATCGTGTATCGTGTATCGTGTATCTGTATCGTGTATCTGTCGTATCTCGTGTATCTGTGTATCCGTGTATCTTCGTGTATCGTGTATCGTTATCCGTGTATCGTTATCCTGTGTATCTTGTATCCGTATATCCGTGTATCCGTGTATCCGTGTATCCGTGTATCCGTGTATCCGTGTATCCGTGTATCGTGTATCCGTGTATCCGTCTGTATCCTGTGTATCCGTGTATCTGTATCCTGTCGTATCTGTATCTGTTATCCTGTTATCCGTGTATCTGTGTATCTGTCGTTATCGTGTATCTGTGTATCTGTGTATCCTGTCGTATCTGTCGTATCTGTCGTATCGTATCGTTATCTGTATCGTGTATCTGTGTATCTGTATCGTATCTGTCGTATCTGGTATCCTGGTATCTGGTATCTGCTGTATCTGTCGTGTATCGTGTATCTGTATCTGTATCTGCGTATCTGTATCTGTCGTATCTGTGATCGTATCTGCGTATCTTCGTGTCTGCGTATCTGCGTATCTGCGTATCTACTGTATTGCGTATCTGCGTATCTTTGTATCTGCGTATCTGCGTATCTGCTGTATCTGCGTATCTGCGTATCTGCGTATCTCGTATCTGCTGTACTGCGTATCTGCGTATCTGATTAATCGTATCTCGTATCTGCGTATCTTCGTTCCGTATCGTGCGTATCTGCGTATCTGCGTATCTGCGTATCTGGTATCTGCGTATATGCGTATTTGCGTATCTGCGTGCCTGTGTGTCTGCGTATCTGCGTATCTGCGTATCTGCGTATGTGCGTATCTGCGTATCTGCGTATCTGTGTATCTGGGTATCTGCGTATCTGCGTATCTGCGCATCTGCGTATATGCGTATCTGTGTATGTGCGTATGTGCTTATCTGCGTATCTGAGTATCTGCGTATCTGCGTATCTTCGTATCTGCGTATCTGCGTGTGTGCATATGTGCGTATCGGAGTATCTGCGTATCTGCGTATCTGAATATCTGTGTATTTGCGTATCTGCGTATCTGCATATCTGTGTATCTGTATATCTTCGTATCTGTGTATCTATGTGCTTCGGTTGCATCGTAGTGTAAGGTCCTTTCTCAATTTATATTTGCCGCGGCTAAACTCAATCGGTCTTTAGATTAGAAACTAAAGAGGGGTGGGTTCTGGAGATTTAACTTTAGCTCCACACTGTCCACATAAAATAATTATAGTAAAACGGTTTAATAGTATATTATTCTATTATATACAAGTCTAACGTATTCACTTAAACTAGGCTAATAACATTATGAACAACCAACATACAAATATTGAGAAAAAAATGAGAAAACAATTTGAATTTAATACTTCGGCGTCGGGCATCCACTAGGTTTGGACGGAGAATTTGGATGTTCTATTCATCCTACTGAAGCGGCTTATTTTGTGAATCGTTTCTGTAAACAAATATTATATCCCTGTTACACTCATGGGAACTATGTTTAAATGATTAATACGTTGCGTTTAATTAATTATTTATGCTGGATCGGCCCTGTCTACAAAAGAAAAGAATGAATAAAAAACTACTGGTTATTTAAAACGGGGTTGCGCAGATCTAGGTCACTAGTGAAAATCGATATCCCGAGTTCACGGTCGTACGCATGACCAGCGTTCACCGGCCTACTCTGCTGCTTTAACTTTAGTAATTACTGGAGACGGACAGGCGCGTATGCTTCGTGTAACAATTTACCTTCGCGATCTATTACGTTCGATAATATTAATATCTTCAAGTTTACTTTCGCATTGAGTTTAGGCTGGGCGGATTATACACGTTTGGTTGTATAATTAATATATTTGCGCGTTATCTTCTGGGATGTAATTTTATGGTGGTGATTTCTTTTATGTAAATGAACAAATCTCACGTAGATGCAAGCGAACGTTACCTAAGTGTATACGCACAAAACGCTATTTATTGAAGGCGGTTTTATACTGGCGGAATAAGCTGTATTATATTAAACAATAATTGATTGTTTTCTTGAAATCCAATTACTAACGTGGTTATCGATGTACGGTTTTCTTCTCTACAGGTCTTTGACGGATACTCTACGTTTAATTCGTTTGTGATTACAGGCATTCGGTCTTCGCCAGCGAGCTGGTGATTGCAGGTGTTTAGAATGTAAGTGAGTAAATGATGAGAGCTGCAGGGCTATACAGTCCTATCTAGCTCCCGTCGTCAGGTGTATGGTAGAGTGTAGTGATCTAGGTGACTTCGGGCTGACCCGTCGAAACACCTTTAGTATGTGTAGGTGATGATACACCCGATCGCTTGCCCGTCGCTCTCTGAGTGTTTTGTATGTGTTATGCTGTGTACCCGATCGCTTCGGGACTTGGCCCGTCGCTTCTGAGGGTTTGTGTATGTCACGAGTGCTTCGGGACTTAGCCCGTCGTTGTCTGAGGGTTTTGTGTATAATCTGTGTACACCCGACTGCTTCGGGACTCAGCCCGTCGCTGCCTGAGGGTTTTGTGTAGGTGTATGTAATGAATTACTCTACAGACTTACGTCGTTAATCACAAAGATCGACTGTCGTATCTGCGTATCTGCGTATCTGCTGTATCTGTATCGTGATGCTGTATCTGTCGTATCTGTCGTATCTGTCGTATCGTGTATCTGCTATCTGTGTATCTGTGTATCTGTGTATCTGTGTATCTGTATCTGTGTATCTGTGTATCTGCGTGTATCTGTATCTGTGTATCTGTGTATCTGTGTATCTTGTACTGTATCTGGTATCTGGTATCTGTGTATCTGTCGTATCTGGTATCTGTTCGTATCTGGTATCTGTGTATCTGTGTATCTGTGTATCTGCGTATCTGCGTATCTGCTTATCTGCGTATCTGCGTATCTGTATATCTGTCTATCTGTGTATCTGTGTATCTGTGTATCTGTGTATCTGTGTATCTGTGTATCTGTGTATCTGTGTATCTGTGTATCTGTGTATCTGTGTATCTGTGTATCTGTGTATCTGTGTATCTGTGTATCTGTGTATCTGTGTATCTGTGTATCTGTGTATCTGTGTATCTGTGTATCTGTGTATCTGTGTATCTGTGTATCTGGTATCGTATCTCGATCTGTATCTGTGTATCTGTGTATCTGTGTATCTGTGTATCTGTACGTGTATCTGTGTATCTGTGTATCTGTGTATCTGTGTATCTGTATCTGTGTATCTGTGTATCTGTGTATCTGTGTATCTGTGCATCTGTGTATCTGTGTATCTGTGTATCCGTGTATCTGTGTATCTGTGTATCTGTGTATCTGTGTATCTGTGTATCTGTATCGTATCTGTGTATCTGTGTATCCATGTGTATCTGTATCTGTGTATCGTTGTATCTGTGTATCTGTGTATCTGTGTATCGTGTATCTGTGTATCTGTGTATCTGTGTATCTGTGTATCCTGTGTATCTGTGTATCTGTGATCTGTATCTGTGTATCTGTGTATCTGTGTATCTGTGTATCGTGTATCTGTGTATCTGTGTATCTGTGTATCTGTATCGTATCGTATCTGTGTATCGTGTATCCGTTATCCTGTCGTATCTGTGTATCTGTGTATCTGTGTATCTGTATCTGTATCTGTGTATCTGTGTATCTGTGTATCTGTGTATCTGTGTATCTGTGTATCCGTGTATCCTGACTGTATCGTGTATCGTGTATCTGTGTACTGTTTATCTGTACTCTGTGTATCTGTGTATCTGTATCTGTCGTATCTGTGTATCTGGTATCTGTGTATCTGATCGTATCTGTGTATCTGATCGTATCTGTCGTATCTGTTCGTATCTGTGTATCTGTCGTATCGTGTATCGGTATCTGTGTATCTGTCGTATCGTATCGTGTATCTGTATCTGGTATCTGTGTATCTGGTATCTGTGTATCTGTGTATCTGTGTATCTGTGTATCTGTGTATCTGTGTATCTCTGTATCGTGTATCTGTGTATCGTTATCTGTGTATCTGGTATCTGTGTATCTGTGTATCTGTGTATCTGTATCTGTGTATCTGTGTATCTGTGTATCTGTGTATCTGTGTATCTGTGTATCTGTGTATCTGTGTATCTGTGATCTGTGTATCTGTGTATCTGTGTATCTGTGTATCGTGTATCTCGTGTATCTGTGTATCGTGTATCGTGTATCTGTGTATCGTGTATCCTGTGTATCTGTCGTATCTGTGTATCTGTATCTGTGTATCTGTATCGTGTATCCGTATTATCCGTGTATCCGTGTATCGTGTATCCGTGTATCCGTGTAGTCTCGTGTATCCGTGTATCCGTGTATCCGTATATCCGTATCCGTGTATCCGTGTATCCGTGATCGTGTATCCGTGTATCCGTGTATCCTGTGTATCCGTGTATCCGATCGTACCGTATCCGTGTATCCGTGTATCCGTGTATCTCGTATATCCGTTCGTATCCGTGTATCCGTGTATCCGTGTATCCTGTATCCGTATCCGTGTATCCGTGTATCTGTGTATCTCGTGTATCCGTGTATCTGTGTATCGTTCGTATCTGCCGTGTATTCTGCGTATCTGCGTATCTGCGTGCGTATCTGCGTATCTGCGTATCTGCGTATCTGCTGTATCTGTCGTATCTGCGTATCTGCGTATGTATCTGCGTATCTGCGTATCTGCGTATCTGAGTATTTGCGTATCTGCGTATCTTCGTGTCTGCGTATCTGCGTATCTGCGTATCTGCGTATCTGCGTATCCGTTATGCGTATCTGCGTATCTTTGTATCTGCGTATCTGCGTATCTGCATATCTGGTATCGAGTATCTGCGTATCTTGTATCTGCGTAGCTGCGTATCTGCGTATATGCTACGCATCTCCGTATCTGCCTATTTTAGTTTCTCGTATGCGTATCTGCGTATCTGCGTATCTTTGTATCTGCGTATCTTCGTATCTGCGTACTGCGTATCTGCGTATATGCATATAGCGTATCTCCGTATCTGCGTATCTTCGTTTCCACGTATTGCGTATCTGCGTATCTGCGTATCTGCGTATCTCGTATTGCGTATCTGCGTATCTTGTATCTGCATATCTGCGTATCAGGTATCTGCGTATCTTCGTATCTGCGTAGCTGCGTATTGCTATGCGCATCTCGTATCTGCGTATCTTTGTATCTGCGTATCTGCGTATCTGCATATCTGCGTATCAGCGTATCTGCGTATCTTCGTATCTGCGTAGCTGCGTATCTGCGTATATGCATATAAGCGTATCTCCGTATCTGCGTATCTTCGTTTCCACGTATGTGCGTATCTGCGTATCTGCGTATCTTCGTATCTGAGTATCTGCGTATATGCGTATTTGCGTATCTGCGTGCCTGTGTGTCTGCGTATCTGCGTATCTGCGTATCTGCGTATCTGCGTATCTGCGTATGTGCGTATCTGCGTATCTGCGTATCTGTGTATCTGGGTATCTGCGTATCTGCGTATCTGCGCATCTGCGTATATGCGTATCTGTGTATGTGCGTATGTGCGTATCTGCGTATCTGAGTATCTGCGTATCTGGTATCGCGTATCTGCGTATGCGTATGTGCGTATCTGTACCTGCGTATCTGGTATCTGAGTATCTGCGTATCTGCGTATCTGCGTATCTTCGTATCTGCGTATCTGCGTGTGTGCATATGTGCGTATCGGAGTATCTGCGTATCTGCGTATCTGAATATCTGTGTATTTGCGTATCTGCGTATCTGCATATCTGTGTATCTGTATATCTTCGTATCTGTGTATCTATGTGCCTGTCGGTTGCATCGTAGTGTAAGGTCCTTTCTCACAATTTTTATATTTGCCGCGGCTAAACTACAATCGGTCTTTAGATTAGAAACTAAAGAGGGGGGTGGGTTCGTCGGAAGATTTAAGCTTTAGCTCCACACTGTCCACATAAAATAATTATAGTAAAACGGTTTAATAGTATATTATTCTATTATATACAAGTCTAACGTATTCACACTTAAACTAGGCTAATAACATTATGAACAACCAACATAAGCACAATATTGAGAAAAAAAATGAGAAAACAATTTGAATTTAATACTTCGGCGTCGGGGCATCCACTAGGTTTGGACGGAGAATTTGGATGTTCTATTCCATCCACTCACTCGGGAAGGCGGCTTAGTTTTGTCGAAGTCGTTTCTGTAAACAAATATTAATACTCCCTAGTTACACTCAATGAGGAACGTAATGTTTAAATGATTAATAACGTTGCGTTTAATTAATTATTTATGCTGGATACGGCCCTGTCTACAAAAGAAAAGAATGAATAAAGAAACTACTGGTTATTTAAAACGGGGGTTGCGCAGATCTAGGTCACTAGTGAAAATCGATATCCCGAGTTCACGGTCGTACGCATGACCAGCGTTCACCGGCCTACTTGCTTGCTGCTTTAACTTTAGTAATTACTGGGAGACGGACAGGCGCGTATGCTTCGTGTAACAATTTACCTTCGCGATCTATTACGTTCGATAATATTAATATCTTCAGAAGTTTACTTTCGCATTGAGTTTAGGCTGGGCGGATTATACACGTTTGGTTGTATAATTAATATATTTGCGCGTTATCTTCTGGGATGTAATTTTATGGTGGTGATTTCTTTTATGTAAATGAACCAAATCTCACGTAGATGCAAGCGAACGTTACCTAAGTGTATACGCACAAAACGCATATTTATTGAAGGCGGTTTTTATACTGGCGGAATAAGATGTATTAATTAATTAAACAATTAATTGATTGTTTTCTTGAAATCCAATTACTAAGCGCGTGGTTATCGATGTACGGTTTTTCTTCTCTACAGGTCTTTGACGGATACTCTACGTTTAATTCGTTTGTGATTACAGGCACTTCGGTCTTCGCCAGCGAGCTGGTGATTGCAGGTGTTTAGAATGTAAGTGAGAGTAAATGATGAGAGCTGCAGGGCTATACAGTCCTATCTAGCTCCCGTCGTCAGGTGTATGGTAGAGTGTAGTGATCTAGGTGACTTCGGGCTGACCCGTCGAAACACCTTTAGTATGTGTAGGTGATGTATACACACCCGATCGCTTGGCCCGTCGCTCTCTGAGTGTTTTTGTATGTGTTATGCTGTGTGTACACCCGATCGCTTCGGGACTTGGCCCGTCGCTCTCTGAGGGTTTTGTGTATGTACACCCGAGTGCTTCGGGACTTAGCCCGTCGTTGTCTGAGGGTTTTGTGTATAATCTGTGTACACACCCGACTGCTTCGGGACTCAGCCCGTCGCTGCCTGAGGGTTTTGTGTAGGTGTATGTAATGAATTACTCTACAGACTTACGCGTCGTTAATCACAAAGATCGAGGACAGCTATTTATTTACAAAAGGTTCGCGGTGCGCGTTTGCAAATACAGGTAGCTAAACTCAGAGCGGCTATCACTAGGTCTGCGGCGATTTACTTTAAAACAACCGTCACGTGCAGGTTTTCTGGGACAGGAGTTAGTCTAACGGACTAACTAATACAGGAGCTGGTAAAACCAACTAAATAATTCTCGGCGGCGGGATGCGTTCACGAGGCGCGATGGAACTCTTCGCTAGGATCGGATAAAAACTTCTTCTTCTTCTACTCTTCTACCGGTTTACAGGTACTTGTACTGGTACTTTTACTGGTACTTTTACTGGTACTTTTACTGGTACTTCTACTGCTACTTTTAAGGTGCGCAGTGCTTTTTTTATAGGGGACCCTCGGTAGGCGGTGGTGACTTCCGTTTGGGGGAATCCTATCTGTAATTGGCGGAGATTACACTGACGTATAAAACATTCGATGTTTTATGAAATCTACGTTGGAGGGGAAACAAATTAATTTTTGGTTGTACAATCAAACGAAATACTAAGAAATATTAAATTGGCTGATTGTTAAATAATTAATTAAAAAAATTCTGTAGTAATGAATTGCGGTTCGTTACAGTAGCTCCCAAACGAATGAACCGAATTTGCGTTTTTTTTTTGTTGGAAATATGAACTTTGTTCGTTATGTAACAATTGGACCAAGCCATTTTACTTCAGCTTGAACAAACAGCTTCAGTGTACAAATAGTACTTTTAAACCAAACAAGAGATTATAATTTTAAATTGGAAATCCAAATCAACAGAATTGGTATATCAATGGAAAAATACTAACCCACATAAATGACAATTGAAGTTAACTTGAAAAGTAAATTTAGCATTTACAGATAATCCTCTTAGTAATCAACTTTTTAGGAATCAAATTAGTAATGAGGGTTTAGTCTAACAGTCCTTAAAAATAAAAATTTGAAGTAACTTTTAAAGTAATGGAACTCAGATTGTAATAAACGTGTTGGGCATAGGCAACGCACACAACTAAATCATATTATCTAAATTGACTATATTTAACATTAAAATCAGCAGCGTGAAAAATACCAAACTACGAGTTTTTGTAAACCGTCACATCACATTTGAACGACAAGATCTGGCAATTTAGCCTTATTGATTTATACCCAACTTTTCAAATGCAGAAATCTTTTATACGTATTTCCATTTTACGCTTTTCTTGGTATCAATCAAATTTTACGAATAAATAATTCCATCCCGTTTCACATAAATAATTGTTTGTTATAAGCAATAATATTTAAAAGTTTATATACGAGATTTTGAACGTATATAAGTAATTACTTACAGAATTGTATTGTTGATTGAGCAATATGTCAACTCCATCGCTAAACTAAATGAAATCTAAAGTGTAGGTATTAAATGAATGTTGCTGATGAGACAGAATCAATCAGTTTAGAATTTCATTTAACAGAACAGACTTTTATTCACTGTCAGATCATTATAAATCTAATATTCATATCAGAGAACTCATAAAAAATAAATTTATACGCACACTAATATATCTAATTCAAATAAACTTCATACACCAACGATAAACGAATTTATTTCTGGAAATTTCGTTCATCTCATTATGTCACCTGGCAACAGACCTGAATGAAAATCTCGATAGACTGATTTTTTGCGTTAAAAATTATGAGTTCCGATTTGAAAGCATAATTTAAGTTTTAATAAGCTGAGCAGAAAAAAATCTCTTTAAAAATCGATTGACTAATTCTGATATAACGTCCTGTTGAATGACCAATCAGAAAACTACATAGATTTTCCTTGAATGCCAAATCCTTTGAATATTTGCATCTTCCTATTCAAAGAAGAAGTAGGTCAATTTACTGACTGTAAGAGTGGATTTGTTTAGTATTCTGTAAATATTCAGATTCAAGATTTAAATTACATTTTCGATATCTAGGGCAACTAATTGTCAAATTCTGTATTAAATTATGAAAAAAAGCTCAACATATTTCAAATTTAATCGTCAGTTTTAGTTTGTTGGTCAGTAGATACGCAAACGTCATAAAATTTTATCGATTATCAACATTGAGTTATTATTTTAACCCATTAACGCCTAAATTATTTTTTTTTTATTTTGACAACTTTGTTTATTTGTTTTGGTATAAAATAACATTTATAAACTATATAATAAGTTACAAAACTAATTCATATTCTACTTTTCTCAAAAATACCCGGGTCCATATGGGACCGCTAGGCTATATACAGACCAAAGTCTATTATACAAAAAAAATGCTTGTATCTTAAAAAAAGAATAATAATTAGTTCCTATGAAACGCTTTAAAACATTCAATGCATAATCCAACATTGCATTTGGAACACATTGTTCTCCCTTTGCTTGTGCAGCTATCTCCAGCACACCTGCGGCGAGTTCCCTGAGGCACGGAAACGACGAAATGGCGAAGACAGTCAAAGCGTACTTCATTTGATATACGACTATCTGATGCCGAAGCCTTTGAATTTCGACCAGGGCTTTTAGGAGGATTCTTATACTTTGTTAAATATACCTGAAACACGAAACTTTTCATTGAATTTATATAGGTCGCATAACACTGGAGGTTACCTGAGCAATGCTTCTCCTACATTCTAATTGGCTGATATTCCTCCCAGATTTTCTAAAAATTATCCAGGAATTTTGAATAGTAACATCAAAAAGAATGTAAAAATCGGCCAGTACGATTTTTTTAGATCAAATGCCAGTTCGGTAGCTGTAATAAAACAAAATTCGTTTAAAAAACGGTATTCATAAATAGTGCATACCTACTTACTTAGACACATTATTGTCCACTTGGTCTATTCCACCTATATTTTTGTTGTGGTGTAAAATAACATTTGGACGGGGAACTGGCACATTTTTCCTTTCGCTACAAGAAAAGCGTTCTACGTTTCTTATCGGTGATACTCCAAACTCCGTACTAGCCACTGTTACTGCTTCAAGATAATGCATTAAACGGATTATTACAATTCATGAAGATAAATTTTTAAGAAGGAAAATTCCAGTGTTGGGTGTGGTTGACAACATAAAAGCATTGTTATTGCAATATATTGCGCAACATTACACCAGGATTACGTCATCATGGTTTGCGTTTCCGCATTATTTTTTATAATACCACGAATTCTCAAGAAGATTTTGTATATTTAGTAACAGGTATTTAATGTTTAATGATTTTTTTAGTATTTTAAGGTTTTTACAATTAGTTTTTAAGATATATTTTATTTAACCCTTTCACTTTATATATTTAATAAACATAGTTGTATATTTTTTATTGTTTTACATTTTGATAAATTTTTAGTGTAGTTTAGTTAGTTTAGTTATTCCGAGCAGAATTTAAAAAAATAACTTGGCGTCCGAGATCATTTTATTAGTGTTACATTGCAATTTTTTATATTTATATTTAAGTAGTAATTAAGCAAATCAAAAGAATGAACCACCCTATGTTAATCTACCGCCTGAATCAAAGGCATTATTTGTGGTGAATGGTTAGTATCTCCAGTTAGTTTTAACGATTTGTGTTTTTTGGAGAACTTATTTCTTTATTTCTTCATTACATTATTATCTTTTACGATACCAGTTCGACCACATTATTATACATTTCCTAAATAGGTCTTACCGTTCCCCACTACTACGATATAACCTACTCCCACTATTACTGAGTCCACACGGTCCCCATAGGCGCTAATGGGTTAAGGCTATTTTCAGTTACGTGTAGTAAAACTTTTCTTAAGCTTTAAAAGCTTAAAACTAGATTAGTGAACACAACCATTACAGCACAATCGTTGGAAACCTATACCATAATTTGGTGCTAATTTGTTACCCCAAAGAAAAATTTGGTGCACTCACCATTAACAAAAATGACGCGCTATGTGTGCTTAACATAAAGTAAGCACAGCCAACGTACAAGTACTTACCTAGCAATAAAATTTTTCAGCTAAACCGTAATATAAATCACGGAAATCTCATGGTATTAGGATGATTGATATGTTATGATTTGGTGCTAATTCGGTGCTACTTTTATACCCCAAAATAAAATTTGTTGTTCGTATTTTACATAAAATTTTTGGGCTAAAACTTTCTGAAAAACCCAAAAATCTAATAACTAAGTATGATATATTGATACATTATAATTTTGTGCAAATTTGGCGCTACCTTGTTACCCCGGTGTAAAATTTGTGAGTCGTATTTTTTATGAAATTTTTGGGCTAACACGTTACGAAAATCACGAAAACCTTATGGTAAGGCATTTTGACAATTTGGTGCTAATTTAGTGCTGCTTTGTTACCCTAAAATGAAATTTGTGGCTCGTATACTTTCTAATTTTTTTGTGCTAAAACGTTAGAAAATGATGGAAACCTTACGAAAAATCATGGTAACAAGATATTAATCCACCATAATTTGGGGCTATTTAGGTATCTTAAAATAAACTCTGTTACTTGTATTTTTCAGACAATTTTCGCGCCAAAACGTCATGAAGATCACGAAATCCTTATAACAAAGTCAGAATAAATGATGTATTATAATCTAATGCTAATTTGATGCTACTTTGTTACACTTAAACAAAATTGTTGATTATATATTTCATAATTTTTTTTTGGCTAAAACGTTATGGAAATGGCGTAAACCTTATAACAGAGCATGGTATCAGGATGATTGATATGTCATAATTTGGTGCTTGTCTATAACTACAAAATAAAATTTGTTTCTCGCATTTTTTGATACAATTATTGGGTTGATACATTACGGAAGGCTGGAATACCTTACAACAAAGCATGGTATTAGGATGATACTATAATCTGGTGCTAATTTTGGGCTAATTTTCAACTCTAAACTAAAACTTGATATCCGTTTTGTTACGTGCAAACTTCAACTTTGTACACAACACTTACCCTAACTGAGGAGATACCTTTATAGGACTTGCCGGTAGCTCGGTCACGGTAGAGGTGGAGGGGTTCTACAGTGATGCAGATGGTATCTCTAAGGTGAAAGAGAAGAGAGGGCGCCAGCTAGAACGATGAATCAGCCAGCCCTAAGTAAAGAGATCATTTGCCACTTTTCTAGCCAAGCAACGAATATGTGAATGGATCTGAGCACTAGGAAAAGTAGTTGTAAAGCAGAAAGTCCCCATAACAAAAGCGATATATTAATTACAAATCATGTCAGTTGCATTTGTATGTACACACACATATAATCTAATTTATATTCCCCAAAAAGTAAAAGAGAGATAATTCCCTAAATAAATAATTAATTCAATTGTGTTACACAAATCGTTAACCACAGAGATAATACATAGATTATTTATGCTCTTAAATACACAATATAGCAAGCCACCCAAAGAGTCTAATACTAGAATTTAGATAATGAAATCAAGTTAAATTTACATCCAAAAATGGCAAAGTAATATACAGAATTTCAAAGCTAAGTTATGCTAAAACATAGGTTTATAGTCTTTAATCAAATACAGTAAACAGATCATTTAAGCATTCCCCAAGTTGTAAAGGCACATTGAATAAAAGAT
The DNA here is from genome assembly GCA_036346205.1 of Vesta saturnalis. Lineage (NCBI taxonomy): Eukaryota > Metazoa > Arthropoda > Insecta > Coleoptera > Lampyridae > Vesta > Vesta saturnalis. The sequence goes on along the minus strand of JARFJB010001883.1, from coordinate 15,118,536 downwards.
TATAGCAATAATACAATTAATATGAATAACTTGCAGTAAACAAAAATAACAGAAATTATCAGGTGGTTAATAAAACCTTTAACTCGAATCTGTTGAGTTGAATGCATCCAGTGACACAGTTTCTTACAAAACAGTGTTTAAATACATAGATTACCAATAGACATGGTAATTTTTATACTCAAAGCAATTTCATGTAAAAGCGCAAAAATTTGTGCAATACCTCTTAATTTTATCACAAACATGTACATAGGTCTATACAACTTATAGGATTGGTCACAGATTAATGAAAGCATTAAGGTATCCAAAAGACCCTGAATATGAGTGATTTATAACTTATCTTTTATATCCCAGCCTGTCGGAAAGTTAAAATTTCAAATATTTCACCTTTGGAAGTCAAATCTCTTGCTAATTATGTAATAAGTAACACACCTCATCAGCCAAATGCCAGTATGTACAAATATGTACGAATTATATACAAATTTACTACAGCGTACCTATATCCATTTTTACATAGCATCCAAGTATATTTAGATGGTGTACGAAAAGTATATTATATGGCGTACAAAAAATACATCTAAAATTAAATACATACAGCCAAATGAAAGCATGAATATCAATCTTACCTTCAATGAGGTAGAGAATCAGAAAAGTATTCAGAAATGGATTCAGTCAAGTACGAATACGAGAACAGCTGATAACTGTCTCGAACAGTTAAATAGTAATTGCTTTCCCTTGAAATAAAAATAAAGCTAGCAACCGTTAAAGTAGATTGTTACATTCTTACCAGCGAATCTAAAGTGTAAAAACAACTTCGTGGTTACAGAGAAATTTGTGAGGTTAAGTCTAACCCCTTTAGCTAATTGCTTTAATGATTTTCTTAATGGATTTAGTTCTTCAATCGAACCAGATCGATTGTCTGCTTTCAGTATTTCCTATATATATATATATATATATATATATATATATATATATATATATATATATATATATATATATATATATATATATATATATATATATATATATATATTAGAAAACCGATAACCATCGATGGGCTAAATAAAGTCCAGAAATTTACATTTTTCTTTCAGGAAACAACGAAATGGTTTTTCTTTCGTCAACGAACAGACAGGAAGGAAGTGAATTTAAAAATCAAATATTCGGATGTCAAACCGATATATACAAGTGACACCCAACACATGAAGTTGAAATATAACTTATAAGTGACCATCAAAAAGTTTACCCAACCAGTACAGAAATGTTTTTAATTGTGAAGCGTAATATATTCAAGAAACTACAGAGATAAGCTTTGAGAAATATTATTTTTAGAAAAATAGAAAGTTCAATGAAATACGAGTAATCCATAAATTTTAATAGATCTCAAAAATTTACTTGATCGTACAGCAAAAGTAACGAATGTAACAGTTTTTATAAAAGTTTTCCTTAAATGTAAATATAAAACGTCTTAAATTTTTAGTGTAATGACAGCGCTAGTTCCATTATTTAATCTGTTATCAATAATGTGACATATTTCCTGATTTTTGTGACAATGGTACTTTAAGAAACCACTACAGTTTCGTTAAACTCAAATAAAACGCCTTTTAATAAACTAATGGCCACTGCAAAAGGGTGTCTTGCAATTTTAAATTATTTTATTACACTTTCAAATTAAAACAATTTATTTCGATAAGAAACGGAAACATGTTTTATTCTCGAAACATATTATAAATGTACGAGAACGTTAAAGGAGAAACAGAAGTCTAAATGTTTATATACAAAGCTTTGTAAAGGAATGTTCGCAACACAAGTACGAGTATTTGAAAGAAACGGCACTGAATATTAGTTAAATTCTGCTAATCCCTTCGTTTAAATAAAGTATTGTATTATCATACGCACTGGGTCAGTACATATGATTTATGTAAATAGTACTTTGCACATATGTATAGGGTCACAAATCAGCGCCTTTATGACAAAGTAAAAAACATATAATAAACCTTTAAACAACGGAAATTTATATTAATATATATATATATATATATATATATATATATATATATATATATATATATATATATATATATAATTATCTAACAATAACTAGGAAATAATAGTAGATAAATTGCTTGGTTAAGGTTAGGGAAATCCTAGTTCCATCAGTCTTGAAGTTGTAAAGCCACAAAAAACGACCATTTAATTATAATTTGATATATTTCAGTTGACAATTTCAACCTTCATCAGAATATTCTAAAATGACAATTTATAATCATATATAATTTGGATTATCTTAAAAATACTTATAAAATTTAGGTCAGAATTACATTTTCACATTAATATATTAAATTTTTAAAATGGAAAAATTTTGAACGATTTAATATGAAAATGCCATTACATTACTATGATAACGTTACAATTGATGAAATAACAATAAAATAAGGCAACTTAATAATTAAGATTTATATAAAATTATTAAAAAAATTAATTAAGGAATAAAACTTAAGATTTAAAACATATAATAATAATAATTTCTATTAAGTATCAGTTATTTTCTTTTTTTTAGTGTGTGATAACAGGTGTGTATAACTGGTACTTAATGAATTAACATCAGTTTCAGAATTAACAATTGAATTCACGTTGTTAAACATGTGACACATTTCAAGAAATTTTCTTTTAGAATTATTACTTTCATGGTCTAAAATTTTAATATTAAAGCAGTTAGGTTTAAGCTTAACATCAATATTATGTAACGCAATTCTTTTAGACAGTTTCTGGGAAGTTTGTCCAATGTAAAAGCAATTACAATGATTGCATGGAATGGCGTAAACTAAATCTGAACTATTCGATATAGAAGATTTATCTTTTAATTTTAAATAGAAAGAATAAATGTTTCTAATAGGAGAGTTAGAAATTTTAATCTTATAAGGCCTAAATAATCTACTAATTAGTGGAGTTAAAGTGGAGATGTAAGAAAACCTTTTATAGGTTACCTGTTCTGTATTTTGTTGTTCTAAATTGTTAGTATTATTTGTTATAGTGATGTTATTAACTTCGGTGAATTGTAACTTTTTTAAAAGATTAGTAGGATAACCATTTTCTAGTAATATTTTGGATAATTTTTTTAAATTCTTATTTAAAAATGATGTGTGACAAATCCTACTAATTCCATTTTTGGGTCCCTTTATAATATTCCTTTTTTGTTGGTAAGGGTGGTCAGATAAATTTGGAATATATCGTCCTGAACTAGATATTTTCATATACCAATCAAGTATAATGTTTGAATTTTTTTCTTATTACTAATGTATCCAAGAAAGGAACACTTCTCTTTCTACGGAAAAAATTAAACGACTGTTGTATGAATTAAAAATTTAAAGTGTTATCTATTTTATCATGTGGTACTGCACATATTAAGTCATCTATATTTTGCCAAATTCAAAATCTATTTTGTCAACAGCAAAGTAAATTAGATCGTTCATCACAATTTCTGCAATAGAGGGAGATATTGTTCCTCCCATTGGACAACCATATATATGAGAGTAGTATTGTTTGTTATAGATGAAGTAGGTGTTATTAAATAGGAAATGAATGATATTGGTGAAGTCATTTTGTTCGATAGGACAGATATTTTGTATTAGGTTAATCCCAACATCTTCCGTTATTATTTTTATAGTAAGATCTAAAGAAATATTAGTAAAAAGTGATTTCGCATCAAATGATGTGATAATAAAATTATTAGGAATCGGACTTTTTGAGCAAAAGTGAAAGTATCTTTGTTAAACCATAATATTTTGGAATAATACCTCTATGTGATTTTAGATTTTCAGATACTTCTTTTGAAATAAAACTCCAAGTCTTAACAACGTCATTAACTTTATTTTCGATAGTAGTGGATATTTATTAATTATTTTATAAGTGTTAATATCTTGAAGTAATTCTAATGATTTAATATGATAACATTCTTTATACAGTAATACCGAAACGTTTGACTTACCTGATTTAGTAAGAATAAGATTGGGATTATTTTTGAAAAATTCTTTAGTTTTAATTTCAACATTTTTAAAAGGATTGATTTTAACTTTATTACTATTGATATAGTTAGTAATAATATTGGTAGTTTGTGCCCTAATAAGATTTTTATTAGTAGCCTCAGGAATAACATCTGAAATGCCTTCGATTTCTACAAGAATCCTATAAATATCAATATGTTTACTAGTAACAGGTAGTACAAACTTTGGACCAAGTGAAAGAAACTTTTTAACATCTTCAAAAGAAGTATCTAAAAATCTAAAATCATGTAGAGATATTATTACAAAATACTATGGTTTACCTAAAGTACATAAAGGCAACATACCGCTACGTCCTAAAATTTCTTGTATAGGGGCTCCAACTCAGAAATTATCAAAATATATAACTAACATACTTGATATAGCATTTTAGACAAGAAATAAATATTGTATCAAAGATACTTTCACTTTTGCTAAAAAATGAATAATCATCCGATTATAATATTTTGTTATAACTTCATTTGATGCGAAATCACTTTTTATTAATATTTCTTTAGATCTTACTATAAAAATAATAACGGACTACTTTAACCTTATAAAAAATATCTGTCCTATAGAACAAAATGACGTCACCAATATCACTCATTTTCTATTTAATAACACCTACTTCATCTATAACAAACAATACTACTCACAACTTTATGGTTGTCCAATGGGAGGAACAATATCTCCCTCTATTGGAGAAATTGTGATGAACGATCTAATTTACTTTGTTGTTGACAAAATAAATTTTGAATTTGGCAATATATAGATGAATTAATATGTGCAGTACCACATGATAAAATAGTTAAATATTTTTAATTCATACAACAGTCGTTTAATTTTTTCCATAGAAAGAGAAGTTAATAATTGTGTTCCTTTCTTACATACATTAATAATTAGAAAAAATTCAAACATTATACTTGATTGGTATATGAAAATATCTAGTTCAGGGCGATGTATTCCGTATTTATCTGACCACCCTTACCAATAAAAAATTAGTATTATAAAGGGACCCAAAAATACAATTAGTAGGATTTGTCACACATCGTTTCTAAATAAGAATCTTAAAAAATTATACAAAATATTACTAGAAAATGGTTATCCTACCAATCTTTTTAAAGTTACTATTTACCGAAGTTAATAACATCACAATAACAAATAATACTAACAATTTAAAACAACAAAATACAGAACAGGTAACCTATCAAAGGTTTTCTTACATCCCCACTTCAACTCCACTAATTAGTAGATTATTTAAGCCTTATAATATTAAAATTTCTAACTCTCCTATTAGAAACATTAATTCTTTATATTCAAAATTAACAGATAAATCTTCTATATCGAATAGTTCAGATTTAGTTTATGCCATTCCATGCAATAATTGTAATTGCTTTTACATTGGACAAACTTCCCAGAAACTGTCTAAAAGGATCGTGTTACATAAAAGTGATGTTAAGCTTAAACCTAATTCTACTGCTTTAAGTCTACATACGCATAAGGCTGGGGACACATTTGATTTCCATAATACTTAAATTTTAGACCATGAAAGTGATAATTCTTTAATTAAATTAACAGTAATTCTTGCTAAGATTTACATTATTAAGTACCATTTATGCACACCTGTTATCACAACCTTACAATAAAAATAAAGAAGAAAATAACTGATACTTAATAGAAACTATTATTATTATATGTTTTAAATCTTAAGTTTTATTCCTCAATTAATTTTTTTAATAATTTTATATAAACCTTAATGACTAACTTGCTTTATATTATTGTTATTTCATCAATTGTAACGTTATCATAGTAATGTAATGACATTTTCATATTAAATCGTTAAAAATTTTTCCATTTTAAAAATTCAATATGTTAATGTGAAGATGTTGACCTTTTTTAATGTATATATGATCATATGAACATATATTTTTAAGATAATCTAAATTATTATTATAAATTGTCATTTTAGAATATTCTGATGAAGGTTGAAATTGTCAACTGAAATATATCAAATTATAATTAAATAGTCGTTTTTTGTGGCTTTACAACTTCAAGCCTGATGGAACTAGAATTTCTATACCTTAACAATAATTTATATTATATAATATATATATATATATATATATATATATATATATATTATATATATATATTATTGTCTAGAATCTACCCACGTTCTATGGCTAAATTAGCAAAGTTGGGCAGAATTACATGATAATTCAAATACCGATAAGAAAATTCAACATTGTTGCCAACTTTCTAAGATATCTGAAAATAACTAAAAATCGTCCAAATATTCAATCGCCTATATTTTTTTTAATATTCAAAATACAAAAAAGCTATAAGAGAGAGTGTTGGTAGCTATTTTTACGCAAAATGCGAATAAAAAATTTGTTAATAATTATTTTTCGAGCTACAACCCAAACATACATTTTTTTAAATGGCAACTATAGGTGGCTATGGACGTATTCGATGGCGCTTGTTTTTTTCTGATTTCAAAAATGTATAGTTTTTTTATGTTTAATATTATTAGTTAACTCACAATTTTCAACAAAAAGGTAATTATAGTATTTACTAAACAAATGCAATGTTTGCCGTGGTGTGCTGTGACAATTAAAAACAAAACTCTGCATTGATTAACTGTCAAATAGTAGATATTGAATTATTTGTTGTAACCATTTGTAGTTCGTGCTTAAATAGTGATTATTAATTTATTAATTCTGAAGAAAACTTATATGTAAAGAAGACAGCCCGATGTGAGATTACTTGCCAAACTCGAATCGAATTTAAAAAAAATATGGGGCTTTTACTAAACCTCAAAGAATAAAAAATAATGTTAACACAGAAACAGAAGAACGTATTTTAGCTTACGTCGAAGTTAAACCTACTACATGTCTTCGTGAAATTGCGAACGAGTGCAACACTTCCAAAGATGAAGCCCACGTTATTTTGAAACAAAATAATTTTAAGCCATACCATTTTAATATAGGGAATGCATTGTATATTGAAGATTATCAGAAAAGATTTCGTTTTGCTGCATGGTTGATTGATGAAGGTCGAGCAAACAATCAATTTTTGAAAACCATTTCTTTTTACCGATGAAGCAAAATTTACAAACAACGGCATCTTCAATAGAAAATATCATATCCAATGGTCCCACGAAAATCCTCATATTACTGTTGAGAGGAGAGATCAATATACTTTTTCAGTAAACGTTTGGTGCGGTATTATTGGTACCAAAACCCTTGGGCCATTTTTTTATGAATACAATTTAAATTCCGAAAGATATCTAACTTTTTTACGAAACGAATTTTAAGAAATTTTGGACGACCTTCCGTTGAACGTAATTCAAAATTTGAATTATTTTCAACACGATAGGGCACTAGCACACAATGCATTACTTGTGTGTAACTATTTACAGGAACGTTATAATAATTGGATAGGAAATCGAGGTCCAATAGCTTGGCCGCCGCGATCTCCAGACTTAACCCCCCTGGACTTTTTCTTGTGAGGTACAATTAAAGACAAAGTGTACCGAGTAAAACCTGCTAATCTAGACGATTTAAAAAATAAAATTCGTGTTGCTACACAACAAATTAGAACCCAAAGTTTATTAAAAGTTCAAAACGAAATTTTAAAACGATGTCAAATGTGTGTTCAAAATAATGGAGGGCACTTTGAAGCACTTCTATGATTGTGTTATCTGTTTATATTTTTTGCTGTTACTCTTCGTTGTAAGTTAAATTTATTTAGAACATTTTTATTATGATAATGTAGTACATTATTTCTTGTTGTTTCCACAAATTTAGAAGCAGAATATGGACTTATTTTGTTATTTAAATGTTCACGGTACACTTTAATTTGTTTAATAAATATTAATTAAATATTAATTACCTTTTTATTGAACATTGTGAGTTAACTAATAATATTAAACATACAAAGCTATACATTTTTGAAATCAGAAAAAATAAGCCATCGAATGAGTGCATAGCCACATATAGTTGCTATTTTAAAAAAATCATTTTTTGGTTATAGCTCGAAAAATAATTACTAAAAAATTTTTTTATTCGCATCATCCCCTTCTGCGTAAAAATAGTTATCAAAAGTCTCTCTTATAGCTTTTTCGTATTTTGAATATTAAAAAAGATATAGTCGACTGAAAATTTGGACGATTTTTAGTTATTTTCAGATATCTTAGAAAGTTGGCAGCAATGTAAAATTTTCTTATCGGTATTTGAATTATCATGTAATTCTGCCCAACTTTGCTAGTTTAACCGACTCTGTATCTCTGATAATAACAAAGATAGCCATAGAACGTGGGTAGATTCTAGACACTGATATATATATATATATATATATATATATATATATATATATATATATATATATATATATATATATATATATATATATATATATATATATATATATATATATGCACGCATAAGATTCATATCGTAGTCATCATTTTTGGAAATGATATTTCAAACGAAAGTTATTTATGAATATCTTGAAAAAAAATAGTATAATTGATGATTTTTGTTTTTCACACTTAATCTTATTCCAAAGCCCTTTAGAGTGATGCTTTCCGCTACTTTATTTTTTTATACTTTTGGAAAACAATAAAGTTCACTTTAACTGTCATCGTGTACAAATACAATATAAATACAAAAAGCAGCTAAAGCGCAATCGCTTGAAACATATACCATAATTTGGTGCTAATTTACTACCACAAAAGAAAATTTGGTGCGCCTGTCATTACCAAAAAATTAAGGGCTGTGTCTACTTAACAGAAAGTTAGCACAGCCAACGTACAACCACTTAGCTAACAATTGTATCTAAATCATTTATGTGAAATTTGTTGATCGCATTTTTATATTTTTGAAAATCATAAAACCCTATGAAGCATGCTAACGGGATGATTAGTATATTATAATTTGATGCTAATTAGGCGCCCTTAAAAGTCTAAAACTTAAAATATTTTCTTGAAAAAAAAATAACTGTCTTATTAGGGACCTAAACCAACCGCGTTAAATAGTCTTCAATTTTTTTAGAGAAAAGGTAGTCTCCTCCAACATTATTTCCAGTTGACCCAAATCTACCACATTTTCATCTGGAATGTCTGGCTAAACAAATTTATGTAACCTTCTTTGAAGCCCTTAAAAAGGAGAACACGCACACACGCCCACACGCACACACGCACACACGCACACATGCACACACGCACACATGCACACACGCACACACGCACACACGCACACACGCACAACGACACAACGTACAAAGCACACACGCACACACGCACACAGCACACGCACACACAGCACACGCACAGCACACACACGCACACACGCACACAGCACACACAGCACACACGCACACACGCAACACGCACACACGCACACACACGCACACACACGCACACACACGCACACACGCACACAGCACACACGCACACACGCACACAGCACAACGCACACACGCACCACACACACGCACACACGCACACACACACACACGCACACACGCACACACCACACGCACAACGCACACAGCACACACACGCACACACGCACACAGCACACGCACACACACACACGCACACACGCACACACACACGCACACGCACACACGACACACACACGCACACCGCACACGCACACACGCACCACACACGCACACACGCACACACGCACACACGCACACAGCACACGCACACACGCACACACGCACACACGCACACGCACACACGCACACACGCACACCCACACGCACACGCACACACGCACACCCACACACGCACACGCACACCACGCACACACGCACACCACACACGCACACACGCAGCACACACGCACACACGCACACACGCACACACGCACACACGACACACACGCACACACCACACGCACACACGCACACACGCACACACGCACACACGCACACACGCACACACAGCACACAGCACACACGCCACCACGCACGCACACGCACGCACACACAGCACACACGACACACGCACACGCACACCACACGCACACACACGCACACACACACGCACACACACGCACACACGCACACGCACACGCACACGCACACGCACACACGCACACGCACACACGCACACACGCACACACGCACACACGCACACGCACACGCACACCCACACGCACACACGCACACACGCACACACGCACACGCACACACGCACACACGCACACAGCACACACGCACAGCACGCACACACAGCACACACGCACACGCACACGCACACACGCACACACGCACACACGCACACACGCACACACGCACACGCAGCACACGCACACGCACAGCACACACGCACACACGCACACGCACACGCACACACGCACACGCACACGCACACACCACACACGCACGCACACGCACACACGCACACACGCACACACGCACACACGCACACACGCACACGCCACACGCACACACGCACACGCACGCACACGCACACACGCACACACGCACACACGCACACACGCACACACGCACCACACGCACACCCGCACACACGCACACACGAACGCACACACACACAGCACACACGCACACACGCACACACGCACACACGCACACAGCACGCACACGCACACACGCACACACGCACACCACACGCACACACGCACACCACGCAACACCACACACACACGCACACACGCACACACGCACACACGCACACACACGCACACACGCACACACGCACACACGCACACACGCACACACGCACACACGCACACACACGCACACACGCACACACGCACACACGCACACACGCCACACGCACACGCACACACGCACAGCACACGCACACGCACACACGCACACACGCACACACGCACACACGCACACACGCACACACGCACACACGCACACACGCTCACACGCACACGTGCACACACGCACGCACGCACACACGCACGCACGCACACACGCACACACGCACACACGCACACACGCACACACGCACACACGCACAAACGCACACACGCGCACGCACACACGCACACACGCACACACGCACACACGCACACAAGCACATACGCACACACACCGAACTTAACATACATGATTTAATATCAAATAAAATAAAATCACACTTATTTTATTTTTGAGCGTTCCCAAAACATTAGTGCGAGAGAACCACAAGTACGCAGATAACGTAGATGGTGCAATTGCAGTGGATTGCGCAAGTGACGTAAATTGTGTGAATAACGAAGAGGAAATAGTGGCAGTAGATAACTAAATGACTCAGACGACTTAGATGACGTAGATAGCATAAATAGCGTAGTTGGCGTAGATGACTTAGATATAGATGACGTAGATGAATGAGATGAGATAGGTTGTGCAAATCGTGTGAAAGGTGCAAGGCATGGATGGAATAGATTAAGAAGATGGTTTAAATGACGGATATGACGTCATAATGTAGATGACGCAGATGATGCAAGTGGTGCAAATTTCCTAGACAGCGCAGATGGCGTAGTAATGTGGATAACGAAGAGGAAAAGGATGGTGTAGCTGACATAGATGACGTAGTTTACTTAAATGACGTACATGGGCAAAGTAATTCTCGTAGGTGGAACTGATGTAGGTTTTATTAATGATGTAGATGAAATGGCAATGGCGCGATGATGAAGGTGACACAACTGACACAAGAAAGATGATGGAAGGCACAGGTGACAAATGACAGATAGCATAGCTGACATATGACATAGATGACATCGATACCACCGATAACGTAGAATTATATGATGAAATAAATGACTGAAATCACCTGGATAATAGTGTTAACATGAACAACGTAGGTTTTCCTATGTTCGTATACCTAATATAACTACCTTCCTTCCGTTGCCTTAACACGTGAACGCACAGAACGTTAGTGGCTGTCAAAATAATGTCTCTCGCGTTGTTGCTAATTTTTGTTATTCTCTAATAACGGTTACAGTAATCCTTAGTATGTGGGCCTTAAAATATGTGTTCCTATACTAAATACTTGACATTAAACACTTTCCAATGAAAATGGTAAGCAAAATATATTTATCTAGCTTATATCAGTTACAACTTGCATGTACATGTGGATAAAGTCTACAATTACTGTCTACACAAATCTATTGCTCAGTATGACGGTGGATTGGAAGCTGTGTTTGCTGTGTACAGTGTATAAATTCTTTTTTTTTCTAAAATGTGGCTGTATGTTGCGATTCATTTATTAAGCAAAAATGTAATATTGATCATGACGACCTGACGTAGATTCTGAACTAAATTCAGATTATCACTACTTTGAGAAGAATGAACGTGGTGTAAGAGGCATACTAATGAACCCTAGATTCATGTGTTTGTAATTCATGCTACATTATAGAAAGATGCATCCTCAAGAAGCAATCTTAGATTTTCGAGATAAATTGATAAATAATCTAATTTAAATCCATGCCGATTCAGATTCAATTTACTTAGATACATTTTCTTTAGAAACATTTGTGTATGAAGTTAAAAGTATTAAAAATTAAATAATTTACTATAAACTGCAATTTATATCATTTTTCTACAGGCAAATTTGGTTACGTGTATAATTTTATAATCGACAAGGTGTAAATAAGAAACAAAACTTACTTTTTTATACATTTTACAGGTGAGGAAATATCAATATGTTTGAAAATAGCCGTGCTTCAACCGTCGTCTAACTCATTTCCTGATATACTCTTTGTTACCGAAGATTCAGGCATAAGAAGTTAAATGCTGGACACATCAGATTTTCTTTTCATCAGGATAAGGTCGACGTTCAGTTGAGGATTACAAACCTTATTTAACTATAACAAACAAGTCATAACTTATATGCAAAAGACGGGCTATTCCGGTAACTATAAATTATGAACGATTGTTGTTTTGTAAACTAATGTTACGTTATTATAAGTTTTTGTTATGAACGAATAAGTTCAAAGGTAAATATGTAATTAAAAATTATTATTAATTTTATTAAATACATAAATAAAAAGTACTCTAGCAAAGTACAGGTCGTAGGTTCGAATCCTACTCGAGGTAAACTTTTTATTTATGTATTTAATAAAATTAATAATAATTTTTAATGTTACGACTGTTTACAAGTAGTAGAATATGATAGAGTCTAAACAGAGCGGTTTCAAAAAAATCTATGGTAAGATGGTTATTATCCATCCTATTGATTCCTAATTTTTTAAAAAGTCCATTTGTAATATAGGCGGTTGCAGTAGTGCACATGTTTTAATATACAATCAGTACATGTGGCAACCACGTACAGACGCAGTAGGATATGATGACCTGTAAAAATACATTAAGCGGGCGCTGTAGTGGTAAATGATTGGACGATATTGGTAGTGCTGAGGAATTGCAAATGTATACAATCCGTTGCTTACCAAGCTACGGTACATTTAATAGCAGGCGTATGAAAACGAAAGCCGAAAACAGTGCTAATGATAGGGTGTTAGATATTTTCAGGGGTCGTATGTAAATTATGCTTTCGGACTAATTATGTTTAATAGATTAAACTTAAAAATTGTTTCAGATATGGGTCAAAACCCAATGCAAGAGCAACTAAAAGAAGCTGTTTCAATTCAGATGTGTCCAGCAAAAGGCCCAGAGTTAAGTCGGCTTGCTAATAGAACTTGCGGACATCTTGTACAAGATAGCGATAATGAAGATGTCAGAGTTAAGGAATACGCGGAATTGACACCTGTCATTGAACAGGATGCCGCTTCAACTCGTACATCAGGTAAAACCAATGGCAGTAATAAAAAATATAAATAAAAAATGACCCTTATCTTCAAGAAAATGCAGCCAATAACGAACAACCTGCTCAAAAGGTGACAGCGTCGATGTGGACATTAAGAAATATACGTAGCTAAGACTCATAACTAACCATGGTGCCTCTACAACTCGTATATTGAGTAAGACCCTAAACCTGCCTACAAAGAAATATTACTCAATTATATATTTTTTTCTTTTATAGGAAATTCACCAGCTAACAAACCTATCACCCACATCAGAAGATGTATTACGTAATATCGAACAGCATTTCGAGTTTGAAGACTTTGAGGCAAGCTCAGACGACTACATAATGATATAGCAAATAGTTCTGATACCGACGGTGAATGCAGCGAACCAGATAGTAACAGGCCAACCATAGAATACGTAACAAGAGAATACAAAAGTGGAAGACGAAATACATGAAGAGGAATAAAAAAAACACAAGCAGGGCAGCAATCACGAAAACGGAAGAGGTATCCTAAAAGTTAGGAAAAAACAGAGAAAGATGTTAAAAACACAAGGAAAGCCTTATGTTACAATAAGTAGGAAGGTTGTAGCCGAAACATCTCTAAGGGAGCCTTGTAAAGAAAAAAAATGTTATCATCAATTACCGGATGCTTGGAAATTTTTTTAAATTTCTATAGCCTATCTCAATCCGGTCAAAATCAGCTTCTGTCAAATAATGTGAAAGAATGCGAAAAAAAAGTACAAAGAATAAGAGAAGTTCGACAAAATGGAAGTAGAAAAAGATTCACAACACTTTACTTTTGATTCAAAAATCAAAGTACAATTGAAGTTTGTCAGACTATGTTTCTTAATACATTGAATGTATCACTTAAAAAAGTACGGGTTATAGTGGAAAAGAAACGAGTCCTCAAGTACAATTTGCGCAGAGGATGACAGGGGAAAGCATTTAAACCATCCGATGATGCCACAAGCAGGTAAGGCTTTTATAAAGGAGAATATACAGATTTTCGCCACTTACCGGAACCATTATTCTAGAGAACAGACAAGAAAGAGGTACCTCTCTCTCCCGATTTATCTATTGCCCTTATGTATACATTGTATCGTAAACATTGCTTAGAAGATAACCGGCAACCAAGATACGAGTTTCTTTTGTAGAAGAATTTAATCTGTCATTCAACGCATAAAATCCACTAAAGGTGAAACAAAAAGATAAAGAGAGCTGCGAAACATATCCCAATCGTGCTGTCATCAGCTTCCATTCGCAGAAACGTCTGCTCCCTCCTTGTTTAAAGAGCAGCATTTCGTTTTACAAAAGAAAATGGTGGACCCTAAACCTGACAATTTACCAAACCCATGGTAATTCCATTTCAGCACTTTACCTGTAGAATGAGACAATCGCCCGTCGAGGGGGGCCAAGAAATCGCCTCATGCCAGTATAAGTACATCAGCAGTATCTCTACCAACGTAGAAGAAATCATCATGTACAGCGACTGCTGTTCGGGCCAAAATAAAAACATATTGATTTCAGTTATGAATTTGGTGATTATAGAAGGACTCCGAAATGAAGGGCGCCTTCTGTCAATTCATCATAAGTTTCTAATCCCAGGGCATACTCATATGGAAGCTGATACCATACACGCAACAATTGAAAAAATCTAGAAAAATACGATAGTTAATATAGACATACCTAGAGACTGGGAAAATCTAATGCATTTAATACACCGAAAAAAGAGAAAATTTTTGTGTATGAGGTATGTCACAGATTTTTTAAATTTTAAAGTTCTGCTGTTCGGTAAGTTCCAACATACTAAGACTAACACTTTGGGTGAAAAGGTAGGATGGTCTGGTATTAGAGAAATAATGTATTCTCCTGGTCCATTGGGTGAAATCCACTACAGATTTTCGTTTCAAGGAGAGTGTAAAACAATAAACCTCTTAAGAAAAAGGACAAGGAATTCTGGTGTAACAATCCTAGTGCCAATTTCCAGCAAACCATTAGGAATAGCTGCAAATAAACTCCAGCACCTAAGAGATTTGATGCCCTACCTCGATGAAGGTAGTCGACCGTATTATATGAAATTTTTAAGTACAATTACAGTATCTACGTCAAGAACGGATACCTACCTGTCGGAATCTGAACACAATATGTGTGAAGAGGAAGAACATGTTCAGTTTAATACACAGTATACGGTCCGGCACAAACTTATAAATTCATTATAGGATAGTACCTTCATACTTTTTAAGTTTTTATTGCAATAATAACAACCTATATCAACAAAATTAGTGTATTTTTTCAAACCTAAAAGGCCAATGTAAATAATATTATCTTCTTGGTGTATCAAAAAAATCCATTTTTTTCGAAAATCATTCGACGGAAGAATACTTTATTAACACGGCGGTAAGAGATACCACTTTAAAAGCTACAGCAATAACAATGTTGCTGAATGATTTCAACTTACGAAAAAAGTAACCAAAGTAATTGAGAATTTTTAAAAAGGGTAAACGTTAACAAAACTAAGATTGTGGTGTTCAACCGGGAAGGTGTAAGATGTGTACTACAGATGGTACAATAGAGGGAGAGATTGGACGAAGGGTCGATGCTGAAAGGAAAGTGATTGGAAGTATGTTAACGATAATGAGAAACGAATGCATGAGACTAGCTGCGAAAGGAACAGTCTATATTGTCCCATCAGTACTATATGGTAGTGAGACGTGGGTATGTCAAAAATCACAAAAGAAAAATAAATGCCGTGGGTATGAGATTCCTGAAAAGCGAATGTGGTAAAACGAGAAGGGAGAAGGGACAAGATAAGGAATTGTGCATAATGAAGGAGTGTGTCGAGGAAAAGACGATGAGTGCATTACGTTGGTTTAGTCACATTGAGAGAATGAACAACGTAAGATTAACGAATCAAATATATGTGGGTGAGGTTAGAAATAAGGCCGTACCTGGTAGGCCGCATAAAACTTGGCTGAATGTAGTAGAATGTATGATAAAAGAAAGAAAGATAAGGAGCTTAAAAGTAAAAGGACATGTCAGAGAAAATGTATGAATCTTGCGGAAGCTAGGGAGGTATACTGAGATAGGAAAGCATGGAGAAAGATTGAGAATGAAAAATAAATAAGAGGCAGGGATTGTTTTGCCTACCCCGCAAGGGAATGGCGTGAAGGTTAAGTTAAATTAAGTTAAGCCGACATTTCCCACATTGTAGTTTAGACATTGGCCCTTTTAGAACCAAGCCACAGACATATATATTGTTATTTTTGGAATTGAAGCAATTAATAACACAATACTATATTTATACTATTGTGCCGAACATTTTAAATAAAGACCATAAACAGCGAGAAAATTACTCAATCAAATTCTTCATTTAACTTTTTTGTAATAAACCTAGATCACTTAAGATCATACTTGGAAAATCAAGAAAAAATACTCGTTTAACGCAATGAATTTAAATGCATTATTATTAGAATAATAATAATAATAATAATAGAACCTTCCGAGAATTTACTTTTATTGGTGGCAATCGGCAAACTCAAGGGCCGTGTTCTTGATTGGTACCATTCCAAGCCGGAGCATGTGGCGATGAATTTAGCTGACCTTGCAGAAGCACTAACGAATATGTTTGATATTCAAGAAGATTTGATTAGCCTTATGAGGAGATTTGAAGCAAGAAAGTGGAGAAAATCGGAGAAGTTTGACACATACTTTACAGATAAAGTTAGCTTAGCAAATCGCTTAAAGCTGACAGACAAAGATATAATCACTTATGTAATAGAAGGGCTGGACAACGATCAGTTACAAATGCAATGTCGAATGAAAGAATTCACTTCATTGAACCACTTGTTATCATTACTAAACGAAATTACAACTTGGAAACAGTTTCCAATTAGTAATAGAAAATATCCAGTAATGAATGCTGCTAGCAATAAGGTACAGAATCCAGTTACGAGTGTGGGTGGAAGCGCTGCTATAGTTCCTGCAACAAGATGTTTCAATTGCAACAGTTTAGGGCATATGGCTACATCCTGTCCCAAGCCTCAGCGACCTAGGGGAAGCTGTTATGAGTGCGGCTCACAGGATCACCAGCTCCGAAACTGTCCCAAGAAGGCATCAAGAGTGGCACCAGCTCCAGACAGCACCACACACCTGGTGGAGGATTCAAGACCTATTGTAGCACCATTCCAATCATTGGTGTCATTACAGTTTTTAGATAAGTATGCTTTAAATCTTCTAGCAATAATTGATACTGGTAGTCCAATATCCATAATTGCTGAAAATGTTATTGATGGTAGTTTGATAGAAGCAATTCCGAGTATGCCAGCTGCATTAGTATTAGTTACGAAGAAGAACAAGGAAGTACGGATGTGTGTGGATTTCAGAATTTTAAATGGGTTTACGTTAAAGGACAATTTCCTAATTCCTCATATTCAGGATCAGTTGGATCAGCTAAAGGGTATGAAATTTTACACGAAACTTGACTTAAAAGATGCTTTTTTTCCATGTTAAAGTTGCTGAAAATTCAATTAAATACACTAGCTTTGTTACTGATAAAGGTCAGTTCGAATATCTACGAATGCCCTTTGGGTTGATAAATAGTCCAGCATTGTTTACACGATGTATCAACACTGCTTTTAGAGAATTGTTGATTCAAAAGGAGATATTATATATATATATATATATATATATATATATATATATATATATAGATGATTTGTTAATTGCAACACATACGTTAGAGGAGCATTTTTGCAGATTGGCTCTGGTTTTTAAAATTCTAGTAGAAAACTGTTTAGACCTCAAAATTCAAAAATGCAAATTTTTGCAAACTATAATTAATTATCTAGGTTACCATATTGATAGTGAAGGGATTAGCCCAAGTAACGATCATGTGGCTGCAGTGAAAGATTATCCAATACCTCGTTCAATTAAGGAAGTACATAACTTCATTGGCCTTGTGTCATATTTCCGCAGATTTGTTAGAAATTTTTCGACAATAGCAAAACCACTATATTCATTGCTGAAAAGGGATTCAGATTTCAGGTTTGGTGAAATTGAATTAGAAGCATTTAGTACGTTAAAGAAATTGTTGATTTCTCGACCAGTATTGAAAATTTACCACCCAAAATGTAAAACACAGTTGCATTGTGATGCCAGTCCCCACGGCTTTGGCGCAATTTTATTGCAACGGCAATTAGATACGCATTTTTATCCAATCTCATATTATAGCAAACGGACGACTGAAACAGAAGCAAAGTTGCATAGTTTTGAATTAGAAACATTAGCTATCGTGTATGCATTGGAACGTTTTGACATTTACCTTAAAGGAATAGAGTTCAAAATTTTTACTGATTGTAATAGCCTCAAACATATCTTAGATAAGATAATCCAAAAATCCTTAGGTGGTCTTTAGTTTTACAAAATTATTGCTATAAAGTAGAACACAGAGCAGGGGATAGAATGAAGCATGTGGATGCATTAAGTAGGATCCATAACATTTTTATTATTGATGATAATTCATTTGCTAGAAATATGTTAATTTCGCAAACTCAAGATTCTGAGATCAAAGTTATAGCTGAGAGATTAATGGAAGGCGAAGATTAATATTTTGAAATGCGAGAAGGTGTAGTTTATAGAAAGGTAAAAGGCCGATTATTGTTCTATGTACCGAAAGCGATGATTTTTCATGTTATAAATACTTATCATGATAAAGTAGGACATTGTGGTGTAGAAAAAACGGTTGATGTCATTTTAAATTTGTATTGGTTTCCAAATTTAAGAAATGTGGTGAAGAACTACATTTACAATTGTTTGAAATGTATTTCATATTCACCAATTTCAGGAAAGAAGGAAGGTTATTTACACACTATTCCGAAGGGTAACTTACCATTCCAGTCAATTCACATCGACCATTTTGGACCATTGCAAGCAACAAGATATAAAAAAGTACATATTTGAAGTGGTGGATGGATTTACGAAATTTGTGAAACTTTATCCATGTAACTCCACCAACACAAAAGAAGTTGTAAAGAATTTGGGAAATTATTTTAGTAACTTTGGCACGCCTTTAAGGATAATCTCAGATCGAGCAACATGTTATTCTTCGAATGAATTTAAGGAGTGTATGGAAAAGTGGGGTATCAAGCACATTTTAGTAGCTACAGGGGCACCACAGGCGAATGGTCAAATCGAACGAATCAATCAGACATTTATGCCGATGATATCCAAATTAACATCAGCACTCAATAAATGGGACGAGATTTTGGATGAAGTCGAATTCGCTCTTAATAATACTATGAATAAGTCCACAGGAGAAACCCCAAGTATGTTATTGTACGGTGTCAAGCAGCGTCGAAGATCAGAAGATTGTTTAGGAGAGCATTTAGAAAACATGGCACATACTGAAAGTAATCTGGTTGAAATTAGGGAACGGGCGGAACAGAACATTGGAAAATCGCAAGAAAACAATAAACGGAATTTTGACAAGAGGAGAAAGAAAGCAACAGAGTACGTGGTAGGAGATTATATTATGGTTAAGAATGTGGATGTAACTCCAGGGGTGAACAAGAAATTATTACCAAAATATCGAGGACCTTATAAAATTAAATCAGTTTTAGGAAATGACCGTTATGTTATTAAAGACATCGAAGGGCTCCAATTAACCCAGTTACCATATACTGGCATATTTGATGCTCCGAGGATGAAAAAATGGCAAGACCCAGTTCCTACTTATCCAATTCCTGAATCTCTTTAGATTTCAATGTTGTTAATTTTGTGCTACCACAACAACATATTTACTCGTAAGTTTTAATTTTGTTTGCCGTTTCTTACCATTTAGTTGTCGTAGAATCTTTAGTTAGTAAATTATGTTTTAAAGATTATGGCTTTAGAATTTTATGTGTTTGAATACTTTGTAATATTTATGCAGTTAGTTACGAATTTGTGAAACGCAACCTTGTGTTTTACGCTGTTCATAGTTTGCACGTTTTAAAGATTATGGCTTTAAAATTTTATGTATTTGGATATTTTGTAACATTTGTGGGGGTTAGTTTAAGGATTTATGTAAATTTTATGTAACACAACTTGCATTCACTGATCGAGGGCGACCACTTAGTCAGGATGGCCGAATCGTAACGTAATTTGTAAATTCTTAAATTTCGCGCCATGCTGGCTAAGAGAAGGGAGAGGGGAGAGAAAAAAGGATGATTGATAGAAGATGGAGGCGTGTGCGTGATTATTAAACGAACGAAAAATTTTCAGAGAAAATGTATGAATCTTGCGGAAGCTAGGGAGTTATGCGGAGATAGAAAAGCATGGAGAAAGATTGTGAATGAAAAATAAATAAGAGGCAGGGATTGTTTTGTCTACCCCGCAAGGGAATGGCGTGAAGGTTAAGTTAAATTAAGTTAACCCGACATTTCCCACATTGTAGAAATTTAGACATTGGCCCTTTTAGAACCAAGCCACAGATATATATATATATATATATATATATATATATATATATATATATATATATATATATATATATTGTTATTTTTGGAATTGAAGCAATTAATAACACAATACTATATTTATACTATTGTGCCGAACATTTTAAACAAAGGTCATAAACAGCGCGAAAATTACTCAATCAAATTCTTCATTTAACTTTTTTCTAATAAACCTAGATCACTTAACATCATACTTTGAAAATCAAGAAAAAATACTCGTTTAACGCTACGAAATAAATTTTCGACATTAAAATAAACACAAAATCAATAAAAGGAAACTAATCAGGATTTATATTAAATGCGTATGAATGAGATGCGAATTAATATAGAATATAATCCAATAATCAATAATACTTTATTTTTCAGAGTATTATGCTTACATAAACTACACTAGATGATAGTATAAATTTGTTATGTACAAACTTCTAAAATTTTCCACATTCGGTGATAAATAATGTAACCCCACCTTCTTACTATTAAATATACGCACCTACAAATACACAAGTCTAAGAAGCATAACCACTGGTTAATTTTTGTTTATTCATTAATAATATTGACTTCTATAAAATATGTGTCGCACTATTAAATTACAGTTCAATAAATTCGTCCGAGTTAATTATGTGGCATTTATGTTTCTATTATGTGTGCATGGCATGTAAATTGATCCTATTTTACACCTACACTAATGGTGCAATCTGTATAGGTCAGTTATGATATAAAAAATTTGTTAGAATCTTAATCGTTATCAAAAATATTATTCCAGTACAATTGTCAGGATGCTTTATTTTATTCATGTATATATATATATATATATATATATATATATATATATATATATATATATATATATATATATATAATGTGTTATACATGATATGCTTTGCTTACCCAATTTTATTAAAGCTGTCCTGTTTACAGGGAGCCTATCTAGGGTAGATTGCCCATAGAATGAACACCTACCAGTAAATAAACAAATACATGAATTTTCACTATAAATAACAAAACAGTCGTATTTAAATAGCCCGCGTTTATGTAAAGTACAAGTGGCAACTATGCTCTATTCTTTACATTCATTGGGTATATTTTAACACTGTTTATACATTGCGAAACAACGCCAGGCTTCGCTTTGTGTCGTTCGGAAGCCATTTTGATTAAACAGAAGCAACTGCACTCAAGGAAAAATTCAAGTTTTACATGTAAATGAAGATTGTGAAATAAAATTTTGAATAGCAAGGGAATTGTAAACCCAACATTGGAATCGTTTTGCTAAAGGAATTACATTTCTTTATATGATAGATATGAATGCATGTTCCATTATTAGCACTAGCAAACTGATGAAATCCAGTGAATGAACAGGGTGTTCATTCACTGGGATTTTGCCGGTTGACTCGAATAAAGCTAAAATGGCTGTAAGCTACCTTACATTATGGATATATTTATTGATAATTCATATTTTTGTATAAATAGAAGGTATCCAGTCATTGAACGCCCCTTTAAATGGTTTTAAAGCTAGTTAATTAACTGGCAGGATCGTGTTCATTCACTGGAACGCATTTAAAATTATATGTTTTGGATAATTAATAATTATTCTACTACTAGTCATAATAAAAGATATGTACAGGGTGGCCAACTAAGAATGCGAGGTACTGTACCTGGGAAGCTATACATAGTAGAAGCTTGCGGAAAAATAAGTACTAAAACGGCCAATACAAAAACCTGGAAAATATTTTCATGTTTCTGAAATGGCCGCTAGGGGGCGTACCTGCAATCTTGAATCTAAAAAAGTGATTTTTCTGCGAATTCTGCTATATTAACCTAATAAAAAAATAACTGATCTTTGAAGTCGAGGATAATCTGAACATTTTTTGTTTGGCACTTTTTGACGTATCTATAAAAATAAAGTGGTGGGGGGTATTCAAACGTTTCCTTAAATCACCCCCGTATCTTCGAAACGGCTAATCCGATTTTTACGAACTTGGGCGCGTTGAAAAAAGTTTTTCTTGGGCTATAAATTTTAAAATAATTGAAGTTTTGTTAGTTTCACATGTCGTCGCTACATGGCTTTGTTCTACATTCCGACAGAAACGGTTGATTTTTGCAAAAAAATTTAATCCATGACTTTTTTTCATGAACAAGTAGCTACATGATGCCAAAACAAGTTCGCGAAAACCGCATCTCGATACCTTGTTCCTAACCTAAAATATCGGCCAAAGAAAACTTTATACGAAAATCTCTTAAATTTTTTTTTTTGAATATATTTTTCTGGAATCGTTTCTATTATGTAAGTTGTGGCCCTAAAAAGGACCGATTTAAAGGAGGAAGGTTTTTAATGCCCTGTAAATGCTCGAAATGCTGAGCATCACTCTGTGCATTGCTGAGGCCTCTTATGGGTAGACAAAACTGCAGCTTCAATTTCGGCTCTGAATAGGTTACCTAGAAATTACGATTTTAAATGTTTGTAAATTTATTCACCAGAATAAAATCACCCTTTTTGAAATTACTACGGGCAAGTAAGCAATGCTAAAAGTTATACGAAAGGCATATTTTTTGTTTGTTTAAATGCATGTTCACTATGGATATATACGAAAAATACAATTAATAGAAGCAGGCAATGGAAACAGATACCTAAACAAACATACGTAATCCTCAAATTGTCAATAGTTGTCAATCTGCACAATATGCATTATTGGTCTGCAGAAAATCCCCATTGGTTGCGCGAGGTTCAGTGCCAAAGACGGTGGAGTTTAAATGTATGGTGTGGCACGCTGGGAGGCAGAATTATTGGGCCATAATTTTTCGAACCTCTAAATGGCAATGTATTTCTTGACTTTTTGGTCAATCAATTACCGTTGTTGTTGGAAGATGTGCCTCTGGAAACAAGGCAAAAATTGTTTTTGCAGTTGGATGGTTGCGCAGCACATTTTGCTATTAATGTGTGAGAGCATATTAAATGCAGTATTTCAACAGCGGTGGATTATAATAGGAAGTCTGTTTCCATGGCCTCCGCGATCGCCAGACTTAACTTGCCTCGATTTTTATTTATGGGGGCGCTTAAAGGACATCGTGTTTCGAACCTACTACTAGAGAAAATATGAAAAACCGGATTCGTAACGCAATACGTAACATACCGAGAGCAGAAATTGAAGCAGCAGTTTTGTCTAATCATGAGAGGCTTTAGCAATGCATAGAGAGTGATGGTCAGCATTTCGAGCATTTACGGGGGCATTAAAAACATTCCTCCTTTAAATCGGTCCTTTTTAGGGACACAACTTACATAATAGTAACAATTCCAGAAAATATAGTTAAAAAAAAATAAAAATTTAAGGGATTTTCGTATAAAGTTTTCTTTAGCCGATATTTTAGGTTAGGAATAAGGTATCGAGATGAGGTTTTCGCGAGCTTGTTTAGGCATCATTTAGGTACTTGTTCATGAAAAAAAGTCATACCAATGCATTTAATTTTTTTGCGAAAATTAACCGTTTCTGTCGGAATGTCGAACAAAGTCCTCTAGCGACGACATGTGAAACTAACAAAACTTCAAATAGGTATTATAATATCTGTAGCCCAAGAAAAGCTCTTTTCAACGCGCCCAAGTGTGTTATAATCGGATTAGCCGTTTCGAAGATACAGGGGGCTATTTAAGGGAACCTTTGAAAACCCCCCACCACTTTATTTTTAGATATACGTCAAAAAGCGCCAAACAAAAAAAGTTTAGATTGTCCTTGACTTTAAAGACCAGTTATTTTTTTATTAGGTTAATATAGCAGAATTCACAGAAACATCACTTTTTTAGAGTCAAGATTGCAGTTACGCCCCCTAGCGGCCATTTCAGAAACTTCAAAATATTTTCCAGGTTTTTGTATTGGCCGTTTTAGTAATAACTTTTGTTTGCGCAAGCCTCTACGGGATAGTTTCCCAGATACAGTAACTCGCATTCGTAGTTGGGCACCCTGTACAAGAGAAATGATTACTATTTTTCGGATACTCAACGGAAATGGACCATATTTCCTTATTACAAATCGTAAAGAAAAGTATCTCTTTTCTTTAGAGCAACAATTTCTTTATAGTAACCATGTCTTTATGAAGAATTATTAATTATTTATTGCAATAAATATTAAACGTACGTTAGAAAAACTTATGCTTGTACAATGCTTTAACTGTAAATTATTAAATGATGCCAATTTTGATAAAACTTCCTGATGAACTCGTCCATTTGACGTAAAAAATGATGAATCGCTACATGCAGGAGCCAACTGTAATTTAGTACATTCTAGGGCAACATCTGATGGATTCTGGTATCCACTATTTGACGATGATGGCTGATTAAAAATCATTTTCGAAGTCACCATTTTATTGTGAACACTTTCTTCTACAGATTCTTCTGGAGTCGTATTTGATCACCATCCTCCATGATTTTTAAGTGTCCTGATATCCGCTCCACCCTCAGCAAGAAAAGTAGTTGACGTTCGACGTAGACAGTGTTCAGTGTAACCATCTGGGTAATTTCAAATAGTGGGCAATTTTCTTCGGCATCTTGTAGAAACTGTGGCTATCCACAGGTTGGACTGTACATTTATTGTTCATTTAAAATATGAACAATCTTGAGTGATCGATATGTTTTGGACGCAAGCTTACATATCTCCTGTACAACTGAATCTCATGAATTCCTCATAGCGGTGAATATACGCTTCCTCCTTACCTTAGTGTCATGGGGGGTGACAACCAAAATAGAGCCAGCATCCTCGATATCCTTCACGTTTAACTTTATTACCTCCTCATTACGGCATGCCCCATACAGACCGAAAATTAACGCCTCTTTAACCCTTAACTATTACCGTGGGGTGTTTTGAAACCCCATTTCATGGTTTTCGTTCGTTCCGTATACGATTTTGAAAGTAGGTTCTCCGTGTTTCCGGTATTCTCCTATGCCTACACCTAATAGTGACATTACAATTTTCTAATTGTTTGTGGATTGTTCTATAAGTCCTAGGTGCGGTTGCAGAACACCCCAGCATAGTAAATATGTGTTGTGAATGGTTGAGTGGTCTACAGTAATGGATCGGTCTTTAACAAAAGAACAACTTCAAAAGTTGATGAGGAGATTGAAGAATATGACGTAGAACTACACATAAAGACAAAATTTACATCGATGGGTGCATGTATCTCGATAGCACATTTGGTTAGTGCGGTACTCTAGCAAAGTACAGGTTGTAGGTTCTAATCCTACTCGAGGTAAACTTTTTATTTATGTATTTAATAAAATTAATAATAATTTTTAATTATATATTTACTTTTGAACTTATTCGATCATAACAAAACTTATAATAATTTAATTTTAGTCAAGTTGCTTTGGTTTGTGTGAATCCTTGCGATATTGCAGGCTCACATTCCATTAATATAAGTAATTTGATTGTAATCTCATTAAATTTAGAATTTACATCAGTTCTACACACATAAAGACAAAATTTACATCAATTGGGGCTTAAATCTCGATATCGAGGTTGGTTAGCGCGGTATTCTAGCAAAGTACAGGTCGTATGTTCAAATCCTACTCGAGGTAAACTTTTTATTTATGTATTTAATAAAATTAATAATAATTTTTAATTACAAATTTACTTTTAAACTTATTCGTTCATAACAAAACTTATAATAATTTAATAAATAGTGGTTTCCAACAAAAATTTGCATGTGCTGGAACCAAATCTGAAGGTATTGTGTGTAACATTTTACAAAAAGAATCATTAAGTTGCGTACAAAATGATCTAACCGATTGTTCAAATCACAAGAACTTAAAAATTTATCCTATACTCGTAAGATATTTTATGAAAGACAACGCCATTCAAGTAAAACTTTTGTAAGTTTGTAACGAATCTTTTACGTTCTTCGTTCATTTAGTTGTAAATAAAAAAAGTTTTAATTATTATGAATTATAAGTATATATTAATTTGCATTTTGGTGTAACTTAAGTTGCATATCTTTTTAGGGGTTTATGCTTTCATAATTTTGACTTAATTTTTTGCGCACATTTTTTCGCGCACCGCTATATCACGTGACATCATAAGCGTCTTTTGAGCATTTTGCTTGATGTACGCTGTTTATATAGGAAGCCATTTTTGGGTTTCCACCTACATTTTGTGAAAAGTGCCATTGCTTTAATGGTATGATATATTTAACTCGTATTATAATAAAATTTAAAACATTTGCTTTTGCACTGGATTATTCAAATTTCATGAAGATAAATTTATAAGAAGTAAAATTCAACTTTGGTATGGTTTACAACGCACAGCATTGTTATTACGATGTATTGCGCAATATTGGTGCTAAGATTACATCACCTTTGGTTTACATTTCCGTATTCGTTTAGATACCAGATGTTATCAAAAAGTTTTGTACAAATTTTTGGAACAGGTATCTATACCCTACTAATTTGGTAATTTAAGGCTACTACAACTAGTTTTTAAAATATATTTTGTATAATTCTAAATTTAAATATTTAATAAACATAGTTTGTATATTTCTTTATTTTGACATTTTGGTGAATTTTTTTATTGTATCCTCGGTTTGTTTATTCCGAGCATAATCAAAAAATAACTTGGCGTCCGACATAATTTTTATTATTGTTACATTGGAGTTACTATATTGATGTTAAGTGGAAATAACCAAGCAGAAATTTGTGGTAATTAAGCAAATCAAAATAAAGCATGAACCGGCCTGCTTTATTCTACCGACTGAGACAACGGCATTATCTTTTATTGAGTGTTTTGGATCTCTGGTTATTTTAACAATTTGTTTTGAGAACATTTACACCCATTACATTATTTATACCTGGCACCATTACATTATTTATAAGTTCAAAATCTTCCAGGTGAGACATTATATCCGAATATGTTATTAAAACGATTGACAAATACGAATTAACAACAAAAGTAATCGCAATGTACCCTTATAACACAAATTGCAATTTTCCGAGTTCTCCCAGATATTTTATGAATGGTAGTATTCAATGGAAAATTATACAGATGAGTAACGTTTCGCTTGCCATTTTATTAACTATGTACTTATAAAAACCGAAGTAAAATACAGAATTTAATAGATTTTTTTATTTTTCTTTGACACTATTGCATTACGACACAGGGCGCCTAAAAACTTACCACAGGCGACCAACACATTTGTCACTTAGACTAGAGAGCATTAAAAACTCGTAATATACATAAAATACATCCAAATATCGTGGACCGATAAATATTCAGAAGTAATATAACCAGTGTGTTAAAGATTCAGACACTAATTAGTTACCGCTAACGTCATTTGTTTCGAAAACACTCATTAAAGACACGAGTCGTATTTGTGAATATTATTTCACCACCGAACATATCTAGTGTAGCACAACACACGACCTTGCAACTTATAAAGCGGAAACTAAAGGAAATGTTTGGGTAATTATGCAACGTTCAGAATGAAAATAGGGAACCTCGTAAAAACAACAATATTGATTTGTCAGATACACTTTTAAACCTTTATCTCAGATAGACTTTAATAAGTATTTAAATCATGTTCCAACTTCAAAGCCGATTACGCGTGAAAGATACAGTGTTTTAAATCTTGTTTAATTAATTTTCAAGTCTTATTTGGTTTTGTACCAAAAAAAATTTATGAGAAAGAGTTATGTAGAATTGAGTTATCTTTAAAAAATATATCTACACATTTGCGTCTCATCAAAAAATTGTACAGAACAAACTGACTTATAATTTTTAAATTTATATGTTGATATTTTTATATTTTTGAGATATACAATTGATAAAGACCAAAGCTACGCCTAACTACCCCTCCCCTCTCCGTCGTTTTAGGGTTACCGTGGACACTAACATACAGCCACACACTTATGTACGTACGTACACGCACGCACACGTTATTTATAGGTAATTGGACTGTCAGTCTATTAACTAATTGGTAAGATTCTACTTAACCCTGACAGTTATATTTGCTTTTGATTTTTATTTAATTTATTATAGAATAAAGTGGATATTGCATGGATTTTTCAAAGTAAACACTTATATGTTACAGATGGACTAATTTTGTTCAGTCATGGACACCCCACGAGCGACTCTAGAGGCGGTTCTAATAAGTCTAGGGCATCATATTTGAGGCGTTTACTGCAAGAGTGGCCTAAGTGACAAAATGCACATTTCCACATTTTTACAGTATCGAAACAACAAAGACATTTTCTATCACTGCAATACTGGCCCAAGTAGCTACGATGTATCGTTAACAGATGGTGCTACTGGGTTCACTCTTGCATGTCATTGAATATGAAAACAATTACTGCATTAGTGGCCTATCATTCAGTAGAGTACGATCTTACGCAGTGCACTTGTCTGCAAATATGGCCTAACTCTTAACCTCTTTCTAGTGTGTTTGTTTATTTGTCGAAATAGTGAGTGATTCTCTGGAAGAATCTGGTAACTATTGTTAAATTGTATCTATAATAATTTATGATACGTAGCATAAGTACATTGGTCACTTTTAAATTCATAACTTGAAGATCGTTTTTTAAGATTAGTTTTTAAATTCGCTTCGTGATCCGCGACATACTCACATTGGTAGCATTTGAACTCATAATTATTTGAAGGGTGTTTTTTAAGATGAATTTTAAAATTATGTTTGGTATTTCTTTCATAATCACATTGTTTGCATCTAATTCATAATTTGAAGAGTGTTTTTGATATGAATTTTAGCATTTTTTATGGTAATGTTGCATAATTTCATTCTTCACATTTATACGTAAAATTCAAACGGAACTCTAAAACGTCATGTTTTACATTTTCTTCCACCGTTGTTAAACTATTAAATTGATTATATTCACCCTGCTTTACTTGAACTAACATCGTTTATTTGGTAAGAGGTGTCGTCTTTCTTAATAATCACATTATCTGTAAAAATAGTGTCAAAATAATGTTGTACTACCTGAATCGTAATTTATTTTACCTTTTATTGGAACATTATTTACAACAAGATGTTAAGTTTGGAGTAAATCTATTCCTTGTTCCTCTGTGGATTCGATTTAATACGTGTTGTGTCAATTTCAAAAGACATTTCAAAGAATAGGTCTTAATTAAGTAATAAATAATTCAAAGCATTAGTAGTATAGAACACTGACATGCACCAGAGACAAGATTAATGTCTAGTGACTCAGATTAATGCTTATAGGAACTGTGCCTACATTAAAAATATTAAGTATGTCTACATTATCCACATCCGATAGTGAAACGAATCCTTACGCTGATTCAGGTTCCAGTTACAAACTCGATGATAGTCAAGGTAAATTTGGGTTTGTACGGTATGTATTTATTACAAAGTTCATTATTTCGTTTTAGATGAAAAATCAACCTCGGTAGATGAGAGCCCCATAGAATATACTGCAGCTACTGGAGATATGGGCGATGGAAATCAATCTAATCCGTCAGAAATTCTGGAAAACAGTATAAAAATGTCAAAGGTAAGGTGGTTCCAGAGAAAGTTTTTGATGAAACAGATTGTGACTGTATTCGAGAATGCCATAAGTTAATTTCTCTTCAGCAACGAGAAAAATTATTTAATTCGTTTTATTCTCTTGCGAATTTCGATCTGCAAACGTTATATTTATGTGGTCAAATAAAGCTATGTAAAAAGGCAAAATCTAGCGTTAGTCGAAGAGGTCTGTATTATATACCAGACGAAAAAGGTACAGAAATTCCAGTTTGTAAAGAATTTTTCAAGAAAATCTTCACAGTCTCTGATGGTCGTTTGTCTCGTTCTCTTAAGGGTAAACAAACAGGTGATGCGCCTCCAACTGGCAAACGAGGTAAAAAAGTTCCGTACAATAAAACTGCGGTTGAGAGAGTTGAAGCTGTCAAAGCATTCCTCGATAAACTACCTAAGTACCAATCCCATTATTCAAGAAAAAAAAATCCCAACAAACAATTTCTGGCGCCTACGCTAAATTTAACAATTTTGTATAAATTGTACAAGAATGATACCGAGTTTTCACTAATATATTTAAGAAAGATTTCAACTTGAGTTTTCATGCTCCAATTTCGGATAGTTGTAAGACATGTGATTCTCTGGAACAAAGGATACAGTATGGTAGTAACGAAAATACAAGAAAAAACCTAGAAATTGAACGAGAATTACATCAAAGAAAAGCTGAAGCAACACGAGCAACAATGGGGGCTGATGCGGATTTTGCAAAAGATCATACTAATAATGTTACAGTTATAGCTTTTGATTTGATGTCTACTCTACCCACACCCCATCTGTCTACTGGTGTGTGTTATTACAAAAGGCAGTTGTGGACTTACTGTTTTGGTATAAATAATTCATCTACTGGTGACTCATACATGTACTTATGGGATGAATCCAAAGCTTCTAGAGGACCCGCTGAAATTGGTACTTGCTTAATGCATTTTATGAAAAACTATGTCACCACATCACACTTAATCATGTATAGCGACCAGTGTGGCGGTCAAAACCGTAACATCAAAATTGCTCTGCTTTGCAACTACATTATACAATCACAAGAAACGACTGTAAAGTTGATTGATCATAAATTTCTCGTATCAGGTCATACATATCTGGCTTGTGACCGTAATTTTGGGATAATAGAGAAGTCAAAAAAATTTTTTAGTGACATATTCGTACCGTAGGACTGGATCAAAGTGATTAAAAATGCCCGAAAGCGAAATCCTTTTAACGTGATTGAGTTAAACAGTTCTGATTTTATCAGTACAGGAACTCTTCAGAAAATATTGTTAACCGCAAAGAAACGGAATACAATCATTATCCCGTGAGTTGGTTGAAAATACAGTAGCTGAGGTATGAAGCCCCACATCCATATAAAGTTTCTTTTAAGGAAATTATAAATGCTGATTTTGAATTTCATACAATTGACATAAAAAAAAGATCAGGTACTGTAGAAATACGTACATTGCCTTTGCTTTACCCCAAAGGAAGAGAAATTGACATTTTAAAATATAAAAACTTAATGGAATTATTACCTTACATACCACCAATTTTACATAATTTTTATACTGATTTAAATGTAAAACAAAATAGTCCACCTAATACAAACTCGAATGCTGATGACGATCCTATGGGACTCTATGACCCTGCGGAATTTTCACCAAATGAAAACCATGAAATGACACATGAGGAGAGGAGTTTGGCAGACAACAGCCCAAAACCGGAAAGAAATAAACTTTCTACAAAGAAGATGAAAAGCTGTGGGAAAAAATAATATAATTCTGTTCAGCAGAATAGAAGAATATGAAGAAAAAAATGTTTAGTTTTATTTTCAAATAATAGCAAATAATTGTTACTGGTTTTTTATAAACATTATAAAATAATATCAATAAAAATGTTTCCATTTTTACTTCATGATTTTGTTTGGTCAGGGATCCGATGCACTCAACTATAAAAGTACCGCAATACTACGCCTTACTGATTTTTTTTATACGTCATAATATATTTAAATTTGTCAATATTTATTCCTTTTACCGATATTTTATATTACTTTTTCATCTTATTAATTGGCCTAACTTCACATTAAATCAATAAACAATAATGCAAAAGTGGCCTAACCGTTTTTTTACCTATTAGGCATTTTGTTTCTTGTAAATTTCTTGTTGTGTTACTGAGCAACAGCAATCACTAAACCATTTTTAAATTTAAATACACTGAATTAAATTGTCCCTTACTGTAGTAAACTTCCAAACTTTCCTCGTTTTGTTAAACCCAAATATCCCCATTTTAAGATTTTTCACATAGGCCAATCTTGCAGTAAACGCCTCATTTAATTTTACTTTCTTTTCTGTATGTAAATCACCAATCGTGCTTCATCTTTCTTTTTTCCATCTTCTTCTTCTTCTCTACACTTGTTCATTTTTTCCTATTCCATTTAAATATCTACATGTTAACAACTGTGTTATGAAACAGTGAACCTGCCTATGTCTCCTATTTATTAGTTTTTTTTTTGTACGCAATTTAGTTTCACGTTTACGATGTCACTGGTTTCATATTTTTCACTATTCAGTAATCACTCTTTCGTGGCCCTTGTTCCTTTGTTAGTAATAGTAACGGCGGCAATCCCGTCGTAACTGATCCTGTTGGAAAAGGAAAGGAAAGGCCACGTATTTAATTCCCTCCCCAAGGGAGAGGGCGGGCTGCTCGAGCTTTCCAAGCTCCTTCAGCCGCAATCATGGATTCCCAGCATACATACATACATTTCGTATATATGCATGTGGGATTAAGGATAGGTGTGGTCAGGATACCATCGGAAGGAACGAAGTTAGGGTTCTGAGGGGGAAAATACTACCCCATCATTCGCCTAAGTAGTCGGTACATAGTGTGCATATATGCAGTGACCATGCCGCTACATGTGTATGAGGGAAACCCCCTGAAAAAACTTCATACAAGGTAGACGGTAACGGGAATCGAACCGATTACCTCCCGCAGGTCGTGTCACCACTACGCTACCAGCTCGGTGATCCTGTTGGAACTGGCAACGCTACGGGCAACATGCTCAAAGAACAGACCCGTACATAGAACATGGTTCTGACAACTCAGTGGTGAGGTCGTGATCCTTACTTAACATTAATAGGGGACTCGTTACAACTCAACAAAAGTTGAAAATCGATAATAAAAATTTCTCAAGGAATCCAAGGGTCGTTAAATTTAAAGAATAATAGTAACATTATGAACAATATCCAATTGTCCGCTTAAAACAGGGTGAAGTATGGTTAAGATTACAAATGCATAAAGTTTTGCGTTGCAGTACAAAATATTTACACCATTTAGGCTAGGACTCACCTCTATAATTAATGTCTTGCACTGGTTCAATTTATTGTTTGTTGCGCACTTGTCTTTAAGTTTAATATTACATATCGTGGCGCTCTTCAAGCATTGGCATTGATTGCTCTCTCTTAAATTTCAACCAGCTATCCTACCTCTTTGTCTTCTGTCTGGTCCATCATTAGGATAACATACTAAAACTGGATGCTGATGTTTTGTAACTCCAGGTAATATTTAATTTAACGAAATTGTTGATATAATAAGTTGTAAGTTGTTACATAGTTTGTCAAGTTTACTTAGCATAGAAATTTCCTCTTCGGTAGCAATCAATAATATTTTTAGTTTATTATTGTGCATGAAGGTTCACCAAAGCTTATACCTTAAACATCTGAGTTGTTTAGTTACTGTTTCTTCATTTACTGCTCAGATCTTATCCTACTATGCTTGCCTGCAGCAGAAAAGTTCTTATCATTACTGTGTATTACTAGAGCCACTTACGTTCTAGCTGGCGCCTCCTTTTGTTTTCTCTTTAACTATACTTTCGTCACAGTTTAGAACCATGCCACCTAAATATTAAATATGGAAACGTCTTGATATTTCACGAGAAAATTTTGTTTACGAAACGTAACTAATGTTACGCCATTAACAATTTTAACTTGTCTGATAATATCATTAACCATAGTATTTAAACCTATAATAAAGATAGTTCACTATTTAAAGAGTTTGTTTTAATATCAAATTGTAACAGATAAAAATTATAGGGACGCTAATGCGAACATCCATTATCGTAGATTAAGAGATCAAGCAATAGCGCATACAATCTAAAACAAATAAATTTATTTACGTTCGAACGTAGAGTAAGTTTTTAAATGAGATATATTTCAGAAAAATTAGTTTCTTTATCTTTGAAATTGGTATAGATAATTGACGGTCAAATAACAACTGAAATTACATAATTTTTCGGAAAAAACATAAAGTCTATTCATCGTGAACCTATCGCACAAAATTTAGTACGGTCGAGCATAAAATTTTTGGATTAGCACGAACTGCCAAATCATTATCGTGCAGTAACTTGTTTTTAAAGCTACATATACGTGGAATACCTGGGTAGGACGACATCAATAAACATTAAGTGCAGAAATTTTTAAAAATGAATTGAAGAAAGGAATTGTTTCAAAGTTTAATTAAATCAATTTGATTTGTGAAGGTGTTGTCTACGAAAGTTTTGTTAAAAGAGACTATTACCGAACTGTAACTAATGTGTAACGCAAAAAATAACGTGTCTACTGATTCATGATCTCGTAAATAAGAGAGAAATAGGAAGTTTTACCCAATTATAATTCCATAAGGATTACATACGTAGAACAAATTGTATAAAGCAAGTACTAATAATAGTTTGCGAAATAAACTGTTACCACTGAAAAACTCTGGAGTGGAATTGTGATTATAACTCAATAGAGTGGATGAACAAACTCGATCCCGCCTACGTACATAAAGCGTGGAAGTCATGGAAGTTAACGATATGTGGTTAAAGAAGCTACCGCTAAGCGCCTTTGTACTTACAGACTATTAAACTGTCACCTGGTTTCAGCTGTTTTAGATAATCTCAGAAGTGTTCGTGAAGTGTTCTTCAACAAAGCGTATACAGTCTTTTTGATACTATTTTTGATATGCTTATGTAGCTACATAATGTATATTTTATAACGGGACTTTGTATTCATCCACTGTCATTAACTTATGTACATTGTTTAATACAGGTAGCTATAAGGTTAAGTTTTTGATTTTAAGAAATCGTCCGTGTGGATTATGTGAATATCGTCCCCCCACAACCCCCAAATCAGAAATATTTGCAACTCATCAACTTAATGTGTATATGTCAGGAACAGTGGGTCGAAGGTGGGTACCGACAAAGGGAAAGTGATAGGTCTCGATGAAACGCATCTGTTCGTAGTGTCAGAATTTCAAATACGTATATCTTGGGAGCGGAGTGTGATAGTTCATGGCGAGACGCACCCGTTTGTGGGGCCGAAACGTGAAATGGCAATATCTTGAGAAAGGAGTGTCAGAAGAGGGTACCCACAAAGGTAAAGCGATAAGTCTCAGCGAGGCGCATCTGTCGGTAGGGTCAAAACATTAAATAAGAATAAGTGTGAATTTTTATTTAGTTCAGTAAGCTTACACGACACCTAATGTGGTTTATCTAGAACAACACGCCGACATGTTGTCTTAACCATCACAAATGGTGAAATTAATCACTGATAAACCCACTCACGGAACTTGTACATAGTGCAATGATTATCAAAAACGTCTAAAAAACATACTATTTATTTACATTTTATTACCCGTAAAAAAACAATAATTAATTTTAGCAAACTTCTATTATATTAATTGAAAACAAATAATTGTTCACAATCAATTTCTACGCAACAACAAAAATTCCTATTGCCAGATACGGTTTGAAAAACAATTAAAAATGTAAAATACAAAAATCTTATTATTCCTTTCTTTTACTTCCACAAAAGCGCTTTCGAGGGCTTAAGATAAGGGGGAACATATCCTTTCTTAATTGAAAGTACCTTAAAAATAATAAAATAGGATGTCTAAATAATTTTGTAACTGTGTCTATAGGGAATTCTTCAATAACAAATAAACATATACATTATAAAACTGGTGACACGTATTCAATACTCAATAATTTTTTTAAACAAACGTTTATATTTATTGTAAACCAAAATAACAATAAGAATTTAAAAAGTTTTACCTTACACCTTCAGAATGCACGAGTAGAAACGGTAAAGGGATGTTCCGGGCTTTAGAAGTCGATCTCTCTGCACGATAGCTGGCCACTCTCCACCAAATGCATTCCTTACAGTATTAACAATTTAACTGCAATAGCTGATGGTTAAATACAATGACCGTTACCAGGGCTTTACGTAATTTCTTACAGTAAAAGGTTTCTCCCAATATTCAAAACAACCGCGCCTCTCAACTGGTACCCGTCATTAAACCAACCCTCTTAATCACTTAAATATTTACCGGAATTTCTGATAGTATTTTACATTGAAACCAAAAATGTCTTAATTTTTCTACTACAAATCTACACACAGTAACATTATGTGGTAGTTGGTCTGATTTTGATAGTTTTAATCCGAATGTTATGCAACTATCTGTAGTTTATTATTCAAAGCATACTTTACAGAAATGAAACGGTAAGCGCTGTAGTGTCCCAAGATCCCTATACTTAAAAATGTAATTTGAAATTAATCTCGATAATTAAAAGCTATCAAATCTTTAACAGCGTAATATTAAACTTATCCGAAATAATTCAAATTCAAGAAAAAAAGTCGCTAATAATGTATCTTGACTTTACTGAGAATAATGCTACCCTTACTTAAATTATTTGCAACTCAGATAAAAAGAATTGGCTGTGTAGTAGTAGGCTACGGTGTGTTATGTGAATGAGATAGGATTGGATAAAGTTAAGTGTTGCAGAATAGTTAACAGGTAAACAACAATACTACTCAAATTATTATTAACAGGCTTTGCGCAATGATGGTTCACCCAGTTAATTTGCCACACTAGGAAAGAACCACCAAGAAATAAATAAGCAATTTCACAATTACATTAGTAAATCAAAGAACAAAAAAACAAAGAAAAGCTTCAACGAGCCAATATAACAAAAAATCCCATTAAATCCGGATAATGTGCGTACAAAATTATAAAATTAAGTAACAAAAAAGATTAAAAGCAGTTTAATCACACATCAACATAATAAAAAGACAAGTAGTGAAATCACACTCACAATTAGGTCATAAATAAATCAGAATTAAAATTGTGACACCAAACATGTGGTCGTTATACATCCGATATGCCGGCATTTAAGTTAACAACAGAGTAAATAGGTAAACAAGAATGCAGATTAAGTTACACATAAAATACAACAAACAGTAAAATTAAACAGGTAACTACAATGCAGTTTAACTACACTTAGTCAAGGACAAAAAAATACGCAATAAATTTACATACACAATTGTATCGTGAATAAAAGCATAAAAGTACACTCGTACAATTACAATAAATTACATATATAAAGAAATCAGTTCGTAGACAAACAATTCTAAATGAACCGGCTGAATCAGACACTTAAAAAAATCGTTAAAACAAAGCCTTGTAGGGCTAAGATGAAAATCAAACAGTTACGTTAACAAACTGACCGATAACCTACAACCTACCCGGAAACAATGCCGCGAAAGTTTGAATGAATGCATTAGAAACTACAGCATCCTTTTCTTAGCTTACAGGTTTATCTGTGCATCCCTCTACATTTAAAAACAATAAGAACAGGTTAGTTTAACAGCTAAAGCCGTGGGTAACCAGTTTCTAGTTTTGTGAAATCTGGCGTAAAGATGGAATTCGAGGCTGCTTTAATGGCATCTGGACCCGTCTTTCCGTAAACCAGTATCGTTAATAACAACAATTAACTGAGGTTTATCGTGCCACGTTTTCCCGCGCATTAAGTCCCCTACCCGGGCGAAAATATTACTAAACAGTCAACAATATCAATTCATTCCAGCAATGATGGGGGACAATGTACTGCCTTTAAACAGATTTCAACCTAATCAGCGTGCTTGCAAGGTGGCATATTGGCAATTCAATTACTACCCTTTGTTATCAAGAGACAAACCTCTGCGATTCAATATCTCGTGATGATTAAATAGTGACTTTTGCAAGGCCAATGTTTAATAGGCTTGTTGAATTGCTTGATGCGAGCTTAGCCTACATTAAAATACCTACTTATCCTTGAATATAATCCTTAAATAATCACTTAATTACCAACAAGATACGCGGTTTAAACTCAAGATGGTGTCGATTATTTGTAGATACGTTGATTACACGCCCGTTTCGCTGATTAAAACCAGAACGATGTGATTATTTACACGACCACTTTAATTTTGTGATAAACTTCATTAAAACATATACAAGAAAAAAAAGGACAAATTCGCGTTTTTAGTTTTTAATAAAACGGAAACGATAATGTACGTTTTGTGATAAAACAATAAGAACGGTACGACTCAATCGAACCTTCAACTGCAACTAACTGTTCTACTCCCAAATCTACCCCAATTTTTAAAAGTTAAAAAAAAAGAAATATTACGTAGTAATATTTTCATATTTATTATTACAAGAAGTATCAATTTTTAAAACATGCAATTATCCGTAGGAAACCCTACAGGTCTCGAATATCAACGTTCTGAAACAGATACGACTTTTGATCTTTCCGTATGTTCCAATGAAATTAATTACCAACTGTCAACATTTTATGAAATTCCGGGCGTATAAAAAAGCTAACCGATTTGTTACGGTCGTTTTTCGAGCACAGTTTCGAATCACGTGGAAAACCCAACATGTGTCTTCTTTTCTTTTTGAACCCTTAACTACATACATTTAAATATTAGCTACATAAAATAAAGTATCCCGAAAAAAATTATCAAATTACGACTTATTACCAAGATATTAAAACCCATTAGATACTTATCTTTTCTTTCGCGGTAACAATTGCGATTTAAACATTTTTATTACAGTAATAAAATTTTCTCGGTGTACATAAAATATGAATACAATCAACTCATGTAGCACAATTTAACAAAATTAAATTTATTAATCAATTTAACTGTTTGCTTCAAGTTTCTAGGTAACATTTGAGCAAAATATGTATCAATATTTAACAAAACTCAACTTTTCAAAGCATTTAGGTCGGCTGTCGGAATAGAATTTTAATTCCATCAAAATTTTGCAAACTTAAAAAGCTTTACCGTCAACCTCAACGTTGAACTAAAATTGAAATATAAACACAAAGGTAAATGAAAGACTAGTTCGGCAGGTGTAAGAGTCTCATTAAGTGTGAGACTGTTGTGGATATAAATTAAATTACTGTGTGAGTAGGGTATTCATACAAGCTGTTTTGGAGATCTGTAGACTAGTATTAACTGTCATCAAAATTTTGTACCTTCATTTAATGGGTTACAATAAATACCTATTTTATGTTAATGAAAGAACTCTTGCAAGTTAAAGTTGAACGTATAAAAAATAATTTTCTGCCAGATTTAGCAAGATAATTGATTTTTTCAATTACCCCTTACATTACACTTTTATTAAGCTTGTCATTAACAACTATTTTGCTAAACACTCCTGCTGTGTAGATAATTTGTTTTCATTGCTCCGATCGAAAGTGATGTTATTTACATGTATCAATTGTGAGTTACACATTTAGGAAAACTTGGATTGTGTTGTTAATTTCCTACTGTGAAAATGAAATTGAAATAAAAAAAATAGTGATTCTCAGAAAAACAAGATTAGGTCATTTCCTTTTTTTCTTTCCGGTTAATACAGTATAAATAATGGAAATGTAAAACAACAACAAATAAAGCAAAATAAGAACAAGTTAACAATGCTCTTCTAGTATTGCCAGACCGAATAAAATTGCAGTGCAAATACAAACTAATAATTTTAAAGTTTATTCTTAAAAAAACAATATTCTATGTCAAACAGACGTTTAAAACTTCATGTCAGATAGAGGTTAATAGACATCTACACCTTTTCAACTTCAAATTGG
Organism: Vesta saturnalis; assembly: GCA_036346205.1. Taxonomy (NCBI): domain Eukaryota; kingdom Metazoa; phylum Arthropoda; class Insecta; order Coleoptera; family Lampyridae; genus Vesta; species Vesta saturnalis. The sequence goes on along the minus strand of JARFJB010001883.1, from coordinate 15,077,787 downwards.
GTCTAATCCATTTCAATTGAGAGTGTAACATTTTCAAATTGGGATTAATCAACTTTTAATTGGTAACGAACACGTTCAAAATGAGAATAAACAAAATCAATTCGGTACTTATCAGCTTCAAATTGAAATTGTCGCTGAAATCGTCTTTCATATTGTTATACGTTTTGCAAGTCGAACGGCAAAGAAAAGTGGTCTAGATGGCCGAAGATGTACGGACTGCCTAAAATACACAAGGACGGTGTACTACTACGGCCGATTGTTAGTTCTGTTGGATCACCGCTACAAGCGCTAGATAAGTACCTTGCAAAATCACTACAGCCACTCACTAACAAGGTTGCATCTTACGTGAAAGACGCCGACCATTTCATTAAGATTCTGAAACAGCACACGATTAAACCAGGAGAGCTCCTAGTCAGCTTCGATATAGTATCACTATTAACAAATATACCAGTCGGCGAGACACTCGAGACCATCCAAAGGAGACATAAACCGGCTGACCACATAATAAGTTTAGTTAGACACTGTCTAACTAATACCTATTTTATGTACAATGGACTCCGTTACATGCTGAAAGCAGGAACACCAATGGGATCACCTTTATCTCCAGTAGACATAACTGTCCGGTAGTAGGACGATACCGTTAGTAGGGAATGCTACATCGTCCGGGGCACGATTTGGCCAGTAACCGGTCTGCTCGCTATGGTATTACTCAAGAGAACAATACAACTGCCTCGGATCGACCTGGCTGCAAGGAGCAGTCAAGGTCGAAACAGACAGGCCCCGTTGCTGACGACTGTGCAAGGAATGAATGGCGAGTCGGTACGTGGAATGTTAGAGGTATGCATGGTAAAGAGTTGGAAATTGCGAATGTAATGTACAAAAGACACTTTGATATTATGTGTGTATCGGAGACAAAGCGCAACGGAAAAATGCTGTGGAGATGGAGGATGGCAGCCTGGTACTATGGTCAGGAGTTGAGACGAAGTGCATGGCGCAAAAGGTTTTAGTACTCGTGGCGACCTCCTTAGGATAGTACTATTTTACCGGTCAGTCATATCACTGTCTAAGTAGTGATGCAGTTAAATGAGAAACACGTGATATTTTTGTTATTCATTATCCTGCAAATTTTAATGGTAAGTTGTTTAATTAAGTTTGTTTTAAATCCAGTTTAATATGATAGCCTTGGGTGATATGTATTCTGCTTATGGGTTTATCAGTTAAACATTTGATGCAGAATCGTTTTAAGGAGAATTTTTATTCAGTTGTGCTTAACGGCTAAGTTGACGCAGGTTACGTCATCTTCGCGTTAAAGTGCGTCATCTTTGCTTTAGTTTCTTACCTTAAAGACACGACACATAAATAAGTATTATTTAGTGCCTTTTCACATTTTTGTAAAATTGTAAAATATATCAGAAAAACTCAGAGATCGTTTTCTACAGCAACTCTTCACCAAGCCTTTAATGCAATCCTGGATGATGGCCGTAAAATTTGAGAATAGGGCATTTGGAATACATGAACGTTGAGGTGATAAAATTTAACAAGGAATAAATCTTAGTCTTGTAGAGCTCCATTGTTTTAGTTCAGCAATAGATTGTCATGTTCTGAATATGGAAAATTAATTTTTGGCATCATGTGCATGGAACAGTGTATTCAGTATATAGAACAGAACCAAACTAAACACAATTTTAACAAAGATAAAGGAATGGCAGGAAACTGGTACCAGGGTTTTATAAAAGGAACTCAAATTTCTTTAGGAAAACCCGAAGCGATCAGTATAAATAGGATAACGGCGTTCAATAAAACCAAGTAGACCGCTATTTCCAAAACTTGAAAAAGTACAACAAAAGTATGTTTCTCTGCATTTACAATGTAGATAAAACCCGTATATCCACGGTTCTAAAGAATCATGTAAAAGACTCGGGTCTAAAATGAAACAGTTTGGATCATTTGTTTTCCTACAAATTGATCAGCCCGTAGCTTCAGAAGAATGGACCAAGCAGTGCAATTTACATTCACAGAAAGCAATGAGCACGTGTTTCTTTATGTAAAACAATTCCAAAATAAGTTTCATCTACTGACAATCGTATTAATTATATTGGACAACCACTCAAGCCATATTTCACTTGTATATAAATTTTGCAAAGACAATGGGATTGTTATGGTTAGTATTATCAGAACTTACCTATGGGCGCTTGGATAAGGTCCTACTGAAGGTGCACCATGCGTATTTTTAAATATATAATTTTGTAAAAAACATTCACGTACAAATCAACTGACAAACAAATTTATCCAACTATTGAAAGGGTTCTTACGACCAGACTAAGTAGGCCTATTAATCCCAAAACAAAAAACATTCTTAAACTATCTAAATGATTGAGATTGACAGGTAGAACGCGATATTTCAATAAAAAACGACATTTTGTATCCTGAAAAATTTATGTTTTGGTCAGATAAACACTGGTTCGCAGGTGAAGTTTTATTTTAGACGTTTCCTCGTAATCATTGTTCAATATTACAATTGTAATAGATCTATTACACTGATTTAAATCTATTACGGCATTACGATCAATGAAAATCTATTACATTTTTAAATATTTCTATTTATGATTTTTGCAACTTATTATATCAAAAATGATTTTTTTTCGTATTAGAATTCATCTCAGTATGCCTAAATTATACAGAAAAAGTACCAAGATTGAAATCATGTTCTATTTCTTCAAGTACCGACTCTAGATGCATTTTTCAAATAACAATTTGACAGAAAGGCGATTATGCGACGCATTATTATGGTTACAATTTACATGCTGGCCGAAATGCATAAAATTTTCAGATCCTTCAGACAAATGTAATTTGTGCTGGGTATAATAAATTATTGTATACAAAAGAAATGTTACAACAGTAACTGTTACAATTTTCAGTTCACAGTCGATATTGAATAAAAATGTTGTTGAGAAAGAATACTTTCCTGATTTGTGGTTTTAGTACATATATATTTACTTATACAGTTATACATACATAATATATTTATATTTAGTTCTTATAGCACAGATATATATTATATGTGTATATCTCATATCTGTGGTTATAGCATTGAGTGAGATAGAGTATATATTTAGTTAACATTGTGAATATGTTGGTAAAATATAATATTTTGACTGATTTATATTTTAAACCGTTATTTGGTATACAACTACGTTAATTAATTCATCTTTTATGATTTATAAATAGCGCTTCAAATGTGCCATCTATCGATCTATGTAGTTTATTAACAAACTATTACAGTCTGAGAGAAATCTATTACACTTATCTCAAATCTAGTACAAGATTTAATCGCTCGGAGCAACCTGGTAAAATACAGTGCTTGTTCCTTTGTTTGATTAATATGAGCTAAATAATTAATGTTAATCTCATGCCTAATGAGTTCGATGAATAGGCTTAAATAAGTATTCGCCATTCACAGGTCAGCTAGATTCGATTAATAATTAGGTGATCATAAGTGAAAGAGCGAAAAGATGTGTTAAACAGTACGAATTGGTATCTCCCGGTAATATGGGTTAGAATGAAAGTGGAGTTTCGAAGAATTTTCTTATTCCATGCTATGCACCGGTGAATGGAGAAAGAGACCAGGAACGTGAGAACTTCTGGAATGAAGTAGAGAACGTGTTGAACATATGTAAGCCAAATGAAAGAGTGATTATATTGGGATATGAACGGATTGGGTGTACAGAGAACATAGTGAACGCGTTCTAGTAAAGTTCGAGACCAAAGAATCAATGAGAACGGTGAACACCTGCTAAACATCTGTGGAGAGAAGCCTGTTTGTATCAATACGTGGTTTAAACATAAAATGTGCATATGTATACATGGCAAGAGGTTAATCTAAAAGTATGATAGACTTGATAGTGTATGATGAACGGCTTAGAAACCTGGTGAAAGACAAAAGTAATGCGCGGAGCATGTGGATCGGACCACTTTTGGTTGTATCGAGAGTGTGTTTAGGCAAAAGTGGGTGTGGAGAAGGAAAGCAAACGTAGTGCGAACGTCCAGAATTAGGGTTGACAAACTAATGGATAATGGTGCGAGAATGAAATACGCAGATGCTGTGAATAAAGAGTTGAAATGAATGAAACAGTGTGGAACGAACAAATAAAAGACACTGACGTTGAAAGTGCATGGATAAGCTTGAAAAACTCTGTTGTCAATTGTGCCGTACGAATATGTGGAAGTGTGATTGTAGGTAGACAGAAAAATGTGGTTGGTGGAATGAGTCGGTAAAAAGGCAGTAAGTAAGAAAAAGATGCGTACATGGCAATGATTGCTGCAAAAATGAGACTGAGAAGAAACGATTGTGTGAGGTGTACAGATTAAGAAACAAAGAAGCGAAGGAGCAGTGAGAATAAGTAAAGAGGAAGTGATGGCTGTGGAGAGAGAAATGCAGAATGATTTTGAGGAAACAAAAACTCTTCTGGAAATGGGTCAAAATACAAAACCTGGCCCAAAACAGAACGCTGCAGGAGTGATGAATGATAGAAACGAAATAGTATGGGACGATTGTGAAGTGAGGAAATGCTGGCAAGAATATTTCGGAAAGCTGTACAGTAGTGAGGAAAGTAAGACTGAAGGGTTAAATAAGGAGAATATAGAAGAAATATGAATGAAACTGAGAAGGATATTGGAATAAATGAGGTAGAGAAAACGGTAGGAAGGTTGAAAAACGACAAGGGAGCAGGCGTAGAAGAAATCACTGGTGAAATGCTCAAGTATGGTGGTGGAAAGCTTATACGAAGATTGCGTGATTTATTCAATGTATGCCTTATGTGGAAAAGTGCCGAGTGATTGGAAGAGCGCGATCATTGTACCATTGTATAAGGGTAAGAACAAGAATGATTGTAAGAACTAAGAGGAATAAGCTTGCTCAGCGTACCTGGTAAAGTATTTGGAAGAATACTGATTGATAGAGTACGAGAAACTACAAAATCTAAGATGTGGGATGTGCAAGGTGGCTTCATGTCAGGGAGAGGATGTGTCGATCAGATCGTTGCTCTCCAGCAGGTGATCGAAAAGTGTTTAAAGGTAAAAGAAGTTGTACTGTGCGTTTGTAGATCTGGAGATAGCATGACAGAGTAAATAGAGAGAAGCTGGGAAATATTAAATGAATATGGCGTAAATAAAGGTCTAATAAATGGAATAAGGGCAGTATACAACGGTAGTCGGGCATGTGTTAGGGTGAGAGGAGCGTGAGTGAATACTTTAATATTGAGCAAGGAATGAGACAATCTGTGATGTCACCGTGATTGTTCGATGTATTTTTTTTTTTATGATTGTGGACCTGAACAGGCTAAATAAGGCCTATCGTGCTAAAGCACTAGGAACACTTAGGAGGATGGATAGAGGGATAATGAATTGCCAATAGATGCCTATGAACAGCTACCTTAAATTTTCTCATATCATAAGTGAGAGGAAAACAAGGAACTAGGAGATCATTCCAGAGTTTAGAAGCCGTGTGGAAAAATGTGGATTGCGCCTGTTTGGTACGACAAGTGGAGATTTGTACTACATACTGATGATGTGAATGAGCGAACCGAGTGTTTCTCGCAAAAGATAGCAGATGGTATCAAAGAATATAATTCACAGCACAATAGCCGTTGTAATAACGATAATACAAAGAAAGAACTGAAACCATCCTTCTATGCTCAAGGGACTGTATGTGAGAAGTTAAGGACGGGTCATTTATAAGCCTAATCGCTCTCTTTTGAATACGATCAACGATATCGAGAGTGTATTGGAGCACTAACCCAAAGGTGAGAATTATATTCCAGATGAGGCCGAATTTGGGCCTTATACAGCAGAAGGAGTTGTCGAGAGGTAAAGTACTGCTTAGATCTGTACAAAAGCCTATTTTACGAGCAGCTGTTTTGGTAGCTGACAGAAATGGTCAACCCATGAGAGATTTGAAGATACAGTCATACCCAACAGAGTAAAGAGTCTGAAAACTTAAGAACTGAGCCATTCATACACAGGAAATGATCGATCTTTTTGGCGGACATAAGGCAACACTGAGTTTTGTTAGCATTAAATTTAACTAGATTATTGCTTCCCCATTCGAGAATACGTTGAATGTCTTTGTTGATTGAATTTGCCATTTCAGCTTTAATTTCTTGATTTGACATAGAAGGTGGATTATCACTATGAGTAGACTGAGATGAACTACAGTGAAAGTGCTATCGTCAGCAAAGCAATGGATGGGGTTAGTTGTTGAAGAAATAAGGTCGTTTATGTACAGCAGAAAAAGTGTAGGCGCTATAACGGATCCCTGTTACGCCCGCGTTAATGCTAACTTCTTTTGAAAAAAGCCATCAACTACGACACATTCGTCTTTTATCAAGGAAACTAGAAACCCAGTTGATGAGCGTATCATTTAAAAACGAGGTGAGTTTGGCAAGTAAACCTTATGCCAAACTTGGTCAAATGCCTTTGAGATATCTAAAGCGACTACAACTGTTTCACCGGACTGCTTACTTATTGTTCCAAACTTGGGTCAATATGAAAGAAGATCGCCTGTTGAACGACTTTGCCTAAACCCATATTGGTGGTCACTAAGGAGTTTGTTAGTTTCAAGGAACGTGAGCAGTTGCTGATTGATGGCTTTTCCATGATTTTAGACAAAATGGAAGTGATGGCAATTGGTCTGTAATTTGAGGATCGGTCTTATCACCTTTTTGGGAATAGGTTGAACATTTTAACTTCCATGATGAAGGAATTCCCAGAAGATATAGAGATCGTATAGAGCTTAGATAGGACTGGTACTAGTTCGGGGAACATTTCTTTAAGACAATAGCTGGGATACCGTCTGGGCCAGTCGCCTTATTGAGATCAAGCCTACTGATGATCGATTCCGAGCTTGCCGAAAATGAATTGGTTTCATAACGTATGAAGAAGAGTTGACTAGGGGCACATCTTTTCCAGAATCATTGAGACACGAGTTTGATGCAAAAAATCCACAAAAACGTTGGCTTTGTCTACAGAATCAGCAACTACCGATCCGTCAATAGATGTCAAAATGAAGATGTTCGGTTTTTACTAATGGCTTTTTGCTAAAGACCAAAATTTACGACTGCCTAAAGGAATTAGCTAGTTCATTGCATTTTCGTTGTTCGAACAACTTTTTAGTTTTAGTGATGACACTTTTGCAGATATTTCTAGCACCAACGTATTCTACATGACTGTCAACCGATTTATTAGATTTCCATTTAATGTAACATTTATTTTTAAAGATATTGCATCAGAACAAGCCTTATTGAACCAGGGTTGGGAACGTGAATGACCTAACGGTACTGTTTTTCGGAATGTTAACTCCATTCCCATGAGGATGACTTCAGATACTGAAAGAGCGATGTCCGAAGAGGACGACTTAAAACAATATTCACGCCATGGAAAGGTTGCAAAGAAATCCGTAAATCACTCCATCGAGCTGACTTAAAACACCACAAGGTTCTATCGGTTTTCGAACAACAGTGGAATTAGGTACAGTAGAAATGATTTTTATTAGACAATGGTCGGAAAGACCTAAAGGCGAAAGAACGGAAGTTTATAAACAAGAGGGTTTGATGAAAGAGATCTAGAAGATGTGGAGTATGGTTAGGGTTATCAGGGATTCTTGTGGGTTCAGAAATCATTTGTGTGAGATCACATGAAATAGCAAATGTTTCTGCACTATGACCAGCGGGTAGTAGATGAAAATTAAGCCAATTAGAGTTATGAACGAAATCCCTACAAATGAGATATCCAAGATGGAAACTGAGACAGGAGATAGTCAACTTTCATACTAAGGTAATCGAAGAAGTCTTGAAAGTTGCTGTCATTAGGAGACCTATAAATGCAACAGTAGAATTTCACAAAATTAGGACCAGAATTTTAAACCAAATCACGTCAAAATTTTTATTTTCTAAGGAAGAAACCCTCTTGCAAACAATTTCTTAAGCAATTTAAATGGATAGATGTCTTGACAAATGTAACGATACAAATGGTGTAATGGTTGGTAACGTAAATGTTTGGCGTATGCAGATGACACAGTCTTATTAAGGACAGGCGGATGAGCTCCCGCTCTGGGAAGTTTGATACAGTCTGTGGAGCATGGACCTAAAGGTAAACGTGAACAAAACTAAGATTGTGGTGTTCAATCGGGAACGTGTAAAGGAGAGTAGAGTATTTACTCTGCAAGATGAAATTGTGGAGCAAGTGGACCAGCTAGAATGTTTACTGCAGATGGTACAATTGAGATCGAGATTGGACGAAGGGTCAATGCTGGAAGGAAAGTGATTGGAAGTGTGTGGACGATAATGAGAAATGAAGGCATGAGCCTAGCTGCGCAACGAGCAATCTATAATGGCGTATTCATCCCGTCAGTACTGTATAGAAGTGAGACATGGGTATGTCAAAAAAAGCACGAAAGAAAAATAAATGCCGTGCGTATGAGATTCCTGAGGAGCGCATGTGGTAAAACGAGAAGGTACAAGATAAAAAATGAATGCATAATGAGGGGGTGTGGTGAGGAAAAGACGATGATGGATAGATATAAAAGTTGTACATTACGTTGGTTTGGTCACATTGAGAGAATGAACTACGCAAGATTAACGAACAAATATATGTGGGTGAGGTTAGGGGAAAGTCCGGGCCTGGTAGGCTGCGTAAAACTTGGCTGAATTTAGTAGAATCTATGATAAAGGAAAGGAAGATAAGGAGTTTTAAAAACACATGTATGAATCTTGCGGAAGCTAGGGAGGTATGCGGAGATAGGAAAACATGGAGAAAGATTGTGAATGAAAAATAAATAAGAGGCAGGGATTGTTTTGCCTACCCCGCAAGGGAATGGCGTGAAGGTTAAGTTAAGTTAAGTTAATTGCAAACCTCTTCATGCAAGAGTTTAAAGAGAAAGCATATAAACCGACGCTACGGTTGAGATACGTAGAAAATACATTTGTCATCTAGAGCGACGGACAGGAAACACTCAGGGTATTTTTGGAACACCTCATCAACGTGCACACAAATATCAAGTTCACAATGGAAATAGAACTAAATTACCAGTTACCGTTTCTGAACGTGCTAGTTAAGAAGAATGAAGACGGACGCCTAAGCCACACAGTCTACATCCAAGTCAACTCAAATCAGTCATCAAGACGCTGATCAATCGATCGAAAAGATTAGCAGACGCCTACAACATCAAAGAAGAGATGACAAAAATAAGAGAGGCTTTGATTAGAAATGGATTCCACCACCACGACATACAAAGGACTTTGAGGCCTTCAAGTAGAGAAGACAAAGAACCAGCTAATCCTGCAACCGCCACGGCATACCTACCATACATCAAAGAGACAACGGGCAAGATTAGCCGTATTTTTAAAAAACATAAAATCGATACAACTTTCACGGCGTATCAAAAAATTCTATCTAAGAAATCCTGAGGACAAGATCTCGTTAGAGAGTCAAGGAGTGTACGAGATTTCATGCGGAGGCTGCGGGCTATCGTATATTCAACAGACCAACAGAAAAATCAGGGCAAGGGTAAAAGAACGCAAAAACGTGGTTAATAAAGTTCAAGTGACATCATCCTTGGCCAAACACATAACCACAATAGGAATCAAAATTAAATTACAGGACGCAGAAATCTTGGCAAGCATCGAGCACTTTACAGCTAGAATTATCAGAGAAGCAATAGAGATTGAGAAACACCCACATAATCTCAACACAAGAGACGATGCTCTGAGACTACCATCAATGTGGAAAACATCATTAATCCCTAGACCGCTAAAATCCACAACACCTAAAACAGAATCAACAAAAGAAGAAGTGAAAACGGAAGCAAACAGTGAAATCAGTGAAAGTAGTGACAGCAGCGTAAGCAGTGAAAGCTGTGAACCCAGTGAAAGCAGTGAAAGCAGTAGAAGCAGTGAAAGCAGTGAAATCAGTGAAAGTATGGACGAAACAAACTTTAATTTATTCATCTCCAGAAGACAGAGTCGCTCAAAACAAGGCAGTCGCTGCTCATTTACTTCCGCTGGAAGCGTGCGGGCAACGTTTGGTTTAAGCTTCTGAAATTTAGTATTTTTAGACATCTCTGAACCTCACTTTTAGAATAATTTAGCTCACTAAAATCTGTTTACCCAACAGAAATAGTTAAGCTCTTCCCACTCAATTTTGGCCAACGTAAGCAGCGACCAGTTTTACACCAACAAAATTATAAGAACAGGGAAAACTAGATTACAATGCGTCATTTTTTAGTATTGGTTCTTTAACACACAGCAAAAGTTTCAAATTATTTATTACTTGTAAAAATACGACGTAAGAACATATTAAAGAAGGTACAAGAAACTGCAAATCATTACAGTAAAGCAAAGCAAAGTTTGGAAATTACAGGTGGAATTATGTAAGATTCGTCACCTACTATGTTTTTTCAAATCGTTTTTAATTATATAAAATAAAGTAACACAAACGTAGTTTAAAAATATTTGAAGTTTTGGATTAGGTCAAAATAAGGCGTCCTTTTATACGGACGATTGAGTTATATACTACGTTTAGAATAAGACACAGTTGCAAAACACACTTTAAGTTATTCTAAAAAACAGTGAACATAAAACAGTTAAACTATAATATTGAATAAAACAGAATTATAGACGTCTGTTCTGTTAGGAACGCCACCTGCAACAGTTGAAAACAAGTAATTGCTTGTGTTCCAGGTTTTAAAAATATGACCAATAACAAAGTTGCATTTAAATATTGCGGGAAGTTTTGGGAAGGAGCTTAACTATTTATGTTCGGTAAACGGAGTATAGCAATTTTTCTTATAGAAGTTCTGTAATTATATTGTACCATTACTTCATTAAAAATTATTATTAATTTTATTAAATACATAAATAAAAAGTTTACCTCGAGTAGGATTTGAACCTACGACCTGTACTTTGCTAGAGTGCCGCGCTAACCAACTGCGCCATCAAGGTTCAAGCCCCAATCGATATAAATTTTGTCTTTATGTATGTAGAACGGATGTAAATTCTAATTCATTAATTTGCTATAAACGTTCGGGTATTGTTGTGTTCCAACTTTCCTTTTTCTTTTTACTGGCCGATTTTCAATAACTTCCTATTGCATTTTAAGAAATGTTAAACGAAATCGTCTTCTAGTTGTTATAATCGAATTTGTTTTACTAGACAGTGTTAACTGATCTGTCAAATTCATGTTTTACCTACCTACTTGATTGCCTTTAGACTTAACTTAGCTCAACCTTCACGGCATTCCCTTGCGGGGTAGGCAAATAACCCCTGCCTCTTATTTATTTTTCATTCACAATCTTTCTCCATGCTCTCCTATCTCTGCATACCTCCCTAGCTTCCGCAAGATTCATACATTGTCTCTGACATGCCCTTTTATTTTTAAAACTCCTTATCTTTCTTTCCTTTATCATACATTCCACTACATTCAGCCAAGTTTTACGCGGCCTACCAGGCACGACCTTACCTCTAACCTCACCCACATATATTTGCTTCGTTAGTCTTGCGTTGTTCATTTTCTCAATGTGACCAAACCAACGTAATGTACTCCTTTTATATCTATCCATCATCGTCTTTTCGTCCCCACACTCCGTCATTATGTATTCATTCTTTATAGTGTCCCTTTTCGTTTTACCACATGCGCTTCTCAGGAATCTCATACCAGCTCGTCCACTTGCTCGACAATTTCATCTTGCAGAGTAAATACTCTACTCTCCTTTCCACCTTCAGCATTGAACACCAAAATCTTATTTTGTTCACGTTTACCTTTAGGTTCATGCTCCCACTGACTGCATCAAACTTCCTCAGAGCGGTTAGTAGCTCATGTGCACTGTCACTTAATAAGACTGTGTCATCTGCATACACTAGAAGTCGTACGTTTACGTCACCAACCATTACACCATTTGTATAGGTACATGCTTGTCTAACACATTTATCCATGTATACATTGAACAACCGCGGTGACGTCACACTGCCTTGTCGCACTGCTTGCTCAATATTAAAGTAATCACTCACACCTCCTCTCACCCTAACTCATGCCGACTACCGTTGTATACTGCCCTTATTCCATTGATTAGACCTTTATTTAAGCTATATTCATTTAATACTTCCCACAGCTTCTCCCTATTCACTCTGTCGTATGCGTTCTTCAGATCTACAAACGCACAGTAGCGCTTCCTTTTTACACTTAAACACTTTTCGATCACCTGCTGGAGAGCAACTACCTGATTGACACATCCTCTGCCTGGCATGAAGCCACCCTGCATATCCCAAATCTTAGCTTGTGTAGTTTTTCGTACTCTATCAATCAGTATTTTTCCAAATGTTTTACCAGGCACGCTGAGCAAACTTATTCCTCTGTTCTTGCAATCACTCTTGTTTCCCTTACCCTTATACAGTGGTACAATGATCGCATTCTTCCAATCCCTCGGCACTTTTCCACACATAAAGCAAACATTAAATAATTCACACAATCTTCGTATAAGCTTTGCTCCCTCCTACTTTAGTATTTCACCAGTGATTTCATCTACGCCTGCTCCCTTGCCGTTTTTCAACCTTCCTATCATTTCTCTACCTCATTTGTCCCAATATCCCCAGTTTCATTCACCATTCATTCTACATTCTCCTTATTTAACTCTGCAGTATTATTTTCCACACTACTGTACAGCTTTCTGAAATATTCTTGCCATCATTTCGTCACTTCACAATCGTCCCATACTATTTCGTTTTTGTATTCATCACTCCTGCAGCGTTCTGTTTTGGGTCACATTTTGCATTTTTGGCCCATTTCCAGAAGAATTTGTTGTTTCCCTCAAAATCATTCTGCATTTTCTCTCCTTCCACAGGCATCACTTCTTCTTTACTTGTTCTCACTGCCTCCTTCGCTTCTTTGTTTCTTAATCTGTACACCTCATACAATCGCTTTTTCTCAATCTCATTTTTTGCAGCAATCATTGCCATATACGCATCTTTTTTCTTACATACTGCCTTTTGTACCGGCTCATTCCACCAAGCACACTCGAGTCATTCCACCAACCACATTTTCTCTGTCTACCTACAGTTGCCCTTCCACATATCCGCACGGCACAATTGACAAGACAGTTTTTCAAGCTTATCCATGCACTTTCAACGTCAGTGTCTTTTATTTGTTCGTTTCACACTGTTTCATTCACATTCAACTCTTTACTCACAGTATCTGCGTAGTTCATTCTCGCACCATTATCCACCAGTTTGTCTACCCTAATTATGGGCGTTCGCATTACTTTTGTGTCGTGCATCATACACTATCAAGTCTGTCATACTTTTAGATTCACCTCTTTGCCATATATACATATGCACGTTTTTATGTTTAAACCAAGTATTGGATACAAACAGGTTTATCTCTACACAGATGTTCACCAGATGTTCACCATTCTCATCGACTCTTTGGTCTCCGAACTTGCCTAGAACGCGTTCAGTATGTTCTCTATGTACACCTACCCATCCGTTCACTAGTGTAAAATAAATTGTGTAACTTGTAGAAATTAGTAGGTAAAAAAACTGTCTTATTCTATAAAGAAGTGTAGCAAATTATACATATTTGAAAAGTTGAAGAATGGCTCTTTAGGATGGTATGAAAATATACAAGGTGTTACTATAAAAAAGAGTCACAATTTTGAGTTGAAAAGTGGGAACTTTTTTTCAAGTCACTGTAAAAGTTATAAAATTTTGAAAAAATATAACAAAACTTTTTGAGAAACATTCATTCTGCCGAAAGTCCCTTATCTCTGTCTCACTCCGTCTAGAAGTTATACGCTCTTAAAGTGTGTAACAAAGTCCTGGGACACCCTGTATTATACAGATTTGAAAAACAACAGAAATAAAATACAAACAGTTACACTTACATTTAAAATTAAATAATTTAAACAGTTTATTAATATTTATTATTCAATGAACCTAATTGTTTCATAGTAAACAGTTTAAATTTGTAGAGGTAATTCTTCATGCGCGATAAGCTTAAAATATATTTGAACATACTTTTAACTCTATCATCTTTTAATAAAAACTAGGAAGAAATGATTTACTGCAGTCATTGATGTTTTAACCGAAAGCAATCATAAGTGCTAAATTACGACTGTATGTTGAGCTGAATAATTCCGAATTATTTAATAATAAACTAACCCTCACAGTCTTTATGGAAATTTCTGATGAATAATTTTTCGATTTGATAGTTCGAAAATTGATAAAAATATGAAGTTTACGAATTTTATTATCCCAGGCGAATAAAGTGATTTCATTATTTCATGGTCTGTCGTTCACACTTAATTATTTATTTTATATAAATATTACTACAATTAACATCGTTTATGTTCAAATGTAGATATTTATAGATCACTCTTTTATCGGTTAGCCAAATATGACAAATTCACTTGCTTACAATTGAGAATATAATGAAGTTATTCATTCAACTTCATACAAAATTAATTGTATGTTGTTTATCAATCGATGACTACTGCATCAATCTTATTCACTAGACTTAATTTTGAACAATCGTATACATAACCATTACTTAGCAAAACATTTTGGATGAAGTGATACAAGACGGCAATTAATGAGAAACGTTTAGTTACCACTTCCAGTTTATATTTATTATATATATATATATATATATATATATATATATATATATATATATATATATATATATATATATATATATTATATCGATGGCCTAGAATCAATACCTCGTATGTGCAAACTGCCAAAGTTTTCAGTATAAACAAAAAACCTTCCAGTTGTCATAATTCAAAATCACACTTCTACAAATGCAATTTTGGTTTTATTTTTGTGAAATAATATAATTACTAAGACATAATTAAGATTTTTATTTGCCCTCTAATAAAATGCAAGCACTTACGAGGTATTAGACTTATAGTGATTGACAAGTAAGAGGTATTGCTGCTTACGAAATTATTTTGTTTCAATTTAAATTTCATTAATTAAAGAAACAAAAATAATATTACACATGTTGCTTAAAACAAAAAAATATAATTTTAATCTTGATCCGTTTGCCGCCCTTTCTTTTTGGAAGTTTCATGCGCCAAATTCTTATAAAAATTAATGTAGTCCGGTTCCATTACCTGGGTTATATCCATTAAATGTTCATATTTTTCCAAAGAAATCTTGGGTTTGGTGCGGTATAATTTCGGGTAAGTAGGTATAACATTTGGTAAAGTTTTATTTTTTCTTAGTGGCAGGTATTCTGAGTCGAAATCGGTCTTGTAATATATAGTCCCCTCGGGGGTATATTTAAGGCATTTTATATCCGTAACATAGAAGTTTCCTGGTGGTCTTAAGGAGTTGTACCATTGAAATTCTGGAGAGGCATAGTTTTGGAAGAAATCGTGTGTTAGATACTTAGCATCTAGAGGAAATGGCTTCTCTCTTGCTCGCTTGGTAACAGAAACAAACTCTGCGGGTAAATGAATGTCTCTTCTGTCCAAACGTGTCTCAATCAGACTGTGTACTTCTGCTCAATGGTTTTCCGCTCTTTCACAGCAAAAGTCAGCAAGGCATTTGATACAACAGTGCACCTGTTCTGATACCCACATCCATCAGAGTATAAAACAATGGATTTGTCACTATTTTGAAAGTGTGAGTATAAGTAGTCGATAATGCAGCTTGCAAAATGCGTTGAAGTCACACCACCTTCTCCTTCATGCCACCAGAAATTAGTACTCTGATGAGTAGAAACATTATATACAGTAAAGTTGTGAACCCTTAATTTCATTTTAAAATATAATTTTGAGGCATATAGCTTGGGACATAATTGAACAGCCTGTAAGGCCATGGTTACCATGTTGCAATTGCCTAAAGTGCTAGCTTCTTTATCTGTTTGTTTTTCGATTCTAGCTCGATCTTTATTTGCAATGTGACATTGATAATCCTCCTCAGTGACGGTTTCAAAATTTCCTGCTTTGTAGGCACAGCACACGTCACATTGATCTTTTTTAGGCTGGAAAATCGCTAAGTTTTTTCTATCAAAAATTTCGTCAAATGTAAAAGAACTTAGTGGCTTCACGTCGGTGCAATCAGATCTATACAATCTGTAAAGTTCGGATTTACTTTTTATGAAACTGTCTTCAATGTATTGTTTGTTAGTGTCTCGCCTTGCGTAATGGGATGGTAGTTTTGGCAAGCTATCTAGCCATGTTTCAAGAAACTTCCGTTGTTCGACGTTTAATAATATTGTGCTGTTAGCTTCACGATTAGCAGATCTACGCGTCTTCCAAACCTCAGCTGATGGTAAAGTACCACAAGTACTCTTTTGGCACCATAACCGAACTGACCATTCGCTTAGACTAAGAGTACTAAGAAACATGTTCTTACATACTCTCATTTTGTTGGTTCCATCTTTAAAAAAATATTTAAATGTTGAGCTTTTTTGGGTTTCTTGATTTTCCGTTCGTCGCCGAGTTGGTTTCTAAATATCCACATGATTCACAACAAAGATTTGTTTTTGTTCCCAGGTCATTTCACTCCAAAATTTTGAAATTATTACGCTTCTGACGCCATCAGTAAGCTTGCTGCATTCATAAATTTTGGCGTGCTTTCCATTGCATCTTTTGCCCATAATCCTTGCTTCTCTCTGTGTATCGTTTTTCCATACTTTGTCCTTTGATCTCGTATGACCCGTATAAGCCTGTCCTTTCATCCGCTTGTATTTATTATTGTTGCGCTTCCATTGAGACCTATTTACAAAACGCTTGTCTGTTCGTTTTCTTTTTAGATTTTGAGAACCTGTTCCTTGCTCATCTACCTCCACCGCTTCACCTTCTGCTTCTTTCAATGCATTTTGAGTACCTGCACCTTCCGCATTGACCACCGGTTCATTTTCTGCTTGTTCCAGCGTATTTTCTTCTGGTTCTTCTTCTGATGTGAAAGAAGATGAATCTTCACCAGATGTCATTACGTATTCTTCGTCCATATCGTCTTCTATTTCTCTCCCAGGATCATTATTGTTTTCTAGTTCAAACCGCTCCACGTTTTCATATTGTATTAGTTCGAAATTCAAATTGTTGTTGCCCGTAAGTAGGATGGATGCGAGTTCCCCTTCGTTAGTGTCTTCAGAACAGGGAATGATTTCGAAAACTTCGACACTTTGTGCTGTCCCAACTTCAGGAATCTCGCAATGATTTTCACTATTTTCTAAAATAAATAAATTGAATTGGCATGTTAGACACGGAAAATTGTTCTTGGCTTTTGATGTTTCCGTCGTTTCCGACGGAAGATGGTGATTTTTTATGGGACTCGAGAGCCATTAATACCATTCGGCTTGCGCGACTGTTCATTCTGTAATAGTATAATGAATCAAATTTACGATAAATACCATAATAATATGACTAAGTTAACAATTCTGTGATCAATTTTCCGTTTTTACTTGGGTTTAGTTATAGGTACATTAACAATAATAAATTAATATTAAACAAAGATTAAACCCAATAAATTGTTGCTAATACCGCGTAAGTACTTAAATTATTCATTGAACCAATACCTCTTATGTACAAGTCACAAATAAATGGATCTAATTACGAGTACATCGCTATCTTTCTCACATCTCCTTACTGAACAAACATTCCAAGGCAACAATAATTATAATTAGCTGGTAGTAATCTAATGAACTTACCTGTATCTTAAATATTTCACAAGAAACACCACAATACACAACTTGTCCGAAGCGGCCATTAGCAATTTGGCGCTTACGAGCTATTGCATCAAACATTTGCACATGAGGTATTGGCACGTGACACATTGAAGCTTTTCTATTGGTCTGAGAGTTACGAGCTATTGCCAGGATGTGGGAAAAGCATACAACAACGTAGTGGCGCTAAAACCGTAAAATTTAAAAAAATGTACTTACGAGCTATTGATTCTAGGCCATCGATATATATATATATATATATATATATATATATATATATATAAGAGAGAGAGAGAGAGAGAGAGAGAGAGTGTATTTTAAAATCACCGACAAACGAAAACTGGAGATTCTATGATTCAAAATAAGACAAAAATGATCATAAACGCTTTTCCGAAAATTTTTCCTAACCGAGATACAGGTTGATTAAAAAATACTTTTTTTAAGGTTTTTTTAAGATTCCTCAAAAACTACAAAAGATATTACACTAAGATTTGGTACACCTAAATGTCTAATTAAATACAATTAATCGATGGGTTTGAGCCAACTGACTCCATCCAGTGGCGTAGAATATTTTAAGTTAATCAGTTTAAGTAAAAAAAAAACGCACGCCCCTGGTTTTTTAAAAAAATATTTTTTTGATAGATTCAACATTTACTTAGTATTTTTTCGATTCGGCACCCTGTTTTTGAAATATTTTGCATTAACATAAACGACCACATTATTCAATAAAAACCAAAATTTGTTTTATTTTACAAAAAAATAACGCAGTTAATTATTAGGTACATTATTAAATTGAAGGAATCAAAAACAAAATAATAATTATTTTTATACATATTGTTCAAAATGTCCTCCTTCCTTTTGAATGCAAGGTTGTATTCTTCTTAGCAAATGAAACCTAACATGCTGAAAAATTTGAGGCGTAGCCCTAATCTCATCCCATGCCAAATCTGGCGATCGTTTCAGCCACGGTACTTCACTTCCTCGTCCAATCCAGTGTCCAGGGAACCATGCATTTAAAAATTCTCTGACGTTTCGTGTAGAATGTGGTGGTGCACCATCATGCATGAAATACATGTTCATTCTAACATCTAAGGGTAAGTCGTCAAACAATTCTGGCAAACCTTCTCTCAAAAACTTTAAATAGAATTCGCCAGTAAGTCTTTGAGGTAAACGGATAGGTCCGATTAGGAGATCGTCTAGTATACCTATCCAAATATTTTCGCTAAATTTATGTTGGTGAGCTGTAACTACAGTTGGATGCTGATTTTAATCTAACCCTTTATGGGAATTATGCAAGTTTATTATTCCATTTCGGGAAAAAATACACTCATCAGTGGTCAATAAGTTTCTAACAAATTGTACATCTTCAGCATTTTTATTTAAAAACCATTCGCAAAAATTCATTCGACGAGGATGGTCAACACGCAATAATGCATGCACTTTTTGTAGGTGAAAGGGATGTAAATTTTGTTTTCGTAAAACTTTCCAAGACTTGCTATGCGGCACACCAAATTCTAAACCTAACTCACGCGTACTTATTGATGAATTTTTATAAACACTATCTAAAATTTGTTCCTCAATTTCAACTGGTACACAAGCATTTCGTCCGGAATTTTTCCTTCCTTTTAAACTTCCACACTCTAACAAGTTACGATGAACTGTTCTAAACCTAGTATGATGTGGATGTCTTCTATTTGGAAATCTTTGTTCATAAAGTCGAGCAGCTGCACGAGCATTGCAATTAGTATTACCATAACATAAATTTTTCACAGTAATTAGACACAAACAATGAATTACAAAACACGCGTAAATGCAACTATTTTAGCAAACATAAGATACGTAACTGTCAAATGCAAAGCAATCTCTGATCTATTTAATTTGGTTATTACTGAACAATCTAGTAGTTTATGTTAATGCAAAAGATTTCAAAAACGGGTGCCGAACCGAAAAAATACTAAGTATGATTTTATTTGCAGAATTAAATGTTGAATCTAACAAAAAAATATTTCTTCAAAAAAACCAGGGACGTGCGTTTTTTTTACTTATTGACCAACAAGATTGTTATTAATTGTTCCGTACCATGTGTTAATTTTAAATTAATGCTGGAAATGTCGCTCCAAAGTAGCATGTGGATTTGTTCTGGTCAAAAAATCACCGAGCAGTAAATTTTTGACTGGTCTGTAATGAAACGAATAAAGCTTCTGCATACGTAAAACATTAGATGTTACAGTACGGGATAATCCAACATTTAATGATAATCGGCGAATACTTATTGTTGCGTCATCTTCAACAGTATTTAATAATTGTTCTCCTTGTTGAACAGTGTGCTCAATAGGTTGCACGTTATGACGTACAGGATGATAGTTACCCGTTTCACACAATACGATTTGGATATCTTTTACTAAAGTTTCGTTAAGTTAAAATAAGTAACTGTGATAAACAAACCTTGTACATACGGATAGGTGTATCGCACATATTAAAAGTTCGTAGAAATGAATATTAGGTATGATAAAGATGCACTATCCAACTGGTCTAATGTATATAACCAAAATACCTTGAAGAACAGAGGCGTTAAAAAACAACATTTTTAAAATAAATATATTTAATATTAATTACATTCATGTCGATTCATGAATTATTTGTTGGTGTACGTCATTGGCACTCATTTTCTGCTTGTTAATATTGCTATCGAATACACTATATTGAGTGTTCGCGAGAGTAATAGAATCTGTAGTACTAATTTTAAATACATTTTTCTGGGAAATGGTGCAGTTTAGCGACTTTCGACAAGTATATCTTTTATAAAGCTATTATTATGAAATTTTTAAACAGTTACTGATTATGTCAAATTTTTCACATAAGAAAAAAATATGTCAACGAGAATGTAACATACAGGTTACTGCAAGCACCTTCTATACTATACACAAAAACTGATTTCACAGACATGTTCAGCTAATGCAAAAACCTACAAAAACCAAATTTCAATTAAATAACTCAGAAAATAAAAGAGTTAGCGTAAAAAATAGAAAACAAAATAAATTTTTAAAGGCTCGTATGTCCTTAAGGTAGCAACTTGGCACTAAGGTAAGTTGACTTAAATCATATATTTTAATCCAGAAAAGGTGCTCCTGCAATGGCATTATTTCAAGACTCTATATATTATATATATATATATATATATATATATATATATATATATATAATAATAATAATAATGTCTTTATTTGGACACAAGAATATATATATAATTGGATATATATATATATATATATATATATATATATATATATATATATATATATATATATATATACAGGGTTAGTCACGCTCAACGGGTCGGAACCTAGCGGTAAAACGGTAAATGATATCAAAAATCGTTTGACAAAGGTATGTAGGTCTATTTGGTCTACAATTTAAAATTAGTGTGGAATATACAGGGTTACTCAAAAAAAAGTTACATATCAAAGTTATGTTTTTTTAAATGGATCACCCTGTATTTTATTACTTTTTTGAATCCTACTTTAAAAAATAATATGTATTTATTCAAGTAACCCTATATCCAAGTTTGATAGTTTTCGAGTTATTCAATTGTTTCTAAAAATGTAGAGTAATTGGAAAAAATTAATTACAACTTAACAGAAATTTTTTAATTAATTTGCTTTTAGATTTCGATTCTACACTTCTTGGACTGTCTATCAGAATAATTACAATAGTAAAATAATATGCAGGGTGTTCCTAACTTCAACTTTGATTTTCTCCAAGTATTTGGTGCTGCTACTTTGTTATTTTGAATGGAACACCCTGTATTTTATTCCTTCATGAGAAGGGAAATTTAATACTCTTTTAAACTGATATAGGTTCCCTATCCCAATTTTCAGTATTTTCCGAGATATTTCCATTATTTTACCAGTATGCATAAATATTGACAGTTTTCTAGTAAATACTGGCAAGATGGCCTTGAAATATAAAACAATTAAATTGAAAATATTATAATTTTAAAAATTAAACAATAAAACGAATAACAATTAACATAACTGCAACATTAAAAATCACTCTACTAAACTCATTTTATAATAAATGTTCAATGAGATATTCATTTTGTTGAATACACAGCATTATCCTCTTTTCAAATGAGCTTTTCACATTATTTAGCATTTGGGGTGTGATTGTCGCGAATGCTTCTCTAATGCGTATTTTCATGTTTTCAGAGGTAGTTGGAGCAGTGTGGTACACAAGGGTTTTGATGTATCCCCAGAAAAAAAGTCCATTGTTGTTAAGTCAGGGGACCTAGCAGGCCAAGTGCTAGGACCTCCTCGACCTACCCACTTACCTTCAAATGTCCGGTCTAAATATTCCCTCACATTCCTTGAAAAATGTGCTGGCGCACCATCTAATTGTAGCCACATTTTTTGCCTCATATCTAAAGGAATATCTTCTAGGAGAGTCCAAAATTCGTTTTCCAAAAATCTTAAAAATTCTCTTCCATTCAAATGGCCATTAAAAAAATGTGGCCCTACTACATGTTCTTCTATTAGTCCCCCGTATACGTTTAGGGACCAACGATTTTGTCGATCTATTGTTCTAAATTGATGAGGATTCTCAGTGGCGTAATAGTGAAAATTATGCCTATTAACCAGTCCATTATTGTGAAATGTAGCTTCGTCAGTGAATAACAAATTATCATAAAAATATTGATCTTCTGCCGTATGGTCGAGAAACCATAGACAAAATTCCAGTCTACGTTGAAAATCCACTCCATACAAATGCTGATGCATTTGTATATGATACGGATGATAGTTATGTCTTCTTATTATTCTACTTACGCTGGATTGACTTATATCCAGTTCTCGAGAAATAACTGTCGAAGTGTTATTGCGATTTTCAATTACAGATTGCAAAACTGCTAGTTGTAAATCTTCATTTTCCGTTACGGGCTTTGTTATTTCTCGTGTTTTATATTCAACACTGCCAGTTTCAATAAATCGGTTTAAAAGTCTCTCGAACACTTCTTTGCGAGGATGGTCTTTTTGAGGATATCTTTCAGCATAAACACCTAATAAGCAATTTTGAAAACATTCACCTAATATAAAAATCATATTTACTCGATCTTTAATTGGGTATTCTTTCATTGTATTAATTATGTTAAATAGTGAAATCAACACTAACTAAGTTTTTACTATCTGACATAAGAAAATGTTTTATTTGTTAATTTTCTCAAAGCCTACTTAGAGTTTATCATAAAATCTTCAACATTTACGCATACTAATAAAATAATGCAAATAATTCGGAAATAAAGAAAATTCGGATAGGGAAAATAATATTAAATATTCGTTTTCATGCAGAGATAAAATACAGGGTGTTCCATTTAATAATAACACTAAAAACTTGATGCACATCAAAGTTAAAGTTTGGAACATACAATTTTACTTATTTTATTAGAAAGTCCAAGGAGCGATATATCAAAAAGTCTGTATTAAGTTGCAGTTAACCTTTTTTGTTACACTACAGTTTTATAAAAAATTTAATAATTCGGAAAGTATCAAATTTGAGTATACGGTGACCTAAATAAATACGTTAGTTTTTTAAGGACAATTAAAAAATGTAACTAAGTTCAGGGTGATTCATTTAAAAAAATACTTCTTTAATATGTAAATTTTTAAATTATAAATTTTTAACTTGGATTCCAAGACTATCTTGTCAGTATTTGCTATAAACCATCAATATTTATGCATACTAGTAAAATAATGGAAATATCTCGGAAAATACTGAAAATTGGGATAGGGAACCCTGTATTAGTTTAAAAGAGTATTAAATTTCCCTTCTCAGGAAGGAATAAAATATAAGGTGTTCCATTTAAAATAACAAAGTAATAGCACCAAATACATGGAGAAAATCAAAGTTGAAGTTAGGAAAACCCTGCATATTATTTTACTATTGTAATTATTCTGATAGACAGTCCAAGAAGTGTAGAATCGAAATCTAAAAGCAAATTAATTAAAAAATTTCTGTTAAGTTGTAATTAATTTTTTTCAATTACTCTACATTTTTAGAAACAATTGAATAGCTCGAAAACTATCAAACTTAAATATAGGGTTACTTGAATAAATACATATTATTTCTTAAAGTAGGATTCAAAAAGGTAATAAAATACAGGGTGATCCATTTAAAAAAACATAACTTTGATATGTAACTTTTTTTTGAGTAACCCTGTATATTCCACACTAATTTCAATTTGTAGACCAAATAGACCTACATACCTTTGTCAAACGATTTTTTGATATCATTTACCGTTTTACCGCTACGTTCCGTCGCGTTGAGCGTGACTAACCCTATATATATATATATATATATATATATATATATATATATATATATATATATATATATATATATATATTAACATGGAGATAATAAAATTAAATTTAATGGGGTATGATAATAATATTGGTAGCACGTATGCATGTGACGTATTCATAAGATGTAATAACATTTAAAATTATTTAGTAAATCGTAATGTATTTCACTTCACAACGTTGTATTATTATTAATTTAATATGATAATAATTGCTACTTTTATTTAAATAACTTGCCTCGACTAGCTTCTCAAAGGGGATAGGGATCAATATAAAGTTCAGTGTAAAAATTAAAGCATTAAACATTTGTGTAAGGTACTTTAGTATCATAAAATGTAATCGTGATTTTATTTATTTCTAGAATTGTGTAAATTTTAGATTTAATCAAACATCCTGTATCAGATGAAAATATATACCACGTTGTGCGCAATTGCGTTGACTTAAAAAGATGTGTAATTATCATGACTCAACAATTCCATTAATTTAATTTTGGTAACTATCTTTTATCTTTTTAATATAATATTGAATTACTATCAATAAATGATTGACTTATTTCCAGTTTAGCATATAATCTACTTGTATCCTTTACAACAATACACATAAATAAACTCTAATAAAACGCAACATAACCTCAAATTCATCATAATTTCCAATTCTGATGTAATTCAAATCCCAATATCTTTTGTTCCCTCGGTGGAAGTTCTATACAGCATCAGCAAGTTTTGGATATGCTGCACCAATCTTTACTTCATCGGTGGAAATTCCATACATCACCAATATGCATAGGTGTAATACACAACTATTTGCTTTGTCATTTTCCAAAAACACTTTAATTTATTTATTTTATATTTATAAATATCATAATTTACCTTTAGGTTTTTATCTTCAAAAATACCATAACTTTTATCGACATCCAAAATTATTATAACTTGCACTTTCAATTTTAATTTGAATTGAATAATAATATAAAGGCGATTTGTTTAAAATAATTTAAATTTTAATGCAATAATTGAAATAATTTTTTCTACATTCAAGTAAACGACACAAAAATATCACCCGAAACTAGAATTACGTTAACTTTAGATTTTGTTGCCACTTCCTTATATAGCTTCTGAGCACCAAATCACCTTAGCAAAATTGCCAATACAAACATAAGATTGTTTAATATCCATTGGTTAATCAGTTTTCACAAATTTACAAAGTATTATTTTTACTGGAAGACAGAACTATAATTATTTTTGCATTCTGTGCAAAATTCTCTATCCATAGGTACTCCACATGACATATTTCCTTTGACATTTCTTATTCATACAAATTATGAGTAATATGTAAAATTTCATATACAAATTTACTTATAACTAATTTGATCTAATTCTTACAGGGAAACTACAAACAGAAATGGATTCCTTGTCCCAAATTACATGAGGATTCAATAGTCTCTAACACTGTTATGACTCATGTTAATAAGTCCTGCGACATGAATTATTATAACCTGGTTGTAACAACCTTTTTTTTGTGGTTGTATTAAAAATACATTAATTTAAAATCGTTCATTTATTTGGCGTAATATTAGAAAAGTTTTTAATTATTAATATGTAGAATTGAGAATGGCAACTTAATTTGCATTTCCTAGAACATATCTTTTGGACGTAATATTACATAAATAGTTATAGTTCCCTTTCTTAAAAAATTGGATATATATTATTGTATCCGCGCAACGCGTGTAAACTTTTAGGGGAATACTCATTTGAGTTATTCTGAAAGCCTTTTTTAATTCACTTAATGCTGAACGTTACAGCAGTAAGCATGATTTTTACCTAATTTTTTATATTTGGTGCCATCATTGATGGTAAGTTATTTTCCAATTCATTTTACTCATATTTTTTAATGCATACTTTTATATGGCATTTTTATAATAATTATTTTTAATGGCACGTATAAGTCAGTAATTTACTATTCTATTTTCTGGTTTAAATGGCAATTTTTACTTGAATTACATTTTACAACGAAAGTTCTACATACTTTTATAAATAAATTTGGCGAATTAAACTTCAAAGAAATTCAATAAATTTATGGACACAATATATTAAGGATAAATAAGCAAGACATTGACCTCACCAAGTTCACCATTCTGCTTCATAGTTACCAGTTACAGTTTATGTACCGAACGTTCAAAGGTAATGTTTTTATATAATTTTAGAATAGTATAAGACTTCTGATTTTTAACCTTTTAATCAGATATTGAATAAACTTAAGTATATCATGTTATTTTATCTTCATTTTGATAAATTGTTTATTATTACTCATTAACTAGGTTTTGTTGTTCCTATATATATATATATATATATATATATATATATATAAAGACAACATGGCGCTCGAGATTTTATAATTTTTTCATAATTTTTAGATAACATTTTTTTTTAATTAAGTGAAAATAATTAAGCAGATGAGAAGCATGCAGTATTTCAGGTATGTTAATTAAACTCTAAATTAGAACTTACCCTATTTCATCTTGCGATTAAGCCGACGGCAGTAGCGATTATTATTTGGTAATTTGTTATATTAATTAAAATCATTCGATCAGTTACAAATTGTTTATTACATCATCGCTTTTTTTTAATGTTACAATTTGGCGTTATTTGTTGTTGTTCAATATTGACGTAATTTAATGTTCTATGGTTTACCAACTTTTAAGCTTAAATCACATCTGGAATGTTAATTTAAGTTGTAACACTTCCTAAACAGACTGTTAAGTAATTTTATAACATAATCTTTGTTCAAATTCACTTTTAAAATTAATAATTTCTATGAATCTTATAAAATTTGTTATGAGTCACCAACTTTACATGTCCTCTACATTTTTTAAATTGGTTGATGCAATTTAATCTCTTTTTGTTTTAGAATGGAACCTGCTCGGAAATTAAAGAAATGAAGAATAACATTGTTTAGCCATGATAACACTTTTATACTTATGAAATATGGTATAACTAGCTAACAACATGTTCTATATTCACATCTTACTTATTTTTATGTTAATTTGCACCTATACAGTTTGCGCTTTACGTATATGTTTATTCAAATTCAACGTAATTAATTTATGTTTAGCGTCTCTTTTAATATAAAGTTATATTGTTCTAAAACTGATATTTAGCTTAACTAATATCATCTCAACATATGTATATATATATATATATATATATATATATATATATATATATATATATATATAGAATAGAATGTGTTGAACGATTTTATTGAAAATTTTCGTCAACGATGTCTTTCATTAGAACAAAGGAACGATTAAAATTTGAATAAAATCTAGCTAGTAGTTTTTTTTTGTTTTTTCCTTTGCACTTAGTAACAATAAATTTGAAGAAATAAACCAATCAGTGTGTAATTAACTGTCAATTTTGCAAATTTTTTGTTCACGATTTCGTTCTGAACTTGAGAACAATGCCAAGAGTACGTCAACATCAACATTTTTCCCAATTGATTGATTTTGGACGTGGCCGTATTATTGGCATGAGCGAGGCCAGACTTTCGCTAAGAGAAATTGCTCGTCGTGTAAACCGAAATGTTAAACGGTATTGAGATGTTGGTCCAAATGGTCCGAGGAAGGGGTGCAACAACGTCGCCCTGGATCTGGACGTCCCCGCAGGACTACAGATCGCGAAGAACGTCGCTTAAGACTTTTGGCCACAAGAGACAGATTTTCAACAACTCGATCGATTGCAAATGATTGGGTAAGAGGTGTAGGACCCAGAATGTCAATGTCATTTGTTTATCGCCGGATAAGGTGTTATGGCCTGCGTTCATATCGTCCATTTTTATGTCTTCCTCTTACACCACTTCACCGTCTACGCAGGCTAGAATGGAGCAACGAAAGAGCGAATTGGGCGCAAGAATGACACCGAATTGTGTTTTTATTGACGGGTCCCGATTTTGCTTGTGGGTTCACGATGGTCGTAGTAGGGTCAGACGGATGCGTGGAGAACGTAAATAGCCAACATTTTTTTTGGAACTCAACACAGCCCTCACACAAGGAGTGATTATATGGGGTGCAATATGTTACGGATGGCAACTTAAACGCCGCTGGTTATATTGCAAATTGTTGTGTAGTGTTTGTTTTTGGGGCCTTTGTGCGGTGAGCACATGAGTTTTTATGAGTCAAAAAAGAGTAATTCGGTGCATTGCTGGCATAAAGAGCAGCTAATCTTGCCAACGGTAAGATATTATACGTCAAATATAGTATCTTACCGTTGGCAAGTTTGTACATTTTAGAACTACTGTGTCACATCTATCGCAATCAGAATAAATTTTAAAAAAACTATGATTTTTATCAGTATAACACCAGAGAAAAAAATAGTTATTGTAATCCATTGAATAAATTAAATATTAGATCTAAAGTTCCTTCCTCGCCTGGCATTAAACTGTATAATTAATAAAATACTTAGCTTTTTTGGGATTTTTTAATGGTGTACTTTAAATTATACAATCTAAACGTTTCGATAACACTTACAGTTATCTTCGTCAGTAGTAAGATTTGTTAAAAATTGTTAAAGATGTAGTAAACAATTTTGTCAAATTTGAAAAATTCAAACATAAACTGTATAATTGTTTGCCTCCAGTTTAAAGGAATCTGATTAATTGAAACAATTCAAAAACAATACGAAAGCGTTTCTAATGCAGCATTGTGTTTACAGTGTGGATGAATTTCGTTTGTTATTGTATATGACATCTAGTCAATTATGTATTGTATATACTGCTTATATCCTTTTACACATGAATGTATCAATGACTTGTTCTATAGCTGTTTGTTTTTAAACAATTTTAATTGTATTTTCTTTGTATCTTTGTACCGCAATGACGTAATCTACACCACTTTGTGGTCTGATGATTCAGTAAATAAATATTATTGTTATATTATTTATTGAAGGGTCTTTACGTTGTTTGGTTCTACTTCATTTTCATTCGCTTACACCACAGGTCTTTTCTTAAGCACCATCCAGATATAAACACATTTTGTTTTCCAACCATTAGCCCCCTTCCCCAATAATACAACATCCGCGGTATCAGGTCTAATCTTAATGCTATTCACCAACATCTTGAACAATTACAACCTGATATATTGTTTCTATCTGAAACACAAGTCTCCTCTGAAAACTCCGAGTCACCCGACTTGCAATTTCCTCAATACCATCTTCACTCTAACTTTCGATATAAAGGAGGCGTATGTGCGTACATCAAGGACAGAATTGCTTGCAAGAGGGTTTCTTCCTTAGAAAATAAAAATTTTGACGTGATTTGGTTTAAACATTCTGGTCCTAATTTTGTGAAATTCTACTGTTGCGTTTATAGGTCTCCTAATGACAGCAACTTTCAAGACTTCTTCGATTACCTTAGTATGAAAGTTGACTATCTCCTGTCTCAGTTTCGATCTTGCGATATCTCATTTGTAGGCGATTTCAATGTTCATAACTCTAATTGGCTTCAATTTTCATCTATTACAAATCCCGCTGGTCATAGTGCAGAAACATTTTCTATTTCATGTGATCTCACACAAATGATTTCTGAACCCACAAGAATCCCTGATAACCCTAACCATACTCCACATCTTCTAGATCTATTTCTTACATCAAACCCTCTTGTTTATAAAACTTCCGTTCTTTCGCCTTTAGGTCTTTCCGACCATTGTCTACTGTACCTAATTCCACTGTTGTTCGCAAAACCGATAGAATCTTGTGGTGTTTTAAGTCAGCTCGATGGAGTGATTTACGGGATTTCTTTGCAACCTTTCCATGGCGTGAATATTGTTTTAAGTCGTCCTCTTCTTCGGACATCGCGCTTTCAGTATCTGAAGTCATCCTCATGGGAATGGAGTTATACATTCCGAAAAAACAGTACCGTGTAGGTCATTCACGTTCCCAACCCTGGTTCAATAAGGCTTGTTCTGATGCAATATCTTTAAAAAATAAATATTACATTAAATGGAAATCTAATAAATCGGTTGACAGTCATGTAGAATACGTTGGTGCTAGAAATATCTGCAAAAGTGTCATCACTAAAACTAAAAAGTTGTTCGAACAACGAAAATGCAATGAACTAGCTACATCTCCTTTAGGCAGTCGTAAATTTTGGTCTTTAGCAAAAGCCATTAGTAAAAACTTTCGAACATCTTCATTTTCCCCCCTGACATCTATTGACGGATCGGTAGTTGCTGATTCTGTAGACAAAGCCAACGTTTTTATGGATTTGTTTGCATCAAACTCGTGTCTCAATGATTCTGAAAAGATGTGCCCCTAGTCAACTCTTCTTCATACGTTATGAAACCAATTCATTTTCGGTACAAGCTCTTGGAATCGATCATCAGTAGGCTTGATCTCAATAAGGCGACTGGCCCAGACGGTATCCCAGCTATTGTCTTAAAGAAATGTTCCCCCGAACTAGTACCAGTCCTATCTAAGCTCTATACGATCTCTATATCTTCTGGGGAATTCCCTTCATCATGGAAGTTAGCAAATGTTCAACCTATTCCCAAAAAAGGTGATAAGACCGATCCCTCAAATTACAGACCATATCTCAAAGGCATTTGACCAAGTTTGGCATAAGTGTTTACTTGCCAAACTCACCTCGTTTGGGTTAAATGATACGCTCATCAACTGGGTTTCTAGTTTCCTTGATAAAAGACGAATACGTGTCGTAGTTGATGGCTTTTTTTCAAAAGAAGTTAGCATTAACGCGGGCGTACCACAGGGATCCGTTATAGCGCCTACACTTTTTCTGCTGTACATAAACGACCTTATTTCTTCAACAACTAACCCCATCCATTGCTTTGCTGACGATAGCACTCTTCACTGTAGTTCATCTCAGTCTACTCATAGTGATAATCCACCTTCTATGTCAAATCAAGAAATTAGAGCTGAAATGGCAAATTTAATCAACAAAGACATTCAACGTATTCTCGAATGGGGAAGCAATAATTTAGTTAAATTTAATGCTAACAAAACTCAGTGTTGCCTTATGTCCGCCAAAAAAGATCGATCATTTCCTGTTGTAAGTATGAATGGCTCAGTTCTTAAGTTTTCAGACTCTATTACTCTGTTGGGTATGACTGTATCTTCAAATCTCTCATGGGTTGACCATCTTCTGTCAGCTACCAAAACAGCTGCTCGTAAAATAGGCTTTTTGTACAGATCTAAGCAGTACTTTACCTCTCGACAACTCATTCTGCTATATAAGGCCCAAATTCGGCCTCATCTGGAATATAATTCTCACCTTTGGGTTAGTGCTCCCCAATACGCTCTCGATATCGTTGATCGTATTCAAAAGAAAGCAATTAGGCTTATAAATGACCCGTCCTTAACTTCTCACATGCAGTCCCTTGAGCATAGAAGGATGGTTTCAGTTCTTTCTTTGTATTATCGTTATTACAACGGCTATTGTGCTGGTGAATTACATTCTTTGATACCATCTCCGCCTATCTTTGCGAGAAACACTCGGTTCGCTCATTCACATCATCAGTATGCAGTACAAATCTCCACTTGTACCTAACGGGCGCAATCCACATTTTTCTACACGGCTCTAAACTCTGGAATGATCTCCCTAGTTCCTGTTTTCCTCTCACTTATGATATGAGAAAATTTAAGGTAGCTGTTCATAGGCATCTATTGGCAATTCATTATCCCTCTATCCATCCTCCTAAGTGTTCCTGAGTGCTTTAGCACAATATGCCTTATTTAGCCTGTTCAGGTCCACAATCATAAAAAAAAAATAAATAAAAATAAAATTGTTTCTTTGTGCCTTTCGCTTGCACTTTTATTGCACCATTATTCACTACTAAAAGTTTGGAATGCACTTCTTCCTAACAAATGTCCGATACTCGATTCTGAACATTGCTAGCTGCCCGCCGCCCCCGTTAATCTTTTCAATGTGTTTTATGTTGTTCTGCGCTCCTATGCACCACAATTTTACATATGAATTCATTTTAACCATTGTTTGCATGCCGTTTGTGTGGCCGAGTGCGAGCGTGCGTGCGCGCGTGCGTACATGCGTGTGCGTGCGTGTGCGCCCGTGCGAGCGTGTATGAATATAAAGATGATACCAGTCCGACCGTTTAAGCTAGAGTGATGAAATTTGGGACATGTAGGATTACCGAAATTACTTGTTCACCTATGCAGTTTTCAAATTTTTTGAAGTAAACTAGTCGTTTAAATATAGGTATTACAGTGAAATAACACGCATGAAAGACACTGAAAGCCGATCGAGGTACTTCAAACGGCACTTAAGTAAAAAAAAAATTCATGTGTGTATTGAGATTTTTAACCAAATTTTCCACTAGGATGCTGCATAATCAATAAAAATCATGAAACATGCGTGATTATCGCAGCAAAAATGGACAAAAATGGTAAACATAAAAAATCTGTAGCAATTTAATGCTAAAAATTTACCCCAAAATGTAAATGGAGCTAATTGCCATACGCTCCAGTAATCGGACTGGTAATGTAAGGAATGTGTCTAACACCCGACAGGGTTAAAATTTCTATTGAATTTTATTTTAATATGCATTTACATTTTACAGGTGTTAATCATTACAACCTACTTGTAAGTGTATGTTAAAACACTATTAAAATGTGTATTAAACAAACAGTGAAACTCCTTACGAAACTTATAGTAATTTTTGTTTTAGAGTAGAATTAAAGTGTTGAAGGACATGTAAAACATGAAATCATAAAATTTCAGTTCCATTTTTACATTGAACGTAGCGTTTTATCACATAATGATTTAAATCCGCTAGTACTTTTATGGTGTTTACGTATCTGCACATGTATGTAAAAATTTGGATTGCAGTTTGTAACACATCTCCGAGAATTGATTCGGAACGTTACCAACTTCTTTTATGTTGTTGGTTTGTACTCGTTCTGCGCTCTTGTGCACCACATTTTTTTCTCTTCCGTTGTTCTGGCTGCTAAGCTTTGAACAAATTGCGTTTCCAGATCCTAGCCCTCCCACACTTTAACAAAATTATTTTTCCTTTACCTATGACTTTCACTTGTATTGTACCGTCATACACTACTGAGAGTTTGAATTACACTGCCTATAAAATGTCCGATAAGCGATTGTGAACATTAGTAACTGCCCCTCCTCACCTTTAATTTATTGAACATTCTTATGTTGTTGGATTGCGCTCGTTCTGCATTCCGATGCGCTGCATTTCTTTTACTTTTGCACCGTTTAGACTGCTAAGTTTTGAACTAATTTCGTTCCTGAGCCCTATCCGCTACCCCACTTTAAGAACGTTGAGTTTTTTCGTTACGTTTCGCTTGCGTCCGTATTTCACCAATATATACCGTTTAAATTTTTAATTACGCCTTCTAGAAATATCTGATAAACGATTCTGAACATTACTAACTCACCCCTCCATTACTACTTTATTAAAAGCTTCATGTTGCTGGATTGCACTCGTTCTGCATTCCTTTCAATTTTTTTTCCTTTGTATCATTCAGGTTACTAAGTTATGAACAAATTGCGTTTCCAAACCCCAGTCTCCTTACTGCACTTTTATCTTCCGCTTGCACTTACGCTGCTCCACTGTACAGCATTAAAATTTTGAATTACGTTTCCTAAAAGATGTGGCACGTTTTTACAAAGCTATAAACATAATTTATCTCCGGACCCCCCCTTCCCCTACCACAGTTCTATAACATTAAATTTACTTTTTTTTCTTTCGCGTGAGTTTAACCACACTATTGTGCACCAGTAAAATTTTGAATTGCACTTCTTCAATTCCGCATCTTATTAACTGTCCCCTTCCCATCTTAACAGATTACTGTTCTACTTCTACCGTTACAATAGGATAACCGTTTTGTTATAACATTTTTGTTAATTTCAAAAGGGTTGACTGACAGAATCGGTAACAAATTTCCCAAAAACCAGTTCAATATCCTTGCGATATTGCAGGCTCAAATTCCATTAATATACGTAATTTCATTGTTATCTCATTATATTTAGAATTTACATCAGTTCTACATATAGATAACGACAAAATTTACATCGATTGGGGCTTGTATATCGATAGCGCAGTTGGTTAGTGCGGTACTCTAGCAAAGTATAGGTCGTAGGTTCAAATCCTACTAGAAGTAAACTTTTTATTTATGTATTTAATAAAATTAATAACAATGCAGAGTCGTTTACAAACCTAATAATTCTCTCCGACAAATTCTCAGAAACGGTAAAGATCACATGGCTGGTGAAAACCAAGGAGTACACGAAATTCCTTATTCTGGATGCTGTCGCTCCTATATACGACAGACGAACCGAAGATTAAACATGAGAGCGCAAGAGTACAACTTGGTAATAAAACAGTTCAACACATCTTCTTCCTTGGCTTGCCATCGCATGGATACTGGTCACAAAATAAAGACAGACCAAATGAAATTACCCGCTGCTGCTTACACGTTCAATGACCCTGTCGTAATCGAAATTGAGAAGAGACCTTTCTCACTTCACAAGAGGTACGATACTTCGAGAATATCGCCTATTTGGAAGATTATCATAAAAAACGTGATACATCTTTTCACGGAATTAACACTGGCGAGAGTTCCGACGACCAACCAATTACAAATGGTGTTCAAAATGTTCAAACTATATCTACCTACAACGGACCCATCACACGCATCAAAACACGCATCGACACATCAAAAATTAGAAGCTAGATAGCATAACTCATTAATGACTAATTATCAATTCTTCAAAAAGAAAGCGAAGAAGTTTTCGAAACGTCGATTTATTAATTGTGTTACACGCGATTAACTCTAAAATAAATTTTATTATAAATAATATCACTCGTGAAAACTTAAATAATATATATATATATATATATATATATATATATATATATATATATATCGTAATTTTTTAGTATAACAGGGATGCAGCCTAAATTAAATTGACAACTATTTATACATCAATTTGAAAGCTTTCGGAAATATTTATTCCTTCTTCAGTCAAAACTAAAATGATAAATACAATACTAAATAAATATAACATTATTGCTTACTGTATGTTAGATTATAATGAGATTGGCAAACACAAAAAATTAAATATCATTGAAATGTAATATAATTATGACAACTAAAACTGTAACTATAACGATTAACAACAAGGGAATACGTATAAAATTTTTTGTTAACAATGCAATCTGTTGTTAATTGTTAAAATATTTGAATATATAACACTTAAATTTTGAGTATCAGTAGGACAAACTCAAAGAAACCTCAAAAATAGAATTACTTCCCATAAAAGTGATATTAAAAATAAAAAAGAATCATGTGCATTAACGATACATTCTCTAGAAACTAGTCATAAACCAAATTTTAATGAAGTAAAAATTTTAACCACAGAAAATAATTATTTCAAACGTTTATTTTTAGAAATGCTTTATATTAATAGGGAAGCTAACACATTAAACAAATTCATAAACTTCTTTTTATATATATATATATATATATATATATATATATATATATATATATATATATATATATATATATATATTATTTAAGATCATTAGATAGAGGCTGATAGGTATAATACCGGTAAGAATTCCCGGATGTATTGGACAAAGGAAGTCATGTCACAATTTGCATAAAAACAACCTATTGTGAATTAACTCAAATTCTAATAAGTTTACAAATGTTAGGTAGATAAAGATAGTAACAGTACATAACTCATTTTTGTTGTTATATGGAATATAATATAGGGACTGGTAGTACTAATGAAATGAATAGGAATTAACGAAAAGGGTAGATTTTTCATATTTACTTGATAATCTGTTTTAATAAACAAAAAGAAATTGCAAAATCCACATAACGCGTTTTAAATACCCGCTACATTTTTGATTGGTGCCATCCATAGGTATCAAGGTTCAAGACCGCTCATACCGCTACATTAAAAATAATGCATTGCAAGATGCCCTCAGCTATTTGTCTCTACTGATTGAGTTATACTGTGACTAAAGTCCTTTACGCAATAAGACAGTTGAAATTGGTGTAGACAACGCCGTTCTAAGAACAGCTTATATTTCCTTATTTCACAGTGTAATGAAAAAAAAGGTTATTCGAATAACGACATCAAGACGGTACAACGAGCATTGTAAACCACTTTTTAAAAGTTAGAAATAGTATCTTTACCCTGTTTGCAGTCACAACAGTCGTATAAATTTTTAGTGATAAAAATGTTTTAACATTTTACCGGGGTCATATAAAATGAAAAGCGTTTCCTTAAAATTATTTAAAATAAAAATACGACGAATCTTTCTGGAGCATTGCTTTTACTCTGTCAAAGAGTATTTTACTGTTTTACCATCAGAAATGAGGAAAGTTGAAATTATTGTTTGGTCTTAAATGTTATACATGTGTTACTTGTTCTTTATAATCGTTTCTTGTATTTTATGTGTATATTTATATCATCTTGACAATTGTGTATTTTTTTTCTACACACGAATAAAATATCTATATATCTATAAAGTGTCACTACTGTTCCCCGAGGGATTAAAAATAATAGTGACAAAGTCGGAGGTAGCTGGTGTCGTGGTGATAGTAGAGAAAAGTGAAGATAGGTGGTGACGTGAAGGGTATTAAATGAGGGAGATATGGAGTGGATACAAAAGAAGGTGATGATTCAGTAATTGATGGCGCCTTTATTTAAAGCCTATCGCATAAGCGTATTTTTGATCAATTTAAGTTCTCAACAATCTATTTTTATTATAACATGAAATAGTTAAGGTTCTACATTTTGGCTCGGTCTGTTTGTATTTCTTGTGTTCTAAATGTTTGAGTAGCCGTGTAGGATGGCCTCCGCGGTCCCATGTTTTGTTTAAGTACGTCACTTGAGAAATTAAATTATGGAGTACCTATTAACTTAAAATGAATACAAATCGTACTCCTATCTAACCAGAATATTTAAAAGTCACAAGGTGTAAGAAATTAACATACGTATTCAACTTAAATTGTGTATAACAATAAAGGGGGATTTGCAGTGGTGTCCTTAGAAGTAGACTGGTTTCGGCACAATCGTGGTACAAAATAACACGCACGTTTTCGCGTTGTGCGACATGGGAAGTTGTGAAGTTAGCAGTAAATGTAAAAAATGAGACTTTTGGAACGGTATGTATTACTGACAAACTGATTACGGTACATTTCGGCACAATCGTAGTACGAAACAACGCACACGAGTCCCCGTTTTGTGCCGATTATGTACTGCCAACTTTACGTAGCTTACAGTATCATATTTTGTTTAAATTATGATTATATCATTTATTACGATTTATTAATAGAATGAATATTTATTTTTTGATTTGACATGTATGAAAAACATAGCAGTAGTGATATGAAAACGTACTATTCACGTTGGATGATTTAATTACGATAGAGCGTTGCTTATCCGAACGTAGGTTAAGCAAACGACCGCCTAACCGGACTACTAATACTCACCCCCTCCCCGCCCGTGCGTTTCCCTCTCCCCGTGGAATTCTCATCCCGCCGTACCTGCCCCAAATTATCACAACGCCAACGCTTCGTAACGGTTGGCGGTGGTCGGTTGTGTCAATTTTGACGCGTAAAGTTGATACATATTCAAAATGCTTAAACGTCAACCTGTAGTCCTTTCTGCGAAAGTGAAACACGAGATTAATGAACGGTTAGAAGAAGGCGAATCTGCAACCAAGTTATCTATTGAGTGCAAAATTAGTAAATGGATAATAGGATATAAAAAACAAAATACGAGCATAGAAACCTATATCCAAGCTTGATTCTACTGATGGATCGACGCGTTGTAAAACGATGAAGCACAGATCAATATGACGCAGTTTACAAGTGGTTTACACAAAAAGGATCACAAGGGAAATATATTTTCGATCCCATTGTATGTAAAAAGACAATTTTTAAGCCAGCACGGGCCGGTTAAAAAGATTCAAATTAGTGCATGGCTTTCGTGAACTCCAGGTACAAGGCAAATAACTGTCTACAGATTCTTCAGCAGCCGATTCCTCCAAAATCAAGTTACAGGACATATTGAAAGAGGAGGAATGTGCGCTCGAAAACGTGTACAGTGCCGGCGACACTGGGCTTAATTGGATAGCGTAGCCACAGAAAAACTTGCTTCATATAGTGAATTAGCAGCACCTGATCCTAAAGTAAGCAAGGATCATACCACTGCCGTAACTTGTGAAAACTCCACTGGTAGCCACCGATTATCTATGCTCGTCATTGGTAAAAGGAAGAAACTACTTCAAACATGCTAACATGTATGTGATGCTCATTGTTTACACCTCGCAAGAGAATCCCTGGATGGACTGTACAATTTTTATTAAATTATTTATGTAAGTCTTCATCCCTCTCTGTAAAAACCCATCAGTTAAAGAAAGGCAAACGAGCATTACTACTCCTTGATAATGCACCATCATCATCAAATAAACCATCATATGACAAAAATACGAGTTTATAAAAGTGATACTTCTTACACTTAACGTAACGTCCTTATTAAAGCATGTGGATCAAGGCGCTATTGAGACTTTCAGACGTTATTACAGAAAAGAATTGTTACCTAAGTTATTAGAAGTAGAAGAGTGGGGAGAAGAAAACATGCTAAGTAATCATAAAAAGGTTGATTTGAAAAACGTGTCGTATATGATCGGATTTGCATGGAATAGTGTAACAGAACAAAGTTTGGGGAAAGCCTGGAATATTTTAAGTATCGCGGAAAATTCTCAAAGTGAAAGTGGCAATGAGGAACAGAGCGACATATTCTGTCACGCGTGTGCAATGGTTTGACTTTTTTTATTAGGTGAGTGTATGCATGAATTGTATGATTGATTTATTTTAAATTTAGAATAACAGTGGAAAAATTCAGCCCTTGTTGTTTCGCAGGTTGAATTAAAAATCTAAGAATTGTTTATGAAAAATTTATGAGCGTATATATTGTTATTTTGGTAGAGGCCTATAGTGAGATCAGCAGTATGAGTTGCGATTCGTACAATGTTTTTTTTTATTTTTGTTCATGTGAATGTGCTCGTTTAACATTTAAGAATTGTTTATGCATCTCGCTCTTTCTTGTCAAGAGTGAGAGAGAGAGAAGGTGCTGTGAAAGTTCCAATTGGATGCGGTTATCTATAAAGCAGATATTAAATTACATTTCTTCTGATGGAATGAAAAGCATTGAATTTATAATGAAAGTTGGTTATCGGTTTCAGCGTTCCCTATTTGGGTACACGAGTTACAGTAAGAGATGAAGTGGTAATGTTAAGTTCGTTTGTGTGCATTTTTTTATAGGAGCGGGATATATATTTT
Source organism: Vesta saturnalis (assembly GCA_036346205.1). Classification (NCBI taxonomy): domain Eukaryota; kingdom Metazoa; phylum Arthropoda; class Insecta; order Coleoptera; family Lampyridae; genus Vesta; species Vesta saturnalis. Next base: position 15,038,363 of record JARFJB010001883.1, on the reverse strand, counting down.
GAGAGTGAAAGTTATAAAAATGTAGTTCATAAGTAGTTGAGAGGGGTATAGACCAAACGGCCGAGTGTTAGTGGAGTAGTTAAGTGAACTGGATGTAGACAGTAATTTGTCGTGGCTCTATTTAAAGCGCATCTTCGTAATGTGCGTATTTTTTATTATTTACGTCGTTAACAACCTATTATTATTGTAGAGTATGAAGAACATAGTGTATTTTTGAAATAGTGGAGTGTGCAGTTCATCATTTTTGACCCAACCTTTCTGTATAGTTGTGTATCCTAAATAGTAATTGTCTTGAATGAATGTTGTGTAAATTTTGATTTATGACGAGAGAAGTACATGACGTTTATTATAAGTTTTGTTATGAACAAAACTTATTAATAAATTAATATTAGTCAAGTTGCTTTGATATGTGTGAATCTTTGCGATGTTGCAGGCTCGCATTGCATTAATACAAGTAATTTGATTGTTGTCTCATTTAGAATGTACATCAGTTCTACATACATAAAGACAAAATTTACATCAATTGGGGTTTGTACTTCGATAGCGCAGTTGGTAGCGTGGTATTCTAGCAAAGTACAGGTCGTAGGTTCGAATCCTACTCGAGGTAAACTTTTTATTTATGTATTTATTAAAATTAATAATAATTTTTAATTACAGGACATATATTAATGAATAAAGTATTTCTAAACTTAGTGATAATACCTAAAAGGAACATTCACAATCATGTCGTGCTAAAATTTTGGACTATAATAGGACTTTTGATGTTCTAAATATTAAGTGTAAGGTGTAATTCGAAGAATTGCAGTGTACTACATTTTTTAAAGAAAAATGTTCAGCGTCGTGTGTGGAACTTGAAGATTAAATAATTGAAAAATTTCTTTCAACATTGATGCAGTCCTATGCAATTTTCGTTAACGGAGCACGTAAAGTATGAACGGTTTTAATGTTGGACTTTTGTTTCTCCTGTGCTTACAAGAAAGATATAAATAATTATATTGTAGATTTTGTACATTTTAATGTGAAACTCCGTAGAAGTATTGATTTATAGTTTAAATTCGTTTACCGTTTTTTCCCTTTGTTGCAGAACTTGATACTTGCATTGTACCATGCGTTTAGTGCCTTAATCCGGCACAAATATATTTGTATATTTTATTCGTACATTTTTGTTTTAATATAGATTATTTTAAGAATTTTTGTGTTTGTTTGTGAGTTCAAAATTAGAACATGTCCAGTCTTTCAGATTTAAAACCATTATTAGCAGAGTAATAATTTACGATCCATTAAGTAAAAGTACTTATCTTTTTTGGGATTTTTTAATGGTGTACTTTAAATTATACAATCTAAACGTTTCGATAACACTTACAGTTATCTTCGTCAGTAGTAATGTTTGTTAAAATTGTTAAAGATGTAGTAAACAATTTTGTCAAATTTGAAAAATGTGGAAAAGTATACATCGGGACCACAAAACGTAGCTTTGATACAAGACGCAAAGAACATATGAGATTTTGTAGATTGGGTCAACCAGAGAGGTCTGCTGTGGCTGACCATGCCCTGAATAATCTAAATCATGACATTCAATTTGACAATATGAAAATATTGTCAAGACAAACCCATTATTATGTTCGTTTGCTATTCGTGAAGCTATTGAAATATATAAACACCCGAATAATTTTAATAGACAAGAAGAAAATCTCCGTTTAAATAGTTTTTGGCATCTTATAATTAAAAAAGAGCATAATGATACGCCTTGATTTTAATTTGTTTTCAACTTTTGGTATGTCTAGGTTTTTTGCTGTGTTTTTCCTAGATCTTGAAGCAAATGCTTTACCAATTATATGTTAAATTTCCACAGCACTATAATTTAACATAAGTAGTTGAAATTAAATTGAAATTAAAAATTACAAAGAACGTTCTGCATTTTGCTTTTCATTGTTAATAACACTTCCAATTATTGATAAAGATATCTCTTTGTTAGATTTAACTGGGTTATTTTTTGATGTAATGTTTGGATTTGTGAATGCTTCTATCATTTTAAAATTGAAGTTTTTCACAACTTTACACTTACATCATAACTCGATTAAATTTTGTTAAATGTGTTTTTTGGCTGGCAAATTTCATTGTTAGCTTTCGTCGTAGAGAGTGTTCTGGTTTGTCATCTTTGAGGCAGTTTAACAGTATTTAATTTTAATGACCTAGTTATTCTTTACTACAATTTTATAGTTGGCTTATACGTTTCTCAAACTGTTATATTAATAGCAGGCTTATGTTTATGTTTGAATTTTTCAAATTTGACAAAATTGTTTACTACATCTTTAACAATTTTAACAAACATTACTACTGACGAAGATAACTGTAAGTGTTATCGAAACGTTTATATTGTATAATTTAAAGTACACCATTAAAAAATCCCAAAAAAGATAAGTATTTTATTATGAGTGTTAATGGTGAAAGTTTACATTTTCACATTAAGTAAAAGGTATGCTTATTTATTTTTTTTTATTTTGAATAAGAGCTTCTTATTTTATTTTAACGTAGTTTTGTAGAGATTTGAAACTAAATTAAGGTTAAATTACAAACGTTTCTGAAGGATTGAGATTTTTAGTCAAATTCAATTTTACTTTCCTAATGCAATTTTTGAAGTTTCAATATTAAGCCAAGGTTGCCAGGGTAATTTTCGATCAATATAGTTTTATGTAGTAAAGCTTTTTTTTTTTCTTTTTGCATTTTAACGTAAATTTTTGAGTGTAAGTGATCGAGTTCCAAGATCTTATGAGAATATTTTAAGGGAAAAAGCGGTGTTATTGTAAATTAAAAGAGCGTTTAACAATTAAATTTTAACAGAAAATTTGGTAGTAAAAAATTTAGGTGAGTGTTGTTATCACTCGAGCACTGGATGTGAGGAGTTCGCATTCCTGACTTATGCGGTTGAGATCTAGTTCTTGACATGTTAAATTTATAAGTTAAAAGCCAGGTGGCGCCTTTGTGACATTTTATTACTAATTGTGTGTGACTTTGTTGAGTTGTAATGAGTGCCTTTTTTGTAGACTGAGTGAGAACCGCGACCCTACCACTGAGTTATGTCGATAACATGCACTTTACCTTTACGGCTGATGTTCTAGTGAGTGTCATGCCCATAACAGTTCAAAATGCTAGATACACTAATAGAACTTCATTGCCATGTATGTGATGAAGTAAACGTTCAGGAATGGTTGAATGTTGGCAATGCAGATTCAAGACACCAAATCCTACTGATAGCGAAATTGTTTATCTCGTCGCTAATAAAGCTAACACCGCCTGCACCTCGTCAACTAATGGTTCAGAGAGTGAAGATGAAAATATACCACCTGCTTCTGAAGCGTTTACAAGTTTAGATACTACTTTGTGAGTTTGAAGCTCAAGATGAAAGCGGCCAATATCAGATCTCTGACCCCGAAAAGTGCGCGACTTGACAGGTCGTAAGCATACCCGCCAGATCAAAATGAAGGAACGTTTAAGCATTTAATCTGAACATGCATATGTATGTATTATATCTACTTTATTTACTATAACTTTGATTCCTACTTGCCATTGTAAAAAAAAGAGATGCATAAAATGTTTTTTTATTAGTAAAAGGGTAAATAAAGGTACGAATTCTGTATTACAAGTGTTTTATAACTGTAGTTTCACATTAGTTGGGTTGAACGGCCTATTTTCACAGTTTTTGCTTTTTGAGCGCGACGTTTCGGAAGCGGGCTCTGCTTCCGTCATCAGGCTTAGTCCTGAGAAGGACTGTTTTCGCATTTGAGTCGAATTCATATGTTGTGATTTTTTTCCCAAGCACTTGACTACGCTCAGATTTGAACTTGGTACCTTTCACTTACTAGTCTGACACCTTTACCGCAGAACCACTGAGTAAACCAATATACATTTTTTAGAACTTATACAGGGTGTCCACAAGCTCTTTCACAAAATAAAACTGCAGATGCTAGAGCTGATTTTATGTCGATTTAACGTAAATTACCTTAATACAAAAATACTTCCTAAGAGAGCTGGAGCTCTTGGAAGATGGCACCCTAACATCGGTTTAATTCAAATATCCTCAAAATGGTTTTCCTTTAAATGAGCGTTCTGTACATTTATTTAGTGGAATATGCCCAATCGTATGACGTGAATATGATTTTTTAGTTGTACTCATAAAGGGATCGTTTGGGCGGGGCATTGACATTGTTTATTCATACGTTTTTTGTTTTTCAAAATCTCGCAATTTTAACATAAAATTTAAAAAATTTCGATTTTTTCATAAAAGAATGATACTCTTGTTTGAAGTCGCTACGACGCACCGTTTCCGAAATGAATCGATTTGAACTTTTCATGTGTTAATCATACTTTTATAAAATTAACTAACGAATCCATTTACAATTATAAAAGATGGCTATGGAAAATAAACAAAATAACAATTGCGTGAACGTCAAAATAACTAGTATTACAGATACTAGTTGAGGTTAAAGTGTCAAATAAGTTTTAAGTGAAACATTTTTCATTGTTTAGTTACATTACCGTAAATACAAAAAGTTGAATATTGTTAGAATGGTTTCGTTTAGTAACGAAGAATATGACGATATGCATTTAGTGTACGGGGAAATGCAATGCAACGCTCAGGCTGCAGCACGTAGATATGAAGATAAATTTCCAGGTAGAAGACATCCTGCTCCTAAATCATTTACCCTTCTTCGCAGGATCGGTAGTTCCTAAAAATAATGAAACGGGAAGACATGTTGATGTAATGAAAGAAATCAGGATGATATTTTAATGGAAAAGTATGATTAACACATGAATAGTTCAAATCGATTTATTTCGAAAACGGTGCGACTTCAGACAAGAGTATCATTTTTTTATGAAAATCGAAATTTTTTGTATTTTATGTTAAAATTACGAAATTTTGAAAAACAAAAAACTTATGAATAACAATGTTCAATGCCCCGCCCAAACGAGCCGCTTATGAGTGCAACTAAAAAATCATATTCACGCCATACGATCGGGCATATTCCACTAAATAAATGTACAGAACGCTCATTTAAAGGGAAACCATTTTGAACCATTTGAATTAAACCGATGTTAGGGCGCCATCTTCCAAGAGCTCCGGCTCTCTTAAGAAGTATTTTTCTATTAATGTAGTTTACGTTAAATCTACATAAAACCAGCTCTAGAATCTGCAGTTTTCTTTTGTAAAAAGGGTTTGTGGACACCCTGTATATGCATTAATCTTTTTCGTGGTTGCGCAGAAGTTTATGGCGCATATTGTGCCGTGACTTATTGCGCAGGTGTATTGCGCTTAACATTTTCGCGCATTATTTGAATGAGATATGGGAGAAACCAAAAATATGGCTTAGATACGTGGACGATACTTTCGTAGTTTGGCAACACGGCAAGCATAAGCTAGATGAATTCCTAAATTATCTAAACAACCGCGCACCCTCCATAAAATTCACAATGGAACTTGAGTCGGAACAAAGAATGCCATTCCTGAATGTACATACACACAGGATTGACAACACTTTTACGACAAGTGTATACAGGAAACCTACCCATACGGGGAGGTACCTATACTACAAATCCAATCACCACAAAAACGTAAAGTTAGGCGTGGCAAAATGCTTGTACGAAGAGCGAAAACAATATGCTCAGAACGAGAGGACCTAAACAACGAAAAAGAAAATATCGCTAAAACACTCAAAGAAAATGGCTACCCCGATCTAACACCTAACCTACCAGGGAAAGTGTAACTGAAAAAGGAGAACCTAAATATACCCTATATACAAGACACCTCAGACAAAATACGAAGGATAGGCAGCAAATACAAGATACGCACTGCCTTCAAATCTACCAGAACGCTCAGGGGAATACTAACCAAATTCAAACCACACAATGAAGATCAGAATTCCAAGAATTGTGTATACAACCTACCATGCGAATGAGGCAGGGCATACATAGGGGAGAGCAGTCGACCACTCAAAGTGAGAACACAGGAACGTAAGAACAACGTTCAAAAAGGCGAAATAGAAATATCTAGAATCGCCGAACATGTCTGGAACGAAGACCACCGTATCCAATGGGATAACATACAGATAGTGGCAAAAGACGAGAACACAACTCGTCGGAAACTCAAAGAAACCACATTCATCCTACTAGCAGAAAATCCAATAAGCCAAGCTAGTGTGGAAATGAAACCCATATGGATTCCAATAATGCGCGAAGAGCTTAAGCACAATACACCTGCCCAATAAGTAACGGCTCAACATGCGCAATAAACTTCTGCGCAACCACGAAAAAGTTTAATACATATATAAGTTCTAAAAAATATATTGGATTACTCAGTGGCTCAGCGGTAAAGGCGTCAGATTAGTAAGTGGAAGGTGCAAAGTTCCAATCTGAGAGTAGCCAAGTGCTTGGGAATTCCACTCAAGAGCGAAAACAGTCCTTCTCAGGATTAAGCGTGATGACGGAAGCAGAGTCCGCTTCCGAAACGTCGCGCTCAAAAATAAAAAACCTTGCAGATAGGCCGATCAACTCAACTAAAGGTACGCAGTTTGATTAACCGAAAAAATTGGTTTTCCGAACACCCCTGTCCTCCAATTAGTTCGAATAATCGACGCTCTATTGCACTTAAATTAATTTGTAAAACCTTTTTAGGTCTTTACACAAAATGTCAATAAAGAAAACGAGTCTATAATCGAGTTATTTTTAAAAAAAGGTTTGTACACTTGCTATAAAGTTTATATTTCTTTTCTATTCACAAAAAGATCTTTATAGACTTTTTGAGTTTATGGAGCTTATTGATTATCACTCAAACGCGCGCGCACGTGGGCATGAACGCACGCACGCACACGCAGACACCACACACACATGCACACACTTGTGGGTACACACGAACTCACCCACACGCCCGCACCCCCACCCATACATTCACCGTCTCTCTCATACACACACTCAAACGTACACGCACCCTCTGACTACATGTAGAAAATAGTGTAGATCGCTTTAAGAATTCTGAAAACGTGTAAAACGAAAATTTAAGGTCGATTTTTTTGACGAAAACAGTATTTGTCCACGCATAAGAAAGTAATCGGTATCAGAGAACATACCGTGAGTTTAGATGTTGAAAATGTATCGAAGAAAAAAATAATATTAAAATAAAACAAATGAATGGGATAGTATTGTAAAACAGAAGGTACGTAGGTTTGAAATTCTAAATACACCTAATGAATAAAGGTACTCAGATTACGTATGATCAGTAAATATAGTAAATTACAATTATTTACGAAACACAATATAAATTATGAGCGTATTGGGCTTCAGTTAATTCGACTATACACCGGTAGCACAGTAATTCATAATTAAATTTAAAAAGCAAAGCTTGCTACACTTACAAATTTTTCTTAACACCCGCAAATATATTTACAATTAAAATGCTGAAAAATTGTCATTATATCTACTATTCCTTTAATCAGTTCATTTTACATTTCTCACACAAACACAATCAAAATTGGCATTTACTAAAATGTGCTCCATTTGTAATTTAATGCATATAGTGCAATGTTCTTAAATAAGCAGGCATTTTGTAAGAAGTCATCATTTTAAATAAAAAATGTACAGTTACGTGCCACTGTAGCACTTATTATATACATGTAATTCTTATTGATTTTATTATGTGTGGGTATGGGATTTTTCGCAAAGCTTCATTTAGGTTTAGAAGATCTGCTAGATGTATCTCTACTCTCCCACATAAAAGAATTAATGTCAAAAGATCTTAAGTTCTTTATAGATCGTTGTTTTAAAAAGAACATGTATAGTGATCTTTTTAGTTTATTTACTTAACCACTACAAGCTCTTATTAAAGTCCAAAAAATTGCTAATTGAATGCAACCCACGCACAAATTATAAATCAATTAAAAAGCTATCGATTAATTAATTTTGAATATTTATGTCAAATATACATAAATGTGGATTCGAAAATGCATTTCCTGAATTACATCTCTAACTTGAATCCCAGTAAATGAGCGAGACTAATGAAAAGTAAATAAAACATTTATAGCACAATCGAAATCTTTCAAAAGCATGTATAATAGAATTTTACGTTAGAACAAATTATGTTACTTAACAATTTAATTGTTTTTTTTTAGTCTCGCCTAAGTAAAAATTAACAGCCAAGCTTTTGCAATTATTAATTTTTTTAGTTTCTCTATCGAAATTGTACGCCTACGGTTTAATTAAATTTTTTTAATTAAATTTTTTAATTTTTACTCAATTTTTAATCCAAAAGATGAAAATGGACAAGCTACACAATATGTTTATATACGCTTAGATTAGTAGACAACAGCTAGTCTCTACTAAAATTATGCGTTCAGATTATATAAATTTCTGTTGGCGTTGTTTAAAACATTTACAATAAAGGTCCTTAACATCGAAATTTAAAGGGTGAAAGGTTTTATTCCAAAATTTTATTGTAGAAAAAGTTATAAATTTAACTTAAGTCATCAAAGTGTTTCGCTTGCCTTTTGCATTCTTCCAAATCACTTGGATTAAAGCCTTTTCGTGAACAAACTAAACAAAGCTTCATAAAAGCTTCTCTTGAATTCAAAGTGGAAAATTTAAACAACTTTCCAATAGCTTCAAAATATTGTATTGCAATTCACACTAAATATAAGTAAGTTTAGAATTTACATTACAACGAACTTATTAAAAAAGTGAACATTTTAGGGGAAAGTTGAAAACTTACCTAAATAATGAATAATTCCGGCCAACTAACACAATAAGTTTTTAAATTTCACCGCACAAAACAAATCCACAATAAAGTTTAAACCGTTTTGGAAAGAGCGAACGACGCGAACTGTTTCACCGTTACTACTGATTCCACATCCAGCGTCCCGGCGCTTCCCCCACATGATCGGTATCTCAAGGGAAGAACCAGGTTGTATAGATTGCATACACAATTTTTACATTTTTCGTTGACATTATATATGTAAATTCTATTTGTTAATTGTTGTTATCTCTATTCAGAACTGATAATTAATCCACAATGCGTAAATTGAGATATCGATTTATTAGTTTTGTAAAGCTACAGAGTATTGAAATACTTTGCTCGTAAACGTTTTTAATACTCAATCGCCATATGTTAATGAAACTTTCTAACATTGAAATATATGTAAGATAAGATTACAAGGATGTGACACTACACCACAAAGCGAAATGTGTCAAAATTGCAAATAATACCAGCTTTAACAGACGTAGGACTTTCTCTTCAAACTTAATGCAAAAAGTGCAGTGGTTAAGGTAGCATAAATTAATAATTTTAAATAGTATCTTGTTTTAAACTTAGAGGTGTGGTTGTTTAAAAAACTTGAAAATATTTACCTATAATTATATTGTAGAACTGAAATGAAGGAATTAATAATATAGTACAATTCGATAATTACGAATACTTCTCTTTTTTAGGTTTTAAATCGTGTATTCTCAGATAGTTATACTGATGCTTTATGAGTAAACTTTGCCAATAAAATGTATTTCCCCATGACCAATACAGAATTTTACAATTATAAAATTTAATAACATGTCAACATTCCTTCTCTTAAGACAAGAAATATTCAGCAACACTTCTGGCCCTATGCAACTTCAATGTATTCCATTCTAGTTTCTTGTGATCAGAAAAATTGTCTCATATTATTGTAACAATAATAGCGTTAGCCTTGACTGTCAGCTGTCATCCTGTGACAAGATTAGCCATATAATTATTTGTTAACTTCATTACAGCAACAATTGTAAAGTCTATTTATAATGAATTATGAGTAGAAAATCCGCTCACTGAAATTCAAAACATGCAAATGAAATAGTGGAAAATGAAGAAAAATCAAGAATGAATATGAAAAATTACAAACTGTTTATGGATTTGTATGTGGACGCTAGTATGAGACTGGAAGAAGCAGAATGTTGCATTGCACTGTCCTACGAATCGTAGAACAGGATACTTCACCAGTCATCAATTTATCAGAAGACTACATTGAAAACTGGAACGCACTTACCAGTGGCGTTGAGGAAGATCTTTCATGAGCAAGTCTAATTGGACAATGCATCCGCCTGAGTTGTCCATTGAAAATGTTAGATAGGACCAATAGCACTAACAAACTGACATCCGGGCGCTTCTTCAAACATCAGGACCGTTCCACAATTGGGAACTATTGTACGAAGTCGCGAAATGACCATACATCTAGAGGATGATTCATACCGATTATCGTATGTAATAGAGAAAGGAAAGCACGCACTATTAGACTTGTTGGTTGCAAGATAATCCGAGACTCAGAGTCGGATATGCGTACTGCTTTGGTGAAGAAAAAGAATGGAGAAGATCGAATGTGCATAGATTATCGCAAATTAAATAACCTTACCGGATTGATAATCAGCTCAATCGCTTGCACGGATGCAAGTACTTCACAAGCCTTGATCTTAGATCAGGATACCACCAAATATTTTTTCAAAGAAGAGCAATTAGCATTCGAAACTCTAAAATCGACATTAACCAGTAGGCCGTTGTTGGCGTTATATAGTCCGAAAGCTAGGATTGAAGTACACACTGATGCCAGCAGAATTGGGCTTGCTGGTATACTGTTACAAGAGTAACCAGACAAAAGACTACATCCAGTCGCCTACTACAGTCGACAGACCACAATTGGAGAACAAAAATTTCATACGAGTTGGAAACTTTGGCGGTTGTCGAAACGATTAAAAAGTTCAGGGTATATCTTTTGGATCTGGAATTTACCGTAGTGACGGATTGTAATGCACTAAAGGCAACCAGTACTAAAAAGGATATAAACCCGAGAATAGCAAGGTGGTGGTTGCAACTTCAAGAATACATCTTTACAGTAGCGTACCGACCAGGAAAGCGAATGATACATGCAGATGCCTTAAGCAGAAATCCGTCGATTTTGAAGTTCCAACCGAAGAGATCTTTAGAATACATGAAGACGATTGGATCTTGTCAGCTCAATTGACGGACACGAAAATGAAGCATATCCGAGCGACACTCTTGAAGTCACCTGAAACTGACGAGGACCAAAAGATTTACCGTGAGTACGCTTTGCGAAATGGTCGACAGTCAGGGGTCTTCTCTGGGTCGTTCCACGAGGAATGCGACATCAAGTCGTGCGAGGTGCGCATTATGAAATGGGACATTTTGACACAGAGAAAACTTTGAAAAGACTCACTGCTCATTATTGGTTCCCTCGAATGAAGGTCTACATGTTGTATACCATGTCTATATGGGAAGAGTTCTACGGAAAGGAAGGAAGGGTTTCTGCATCCGATAGAGAAGATATCAGTGCCATTCCACACGTTACACATCGATCGCTTGGGCCCCTTTCCCAAATCACAGAAAGGAAATGAAAACGCTAATAATGAAACCAGTTCGATCTACCGCCACCCGATACGTTGTCATTGCGCTGCTAATTTTTAACGCACATGGAGTTCCCACAAGAATTATCAGTGATCAAGGCACAAGTTTTACTTCCAACAGTTTCAAACATTTTTGCAAGGATCACGGGATTCAAAGTATTCACAATGCCGTTGCAACACCTAGGGCCAATGGTCAAAATGAGCGGTTCAATCGAACTATTTTGAGCGCACTCCTGACTTCCACGCTGGAAGAGGAGAGGTGGGACATGAATATCGCAAAGGTGCAGTATGCCATTAACACAATGGTGAACAAAACCACTAACAGAACGCCGTTCGAATTACTGTACGGATACCGGCCTACGCCAAGAGAGAACTTGGAGTTGGCGGATACACTCAAGCTTGTACCCGAAGTGATTGAGGATATAACTTCAATGAGGGAAAATACCTCCAAGAGGATTAAAGATGTGCAGATGAAACAAAAAAAATATTTTGATAAAAAGCGAAAGAGGCCTCACGTCTACGGTAAGGGCGATATGGTTCTGATAGAGAAACACGTAATCCCTGCTGGGACAAGCAGGAAATTACTGCAGAAGTATAGCGGACCAATGATAGTAAAGCAGGTGTTGCCAAACGATCGATACGTCGTTGTCGACATGGAAGGGTCCCAGAGAACCCAAAAACGTGCAACGTATGAGAAGGTAGTTGCAGTTGACAAAATGCGCAAATGAGTTTCTCCCGGTGCTTTGTCGGATGCTACCGACAGTGACAGTGGCAGCGATGGGGTCCCATATACATCTAGTAGTTCGGAAAATAACAACTACTTCGAAGGCGAAGTGAGCGACAGGTTGGCCGGATGTAAATAGCATACAAAAATTATTTCTTTTCTTCATTATGTAATCGTTAGTTTTAATAAAATTATGGGTTATTCGACACATGTGTTCCTTTTTTTTGTCGAGTTCGTTGTATAGTAACTAAAATAAGGGCCCATAAATATGTCACTATATTAAACTTAGGGGAAATTCTGGTCTATGAACTAATACAGACGGTCGTTAACAAAATCGATACATAAATTACTAATATTGACTTGAAGGAATGTTCAGTACGTAATTCAGTTTTCTTGTGAATAGTGCTGTTCTATTTTTGTGCGTGGAAGGTGAGCATATCTAACTTGCATTATTATTGTACAAATAGAGTAATCAATTTTCTTTGCATTGTTATTGACACCTACATGTAGAGTCATTATGGGTAATTAATTTGCATGTGAGTAAAACAATAATTGCTGTTCTTAAAGATATGATGTATGATTACATGACATGTTAAAGGTACCTTAAGTAGTGTTATGTTAATGTTTACTAAGAAGCGTGCGAATGATAGATGTGACGGTTTGTACCTATAATTGCTTGATGCGCGCGATGTGATGATGAGTGGTAATTAATGTGCGTTCGTACGGGCTGTTTAAATACTGTCGGTCCCGTAACTATTAGGGACGATTAGAACCATATCGTGGGGGTTACGTTCAGGCACAGGGTCAGTATCCATGCCACGTAGCATGTGGCCTTGGTCTGTTGTTGGAAGACCTCTGTATTGCATGGGTGGATACGTATTTGGTCTGGCTTCCTAATCTTGTTAAGTGCTTGCTGAGCGTCTCGACCGACATCAGAAGGCCTCCTTTATCTCATTGGGGTTACGTTCAGGCACAGGATCAGTATCCATGTCATGTAGCATGTGGCCCTTGTCTGACGTTGTAAGACCCTTGCATACCCTTATCTTTGAGGAGGGTGGTTTAATGCACAGGAGGATACGTAGACGGTCTTATAGGACGAGCATTGGGCACCCATCATCTTATGCACGAAGATTACGTAATCTGGGCCTTCCCCAACGTTGGAAGTCCCCCATTAATTCATTGGAGTTACGTATTCGGACTTGAAGCTTATTGCTTCTGTCTGACGTTAGAAGACTCCTACGTGTTTGGGGGGTAGAAGGGCCTGACGTAGGAAGATCCTCAGATTCATTAGACAATGTTTTCCCGACAGGGAAAATACAGCTATTGCGTTCAATAGCTGATTGGCCTTAGAATTGTACAATAACTGTAAAAGTATGAGTTGAGATTGGCATAGTCAGAGATGCTCCTTGTGTTCTCTTTATAATTGCAGTAGCCAAGCCAAGGGCAGTAATGGCACAATCCTGATAGAAGCCCTATCAAACCGGACTGAGTTGGGTGAGTGATAATGAAGTGGTGTGATTATAGACCGATTTATTGAATTATGTATATATTAGGTAAGACCCTCCTTCCTCTTACATATAGAAACAAAAGGAGGCTCTTACAGATTGGAGGCAAACAAAGAAACGGATTCCTTTTCAGAATAGTATATTATGTTATTAGGAGTAAAAGTGATAGTTTATGTGGCGAATCTGAATGTTTGTTTTCCGAACGAAGTGAGGCAAATAATTATTCAGGTGAGCCCCATAAACTCACTTTTCTCCGAATAACATATACTATTTTATCCGCTAACGTAATCAGATAGATTAAAAATAATTGGTAAAAATCGAAAGGAACGAGCAAAACTAATTAGCAGGTAAAAGGATAAAATAATCAGGACGTTTTGCAAGTAATGAAACGATAACAACGCTCATTAAATAAGCAAATTGGTAAAAGTAAAAATGCCTAAGCGCAAAAGTGAAACTTTTACTCCGAGAAGTAAAGCTTTTACTTTGAAATTTAGTCATAAAAGTGTCACTTTTGTGACGTTTGCGATTAAAATATTTTAATTGCGTTTTAGGGAGATTTATGAGAAAAATGGAAATCTTCAACATTATCGAAAATATGTTCAATACTAAAAGCAACAATAAATGTAAAACGTGATACATATATATCAATCGTCATAAAACCGGAAATGGGCGCCAGGATATTTGAAATGTCACAATAGAGGATGATATGCCTAATTACGATAGTTTTCAACTCGCTCAAAATACCCAAATAACTTGCTTACCTATACGTAATTTCCACAGGCGGCTCCAGGAACAGCAGATCTTTCGCCAACTTGAAAGGCTTCAGAACCAATATTTGCACGCTTAAATAAAATAATAGAATGCGGCAAAAATCAATCACTTCTATGATAAACAAACAAAATCTCTAGTCAAGTTACGTTAATCCAAAATCTCAATGTGTAAAATACTTTCACCTCGCCAAGCAAAAAAATATAGTAATATATTAATAATGATAAAAAAACGTTTTAACTGTGTACATGGTGGCCAACTAAGAATGCGAGGTACTGTATCTGGGAAACTATCCCGTAGAGGCTTGCGCAAAAAAAAGTTATACTAAAACGGCCAATACAAAAACCTGGAAAATATATTCAAGTTTCTGAAATGGCCGCAATCTTGAATCTAAAAAAGTGATGTTTCTGTGAATTCTGCTATATTAACCTAATAAAAAAATAACTGGTCTTTAAAGTCAAGGATAATCTGAACTTTTTTTTTTTTCACTTTTTGACGTATATCTAAAAATAAAGTGGTGGGGGTATTCAAAGGTTTCGTTAAATAACCCCCTGCATCTTCTATACGGCTAAGCCGAGTTTAACAAACTTGGACACATCGAAATGAGCTATTCTTGGGCTACAAATGTTATAATATTTGAAGTTTTGTTAGTTTCACATGTCGTCGCTAGAGGGCTTTATTCGACATTCCGACAGAAACGGTTAATTTTTGCAAAAAAATTAAATACATTGGTATGACTTTTTTTTCATAAACAAATAGCTAAATGATGCCTAAACAAGCTCGCGAAAACCGCATCTCGATATCTTGTTCCTAACCTAAAATATCGCCCAAAGAAAACTTTATACGAAAATCCCTTAAATTTTTATTTTTTTTTAACTATATTTTTCTGGAATTGTTTCTATTATGTAAGTTGTGGCCCTAAAAAGGGCCGATTTAAAGGAGGAAGGTTTTTTATGCCCCCGTAAATGCTCTAAATGCTGACCATCACTCAGTGCATTGCTGAGGCCTCCTATGGGTAGACAAAACTGCAGCTTCAATTTCGGCTCTGAATAGGTTACCTAGAAATTGCGATTTTAAATGTTTGTAAATTTATTCACCAGAATAAAATCACCCCTTTTGAAATTACTATGGGCAAATAAGCAATGCTGAAAGTTATACGAAAGGCCTATTTTTTGTTTGTTTAAATGCATATTCACTATGGATATATACGAAAGATACAATTAATAAAAGCAGGCAATGGAAACAGATACCTAAACAAAACATACATAATCCTCAAATTGTCAATACTTTCGCGTTACTTTGAGAAATTTTTGTGCTTTCAAAATGGTTTTACGAATAATGAAGCTCTTGATATGCTTGCGGTTTATTTTGAATGTCTTCAGAATGCCGCAGTAGCTAAAAGAGTTTACTCGGCTCGATATCCAAATCGGCGTCCTTGCGATGTAAGAGTTTTTCCCCAATTAGTGGCGAGCTTACGAGCCAATGGTAGTTTTCGGCCTACGTTTCAACGGCAAAGAATTGGAAAAACACAAGAAAATATTAACCGTGTACTGGGCTATATTGAAGGAAATCCTCATGTTAGCACAATAGCATTATCCACTGAGTTGGGTACATCACGGATAACGGTTTAAAATATTTTGAAGGACCACAGGTAAGTTCTAATGGCCATTAAAATATATAGGTATTCGTTTAAACTTTTTAATTACTTTAAGAATGCACCCATATCATGTCGTTTTGCATCAGGCCTTGAAAGAGGAAGACTTTGATTGAAGGTTAGACTATTGCCATTGGATGTTAGGCATGATACGCGAAAATAGAGAATTTTTATTTCAAATTCTTTAGACCGATGAAGCCACCTTCAGTAGTGACGGGAGAGTCATTCTGCACAATATGCATTATTGGTCTGCAGAAAATCCCCATTGATTGCGTGACGTTCAGCGCCAAGGCCGTTGGAGTTTAAATGTGTGGT
This sequence comes from Vesta saturnalis, assembly GCA_036346205.1. Taxonomy (NCBI): domain Eukaryota; kingdom Metazoa; phylum Arthropoda; class Insecta; order Coleoptera; family Lampyridae; genus Vesta; species Vesta saturnalis. Next base: position 15,021,973 of record JARFJB010001883.1, on the reverse strand, counting down.
GTGGCATACTGGGAGGCAGAATTATTGGGCCATATTTTTTCGAGCAACCCCTAAATGGCAATGTAATTCTTGACTTTTTGGCCAATCGATTACAGTTGTTGTTGGGAGATGTGCCTCTGGAAACAAGCCAAAAATAGTTTTTGCAGTTGGATGGTTGCCCAGCACATTTTACTATTAATGTGCGAGAGCATATTAATGCAGTATTTCAACAGCGGTAGATTGGAAGAGGAAGTCTGTTTCCATGCCCACCGCGATCGCCAGACTTAACTTTCCTCGATTTTTATTTATGGGAGCGCTTAAAGGACATCGTGTTTCGGACTCAACCTACTACTAGAAGAAATGAAAAACCGGATTCGTAACACAATATGTAACATACCGAGAGCCAAAATAGAAGGTGCAGTTTTGTCTAGACGTGAGAGGCTTCAGCAGTGCATAGAGCGTGATGGTCAGCATTTCGAGCATTTACGGGGGCACTAAAAACCTTCCGCTTTTAAGTCCGTCCTTTTTAGGGCCACAACTTACATAATAAAATAATTCCAGAAAAATACAGTTAAAAAAAATAAAAATTTAAGGGATTTTCGTATAAAGTTTTCTTTGGCCGATATTTTAGGTTAGGAACAAGATATCGAGATGCTGTTTTCGCCAGCTTGTTTAGGCATCATTTAGCTACTTGTTCATGAAAAAAAGTCATACCAATGACTTTAATTTTTTTGCGTAAATTAACCGTTTCTGTGGGAATGTCGAACAAAGCCCTCTAGCGACGACATGTGAAGCTAACAAAACTTCAATTATTATAACATTTGTAGCCCAAGAATAGCTCATTTCAACGCGCCCAAGTTTGTTAAAATCGGCTTAGCCGTTTCGAAGATACAGATGATTATTTAAGGAAACCTTTGAATACCCCCCACCACTTTATTTTTAGACATACGTCAAAAAGTGCCAAACAAAAAAAGTTCAGATTATCCTCGACCTTAAAGATCAGTTATTTTTTTATTAGGTTAATATAGCAGAATTCACAGAAACATCACTTTTTTATGTTCAAGATTGCAGTTACGCCCCCTCGCGGCCATTTCAGAAACTTGAAAATATTTTCCAGGTTTTTGTATTGGCCGTTTTAGTATAACTTTTTTTTGCGCAAGCCTCTACGGGATAGTTTCCCAGATACAGTACCTCGTATTCTTAGTTGGCCACCCTGTACACAATCGTTTGAAATAGAATTCCTCAAATTACGTTTGATTAAGCTCAATTCGTAAACAAAACAAGAAAAATTCAAAATTCATCGGTCTTTAAATGTACGTTAAAGTTACCTCATCCTTTGAAAACTTTCGGCCGTGTTTATTTCGGTCAAACCTAACTCGATATAATTACGTTAATTTAATGAGCAAATTAAACAATAAATACGAAATTTGTTTGTCCTTCGACGCTGTGTAATCGTAGATTCACAAAACAAAAATAACACAAGTCCAATCACCTAGATGAATATAATGTACATAAAATAAATAATACAGGAACAAAGAAATCGGAGACAATGTAATTGTAAACACATACGATATCAAATAACTTACTTAAATTTGCTGGTCCTCTACCTAGAGTATGCAACAAATCGCCTTCTAATAGATCTACCTATTACAATTTCAATATAAATGTTTGTCAATTTTGTATAACATTAAGAAAATACACTTCAAATAAATGTGGCTAATTCTCTGCATGAAAGCACTGACCTAATAAATTTAAACAAAATCATCAAGAGTGTTCATGCATTTATTTTATCCATAAATAACATCAGTAAAAAGAAACACTGAAAATTGTATTTAAATTTCGTCAATCACCACATTCAAGAAAAATACAATAGTTACCTTATATATAAAGGCCCTTGATTACACAGAATCTGAACGGACTATCACCTCGACGATACGGTTGTTGCTGGGGATGTTTGCAATATCAAGCAGCGGTCAACGGCTGCCGTTTGATCCTAGCGATGCTTGGTTCGATTTTCAATTTATCCTATACACTACTGCCTACATTGACCCGTTATTCGTTCATTTAACTTTATTTGTTTTAACTGAACTCCTCAAGCGAAGCTATTTACTGTACGTTACTTATTTACTTATATCAATAGTGTACAAGTTCGGGTTAATAAAGTTTTATTTGTTTACAAGGGCACAGTGAACTAAATGGTTGTAACCTTGAAACGAACGTTATATTTTTCCGCAAAGAAAAGCGAAGTTTTCTCCAGAGAGGCGCGTGAGCACTAGGTACTTAACTGAACGTCACAATAGATTGGCGTCGTGCAGGATGAACCATTATATGATCCCTTATTGAAATTTTGGAAGATGAAGAACACCTTTTTCGAAAGTTCGGTCTATACGAGCGATATTTACACTACTCTAAAATATACGCTTCTACGCCTGTACTACTACTGCTAACATAAAAACTTTACTTTCGTCCACATTGGTTTTTCAACCCCTTCCCCTCTAATTCGCCCAAAAAACTTAAATATACCACTCCGCGCATACATGAATCCTAACTTCGAAAAACGTCGGGAGAAAGTGCTTTGTCATCAAGCCTGTTTCTGGTCGAAATCTTATCTTAAGTGATTCGATATTTAACGCATTGGAATTTACATGCAAAATCGCCTCTAGTGCTATGTACTTAAAGTCAAATCTTTGGTTTTCGGAACCTACTTCTTATCAATCGGAATGGTGCCTGTTTGGCGGCTAACTAGAACTTTTGCACAAGATGTACCTTACAAAGTAATATTTGAATACGTTCTTTAATTTAATTCTTTTTATATGACGCAATCCCAACTTGATTTAACTAAAATTAAAATAGGAAATTTATTTCTACAAAACTATTCCTATTTACAAATACACTAACGAATGTTTCCTTTCAATTCTAGTAAAGAGGGCTTCCCTAAATATCGATACCAAAATATAAATCACATTTTCCTTTTTTAAAATTTCCATATTACTACGATCACAACGCAAACTTCATTTTCGCCTTAGAAAATACAAAAAAAAAATTCGTAAACCTTTAAATTACATAAACTGCAAAAAAAACAATAAAAGCTTCTCCCATCATTAATGCGTTATTACCTCCATTATGAGAATCTATACCCCCCTCAAAATGTTCGGTACTAACAAAGAATTTAGAAATTGGAAATTTATCGGCATATCTTGATAAAATCATGGATACATGACAATGTGACTAATCTTGTAAGTTCTGTAGTGTGCTGTGGAATAGCCGGTAACGCATTTGTTAATGTTAAAATTCTGGCATTGAGCGTACTTTCGTCATTGTGTATTGTTATTTTTTTCGAGTCTGTTGAAAATAGTTGAAATATTTTCAATTTAATAATGGCTTATTCACAACAGAAAGAATTGATATTATTTTAACCATTAGTGAATGATATGAAAATTGTTTACTTGCTTCAAGAGTGTTCTCAGAAAAATATCCGGAGCGGGTGCATCCCGATAAAAGGTTTTGAAATGTTACTTCAAACATTTCGTGATACAGGAAGTTTAGCTTACCCAAAACAACTAAAAATGAAGCCTGTTATAAATGATGATGATAATGAGTTTTTGGTATTAGGCTCCGTTATTGACAACCAAAATACTAGTACAAGAGCTATTGCAAGAGAATCAGGAATTAGTCAGCTTAGTGTGTGGAGGATCTTAAAGAAACATAAATGCCACTCTTTTCATATACAAATACATCAAAGATGGTCATCACATCGAACATTTATTGTAATTTTTTTAATTTTTTAAGCAAATTATCACACACCACAAAATTTTAGTTTCCATTGTGTACGTGCTTTCTATACTTACTCTGTGAAACTGTTGCATTATGTAGGTTTCGCTTGGACGAGCCAACCATAGTCAGAGCTTTGAAAGGTGACAATTTGTTGTTACGGTTATCCAGAGTAAAGGTAAGTATATAAAAAGTCTATTGCGATTTTTAGTTTAATATACATAGTGTAGAAATAGGTATAGGAAACCCTTCCATTTAAAATAAGCCGAATATTTCTGTATGAATGTTCTACTAATTTAACTGAAAAAAATGAACACCTTGTAAAGACGTGTTTACTATTCAGTCAATAAATAGACTAAGGGAATAGTATTTTACTTAAACCTAAGAGTAAATTTGTTGGAGTTAATTTTATTAGGAGATATTTAATTTTTCCTAAAACCCTACATTTTGAGAAAAATTGGTATAACTTAAAACACTCTGTATGTAGATATAGGGAACCCTTGCGAAATTGCTACTTATTTTTTATGTAAAATTCGAAAATGCAATAATATACGGGGTGTGTCATTTAAAAAGCATGACTTTGATATGCCACTTTTTTGGAGCACCCTGAATATTTAAAAATATTTTTAAAATGTTGCTCATATTGACTTACATAGTATCAGTGAATTAGAAATCAATTATTACATGCCACTTCGCCGTAGAGCTCCGTGACGTAGTCGTTATTCACCCTGTATATAAGTTTATTTAATATTAAAACAAGAAGCTTAAATTTACTTCAATAAGTTAGGTACATATTTAAGTATAAAGCATTTAAATAAACGCAGCAATCTGCAAATTCGTAAATGAGTTGTAGAACTGGGGGAAATGAACTGTTACCATGACTTCAATTTAGGTAGTTAGTTAGAGTTGGTTGAAATTAACCAAACGGAGGTCGTTACCGAGAGACGAGTCACTGTAGTATATAGTCACGCTACCCTCTAAATTAAGCAATAAAGTAAGATAAAACTTAGTGTGTAACAGGGAAGAAGTAAGAATAACTTCCTTATTAAAATAATAAAAGGCGAGAGTGAATACAAATGCGATAGCTGTCAAATAAGCGATCAGAAGAAAAGTGACACTCTATAGAAATAAATTATGTGTTTCGTGAATATTGGAGATCCTACATGACTATATTTAAATAGTGAACGAACGATATAAAATTCATAAGTATAGTTTGTACGATCAGCATTGCCGTTTGTGATTGCAGGCAATTCGTAGTGAAACTTAAACAATTAAAGTGGTAATTAAAAACTATAAAGATATCCAACAAATATTTACAGAATCAATAAATTGTTGGGAAGAAAATTTGGAGTTGTGCAATTCAGAGACAAACTTCCACAGAAGAGATTAGGGGAACAAAGGAATCCGGTTCCAGAACGGTGGCATAGTAACGAATCAACATTTGGTCTTCAAAAAGTGACAAGTAAGATCGCAAACTGTATAATAAAGAAACGCCTATATGTTTTTATTTTCCTTTAAATTTGTGTTTGAATATCAACGCTGAATGAAACCCATTTGCTTCGCTGTTGATAGAAATATTTTGTACATGTTAGATGATAAGAATACTAAATACAATAATAGGATTGTTTTTAATGTGTTAATATAAGCAATGCATTTCTGCATTTTGGAGATTTAATAATTATTATTAAATAAGTTTTGATTTATTTTCATTATTGGCCATTACGAATACTAAAAGCTTTAATACTGAAAGAAGTAATTTCAATAAAGTTACAAATTATATACATATCTTAAGCAAATCAAATTGAGTATAAATTTGATAATTGAAAACAATAATCATTTCTCTTAATAAACAAGTTAGCCGGCGCAGACAAACAATATAGTATATTGAGTATCAAGAACAGTAAGGGACGTTTATCGGTCGACGGCCATGTTTGGAAGGTGAGCGATAGCGAAGCCTCCAATTTGGCCGGAGACGGGTACAACCCTTAATGTTCGTGATGCTCATACTGTTTTTTGCACGATTGTATTAAATTTACTGCAATTGAAATTATTTAATTTCTACTAAATAAACGAAAAGTCAAAAGTGCCGTTTTAATTAGAAATGATCAAATTTTTTGTTCTTATTGTTGTGAAATACAGTACCTATATATAATTTAACGTTAGTAAGTAAAAGACGTCGGTAAGTAAAATCTTACCGACAAGTTGGGCCTCGCAACCAGTAAACATATCCTACTGTCTTGGAAACAGATATGGTAAATAAACGAAAAAGCTGAATCGTGCAAAAAAGGAATTTGGTGAAGCAAGGCATCGAGTTCATTTACTCAAACTGAAACCTGATAACAAGTAATATAAATGTTAGTTAATGAATGATATCTTTCCAAATTGAAACTACCCAAATTAAATTAAAATGTAATCATTTTAAGTTCTCCCAAAAACAATATACATTTTTATTAACGGATTTTGAAATTATTAGGAACTGTAAACGATTCTACGATTTTTGTAGCGAGTGTAAACCAACAAAATAGTATGTTACAGCACAAGTGGAGAACGAAATTGCACCTGTGCGTGGGTCAGATTTGTGTTGTATAACGTTTTGTTCAATTCTACTCTAAGAAATATATATTTTTTGGAAATATTTTCCGACGTGTTTCAACATTTAACTAAATATAGACGGCTACAGCAGGATGGTTGCTATGTAGTAACATTGACAACACTTGTCAACAACAAATCAGTCTTTTACGAAAATCTTCTTTTCTAATTCGGTTTCGTAAAACATGGAAAGAAGCGGCGATAATACCGTCCGGAAGACGTATTAGAAGAAGCCAACGCTGCCACTTTTAATCTGTTGCCTGCAAAATCGAAAGCAAGATATGTGAAGTAGTTGGAAAAGTTTCGTGAATGGCAACAATCTTGAAATGTGGAAGCAGTGTCGGAAGAAACAGTATTAGCGTATTATAATGGCTTAAAGATTAAATACGCGCCTTCTACACTGTGGTGCACATATTCTATGCTAAAATCATGTTTATTTGTTTACGAAAAAGTCGACATTAGCAAGTAAGTGTTTGACTATTTTTATAAATACTGGATATACCTACCCGCATATTTAATTTTTACGTTTAATGTCTTAATTGCGTTGCTGAAGTGCACTGAAAAAGGGTTCTAACCCAAGAAAGCCAGAACATTTGACCAAAAAGATGTTGAAATGTTCTTAAATGAATCTCCAGACGAAAAGTTTTGCTTATGAAGAAAGTCGTTATTATGGGTATTATGGGCGCTTGCCGGTGTGACGAGTTGTCGAACATGCAAACAATCGATATTAAAGATGATGGATCTGTGCTGATTATCAAAATTCCTAAAACGAAAAATTATAAACCTCCTTCGTTTGTTGTGACTGGGACTGGTGCGGAAGAAAACTGCTTTAATGGTTTAGAAAATTTATAGAAAATATGTAACTTTGCGTTCTCCACGACTTGGAGATGGAAGATTCTTTCTGACCCAGCCTTCTGGTAAATATACAGTCCAGCCTGTATGTACAAATACAATTTCGAAAATACCCGGACTAGTGGTAAATTACCTACAGCTGGATGATCTCCATTTATACAAGGTGTATTTTAAAATCACCGACAAACGAAAACTGGAGATTCTATGATTCAAAATAAGACAAAAATTATTTTCCAAAAATGGTTCCTAACCGAGATATAGGTTGATTAAAAAATAATTTTTTTAAGATTTTTTTAAGATTCCTCAAAAACTACAAAAGATATTACACTGAGATTTGGTACACCTAAATGTCTAATTAAGTACAATTAATCAGGTGAGTTTGAGTCAACTAGCTCCATCCAGTGGCGTAGAATATGTTAAGTTAATCACTTTAAGTAAAAAAAAAACGCACGTCCCTGCTTTTTTTGAAGAAATATTTTCTTAAATTCAACATTTAATTCTGCAAATAAAATCATACTTAGTATTTTTTCGATTCGGCACCCGTTTTTGAAATATTTTGCATTAACATAAACGACTACATTATTCAGTAATAACCAAATTAAATAAATCAGAGATTGCTTTGCATTTGACAGTTACGTATCTTATGTTTGCTAAAATAGTTGCATTTACGCGAGTTTTGTAATTCATTGTTTAGACACTGTGAAAAAATGAATTATTCCAAACGAGAACTGGTCGATATGCATTTATGTTAAGGTAATACTAATTGCAATGCTCGTGCAGCTGCTCGACTTTATGAACAAAGATTCCCAAATAGAAGACATCCACATCATACTACGTTTAGAATCGTTCATCGTAACTTGTTAGAGTATGGAAGTTTAAAAAAAAAGAAAAATTCCGGACGAAATGCTTGTGTACCAGTTGAAATTGAGGTACAAATTTTAGATAGTGTTTATAAAAATTCATCAATACGTACGCGTGAGTTAGGTTTAGAATTTGGTGTGCCGCATAGCAAGTCTTGGAAAGTTTTACGAAAACAAAATTTACATCCCTTTCACCTACAAAAAGTGCATGCATTATTGCCTGCTGACCATCCTCGTCGAATGAATTTTTGCGAATGGTTTTTAAATAAAAATGCTGAAGATTTATAATTTGTTAGAAACTTATTGACCACTGATGAGTGTATTTTTTCCCGAAATGGAATAATAAACCTGCATAATTCCCACAAGTGGTTAGATGAAAATCAGTATCCAACTGTAGTTACAGCTCACCAACATAGATTTAGCGAAAATATTTGGATAGGTATACTAGACGATCACCTAATCGGACCTGTCCGTTTTCCTCAACGACTTACTGGCGAATTCTATTTAAATTTTTTGAGAGAAGATTTGCCAGAATTATTTGACAACGTACCCTTAGATGTTAGAATTAACATGTATTTCATGCATGATGGTGCACCACCACATTCTCTTTTTTTTATGATTATGGACCTGGACAGGCTAAAGAAGGCCTATCGTGCTAAAGCACTCAGGAACACTTAGGAGGATGGATAGAGGGATAATGAATTGCCAATAGATGCCTATGACCAGCTACCTTAAATTTTCTCATATCATAAGTGAGAGGAAAATAGGAACTAGGGAGATTATTCCAGAGTTTAGAAGCCGTGTAGAAAAATGTGGATTGCGCCCGTTTGGTACGACAAGTGGAGATTTGTACTGCATACTGATGATGTGAATGAGCGAATCGAGTGTTTCTCGCAAAGATAGCCGGAGATGGTATCAAATAATGTAATTCACCAGCACAATAGCCGTTGTAATAACGATAATACAAAGAAAGAACTGAAACCATCCTTCTATGCTCAACGGACTGTATGTGAGAAGTTAAGGGCGGGTGATTTATAAGCCTAATCGCTCTCTTTTGAATACGATCAACGATATCGAGAGCGTATTGGGGAGCACTAACCAAAAGGTGAGAATTATATTCCAGATGAGGCCGAATTTGGGCCTTATACAGCAGAAGGAGTTGTCGAGAGGTAAAGTACTGCTTAGATCTGTACAAAAAGCCTATTTTACGAGCAGCTGTTTTGGTAGCTGACAGAAGATGGTCAACCCATGAGAGATTTGAAGATACAGTCATACCCAACAGAGTAATAGTGTCTGAAAACTTAAGAACTGAGCCATTCATACTTACAACAGGAAATGATCGATCTTTTTTGGCGGACATAAGGCAACACTGAGTTTTGTTAGCATTAAATTTAACTAGACTATTGCTTCCCCATTCGTGAATACGTTGAATGTCTTTGTTGATTGAATTTGCCATTTCAGCTTTAATTTCTTGATTTGACATAGAAGGTGGATTATCACTAGGAGTAGACTGAGATGAACTACAGTGAAGAGTGCTATCGTCAGCAAAGCAATGGATGGGGTTAGTTGTTGAAGAAATAAGGTCGTTTATGTACAGCAGAAAAAGTGTAGGCGCAATAACGGATCCCTGTGGTACGCCCGCGTTAATGCTAACTTCTTTTGAAAAAAAGCCATCAACTACGACACGTATTCGTCTTTTATCAAGGAAACTAGAAACCCAGTTGATGAGCGTATCATTTAACCCAAACGAGGTGAGTTTGGCAAGTAAACACTTATGCCAAACTTGGTCAAATGCCTTTGAGATATCTAAAGCGACTACAACTGTTTCACCGGACTGCTCTACTGTATTGTTCCAAACTTGGGTCACATATGAAAGAAGATCGCCTGTTGAACGACTTTGCCTAAACCCATATTGGTGGTCACTAAGGAGTTTGTTAGTTTCAAGGAACGTGAACAGTTGCTGATTGATGGCTTTTTCCATGATTTTAGACAAAATGGAAGTGATGGCAATTGGCCTGTAATTTGAGGGATCGGTCTTATCACCTTTTTTGGGAATAGGTTGAACATTTGCTACATTCTACACGAAACGTCAGAGAATTTTTAAATGCATGGTTCCCTGAACGCTGGATTGGACGAGGAAGTGAAGTACCGTAGCCGGCACGATCGCCAGATTTAAACCCACTGGATTTTTTTGTGTGGGGGTATCTGAATACTCGTGTCTATTCTGTTCAAATTACTAACCGAGAGCAACTTTGGAATCGCATACAGATGGCATGCGATGAGATTAGGGCTATGCCACAAATTTTTCAGCGTGTTAGGTTTCATTTGCTAAGAAGAATACAAGCTTGCATTCAAAAGGAAGGACATATTGAACAATATGTATAAAAATAATTATTATTTTGTTTTTGATTCCTTCAATTTAATAATGTACCTAATAGTTAACTGCGTTATTTTTTTGTAAAATAAAACAAATTTTGGTTTTTATTGAAAAATGTGGTCGTTTATGTTAATGCAAAATATTTCAAAAACGGGGTGCCGAATAGATTTTATTTGCAGAATTAAATGTTGAATCTATCAAAAAAATATTTCTTCAAAAAAACCAGGGGCGTGTGTTTTTTTTACTTAAACTGATTAACTTAAAATATTCTACGCCACTGGCTGGAGTCAGTTGACTCAAACTCACCTGATTAATTATATTTAATTAGACATTTAGGTGTACCAAATCTCAGTGTAATACCTTTTGTAGTTTTTGAGGAATCTTAAAAAAACCTTAAAAAAGTATTTTTTAATCAACCTGTATCTCGGTCAGGAAGCATTTTCGGAAAAGCGTTTATGATCATTTTTGTCATGGAGGTTGGAGGTCGTCGTCTGTTGCTGAAAGTTATGTGGAAGAGTCCATGGGCAATAAAATCGAAATTGCAAAAAAAAAATTATAAACGGCAATGAAGGTACAAGTACAAGTACAGATTATCCCATACTTCAAGCAGAATGTAAGACAACTATTAATTTTGAAAAAGTTACTGAGGACGAGGACACAAATCAAAAAGCATTTTCTAACATAATCTTTTAATGTTTTTAATAATAGTACTGTTAATTTTAATATAAATAAATAAAGCGTTGATTTCTTTATAATTGTATCTACCGTTAATTTTAACGTATATAGAATATTACAGTCACTATTGAGTGCAAAACGTTTTGAAAAGCACAAAGTAATCATTAACTTTCGAGATGCATAACCATAGTTAGAAACAACAACTTTCGATTGTAGGATTGAACAAACGAATATTCTCTATATGTTTACCCCGCTGCAAACAACAGTTTTATATAAAGTTACTTTATGTAAGTATTAGGTACAAAAATCAAGTTATTTCTGAAGAAAACTTATACCTTGGACGGTTTCCGGAACTTATAATTTTTGGTTGTTCTGGTTAGCGTAGAAGTTAGGCTCAATCTACAGTACTAATGTATTTTTCTATGATTTTATACGTTGATTTGTCGCCATCGATAGCACAAAGTGCCTGCACCTTTATTTCATTTGGGCTAAATATATTCTGAATACAGCAAACATAGTTATGCGACTTCTTTTTTCCAGGAAAACTAACTAGATAATAATCTCCTTTTAGACAGCGGTTTTCTCTTTCGGCAATTTTAGACAAAGTCGTTTTCTCACTGTCACTTGTAAAATGTTCGTCTGATATATCATAAATACTCGATCCACTTTCTACCCTCCCTTCGTCCTCTTCAGTTTTCGAATTGTCTCTTTGGTCTGTATTTTTTTTACTTTTTTGCATCCTTTCAACTTTTTATTTTTAGCTTCTTTTAGATTTTCCTATTTCTTTCTCTTTCTTAACATATTTTTAATTTTTCTTTGTCTTCATGACGTTCCAGCTGCAAGTGATGGCGTATGGGAGTCTTTCTTCATAATTTTTTTCTGGTGACTCATCTGGCCAAGAAATTATGTCTAATAAAGATGTACTAATTCTTTGGTTTTGACGTTATTGGTTAACATTATGGCCTAAATCTGGCGTCGCCGGCCTAGTGAGATGAATATTACTATGGATGATGACACGTCCATCGTGATTTTTATCCTCTGTACTGCTTCCTTTACTTTGCTGAGAATCTTTACTGGTTTCTTCAGGTATCTTTCCCCTTTTTCTGTCTCAATGGTGTCTGCCCAGTTTTTCTCATTCTCGTTGCAAACATCTTCCTTCATATCTTCCTTATTAGTATCTTTTTCGGTACTGTAGTGTGTTTCTGTATTATTATTTTTTGTTTCTCTATTGTTCATTTCTTCCTCGATGTTGTTGTGCAACTTGCGTCTCGTTTTTGCTTCTTCCATACTTCAAACAACTCTTTTGATGACTCACGTCCTACCCATCCACCAATTTCTGACTGTCTAAACTCTTGTCTTCTTAATGATGGTGTTACTGATTCAAAATAATGAAAATGTGATATTTTAAATTCAGTTGGTTTTGCTTTCTCTATATTTTCCTCTAGAGTTTCTCCAAACTTTCGCGAAGTGTTCTGCATATATTTAGTAAAATCTATAGTTTCTACGTTATATGGGTATATACCACTTTCTAAATCCATTTTTAACAGTATCTGCACTAATCTGTTGTACTGCATTTTCTAGCAAAGGAGGGAAGGTAGCTTTATTAACAGACTTGTTGTTTGTCTTTTTCCAGTCAAGAACAATTTTTTTCTAGTTATTCTTCGATGGTGCAAATAGAGAAACATTTGCAGGTTGTAACATGTGTGTGGCGTTTGGAAAAAGAGCATGTAGGAAGATTCCATTCTCTGTACAAAACTCGAGATGGTGGGTTAAATGGGACTTATGGCCATCGCGTAAATAAATTATAGGTAACTTTACACCGTTTCTTTTCAAATAAGTTAAAAAAAGTATTAACACATTGCTGTAAAACGTTTTACTTGCCATCCATCCGTTCTTGGGTCCTCCCTAAAGCAAAATGATTAAATTGGTATGAGTTTAGAAATTACCTCGAGGGGATTTGTTGTACCTATAACCCAATCAGGGTTTGTGTTGCGCTCTATTTCTGCTGGAATCAGTTCGTACGGGTAAACAATCATCGAAGGGGGGGGGGGGGGGTAAATCTATCCATCAGCAGAAATTGTAAACAAAGCTTTAATGCATTCTTTTTTATTTCATGAAAGTTTTTCATTCCTTTTGGTCCTAAAACCAGACCTGTTTTGGGATTTGTAGCAAAACCTGACTCCTCAGAGTTAAAGATTCTAAAATAACTTCTACATTCTCACTAGTCAAATATTTGCGAATTTCCTGGTGCCACTGTCTAATGGAATTTTCAGAAACGCATGCTCGTGCTGCATTTTTTATTAACTCAGCGTTATGCTGAGTCATTTCTGGGTAACGTTTAAGGTGTGCGTTGAACCAGGTAATTCGTCTTTAAAAGGATTAGGACGCTTATCACTTTGAATTACGTCTTTAACTATATCGTACATGTACATAAGTCTCTTGTTAAGTGGAAACCCTTTATTTGCACAAGCGGAAATCCACCGTATTAATATTTCCTCCTCCTGTGTTAATACAGTGGGAGGGCCTATTCTTCGTTTTTCGGGAGTTTTGCCCTTTAATTTATTTATTAGCGTCGAATGAAGAACATTATAAGCTTATTCTGCTTGGCACACATACCAAATGTTATTTTTTATGTCGCTAATAGCTTGTGCTAATTGATTCTCAGTCTATTTAAAAAAGTCTTCTTTTTTTACTGTTTGATATTATTGTGCTAAAAAAAAAGAAAACAGTTTGAACATACCAGTAGTTGACCACTTTATGACGCCAGTGGTTGACCACTGTTTTCTTGCGGTCAGTTACAGGAAGGGTGTATCATTACCATAAGAGTAACACGATTAAAGACAAAGGAATAAAGTTAAACGACTTTCGGGGTAACAAACAAGCAAAATTCGTTAATGTTTCATAAAATCAGTAGTTAACCACTATGGTCAGTTATTGGAAAGCTGATAAATTTTCAAATCCGGTGATTGACCATTTTATTTTTTGCAAAAAAGAGAATATTTTAATTTTTTAATTTAATTTCTTTTAATTTTATGCTGAAATACTATATTAAATTAATTAATTAATTAGGGCTACTTAGTATTTTTTTAATGGAACAGCCTGTATATCATTCGATTGTTCGGTTGTACGTGAAATTATAAACCTTTATTTATATAGGATTTGTGCAGTAAAATTGACGGTTTTTGAAATAATTCGAATTTTATACAAAAAATCGCATTTATATAACCCGCAAAACTTTATTATTATGTACCATCTTGTGATTTATTAGGACAACAATTTATTTGGACCAACGAAAGACTAAGATTAAGCCTATGTTTTGAAAAAGAAATATTAGAGGTAAACACTACAGGGTGTTCAAAATATATGTTCAAACCTGCGAAACTCGATATTCAAAAATATCACTCTGTGTATTTTTACACTATGTTAAAGAAAATCAAAAACCACACAATCCTTCATAAGTATGTCCTATACCTATCTCTTACTGTTTTTGAGTTATTTGGATTTTTATATATTATTCAATATTTCGATGTGCTGAATGCATACATTTAGTCGTTTTATTATGTTTTGCCTAGCACCTCCAGTGTTATCGTTCTACAAGCATCTCGTATCCTATCTTCCATATCCTCTTTCGTAGTGGAAGGTGTGACATATACAAGTTCTTTCATAAGAAGAAATCTAATGGGGTAAGATCGCACGACCTTGGAGGCCACTGTACAAAACCTCCACGTCCAATCCATTTTAGGAATAATTATCATCTAAAAATTCACGTACCTCGCTGTAGTAGTGCGGAGGGCATCGTCCTGTTGCAGCCATATTCTATCGTTCATCATTATTAAGCATATGAAGGAAGTTAGGCAAAACATCTTGGATGAATTGAAGGTAGATACGACGCGTCAGGGGAGTGTTAAAGAAAATACGGTCCAATAATTCTACTGTAGAGAATGCCACATCAAATGTTTATGGACCAGTGGTTTTGGTTTTTTGTTTGTCGGATCCGATGAGGATTATCTAATGCGTAGTAGTCCATATTATGACGTTTTACAGCACCATTTCTTCTAAAGGTAGACTCGCCGGAATACATAATATAAGGTAAAAAGTTCTCAAGTTGAGCACTAATCCATTGGTAAAGGTTTACTCGGTTTTCGAAGTCACCATTGCGTAATTCCTGGTGTAATTAAATACAGTAAGGATGAGACTTATATTTTCTGCTTCTCCGATTTACAGTTGATTGTGACGTTTCACATAATATTTCTATCTAACGACTACTGAGAGAGCCAAGTGAGTTGGTGTCGAACAAGATACTTCATTCTGTATAACCTTCGGGCAAGAAGACAATTTTTTGAGCCTGTCATAACACATAAGTCATATCAATTAACTTACTTTTAGAGTAATCTATTATTTTACTATTGAACGCACAAAACAGGTCCAATATTTGTCAAGTGGGAAATTGTTTGCATGGCTACTGCGATCAATCACAAGAAAAACTATTGAAATGTTGAATAACAGAAAAATCAAAATAACTCAAAACAATGAGAAATAGGTATAGGACATACTTATGAAGAATTATGTGATTTTTGATTCTCTTTAATGCAGTATAAAAATATACAGGGTGTTCTATTTGAGAAAAGTGATATTTTTGAATTTCAAGTTTATGGATCATCGGTAAATGATCGTGTTCGTAAAAACAAAATTTGTGATCTTTGTGTCTCCCGACTGAACTAATGATAATCTTTAGGATTATGTTTTACTACGCACCGATCCCTAAAAGCAACCTCCACTGAGTATACGTGGTACTACGTTTGGAAGCCATGGTGGTTCAGAATTGGTCCAAGCCGTAACTTTGGGTGGCATCCGAGGATTTTGTTTCAGCACTAGGAAAGGACATATGTTACGGACGAAAATGTCAGTAAAACAGGAGTAACAGATAAGGGAAAAGGGTGCCGGACGCTCAGTGGTATGAAAGGAGTGCGCATGTTCCTAATTTATGTGTTTAAGATAGCTTGTAATGCGTAAGACACAATAAGGGTTTGTCATAAATCAATTGGGCGCCAGGGTGTTTCTAAATGGCAATCAAGGGTCGTAGTACCGAAATGCAAAGGTTCACAGCTAGTCCAAAGAGTCAAAAAACTCGCTTATCTTTTGTCACATTCTAGGTGAATCAGTGAATTACGGCTGGTACGTTGACTAGTATAAAACTTCAAAATACCCGCAATGCACTAGCGGGCGAATAAGCTAGCTGATCGGTCAACGATCTTATTTACTTTAACTTCCGTTACGTTATATCTCAAAACATCACCAAATGATCTTATATCAACCAAATCGAAATGACTTTCTATTAAAGAAGTCTCTGTCAATTTGTTGTTAAAGTATGTACTAAAATAGTGAAAAGTAATCGAACGTCGTCTCTTTTAAAATTGCAAGAATCCAAAATGCTCATACAATAAATAAATTTTCGGTAATCTGAATGTAAACAAAATATCTCATCTTTTAAATTTTATTCTGACGAAAATACTAATAACGCAGCAGTAAAGGGAATGGAGTTACAAAAATATTATACACTGTAGAGAAATAATACCCAATTTATTAACACCATTCATGTAATATCATAAAATTACACATAATTAAAATCGGCAATCGGCGTGTTGGTGCGGAAGTTAAAAAAACGTTCAATTTCATATAATTTACTAAATAATCAGGAGTGACGCTTACAAGCTTCAGATTCCCAAAATAATATATTGTATCGCGCTTTTAATTAACACCAATGTAAATATTGACAACGTTGAACATATAGAATTTAACAAATTTTGTAAGAAGAAATTTTGTGATACAAATGGAATCAAATGAAAATAAAACACATTATGATATAAATAACACACGGGTGAGTACACTTTTATCTTAAACGCCAAAAGGGCTTTTATGCAAGAAAATATAGACAAGAGAAAACGTATTCATCCGCTCCACAAATACAATTAAAAACACTTTACCAATTATATATATATATATATATATATATATATATATATATATATATATATATATATATTTTAATATTGGTAATAGTATATCACGGTATCATATCACACCGTTGACCTTTACCTCCTATTGATAAAATACTTGTTTATTTTATGCCAAAACGTAAACAAACTACCTACTTTACTTTTGTCTTGCTGTACGGGTTTTGTCAACAAACATTTGAGACAATAGTAATTTAGGGCAAGTAATCGTACTAATTACTGAAATTAAGTCATATAAGAGTAACAACAAACAACAAAAAATAGGTAGGATTAGAATTAGACAAATAAACAACATTAAAAGAACATAGCAGCTGATAAGCGAACCATAAGAAGGTCAAACACCATAAAGTGCAAAACCACATAAGCTATCAACGCTTTCCAAAAACATAAACAAAGTGAAGGACCGTACTCAACATTAAGAATAAACACAGTTATAAGTACCCACACACTACCTCACTCGTTGAAGCAGTCAAAATGGATGACGAAAATACAGAACCACGAAAAATGATGACATTACTACAGGAAATAAATAGTAAACTAGATAGAATGGAAAATAAAAGTGATAGAATGGAAAAAAAATGGATAAATTCCAAGATGAAATAAACAAAATAAAAGATGTTAATGAAAGATTACTGAAAGAAAATAGAGAACTGAAACAAGGACTATTAGTGCAAGAGAAAAGGTTTGAAAAGCTAGAACGAGAAATTAGGAAAAAGAAATTAATAATATACGGAGTGGAAGAAACACAAGAAGAGAATGATATGCAAATTAAAGAAAAAATCAGAATAATTCTAAGAGACATAGAGGTGCCCCTAAATATGGAAGAGGAGTTAATGCAGATAACAAGACTAGGGAAAGAAAATAAAGGTAGAATAAGACCGATAATGATTGAACTGAAAAGTTGGAACAAAAAGATTTTCAAAGCAACAAAAAAATTAAAAGGAACAAAAATTTACTTCGGGGAAGATTTCTCAAAAGAAACAATGGAACAGCGAAAAGAATTAATTAACTTCATGAAACAATACAGAAAAGAAGGACATCATGCAACCTTAAAATATAACATCTTGATAATTAATGGACAGAGCTTTTCCTTAGATAACCTCAAACAGATTGAGAATCAACAAAGTGAAAATGCAATAAATTACACCGAAGATAAACAAAAAAAAGGAAGAACTACGAGCCAGAGATCTCCGGAAAACACCGATAAAGGAGAGCTACGAGAAAAATACTAAAAATAACCAATACAAGCAGAGAAGCAAAAACTAATAGATTACACAGCTGAAAGAAGAGTAATGATGACAAACGGCGAGAAAATGGATAAACGAATTGAAAATAAAATATTAAATCAAAAACAAAAAAAAAAGAAAGCAACAAAAATTAGAGTAGCAACTTGGAATATTAAGACACTATTACAACCTGGAAAAATGAAAGAGATTGCAGAAATAACAGAAAGATACAGGGTTGACATTATCGCACTACAAGAACTAAGATGGGCTGATAAGGGCGAGATTAATAAAAACAAATACACCATGTTTTGGAGCGGAGGAAAGAAACAAGGTAGAAACGGAACAGACTTCATGATCTCGCAGAAACAAAAAATAATATAATGAAATTTGAAGCAATAAACGACAGATTATCAAAACTTCGAATGAAGGGAAAATTAGCTAATACCACGTACATAAATGTATATGCCCCAACTGAAACAGCAAAAGAAGAAGACAAAGAGAAATTTTATGACAAACTACTAAGCGAATGCGAGAAAACACCAAGACATGATACTTTGATAATACTAGGGGATTTAAATGCCCAAATAGGAAAAGAGGAATACATAAGATCAGTCGCAGGGAAGCACACAATACATACTGAAACAAATAACAATGGAAACAGAATATGTAATATAGCAGCAGCAATGAATCTTTATATCGCTAGCACAAAATTTCCACATCCAGATAAACATAAAATAACATGGACCCACCCAAACCAATCTTTCAAAAGTCAAATCGATCATATAATAATAAGAAAAGATAGACTCAAAAACGTGCAAGATGTAAGAACATATAGCGGGGCAAATGCAGAAACCGACCACTACTTAGTAATAGCAAATATAAAAGAGACAAAAAAATTAGAGAAAGATAAAACGCAAAACAATAAAAAGAGTAAATGGGATATAGAGAAATTAAAAGAAACAAATGTGCAAGAAAAATATGAAAAAGAGATGACACAAATGTTACAACAACACGAAATAAACAGTGAAAAGACAGAAGAAATTGAAGAGCAATGGACAACGATAAAAAACACTATAATACTAACTGCAGAAAGAAACATAGGAAGAAAGAACAACAAGAACAAAAATGAATGGTATGACGAAGAATGTAAGAAAGCAGTAGAGAGCAAAAACAAAAGATGGAAGACATGGTCACAGACAAAAAGAGACCAAGACAAAAATGCATATAAAGAGGCAAATGCTGTAGCAAGAAACACCTGTAAACAAAAGAAAAGAAACTGGATTGAAAACAAAGTACGAAACATTCAAGCAGAATACAATAAGAAAACACAAGACAATTTTATCAACAAATAAAATGCGAAAAGAAAAGGTTTAACATAAGAACGAGAGGTATTAAAACCCTGAAGGAAAAACAAAATATGAAACGAATGAAATTCACACTATATGGAAAAACCACTTTGAACAGCTCTTCAGCAACAAAAACAGAACAAAAACAAAGGTAACACAAGACTAAACATAAACGATGAAACAGTCCAGGAACCAGAAATGAAAGAAATAAAGGAAACGATAATGAAGATGAAAAATAATAAAACACCAGGATGCGACGAGATAATAATAGAACAACTCAAACATCGAGGAGAAACCCTACACAACGAAATTCATAAACTAATATGCAAGATATGGAAAGAAGAAATTATGCCAGAAGAATGGAGAAAAGGCATTATCTTTACAATACACAAGAAAGGGGATATTGAAGACTGCACAAACTACCGAGGAATAATGATACTAAATACTACATATAAAGTGCTATCGAAAATAATTAAAACAGGCTACAGCAATATTCGGAGAATATAATTGGCGACTATCAACAAGGTTTTAGACCTGGGAGGTCAACGACGGACGCTATCCATATAATGCAACAAATATTAGGAAAAGCAAAGGAACACAACATAACCCTACACCTTTTGTTCATAGATTTCAAGCAAGCCTTCGATAAGGTGAGAAGAGAAAGTATAACAGAGGAAATGATATGCAGAGGGATACCAAAAATTAGTCAACCTAATTGAAATGACTCTAAAAACACAACAGCAACAGTAAGAATTAAAGATACAACAACTGAGAGCTTCAGGGTAGAGGAAGGGGTTAGGCAGGAGACATGTTATCAGCCATACTGTTTAACTTAGTCCTGGAAAGCGCAGTTAGAAAAGCTGATATAAGCGGCACAATAAATACCAAAAGCGTACAAATCATTGCATATGCCGACGATGTGGTGTTAATAAGTAGATAGAAGAAGATCTTAGAAAGTGCGGTAATGAGACTAGAAGAAGAAACAGCAAAAAAGGGTTAAAATTAATGAACAAAAAACAAAATACTTAAAACTTAATAGCAGTGTCAAAGCGAGTGAGGAACCATTACAAATTAAAAATTACAGTTTTGAAACAGTGCAAACTTTCACATACTTAGGCATTAAAATTAATAACATAAACAACAGCAGCAAGGAAGAAACTAAACATAAAATACAAGTGGGATATAAAACATATTACACGAATAAAAACCTGTTAAATAGTGTAAACTTAAGTATAAACGCAAAAATACAAATATATAAAACACTAATTAGACCAGTAGTGGTGTATGCAGCGGAAACCTGGGCAATGACAAAGAAAGAGGAGGAGGATCTTAGAATCTTCGAGAGGAGGATATTAAGAGGGATATTAGGACCAATAAAGACTGAACAAAACGAATACAGCCCAAGAATGAACTTTGAGATTATCAACCAAATGAAAGGAGAAGATATCATCACATACATCAAAGCACAAAGAATAAAATGGTTAGGTCACATAATGAGGGCGGACAAAAAAAGAGCAATAAGAATAATAACTGAATGGGAACCTGTAGAAAACAGAAAAAGAGGAAGACCCAGAATAAGATGGCTGGAAAAAGTGGAAGAGGATTTAAATAAGCTGGGAATAAAGAACTGGAAACAAAAATGCACAAATAGGACAGAATGGAACAAAATAGCGGAAAACGCCAGGACAAACAGGAATCTATAGAAGGAAAATGAGAAAAAAGGGGAACTAATCCATCCCAAAAAGAAGGATTAAGAAAGCTTCAAAATGGAAGCAGCCAAAACTGTTTCACGGTTATAGTGCGTGATATATATATATATATATATATATATATATATATATATATCACCTCAATTAACCACCCTGGACCCTTCCCTTCTTTTTGTGCTGCAGTATAAGGTAGATTACCGGTGATTGACCCTCCAGCTAACGGTTCGGTGAAAACGTATTATAAAATCCAAACTCTTTGACTTTTAAAATAAATTGTATCAACCTGAATACCGAAGTCCCGTCGCAAAAGCCTAAATCTTAAATAAAAATACGAATATCCACTATTTACAAAAATAAATCTTAAACTCCCATATAGAAACCCCTTTTACTGATATACTGAAACTCCACACGATAATTTATAATATCAGGATGTGAAAATCAAATTCAGTAAACCAAAAAATCTACGCGTTTGTACTACATTTGTAATAGCAATCTTAAATAATAAAATCCATCATGTTCTGATTCAATTTCTATACTACGCAATTTTCTTAAGATTTTGACACAACGTGACAAAAATCGACACCCGCACCCATCGCCAACAGTTGAGTGAACCTTATAACATTAAATATTACAAATAGACGATCATTTTAATTATTGTACCGTACGGAATGAGTTGCAAGCGTCACCTGCAATCGACCACTTACGTTACAGCGTACGCGAACAAATAAGTAAGTTTTTCAACGACCAAACTTATGAACACCCAAACAGACAAACAAGTACAAAGACAAACAGCGCAAACATGCAAACGCACGAAAGTAAACAACGAAACTTGCAACAAAAAACAAATTACTCAAAGCCCGAATTCACAAATATACAAACATAAAAACAGGCAATCACCAACAAGCTTGTTACGTGCTTAATTGGAAAACGTTTCTTTTTGATAACGTTCGTCATTTTGTCAAATTTACTTATTAAATATAGCTATTTACTTTTCGGTTGACTGCTTCCAATTCACTATTTCGCAAACTTTTACGCATCTCTATTTGCATTTAAATTAACGTATGTAACTTTCGTACACATCTTTTACTTAGTCCAAATATAAGTCAAATTTAATATCTTCATCGACAACTCTGAGATTTCGGATCATTTGATATAAAACAGTTAAATAGAAACCTGGGATCTTTTTAAGGTCAAATAATATGAATACATACTATAAATAGATATTTTCTACACAATTTAGCTTTTGGCAACAATGATTAAACAAAAATTTTCTCAAGTTTGTAAAATTGATTTTTAAGGTGTTGGCCAATTTTTCTTTCTTCCTGTTAAGAACGCCATTGATGGTGGATGTTGAGTTTCTATAGAATTTTTCATTTCTGGTTATTACTAACACTTTTATGGGCGGATATAATTGAAATTATTCATTCGTCCACATCTTCGGTAAGTGGCACATGTTTCGATAACCTCATGGTAATTAAAATTGTTTTCAGGTTTTCGAATATAAAAGGATTCAATACTAATTCTATGCATACACAGACACGTCAACCGAAATTACATTGAATGTTCACTATCGGCTCGTTTGTCACCTTTAAGAGGTATGAACGGTCATAATTACTTAAACATCGTACTTATATTTACCTTGTTTTAGCATCTCCGTACTACCTTCTTTTAGCTTCTCCGTACTACCTTCTTTTAGAATCTCCGTGCTACCTGCTTTTAGCATCTTCGTACTACCTGTGTTTAGCATCTCTGTACTACCTACGTACGAACATCTCTGTACTACCTACGTATGAGCATCTCTCTAGTACCTATTTTTCTGATCACATTTTACTGTTACGTTACATCCAAAATATATGGTTGCAGCTGAAAGGCATAAGATCCTTGTTGACATCCATGACCATATACGTGAAGGCTGCTAGATCATTGGAATGGTACCCGAAATTTGCAAGATCAAATAAGTAATAGATTCAACAATAAAGGTGAGATATTTTTTTCTTTCTTTATCACCTGGTAGCATGATTGTGTTTCCAAATTTTTATTACACCGAGGAGGTTCTTAGTGAATTCCTATAATGAAAATAAATGGACTGATATTATTACTTTTGTAATCAAATAATCGAAAATTGTTACCTCTTATTTACATTTATATATTTATGGTATTTCCAGCTGTTCACTTTCACAAAATTTCTTTTATCTAAAACGGTATATATATTCACTAATTCAGTTCTGAATATTTTTGTACTCAATCATAATTAAAACTTTACTTGAATCACTAAAATAGATACCACACCTAAACAGTTTTAGCTTCCATTTTGACTAATTAATTCTAGCTTCTGTGGGTACATTCAACCAACGATTTAACTCCTACTTTAATTACAATATACCGGGTGTAACGAGTATCAGTATTACGTGAACTACTGCAAATGCTAAACATTTAATTTTGTATGAATTTGTAATTTTTATCTCATAATCTTTATGTGTTATGTACATTACTTTTCTTGTGGACAAGGTTGTTCGGGCCAATTTATTTCCTATAAATTTCTTGACTACTTTGTTGATTATTGTAGTTATTTACTGTGGACCGAACAAGCTTTTCTATTTATTGTATACAGTGTGAAGCGAAAGGCAAGCACGTTCCTTAATTAAATTCTTTATTATTTTTTTTCTTACTGAACATCCCAATGGGATTATGTGTGAAATTAGCCAATTCCAAGTACGAATAGTAAGATCTTACAACGGCTGGAAGAGGGTATATAATAATTTTACTTTTATTTTTATTTTTATTGAAATTTAAATTATAATTTGTCGTGGACATAGCTTATATATGTATATATATATATATATATATATATATATATATATATATATATATTATTCTTTTATCAAAATACCGACAATAAAAATTACTTTATCGCGAGATTTGAGATTACAATTTAAAAAACATATGGTTTCGTTCTGAAACTCCGTCTAAATTTTTCTGTCGGAAAACGAAAGAAACTTAAGTCGTTGTGGGTTTTGCGAGTTCGCTCGCAGTTAATGTACACGCATTAATTAGAAGCCATACTTCAGTGCTCTTCCTAACTGAGCTATTTCGGCTTCATACACTTATTTCAAAAGAATCGGTTAAAACCACACAATTTATTTTACTAAAATTGTTTTAATAAAAATTAATTGTTGCAATGTTGTTAACTTACTTGAAACGTTAGGCCCCGGAGTGATTCGAACCCTCCATCTCCTGTTTACTAAACAGGCGCTTTAACCAACTAAGCCACGGCGCTGTTGAATGTTAGAGTTCATGTCAATGTTATCTTAGTACGTATGGCTTCGATCATATGCAAAGTCAAAGAGTAATTTGCTCTTTGCTATTATATTATTAATTTTTATATGTTTATATTAATTAATCGAAATTTAAGTAAGTAATCGCCTTGTAAGTAATGTCATAATTGTTTCATTCATCAAACGAAAAAAAGTGTGCGTTATATGAATAGTTCCCTATACAATTTCCCTATTGAAAGAAAGTAAGTTTAAGCCATAATACCAAAGAGCATGTAAAATGCTCTTTGATAATACATCATTTTGTAGAACTAAGAAATACTAATTACCAAAATTAAAAGAGAAAGTTATTTCTGGACTAAATTAATTCAACTTTTGTTTACCTGATGTTTTTATTTTAAATACAGCTTGTTACTTTTAAAATAACTGAAGTCATAATTATTGTTCTTTGGCTATAATAGTTACACTGGAATTTATTAAAAAATTTGTATTAATTTTACTCTGAGTTATATCAGAAAGTATTATAATATTGCGACAATGTGACAACAATGGGCTTCTGCATTACGCCAAACACAGTAAGGTACCTGTAATTTCGTCACTCACCTGTACAAATATTATCTGTTTAGTTCGAGTCACGACTGCCAGAGGGCTAGCAGCTAGAGTTCTCACGCAGACGTGACTGTATTTCTAATACGTTACTTCCCGTAAACCCATATCTCTTTACATTTTATTGCTTTAACTAACAAAAAATCTAAACTATCATTCAAGAAGAAATGTAATATATTACATGATATCTTGGTCCCATGTTCGAGCAGGCGACAGCAGCTACCGATACCTTCAATTGAAAATATTCCAATTATCTCTAACAGAGATAGCGATGTTGAGGATGACATATCGCTATATTGAAAAGTAAGTATACGTTACTTAGTTTAGTTCTCATTTTACTGATTATTCCATTACTATTTTTCAGCATCACGCCTGCAACGACTGCCATAGCAACTCCAGTACGACTACAACATGGTGCGAAAATTTGACGTTAATCGGAGCACCTGAGGAAGTAGCTGGAACACATCGGACCGATTATCTTCCCAGTACCTTGGAACAATTTAAAATTAAAAGTGTTAAGTAGTTGCGTCAAATTTTAAACGTGTATATACAAAGTGAAGTGTCGTAAGTGTCTCGTGTGGAGCGTCTAAGTGCCGAATTAGCAGAAACTACAAAAACTTAGAGAGAATAAGACGGGATATAAAAAATGCCGAAAACATGTTACAGACACGAGACAATTTAGATACGTACGGTAGTTTTTTTTTTAATTTGAATATGTAGTGTTGTCATGTATAGAAAAAAGGTCAAAAATTCAAGAAAAAAAATTGTGAAGTGGGTTGCAATAATTTGTAGGAAAATGTGATAAAATATAATTAACATGCAAAAACATGCTTCATACATTTTAGATGATTGTTCATTTTTTTGTAATTTCTCTGTACTTTTTTTAATTTGAATATGTAGTGTTATCACTGTTCAAGAAAAAAATTGTGAAGTGGATTTTTTTTTGTAATTTCTCTGTGGCTTTTTAATTTGAAATATACGGGGTGTCCAGAAACTCTTCGGAAAAACTTTGCGTAGTGATTCTAGACCCAAAAATAAGAAAAAAAGTTCATATAAACCCAGGTCCGGAAACGCTTCGTTTAGGACCTACAGGGTGTGACAAAATTTTATTTTCCTCGTTTGATCTGAGAGGCATCGACCAAGTATACCTTTTTTGCTTAGGACTGAAAAGGGAACAAACTAATTCAAACGGAACGTCAATATACCGGGTGGTAAAAAAGTTAAGGCCAATTAACTTTTAGCATACTACTGTAGATGGCGCCCTCTGCAGGCAGCATCAATATCAATAAAATATTTAAGTTTCTCGACCACAAAAACCCCCGTGCTCCAAATTTCAACACCATATTCAAATTTGTTCGCAAAATATCGCCATAAAACCGAGGAAAATAAAATTTTTTCACACCCTGAACGAAGCGTTTCCGGACCGGGGTTTATATGAACTTTTTTCTTATTTTTGTCTCTAGAATCACTACGCAAAGTTTGTCCGTAGAGTTTCTGGACACCCTGTATAGCGTTGTCACGTATAAAAAGGTCAAGAATTTAAGAAAAAAATTGTGAAGTGGTTGTAATAATTTTTATGAAAAAAATGTGTGATAAAATATAGATATCGTGTAAAACATGCTTCATGCATTTAGATGTTTGTACATTTTTTTTGTAATTTTCTCTTTTACTGCTGTTAACAGAGAATTTACAGATACTAAACAATTTATGGCTACTATTACTAGATAATGAATGAAAACTAAACTAAACTAAAATTATTGAAATGTTAGGATAAAATAAATGTTTAATTTCTCTTTTTACTTCTATTACTTGTGGTAAAACTATTCGTAGGATCTTTTAACCGTTTCAAGAATGCTAAAGGTGAAGTGATGAACTAGATTATGAAAAATAATTTTTGAAAAACACTTAAATATATTATTAATAAAAAATGTAACCCTTAACATGAAATACAATGTTAGTATAAAGGACTATAATTCTCATAAGTTTGTGCTCAAATTTTTCTGGATACTACAGCAAATATTTTCTTCAACCAATTTATAGAATTTTAAAAATCGTTTTCAGAACTTGAAGAGCATAAAGCAATTTAACATTAATACATTTTTTATGTATTATTATAAGCAAATCTAAGCCTGACAAAAAAAACTATTTTAAACATCAACTAACACTAATTAACAAAAAAAAATAAGCTAAAACTTATAAACTTAAATTCTCTAACGCATGTAACACTTTTTCCGTATCATGAATGTTTTGGCGCACTTTTGCTAGGGAATCATTGGCTTCCGCCAATTCTTTCGTTGGCCTCTGCACTTTAGCCACTTCCGATATCATAAAATTCCTGCATCGGGAGTGGTTCTAAGTGAGAGTTTTTTTTTGCTGCTGCTGCTGCGGTTGTTTGCACCAAAATATTGTACAAGATATTTGCTTTACTCTTGCTCACGGATAATTTTGTTATCTTACTGCTTGAAGCCATTACAAAATGCAAGTATGTAACTAAATGTTACAATAAAATTGTTAAATTATATATGTATTAAATCTGTTAACGTTAGCAAAATTGCTAAAAAAATGAAGGTGGTTGGCACAATGTACTGACCTGTGCAGGCAAAGGTTATGAACTCACTTTTCAAGGTCATAATTTAAATCCAAAAATATAATTTTCAAGGTCATATACATTTGAGTCAGTACATTGTGCTCATGTTGAGAATTGTCTGCTTGGGATGGACATGTGGACCAGATTCGGAAATATGGCCATCCAGTAATTTAAATGACTACAGAAATACGTTAGGTTTACTGCATAAGTTAATAAAATTTTAGAAAACCATTGTTTATGTAATATTTATAAATAAAATACAATTTTTTTGTTTTTTTTTATTTCATCTAAAAGCTGCATTCTTTGATACAAACTATTCCTATAGCTATATAAGTAATTTGTTTCACAAATTACAAGTTAAATGTCTCGTTATAAAACAATATCGTCTTTATTGATCCATGATCTTTCATCCAATCCCAACCACTTTACGAATAACGTATTATTCTTGGAGCGAAGCACTTTTGGTACCAGGTACACATCGGGATACTTTGTTTTCTGTAATTTCTGTTCATAAAACCGTCCCAGTACAGGTGTTCCTTTCATGTCTTCCAATATGTATATGATGGGGCTAGTATTGTGCACTTTCACAATCTAAATAGTTTACTAGACTAAATGGGTGTATATCTTTTAGCGAAAATGCTTTTAAATTTACTAATTCGTTCTGTCACACACGCAATATCGATTCCTATTGAATGTTCTTTTTTTATGTGAGTGTAACCCTCCAGCTTTGTATGATTATCGACATATTTGGGCTTCATTGTGGTAGTTCTATGCTTGCGGTCGTTATAATCCATCGTTATAGTATCAATTGTATCAATCCAGTTATATTTACATTGTAGTCTAAACGTCTTGTGTAGAGCACTCTTAATGGTTCTGATAACACGTTCCGCAATTGCAGTCTGCTTTGTGTTATAGGTGGAGTAATGATTGACTCCATATCGCTGCATTAGTTTAGCAAAATACTCATCGTAGAATTCTTTTACTGCATCTGTCTGCAAATTGGTAGGTTTCAGATCCTTTTTGAGGATTTTTGCATGGCCTCGGTAACTTCTATGCACGTTTTCGTTTTTTAAGCCTCTGGTCCAGAAGTATTTCGAAAAACAGTCGATAACCACTAATATATACTTATAACCCTTGTTTTATTTGGCATATGTATTAAATTCAGCCAAATCTGCTTGCCAAAGAATTATTATTTGCCTTCGTTTAAAACTTTTTCGTGCAGGTTAGTGCAATTCGTTGACGAGTTGTAATTTAAACATGGCACTAATTTATCTACAATTTTTTAAGTTGATCTAGTATTTGCTTCAACACTAGATAAGCGTTAGTGTTCCTTTTTTTAAAAGCTTTCTGAATTGCTTGTTGACTAAAATCAAGGTATCTTTTACTTATAACATCACCGGCTTCTTCAGGGTCTGCCAACTTTGAAAATTGAACCTTGTTGATAAATAGTATTGCTTGGTTATGACATCCTGAGGATCTATGGGATTGGCAATATTACTAAGTCTCTTATTCTCAATTGATTATCATCAATCAGTTTAAACTGAGGGGTTAATTTCTTGAATTGGTACTGGGCAGGTGAACATCCAAATTTGTCAAGGGGCATTTTAATT